>JAGIQG010000003.1:124946558-125546558 GCA_024679065.1 Sphyrna mokarran | reverse complement strand
TCTGATAGTCTTACTTCTTAATATCTCCTGACCGGAATGACTCCATTCCTCAGGCCAGCAACAGAAGCCATAACCAGGACTGCTCCTCAGCACTCTAAAAACCAGGATTATATCAAAAATCTCAACAGTGCCCAGCTCACCCTCATTATGTCTTTGCTCAGAACTCCCCCAGCCCTAAATAAAATACCCCTGAAAACACAACGCTGGGAGGTTAGGCAGGTATAGAAGAGGCAACGTGTAAAGGCAGAGACACGGAGGGGGAGCCAGGATCGGGAGGGAGACAGAGCTCTGTGTGAGAGTCTCTATCCCGGGAGAAGGTAAAGGGTTACTCTCATGTCTATCTCTCCCCGGTCCCGCTCCTCACCTTCCCGGCCAGACATCTTCTTTCTCCCTCCGCCCGCTGCAGCAGGACCCCGGAAATAGTCGCCCCGCTCCCGCCTGACTGCGCCAATCTAGCCACGTGACTGGAGCAGCGCCACCTGTCGGGGCCCATCCCTATTACAGATGCTCACTGAATCTCTGCCCTCTCCCACTCCCCTCTTTCCCTCCCCTCCACTTCCCCTTCCACTCCCCCTCCCCCCCTCCCCTCTCCCCTCCCCTCTCCTCCCCTCCCCTGCCTCCCCCCCTCCCCCCCTCTGGGTAAAGAACCTACCTCTGATTTCCGTCCTATAACCACCATCCCTTAATTTAAAGTTATGTCCCCTCGTGCTAGCTTTCTCCCTCCTAGGAAAAAGGCTATCACTGTCCACCCTATCTAAACCTCTAATCATCTTATATGTTTCAATAAGGTCTCCTCTTAGCCGCCTTCTTTCTAACGAAAACAACCTCAAATCCCTCAGCCTCTCCTCATAAGATCTGCCCTCCATACCAGGCAACATCCTGGTAAACCTCCTCTGTACCCTCTCCAAATCTTTCTTATAATGCGGGGATCAGAACTGTACACAATACTCCAAGTGCGGCCGCACTTGCAGTTGCAACATGACGTTGCGGCTCCGAAATTCAATCCTCCTACCAATAAAAGCTAAGACTCCGTATGCCTTCTTAACAACCTTATCGACTTGATTGCCTACTTTCAGGGATCTATGCACATATACACCAAGATCCCTCTGTTCATCAACACTATTAAGAGTCCTACCATTAGCCCTATACTCTACACATTTGTTATTCCTGCCAAAGTGAATTACCTCACACTTTTCCGCATTAAACTCCATTTGCCACCTCTCGGCCCAGCTCTGCAACTTGTCCAAGTCTCTCTGCAAACTATAACACCCCTCTTCACTATCTACCACTCCTCCGACTTTGGTGTCATCCGCAAATTTACTAATCCATCCTTCAATACCCTCATCCAGATCATTTATAAAAATTACAAACAGCAGGGGCCCCAAAACAGATCCCTGAGGTACTCCACTTGTAACCGAACTCCACGATGAATATCTCCCATCAACCACCACCCTCTGTCTTCTATCTGCTAGCCAATTCCTAATCCAATTAGCTAAATCACCCTCAATCCCATACATCTGCATTTTCTGCAGAAGCCTTCCATGGGCCACCTTATCAAACGCCTTACTAAAGTCCATATATACCACATCAACTGCCTTACCCCCATCCACCTCTTTGGTCACTTTTTCAAAAAACTCAATAAGGTTAGTAAGGCAGACCTACCCTTCACAAAACCATGCTGACTATCCCCAATCAATTCATTTCTCTCTAAATAACTATAAATCCTATCCCTAATAATTCTCTCCAATTCTTTGCCCACAACAGAAGTAAGACTCACTGGCCTATAATTCCCTGGAAGGTCTCTCTTCCCCTTCTTGAACAATGGGACCACATTCGCTATCCTCCAGTCTTCCGGAACTATACCCGTAACCAACGACGACCTGAAGATCAGAGCCAGAGGCTCTGCAATCGCCTCTCTTGCCTCCCAGAGAATCCTAGGGTAAATCCCGTCCGGCCCAGGGGACTTATCTAACTTCAAACCCTCAAGAATATCTAGCACATCCTCCTTATCTACTTCAATACTTTCCAGTTTGCAACCCTGTATCCTAGTGTTCTCCACAACTACATTTACATCTCCCTGCGTGAATACCGAAGAGAAATATTTATTCAGTGCCTCTCCAATCTCTTCAGGCTCCACGCACAACTTCCCACTGCTGTCTATGACTGGCCCTAATCTTGCCCTAACCAATCTTCTATTCTTAACATATCTAAAGAAAGCTTTAGGATTCTCCTTGATCCTATCAGCCAAAGTCTTCTCGTGTCCCCTTTTAGCTCTCCTCAACTCACTCTTTAGCTCCCTCCTGGCTAATCTATAGCTATCCATTGCACTAACTGAGCCTTCAAGCCTCATCCTGACATAAGCCTCCTTTTTCCTTTTAACCAGCAAATTAACTTTTTTAGTACACCATGGTTCCCTTACTCGACCATTTCCTCCTTGCCTGACAGGGACATACTTATCAAGGACTCGCAGTAGCTGCTCCTTGAATAAGCTCCACATTTCAGATGTTCCCAGTCCCTGTAGTTTCCTAGTCCAACCTATGCACCCTAATTCCCTCCTTATGGCCTCATAATTACCATTCCCCCAGCTACAACTACTGCCCCCATCTTCATGCCTATCCCTCCATCACTAAGGTGAACGTAACCGAATTATGGTCACTATCATCAAAATGTTCACCAACTTCCAAGCCTAACACCTGGTCTGGCTCATTGCCCAGCACCAAATCCAATGTAGCCTCACCTCTAGTTGGCCTATCTACATACTGAGTCAAAAAACCTTCCTGCACACCTTGTACAAAAACTGACCCCTCTAACGTGCTAGAGCTATAGCTATTCCAATCAATATTAGTAAAGTTAAAGTCCCCCATAACAATTACTCTATTACTTTCACTCCTGTCCAGGATCGACTTTGCAATCCTTTCCTCTACCTCTCTAGAACTTTTAGGAGGTCTATAAAAGACTCCCAACAGGGTGACCTCTCCTCTCCTGTTTCTAATCTCAGCCCATACTACCTCAACAGACAAGTCCTCATCAAACTTCCTTTCTGTCACTGTGATACAGTCTTTGACTAATAATGCCACTCCTCCCCCCTTCTACCTTCTTCTCTACTCCGACTGAAGCATTTGAACCCCGGAACCTGCAACAACCATTCCTGTCCCTGCTCTATCCATGTCTCTGAAATGGCCACAACATCGAAGTTCCAGGTACTGGTCCAAGCTGCAAGTTCCTTCACCTTATTGTGAATACTTCTTGCATTAAAGTATACGCATTTCAAACCATGCCCTACTCCAGCCGTACGCTGCTGTGCTTTACAGTTCTCATCTATGATCCCCCTATTCTCGTCTCTCTTAATATCCAAACTACTCAGGATCCCACCCCCCCTCTGAATCAGTTTAAACTCCCCTGCATAGCCTTTGCAAATTTTTCCCCCCAAGATATTGGTTCCCCTCTGGTTCAGGTGTAGACCATCTCTCTTGTAGAAGTCTCACCTACCCCAGAATGAGTCCCAGTTGTTCAGGAACCTGAACCCCTCCCTCCTGCACCATCCCTGCAGCCACGAGTTCAAACATTCCCTCTCTCTGTTCTTCTCTAAACTATCGCGTGGCACAGGCAAGAGTCCAGAGACAACCACTCTGTCTGTTTTGGCCCTAAGCTTCCACCCCAACTCCATAAATTTCTGTTTAATATCCCCTTCCCCTGTCCTACCTACATCATGTGTCCCTACATGAACTATGACTCGGGGCTGACTCCCCTCTCCCTTAAGAATCTTAAAAACCCACTCTGAGACATCCTGGACCCCGGCCCTTGGGGGGCAATACACCAACCCTGAGTCCCATTTATTACTATTTACTCTGCTATCTGTCCCCCTAACTATGGAGTCTCCAATTACCAGGCCCAATCTCTTGTTCCCCCTATCCACCTGAGCATTCCCAGCAGGCTCACCCCAAGAGACCTGCCCCCTTTGGCCCTCTCCAGTTGATTCTTCCTCAACTGTAGCGTCCAGGACAGAAAACTTGTTTTGGAGGGGATCAGCCCTGGGGGGATTGTCTCCCTGATTGCTTCTTACCCCTCTTCCTAATAGTTACCCAAGAATAACTTTTAGGAGTGACTATCTCTTTGTAACTCCTGTCAATATCCACCTCAACCTCCCGAAGTATCCTGAGTTCCTCTAATTCCAGCTCCAGCTCCTTAACATGATCCTCAAGGAGCTGCAAATGGGCACACTTCCTGCAGGTATAATCAGCAGGAACACTACTGGTGTCCCTCACCTCATACATACTGCAGGAGGTGCAATGTACTGCCTGCACTGCCATCCCTGATACTTTAATTTCTAGGAGAGAAATTAAAAAAAAACTTCCCACACACTTTTATTATTAGGTTAGAGGAGGGGGGAGAGTGGGATACTCTACCTGTGTAGAGACATGCATTCCACCACACTTCCTGAAGTCGATGACTATCTCCCTCATTTTGTTGACACTAAGGGAGAGATTATTGTCAACACACCAGTTCACTATATTCTGTATCTCCTTCTTGTATTGTGCCTCATCATTGTTTGAGATCCGATCCACTATAGTGGTGTCATCAGCAAGTGAAACTGTGTTGGATTGGAATTTGGCCACACAGTCATAGGTGTATAAGGAGTACAATAGGAGGCTGAGGTCACAACCTTATGGAGCACCAGTGTTGAGAATGATCACGGAGCAAGAGTTGTTGCCTATCCTTACTGACTGTGGCCTGTGTGTTAGGAAATTTAGGATCCAGTTGCAAAGGGAGGAACCGAGCCCCAGGCCATAGAGTTTGTTGATAAGTCTCATCGGAATCATAGTGTTAAAGGCTGAGCATTAGTCAACAAATAGGAGTATGACATAGGTTTCTTTGTTATTTAGGCCTTCCAGAATTGAGTGTAGGGCCAGGGAAATGGTGTCTGCTGTGGACTTGTGTTGTTAGGTGAACTACAGTGGATCCAGGCAATCTGGGAGACAGAAATTGATTTGTGCCTTGACTAACCTTTTGAAACACTTCACATTGATGAATGTCAAAGCCATTGGAGGATAGTCATTAAGGCACACTGCTTGGCTTTTCTTTGGTACTGGAATGATGGTCATCTTCTTGAAACAGATGGGGACCTCAGATTGGTGTGAAGAGAGGTTGAAGATATCTGCGAATACCCCTGCCAGTTGGTCCGCGAAGGACCTGCATGCCCATCCGGGTACCCCATCTGGACCAGTTGCTTTCCTTGGGTTGACTTTTGAGAAGGCCGTTCTGGCGTTGGCAATGGTGACCTTGAATACAGGTTCTTCCGAAGCTAGAGGATGGAGGGTGTAGTCTCACTAACCTTTTGCTTAAAACGGACTTCGAATGTATTGAGCTCATTGGTGAGAGATGCGTTGGAGCTAGCCTTCAGCTTGTAGCTTGTTATGTCTTGCAGTCGTTGCCATAGCAGTTGAGAGTCTGTGTGGCTTGCCTGGGATTCTAGCCTGGTCCAGTACTGTCTTTTGGCATCTTTGATGGATCTCTATATTTCGTATCTGGCTTTCTTGTATAAATCAAGGTCACCTAACTTGAACACCTCAGACATGGACTTTGGCAAGTAGTGGATATCCCTTTTCATCCACGGTTACTGGTTGGGAAATATGCAGATTTGCTTCTTTGGCACACAATCTTCTACACATTTACTAATGAATTCAATTACTTGGTGTGTACTCATGCTGGCTGGTTGCAGAATTTTAAATACTAAGCAGTCCCATAGGAGATCATCCAATTTCTCAGATCAACATTGCATGACTTTCTTTGACAGATTCTCCTGCTTCAATTTTTGTTTGTAAGCCGGGAGCAGGAACACAGCCTTGTGGTCTGATTTGCCAAAGTATGGATGAATGATAGAGTAGTAGGCATGTTTGACATTTCTGTAGTAGTGGTCCAGGATGTCTGGTGGAACAGAGGATCTGTTGGTTGTATCTTGGTAGAACACTCTTGAGTTTGGCCTGATTGAAGTCTCTGGCCATGATGAACAAGGTTTCGCTTCAAGGCTATTTGTAGTGGTATACATTTTGTCCAGTTCAGTCTTCACGTCTATGTGGAGTGGGATGAAAACTGCTGAGAGGTTGGCCCTTGTTGCCAACCCTTATCCGTTACCCCCTTCCCAACCCCCAACAAGCCTGTCCCTGTGACCTCCATCCCGCTGTCACTCACCTGAAGCCTAGGCCCTTCAACAATCTTGGGTTTTGGGTGAGTGTGTTGCTCTGTTCATGGCCTACTCCATGGCTTTGTGATTGTCTGCTCTGAATACCTTCTCATGCTCAGATAATCAGTTTATCAAAAAATAATCATGGCGACAGGATCTAAAGTGATGACGATACAAATGAAGTGGCTTGGTGTCATATTTCATTTGATGATTAAATGTGTGAAGTTTTGCAGAATATTTCACAACATTAAAGGCATTGATAAAAATACAAGATGTTATCTTGAAACTCCAGATTTCATCGATGGTAACAGAATATTTGAGTGATTTCTTGATCTAATTAAGGAGATAGGGATGATTAGGAATACAATAGTGGATTGAATTACAGATACCAATCCAATTGATTTCAAACAAGTTATAAAATGAGAAATAAGGACTTTATATTGGGTGACAAGATGTAATGTAAATATGGAGCTCAGATCAATAGTGTGTGTGCAGAATAATAGATATCTAGGACTGAATTATAGAAATAGTCCAGAATATTGAATGATTGCAATAATTGCCTTGACACACTAAAGAAAAATATTTGACTGAGGTTTCCACTAACATATTGTCCATGCATTATGGTTTAATATTCATAATCATGTTCAAATGCAGAATAGTACAGCATTGTAACAGCTACAGATATAACCTGATTCTAAATTCACTAAGAAGAACATGAAATGAATAGTTAGGGACTGTACAAAATGTGACTATTTTCACAACAGGCTTTCAAGTGGAAGATAGTGGCACAGTGGTATTGTCACTGGCCTAGAAGGTAATGTTCTGGCAATCAGAGTTCAAATCCCACC
Source organism: Sphyrna mokarran (assembly GCA_024679065.1). Classification (NCBI taxonomy): domain Eukaryota; kingdom Metazoa; phylum Chordata; class Chondrichthyes; order Carcharhiniformes; family Carcharhinidae; genus Sphyrna; species Sphyrna mokarran. The sequence continues at coordinate 125,539,529 of JAGIQG010000003.1, read as the reverse complement.
ACAACAGATGGTGAAATTTGAATTCAATAAAAATCCAGAATTACAAATCTAATGGTGACCATGAAACCATTGCTGATTGTCATAAAACTCATTAACATCCTTAAGAGGAGGAAATTGTTTGGGCCTATATGTGATGCAATGTGGATGACTCTTTAAATGGCCTTGCAAGCAACACAGTTAGAATCACTGAATCCCTACAGTGCAGAGAAAGCCCAATTGAGCCTGCACCAACAACAATCCCATCCGGGCCCTTTCCCTGCAACCCCACATATTTACTCTGCTAATCCTCCTGACACTATAGGGCAATTTACCAAGACTAATCAACTTAACCTGCTCATCTTTGGACCGTGGGAGGAAACCGGCATACCCAGAGAAAACCCATGCAGACATGGGGAGAATGTGCAAACTCCACACAGACCCGGAATTGAACCCGGGCCCTAGGTGCTGTGAGGCAGCAGTGCTTGTCACTATGTCACCCATTTTTTTTGAAAGGTAAGGGCAATTAGGGATGGGCAATAAATGCTGGCCCAGCCAGCGATGTCCACATCCCATGAATGAAAGTTAAGAAAAGGTTTGCATACACTATGACTTCCAGTATCATCCAATGCTTCTACAATAGTGTTATTGAGCAACTAGGCAATCCATGCACGTAGCCACTAATGAAACAAACCAGTTAACAGAATTCAAGGGAAACTCCTTTGCTCAGTGAGTGGTTAGGCTGTGGAACTTGGTACCGCAAATAGTCGACCCATTTTAATGGGCAGCTAGATTAACACATGAAGGAGAAATAAATAAAGGGTTTTGCTGAAAGGAAAATGGAAAGGAGCTCATGTGGAGAATACACACTGGCCTGGGCCAGTGGGCTGAATGGCCTCTTTCTGTGCTGCACATTCTATGTAATAATGCGAAGACCCCCTCCTGAAAAATCACTTTGTACTAAAGCTTGAAAAGCATCAGGAATAAAGTTTCAGAAGAATGATAGAAAATTCCAGGAAAGGATTAAAATTCAAGTCTTGTGGCCGTGAGAGAGGTTCGCACTTCAAAGGCAAAGTTTTATTAGACAGGATTTCCAACAGGACAGATCTGAGTGCAATTTTTCTTGTGAATTATTAAAGATATGTTTTATTGTGCTGTTGATATTATTTGAGATGTATATAGTCAGCTGGCTAAAACATAAAACCTGATCAGACCCCACTTGGAGTACTGTGCTCAGTTCTGGTCACTTCATTACAGGAAGGATGTGGAAGCAATAGAAAGGATGCAGAGGTGATTTACAGGATGTTACCTGGATTAGGTGGCATGCCTTATGAGGATAGGTTGAGAGATGAAGGATGGAGGTGACCTGATAGAGGTGTATAAGATGTTGAGAAGTATTGTTCGAGTGGATTCTCAGAGATTTTTTCCCAGGGCTGAAATGGCTGCCACAAGAGTACACAGGTATAGGATGCTGGGGTATAGGTACAGAGGAAATGTCAGGGGTAAGTTTTTCACTCAGAGGATGGTTGGTGCATGGAATCAGCTGCTGGCAGTGCTGGTGGAGGCGGATTCAATTGGGTCTTTTAAGAGACTTTTGGATAAGTACATGGTGGTTAGTAAAATAGAGGGTTATAGGTAAGCCTAGTAGGTAGGGACATGTTCGGTGCAACTAGCGGGCTGAAGGGCCTGTTTGTTCTAGAGTTTTTCTGTGTTCTATGTAGTATAATAAAACCATGCAAGAAAATCCAAAAACATTGAGCTACCTGATTATTTGGGTTTCTGCTGCCTCATGATCTGCAGCATGGAAAATAATTCAGCAATTTTATTATAATCCGGATGAATGAGATTGCTGGGTTCCTGGTAACTTTTTTAACAGATACAATGAGCCATTTGACCTGTTTTGATGGGTTGCTGGTTCCTGAATGGGTTTGGAGCTTTTTCTATTTGTTCAGCGTTGTTGTTTATCTGTAGGTCAGCATGATCACCTTAGCACATCAGAGAATCCCTGCAATGCAGAAGGAGGCCATTCAGCCCATTAAGTCTGCATTGACTGTCTGACAGACCACCTCACCCAGAGCCTACTCATGTAACTTCATGTATTTACCCTGCTAATCCCCCTAATTTACACAGATTATGTGACTCAATTACGATTTTTGAATCCTGATGTATCTCAAATCACTTTATGTCTGTTACCCTACGGAGCAACATGCCAGACGCCACACTTTTAATGATTTGAATATATGTGGTAAATTCTTCTCATTGTGCGGCTCTGAGAGAAGAATATGAACAAGTGGTGCTCTTTGAAGGTTTGTAAAAATTGTGGAGATTGTGGTGGTTCCTTTATTCAAGAGGAAGTGTTCATTCAAACTCATCATTCCTAAAGATGGTGCTGTTGTTCTATTCCTTCTGTACGTCCAGTGCTTTGAAATGACAGTGTAAAATGATCACGTGCCATCTAGTGGTTATGCCGACAGCTATACAGTAAAGAAAACTCTGGTTTCAGTATTTTTTTTATTTCCTTTCCAATTTCCTTTTCAGGACCAGAATTCTCCAGCAGCTCACGCCCCGCGACTGTTGCCAGAGGGGATTGGGAATTTGGCGTTCAGCGAAATCTCTGTTAGCTGCAGCGAGATGTGAAAATGTCACCGGCGTGAGAATCCCGCTGGCATGAACAGTCAGGGAATCCCAGCCCTGATGATCTCCTGAAGGTGCTAGGGTTCAGTTCCATGAGCACTGGCTGTCATCTAGAACCACACTTAATCATTCATCCCATCACTTATGGTAAGAAAAATATCACCCAAGAGTGATTTGACTAAGACTGATGTCACAGTTGAGCACTATTCTGCGAATAGACTCACATCGACGGCAGTACAGTGGTTAGCACTGCCGTCTCACAGCACCAGCGACCCGGGTTTGATTCCTGGCTTGGGTTTGTGTCTGTGCAGAGTTTGCACATTCGTCCTGTGTCTGCGTGGGTTTCCTCCCTCAGTCCAAAAGACGTGCTGGTTAGGTGCATTGGCCATGCTGAATTCTCCCTCAGTGTACCCAAACAGGTGCAGGAGTGTGGTGACTATGGGATTTTCACAGTAACTTCATTACAGTGTTAATGTAAGCCTACTTACGATTAATAAATAAACTTTAACTTTTACACACAAATCAATTGAATTCTCTCATTAAAGACATGCATTTTGTTATCTGAATCATAGAGCTGAATTTTCCAACGGGTATCAGGACCATGGTCTTGGGGCCATAACCGGGCTGTGAGTCTGCGCATGTCATTAAGGCTTCTGCTGGTGCCATCTTAGGAAGAATGGCCTTCTAATTGGGTTTGTGAAGCAAAAGGCCCAATCCGAGGGCCAGCCGTACTGGCTGGCCAACAACTCTACTGGAAGAGGTGGACACTGCTGTGGAAGAAAGGTGATCGAGAGGACACCCCAAAACAGAGGCACTCTTGGATACCATCTGCAAAATTGAGAATGAAGTGGCCCACAACTAGTAGGATCATTATGGAAAAAGGGAACCCCTGCACACTAGCTGCATCACTTCACACCAGAAGTTGGACGGCACAGTGACACAATAGTTAGCACTGCAGCTCACAGTGCCAGGGATCCAGTTTCAATTGCGGCCTTAGGTCACTGTCTGAGTGGACTTTGCACATTCTCCCGAGGTCTCCACGGGTTTCTTTTGGGTGCTCTGGTTTCCTCCCACAGTCCAAAGATGGGCGGATTAGGTTGATTGGCCATGCTAAATTGACCCTAGTGTCAGGGGGATTAGCAGAATAAATGTATGGAGTTATGGGAATAGGGCCTGGGTGGGATTATGGTTGATATTGACTTGATGGGCCAAATGGCCTCCTTCTATACCATAGGGATGTAACTGTTAAAGTGGAGGTGACTGCAGCAGGGGCAGACACTACTTGACCACAAATGGAATAAGTTGTTTTTCAATTTTACCTCTTTCCCACCCATCTCCCCTCTCCTCCCCGTTATCTTCATCTATCACAGCTTACCCTCCAATTTCAGCTTCTCTGTTGTTTGGCCATTTTCTTTCTCTCTATGGACTGCCATGAGCAGCCTTTTCCCCTTGTTTTAGTAGCTATGACTCATCTTTCATTCCCTCACCCTGCAGTATAAATACCTCTCACTTTCTATGCCTTTTAGCTTTGACAAAGTGTCATCTGGACTTGAAACGTCAGCTTTTTCCTCTCCTTACAGATGGCTGCCAGATCTGCTGCAACTTTTCGGCATTTTCTCTTTTGGTTTCAGATTCTGGCATCTGCATAATTTCCTTTTATGGAATAAATAGAGAATGCAGTATAAATGCTATGTCAGGTTGGAGGACATGTTTCTCTGCTGCTATCTGATGCCATTCCTTGTGTCTGAGATGGATAGGAGGAAAGAGGTTGTCTTCCAACATACTGAGAGCACCAGCACCAGAATAAGTTTACCAACCTACCACAATTAGTATTCTTCATGTGTCATACTCTACCAACTGTTCCAATCACCATATCCCCTTCATACATCTACAGAAATCTATGTCAATCATGATTCATACTGAACAATAAAAATTTTACCTCATCCTCACACACTTAACATTTCTGGAAACTGATTATTCACATCTCGTAATTTATAAGCATTCATCTGTGGAAGGCACATCACCCCAGCACACTACATTACATTCAGCCCTCTCTTTCTTTGCAGGACAAGATGGCCCATAATAAATGGAAACTGATTATTCACATCGGTTTCCATAATAAATGGTGGAAGCAGCAAACTGGGGAGAAGGAGGTACTGTTGTATGTGCTCACCCCCATGGAGGAGATGGGGGTAAACTGAGTGACCGTCGTTGAAGTTATAGCCAGCAGTTATACTGAAACCATTGACAATGGTGGCCTGTTCCTGCGTAATGCACCTTCTCAAATTCTACTTCATCCTCATCTTGAAATCTGTTCCGATGCACAAACTGTGAATGCTGTAACGATGCAACTGTTGCTTCCACAACTTCCTTCATCCCAACCCTGCATCAATGCTTTCTGATACCCCCAAAATTGTCAATTGGCCACCAGTGAATTCTGAGACTGAAAGTCTAGAAACATTGAAACACAAGCGATAGCAGCAGGAGGAGGCCATTTGGCCCTTTGAACCTTCTCTGTCATTCATCACGATCATGGCTGATCATCCGACTCAATAGCCCAATCTTGCTTTCTTCCCATTCACCCTAAGTGCTATATCCAGCCGCCTCTTGAATACAGTCAATGTCTTGGCATCAACTGCTTCTCATGGTAATGAATTCCACACACTCTTGTTTTATTCATTATTAGTCACAAGTAGGCTTACATTAACAATGCAATGAATCTACTGTGCAAACTATCACCCTTTGGTGAAGGAATATCTTCTCACCTCTGTTCTAAATGGTCTATCATGTGTCCTCAGACTGTTCTGGACTTCCCCATCATTGGGAAATCCTCCCTACATTTATCATGTCTAGGCCTGTTAGAATTTTATAAGTGTTTATGAGATCGTCCCTCATTCATCTGAACTGGATTATGGCTAGGAGGACATGTGATGGTCTATAACAGCGAATGGAAAGGAGTGGGGCTTTTGAACAATGGGGACCTGGGGTTCCATTCAGGGGAACAAGGGTTTAATAATGTGCTTGTAATGTTCTAACTGTGTTAGAAGTTGTGGGTTTTAACAAAGCAAATGTGGTTTGGACAGGTACATTCAAACTAATAATAACAGATTTATTCCAAGAGGTATAAACTGAAACTAACAGTAGGAGCTTCTGAAACACCCTAATGACATCACCATCAAATCATGCAATCAATTCTTAAAGCAATCATGCAACCCTTCTAAACATATAATATTCTTCTCCCTTTACCTCTGTGGTCATGACAACAAAATTATACATAGGATCAATAATACTCTAGACACTGTATCAAATATCATCAATCACAATCAATAAGATTCAGTCAGGAGGACATCCAATCTTCTTTGGTTGTATATGATTTTACTGGCATGCTCATCCAATTCTGGGGTGGGCAAGGTTCACAGAATGGCATTCTCCTTCAGCCTTGGCACAATCTTATGAGCCTTGGGTGGGCATGTTGGCAAAATTCCGGCTGATGTTCTGGAAATTGGCTGTGCTCGACTCTAGAAGTATGATTTGGAACGTCAGTAGACACTTCTTCTCTTGGAAATACTTCTGTAACTTTCTCACATAGTATAGTACCATAAATTCAGATTCTACTAAGTTTTCCATAATCCTATTCCCAACACTCGGGACAAAAGATGGAGGTGATTCTCAGAAATCGTTTTGAGATGACAATTGGTGAGCATGGAGTCGTCAAGCTAGCTCATCTTTGGTTTTAATTTGACTTATTATTGTCACGTATTGGTATATAGTGGAAAGTATTTTTTTGTACACTATACAGAGAAAGCATACAATTTATAGAGAATGTAGTGTTACAGTCATTGCTAGGGTGCAGAGACAGGTCAGCATAAATTAGGTCCATCCAAAAGTCTGATGGCAGCAGGGAAGAAGCTGTTCTTGAGTTGGTTGGTACGTGATCTCAGACTTTTATATTTTTTCCCCGACAGAAGAAGATGGAAGACAGAATGTCCGGGTACTTGGAGTCTTTGATTATGCTGGCTGCATTTCCGAGGCAGTGGGAAGTGTAGACATAGTCAATGAATGGAAGGCTGGTTTGCATGATGGACTGGGCTTCATTCACAATCTTTTATAATTTCTTGCTGTCTTGGGAAGAGCAGGAGCCATACCAAGCTGTGATGCATCTGGTGCACATGTGAAAGCTGATGAGAGTTCTAGTGGACATGCCAAATTTCCTTAACCTCCTGAGAGGTATTGGTGGGCTTTCTTAACAATAACGTTGGCGTCAAGGAACCAGGTTTGAATCCTGTAAGAAGTTGGATCTGTTTTTGCTAAAACTATGGTTGGTACCTATTTTTCATTCATGACATAATTATGCACTAATACTTAATCTGCTTGTTGCAATGAATATTGTTTTGCCCTCACTTCTCATCTAACAATTTGGGACAGAGGACAAACTGGAACTAAAACCAGGAGTCACTTACACATCCTAATGACATCACCATCAAATCATGTGATTAGCTCTTAAAGCAACCATGCAACCCTTTTAAATATAAATCTTCTCCCCTTTATCTCTGTGGTCATGACAACAAATTACTACAATGTTATACATAGGATCAATAATACTCTAGACACTATTATGCATCATCAATCTTTCTATATGGTCAATAAAAAAGTAAATAGGAAGACATCCAATCTTGTTATTTACGATGTTCTCACAGACAGCTCATCTGGAATGTGGTGTGTTGCACATTTCCTTCTTTTCCACCCTGTCATGAGATGGTTTCTTGGTGGGAAGACCTGTGTGTTAACAGCAGTCAGGTTGTAAGGAATGTTACAGACCACCATGACTTGGGTCACTCACTCTCAGCAAGCACTGGAGGATTCCTTCAGAATGGTCAGTCCAGTCAGCAGAACGGTTGTTTCAGAAATCCAACAACCTGCCCAGTGACATTCCATGTGGCAGCACAGTCCTATTATACAAATGATGGCCACAGGTGTGGTGGGGTTTCCGCAGTGAGTCACCAACCAATTGTACCCCTTATCACTGAGCTGCCATTCTTTGATTTGTTGTGGTGATTGAAATATTGCTGGAGCAGCAGATTGGACATGACTTCTGCCAGAACATCAGGCAATCACCCAATGTTGCACTGGATGTGGTCATGTACCAAATGTACATTGAGTAAGTGGTACCTACTGTGACTTTGATACATATAACCTTCATAGTGAGAGGATTTGAATATATGGATAGCAATGTTTTGCGGCAGTTGTATAGGGCATTGGTGAGGCCAAACCTGGAGTGTGCGGTTTTGGTGTCCTTATCTGAGGAAGGATGCCCTTGCTATAAACAGCATACAGCAAAGGTTTACCAGACTGATCCCTAGGATGGCAGATCCTGTCATATGAGGAGAGACTAAGTTGGTTAGGATTATATTCACTAGAAGAAGTTTAGAAGATTGAAAGGGGATCTCATAGAAATTTATAAAATTCTAACAGGATTAGACAGGGTAGACTCAGAAAGAATGTTCCCAATGGTGGGGAATCTAGAACTAGGAGTCATAGTTTAAGGATAAGGGAGTAAACCTTTTAGAACTGAGGTAAGGAGAAATTTCTTCACCTAGAAGATGATGAATGTGTGAAATTCACTACCACAGAATGTATTTGAGGCCAAAACATTGTTGGATTTCAAGAAGAAATCAGAAATAGTTCCAGGGGCTAAAGGGATCAAGGGATATGGATAAAAGGGGAGATCAGGATATTGAATTTGATGATTAGCCATGATCAAAATGAACAGTGGATCATTTTCATAGAGCCAAATGGCTTACTGCTGCTTCTAGTTTCTATTTCCATTTTCACAATTCTATGCATTGCTATGACAGTTTGTCAGGTGTCAGAAGTGTGAACCTGTCAAACATGTTAATTAATGGTCACTTACCTTCTCAAAACAAAGTCCCATCATTGTTCATTGTATTAAAAATATATATAACATGATCAACATTTCATTATGACATGTAAAGTTTGAAGCACCTTTGAACTTACCTGCTCTATGGTTCCCAGCTTTTGTTCATGACATCTTTGAGTTGGTGTGATGCATGCCGCCTTCCAAAATTGCCCCAGTTCCTTGAAACTCCCAGTAGATCCGAAATGCCCACTTCTGCCATGGTATTGGCAACTTTGGGACAACTAGGTGCAGGCACATGAAGGACTCCCTACATTTCCTGCACCAATAAAAACCATTGGCACTGGGAACCCTGGAACTGGACCAACATTTTTAAAGCTCATTTGGTGTGATTGGGCCCTGCGTCAGGATGGTCAATGAAGGAGAGTAATCTTCTGGTCTTTAAAATGCCTCAAGGTAGTATATTTATATATTGACAGCCATTCCAAAGTTTGCATATGTCTGGAGAAGCTAGGTGAGAAGAATGAGTGTGCATGTTGTGTTCCCTTTGCTGGAATAATCTGCTTACACTATCTATAAAGGAAGAATGGATTTATGTTGATTTGTAACCCTTCAAGATAGGAGAAGACGAAAAACATTTAACTGTAATAAGTTGCATTTTCCTTTACATATTTTAATACATTCTTAATGAAAAACACAAGTATTATTTTGGCATGGCCTTTGAGTTGGCATTGTATTGATGCTCTACATCACGGAATGATAGGGAGCTTTCTTTGGAGCTTATGCTTCATTTTTACCAGGTCAATTAAAGATCTCCCTTTCCTTCATTTCACCTTGTGATCTGATTTACAACAGTCTTATTAGCAAGACAATACTGAAGGTTTAAATTGTACATCCCACAATGCTCTGTAGCAGTATGATGCAATCTGCACGTACGGGAACATGCGACCATTCACAAAAAAAGCATGCTCCCAAAATCATGTTCCTAAAGTAGAAAGCATCTGTCCACCACGGATGTCAAAAAAGCCACAATTCAAAGAACATATCATAGAAAACTTTGAAAGCAAACAGTGGATTTAGACAACCTTGGTCAATAGCACAGTGGAATTCCAACATATATGTTATAGTAAGTTTACACGTGAAGCTGTGACTTTGCATTTCATGAGATCCGAATATCTCAAAGCCATGAGAGTGAGACAGTTTCTTTGTAAAGAGGAGAGGGCAGCAGCTTTCTGCCCTTGTGGCTGGGATATAGTACAGCTCATTGGGAAAGGAGAAAATTTAAGATAATGAGGGTATCACCACCACAAAGTGGTGTACTGACATACTGGCGTAGCAACAAGGTTCAAAACTGAATGGTTTGGCACAGGCTTGTACTCATGAATGTCCACATAACTAGTTTTCACTTTGGAACAAGGAGAAGGGTCACTGAGTCTTCCAACCAGGGAGAGACATTCTTCCTGACAATCTACAGGAGGTGTAAACTAGTGAATAAGTCAAATCAATGTTATTCTTATATCTCACCCAGTGGTTGACTATTGCAGGTGAAAGCAATGAGTACATATAATGTGTTGGAGATGGCAATACCACTTGTGGAGATAGGATGGGGGTGGGAGAGTAGAAAGTAGAGGTTGATTGGGATAGGGGTTAGAATGTGATGGTGGAAATTCAGTGATAATATCAGAATCTTCAATAAAATCAGTAGAAGTTGACTGAGGCGAGTTAAAGCACTGATGAAGCCCAATTGGAAGTGGACTGGAAGTAAGAAGATGAAGGTGTCATCTACTGAATACCTTCCTTGGATGTGTGCAGGATAAGATATTTGGATCAACTTGAGTGCGCATTCAGGTTGAATTACTATACAGAGAGGCAATGCTAATCTTCTGGAGCTTGAACACTCGCCAAGTACTTTCAAAGTTTACCATCAAGAAGATAAGGAAGTATTTGGTCCACAAGGTTTAAAGGCAAAAGTACTAACCCGATTGGAAATCTGAATTATGCATCGTCACTGAGAAGGCTTTCCCTGCTCTCTATACCACATTGACCTCAATGAAGTCCAAAATCACAGCTGACTTATCAAAACAGTAAACAAAAAATATGAATATTCCTTCTCTTTAAACACTGGTGGTTGTACCCAGCTTTGCGGTGTTTCTGCAACGATGATCACTGTTACCATGGGCATTGAACCAAATATAAAGATACCATTGGGTAAATGTCAAAAGCTCATTTACAGGCTGGTAGGGAATGGCAGCATGATCATTACAGGCTGCTCAGAGCAGGATAGAGTGAAGCATATAATGGGATTTTGTCTGACCTGGGGACAGGAGAGGTTGCAGCTGTTACGAAACCACAAACTCAGAATGGTAGATGGATCTCATCCAGCAAATTTCCATTATTTCCATCCAGTCAGCCGTGAACACGATGATGACATTAGCAGCTTGAATAAATACGGCCAATGTCTTAACAATGGAACAAGAGCGCATTCAATGCCTGTCCATTCCTCTTGCTCATACACACGCGCGCGCACACGTACAGAAGTTCTGATAGGAATTATATTAAAAGCAGTTTATAAATACACTGATCGGGGAGACAGAGTGAATTTCCTCAGATCCTCGTGTGAAATGACTGTTGTGAGGCAGACGTGTAAGAGGAAGGTGCTGGCCGTGGCTTTATGTCTCTGGCCTTCATGTAGGAGAGCAGCTGGTCTGGGATTTCTGCTAAAACATCCTTGGCAAGCCTAGCCATGCTCAAAACCTGATTTCCAGATCGATCGACGTAATCACGGAATGGGACAAACTGAAAGAGAGACCACGGCAAGAGAGGTATAAGAATGGCACCATTAATGTTATCATACAACATAATAAAGGTTATTTGAATATTGAGGCCATCATTGCTTTACTTTGCTCCCTTTCTGATTCCCTTTGCCTTGAGCTAAGTGCAGGTTCGTGCTGGAATTCTACCGGCCCACCCACCACAGAATTGGAATGAGCGAGGGGAGGGCAACGAAAATGTCTGTTGACCTCAGGCGGGAATTTCCAGTCTCGCTCGAGTAGGGCTGTAAAATTCCACCCTTGGTGTTGTTATCATACTGGGGTAGCCTCAGTCTCCTTTTCCACACTTCTCCAGGTTTGCTCAAGTTGCCACAACAGAGAATTCCAGAAGAATCCTATGCAGTGACTTACTCCTACAGGTGGGGTTAGGGCAATTACTGGCTAGGGTTACCAACTTTAGGTGACTATTTTCTTGCAGATTTCATCACGCGACTTCCTGTCTTCAACTCCCCCCCCGCCCCTGCCCCCTCCCCACTACATTCCCAGCATTGGGCACTCAACATTTTCTCTAAGGGGTAAACTTTTTAGGTGAGGAGAAATTTCTTCACCCAGAGAGTGGTGAATGTATGGCATTCCCTGCCACAGAAAGTAATTGAGGGCATGATTTCAAGAAGACATTAGATATAGCTCTTGGGGCTAAAGGAATCAAAGAATATGGGGGGAAGGGGGACCATCAGGATATTGATTTTGATGATCAGCCACAATCATAATGAATGGAAGAGCAGACTGAAAGGGGGAAAAAAAGTAGAGGACATGGGTTAAGGGTGAAAGGGAAAAAGTTTAAAGGAAATATTAGGGGGGGGTTCTTCACACAGAGAGTGGTGGGAGTGTGGAATGAGCTACCAGATGAAGTGGTAAATGTGGGCTCACTTTTAACATTTAAGAAAACTTGGATGGGTACATGGATGAGAGGGGTGAGGAGGGATATGGTCCAGGTACAAGTCAGTGGGTCTAGGCAGAAAAATGGTGTGGCACAGCCAAAAAGGGCCAAAAGGCCTGTTTTTGTGCTGTAGTGTTCTATGGTTCTATGGCCCAATGGCCTCCTCTTGCTTTTATTTTCTATGTTTGCCTGGCTCAGATCACTGCTTTCTCAGGCCAATTGGAAAGCCTGATTGACAGCCATAACTTATCTAATCAAAACAACCTTTTTCCCTCTCCTTCAGTACTTTTACACACGATTAAAAAAAATTCAATACCCCTACACTTTTGTCTCCTGTCACTGTCCTGGATATTATTCTTCAATTGGTGGAGCAGCCAGGCCAATTCTGGAGTGTTGGAAATTCTAGTGCATGTTGAAGACAAAATAAGCAATTTTCAACATGTCTTCTGCTGAGAATAAGCTGGAAGATCTCAGTCTCAGCAGCCAGTAATGTAACGTGCAAGTGACTCAATTGGAAGTAATAGAAGATAATCAGGCCTATTATCAATGAATTACAGAATGATACAGGGAGGGTAAGACCATTCAGTCCATATAAAAGCAAAATACTGAGGATGCTTTGACAAAGGGTCATCTGGACTCGAAATGTCAGCTCTTCTCTCTCCTTATAGATGCTGCCAGACCTGCTGAGATTTTCCAGCATTTTCTCTTTTCCATTCAGCCAATGCTGTTTCTTTGCTAGTACTATCCAATTAATTCCACCCCCTTGATCTTTCCCTACAGCTATGTAATTCTTTTCCCTTCAACTATTTATTTAAATCTTTTTCGAAAGTTACTGTTACATTTGGTTCCATCATCTTTTTGATCAAATCACAATCTCATTGTGTAAAAAAAAATGCTTCCTCATGTTGTTCTCTGGTTCTTCAGTGAATCATCTTACATTAGTGTTTTCTGCTTGCTGATCTTTTCACCTTAGGAAACAGTCTTTTAACATACTTTGTCATGACTTTAAATGCTTCTTTCGAATATCATTTTCAACTTCTTTAAGAACAACCGAGCTTCTCCAGTCTCTCCACATAACTGAAGACCATCATCCTTGGTACTTGTCTAGTCCTTCCTGAAATATGTTACCCAGAACTCAACATCATTGGATTTCAGAAGAATGAGGGGAGCTCTTATAAAAACATAAAAGATTATGAAGGGAATAGATAAATTAGAAGCAGGGAAATTGTTTCCACTGGCAGGTGAAACAAGAACTAGGGGGCATAGCCTCAAAATAAGTGGAAGCAGATTTAGGACTGAGTTGAAGAGGAACTTCTTCACACAAAGGGTTGTGAAACTATGGAATTCCCTGCCCAGTGACGCAGTTGGGGCTACCTCATTGAATGATTTTAAGGTAAGGATAGATAAATTTTTGAACAGTAAAGGAATTAAGGCTTATGGTGAGCAGGTGGGTAAGTGGAGCCGAGTCCACGAAAATGTCAGCCATGATCTTATTGAATGGCGGAGCAGGCTCGAGGGGCCAGATTGCCAACTCCTGCTCCTAGTTATGTTCTTATGTTTTTATCATGCTACAGCAGAAACCTAGCTAGTGTTTTATAAAAGTTTGGTTTCCTAGCTTTTGTATTTTGTGTCTTTATTAATAAAACCAACAATTTCATAGGCTTTTTTGAATAATCTTCTGAACAAATCTTGAAACCTTCAAAGATTTGTATGCGTACAAACTGATCTCCCTGATCTCACCCTATAAAATTGCATCATTCAGTGCATTTTGCTTCTCTTCAATCTTCCGATTAAAATACATCACTTCACACTTCTCTCTGTTAGATTTTATTTGGCTTTTTTCTGCCCATTTCACCAGTCTCTCCATGTCCTCCAGAAGTCTATTATTATCTTCAACCAGTACAATAAATACTGTATTTCTTCCTCTTCTCAGCCAAAAATTGAAAAATACATCAATTTTGCTTCCAATTTTCAAACCACTCCCACCCTCACATAATCCATCTTTGACATTGCTTTTCTCTTCCTTGACTTTGCTGTCTCTATTTCTGGTCCATCAATATTCATCACCAGCCAACCTACCTTGACTACAGCACCTCACACCCTAGTTTCTATAAGGACTCCATTGCATTCTCTAGCATCTAATTGCTGGGACAAGCCCAGACAAGTTGGAGTGAAGCCCCAAGTAGGTTCCCTTAAAGGGGCCACAAGCATCCTGCATTTGGCATATTTTGCATTTATTGGAGTCTATTTTTTATCTTCCTTATGGTATACTAATTTTCTGAGCATTGTCATCTGCAACTTTTGAAATAATGTCCGTGTAGCCAAGTCCACATCATTAATTTATGGCAAAAAGAGACGAACTAATGCCTGGAGAACATCATTATATGCTTCCCTCTAGGTCTAAAAAATAAGTTTCCACCATAATTTCTGTCTTCTGTCTTCTAGCCAATGTTGTATGCATATAGCCACTGATAAGCTTTAACTTTTCTAACAAATCAAAAATCTTTTGTAAGTCCATATATACAAAATCAACTGCATTATTTCAACAAATCCTCTGTTACTTCATCAAAGAATTCAGTTAAATCAGTCAAAGATGATTGGCCTTTAATAAATGGTGCTGATTTTAATTGATATATCTAGTCATTTCCCAACACCAATTCATTGTGACCCGGATTACTCCCTGTAAAACTTCCCTCATCACTGACCTGGACAATGTCACGTTCTGCAATACGCCCCCGAGAGGAAATCCGAACCTCATCTCCATCGAGTTCCTCCATAGCTGCAAAAAGCACAGAAAATAACCTTTATGCTCAAAGGTCATAGAAAGGAATAAATAACATACAATATAATGATTTTTTATTGCAAAGTCTACAAACAAGGTTATCCAATATCATATTTGCATATTACAAACCTGCTGCGTAGCAGGGTCACAGTTTCGAATGTCGCAGACAATGCAGCAGCAAAGAAAATGCTGATAGAATTGTATTCTTAATTAAAAATTCACAAATCTCCAAATATAGCCAATACATACTGGCAGCTAGAGGAATGCAGTTAATAATTTAATGTTAGTATTCAACTCTTAATTTCCATTCTTACAGCGTATGTAGCAGCCAAAAGTCTGTGTAAGTACAAACTTGCAGCCATCTCATATTTTCTTATCTAATTGCTTTTTCCCTCTTTCTCAATGATTTAACTATCTTCAAAAAGGGTGCCAGTGTGGATTAAAGGAAGTGAAGGAAATTATTTAGTCAATGATTGTGTGTATAATTGCTTTCTGTGTCAGAATTTGTGACTTGAATGCTATCAACTAATATTATTTTACTTTCTACACAAACTGGGACATTATGCATAATATATAATGCAAAACCTGAGATCAATACACAGACTGTTATAAATTCTCTTCAGAATAGAAACTTGTTATGCTGCAATTACACCTTCCTAATGGTGGGTGGCACTGTGAAACCTCAATCAACCACCTCCACCTTTGCTGCAGAGAAGTTGATTAAGGGTAGATATTCATCATGCCTTCAAGCATACAGTTAGGGTTGAGGATTGACCAGTCATTATGGAAACCACCCAATTTTCGTTTGCATTAATCTCATTAAGCACAGCCAAGTATTTCTGAAGTGGAGTTACTGATATGTGGAAATATGGCAGCTCATTTCATATTATCACTAGATGATTAGTCTAGAAACTGAACTAATGTTCTGGGGGCATGGAGGCAATGGTTTAGTGGCATTATTGCTAGATATTAATGAAGAAACTCAGTTAATTTTTTGGGAATTTGGATTTGAATCCCACCACAGCAGATAGTGGAATTTGAATTCAATAAAAAAGTCTGGAATTAACAATCTATTGATGACCGTGAAAGTATTCTTGATTGTCAGAAAAACCCAAATGGTTCACTGATGTCCTCTAGGGAAGGAAATCTGCCTTCTTTAGCTGGTCTGGCTTACATGTGATTCCAGAACCACAGCAATGTGGTTGACTGTCAAATGTCCCCCAAGACTGTCTAGGGATGGACAATAAATGTTGACAAATCGGTGACATCCATATCTCATGAATGAATAAAAAAATGAGGCTGCACATCGAAGCAAGGAGGTAAATAACCCCAAATATATTTTAAAGATATTGACTAAGGGGTAAATGCTAGCCAAGCCACCAAAAGAACCCTCCTCGCTCTTCCTTGAAGAGTGTCACTGGGATCTTTTATGTCCAGCTGAGGCAGAGATGGAACCTCAGTTAAATGTCATATCCCAATGCAACACTGCTTGGGTCATTTGCTTAAATGTCTGGTCTGGGGCTTCAAACCACAACTTCTAATCCAGAGATAGGAGTTCTGCCACTCACTCAAAGGTATCAAATTGAGGGTATATGCAAATTTGTGGAGACATTGTATGACTTTAAATGGGAACTGTATTATACAACATGGTACAACAGCACCTTCTAACATCACTTCACCTGACTACTAACTTGTCCTAACTCTGATGACTTTATGGTCCCCATCATCAGGTACTACGAGGCCTAAATAAAATAAATTATTATTGTTAAACCTTTTCTTCTTATTGAATTTTGGGAGGCACAATGGTTAGCACTGCTACCTCATAGTGCCAGGGATCCAGGTTCAATTCTGGCCTTAGGTCACAGTCTGTGTGCAATTTGCACGTTCTCCCTGTATTTGCATGGGTTTACTCCAGTTGCTCTGGTTTCCTCCCACTGTCCAAAGATGCACAGGTTAGGTTAGGGAGGCCCTGGCCTATTGGTATTATTGTTAGGCTATTAATCCAGAAACTCAGCTAATGTTCTGGGGACCAGTCTTCGAATCCCACCATGACAGATGATGGAATTTGAATTCAGTAAAAATATCTGGAATGGTTGTGAAAACATTGTCAATCATAATATCCTGTAGGGAAGGAAATCTGCTGTCCTCACCTGGTCTGCCCTGCATGTGACTCCACAGCCACAGCAATATGATTGACTCTCAACTGGCCTTGGTAACTAAGGCCAGTTACCAAGGATGGGCAATAAATCTTGGCTACCCAGCAACACCCATGCCCCACGAATGAATAAACAAAAAAATTAAGTGGATTGGTCAAGTTGAATTGCCCCTTAGAGTCAAAGAAGGTTAGGTGGATTGGCCGTGATCAATGCATTACAGAGTTAGGGCATGCGAGTGGGCCCAGTTTGGGGCTAGCTAGAGCGCTCTTTCAGAGGGTTGGGATGGACTTGATGGGCTGAGAGGTTTCCTTCTGTACTGCAGGGAGTCTGCGGATTTTAAGGAAAAAAATAGCCGTCGAGTATGGAACTTTAAAAATGGAAATTTTTAAAAAATGATGGCAATTAAAAAATTTATTAACCAATTTGATGTTATTTAAACATGAATATAAAATAAATACCCACCTAAGCATAAGGGAATTAAACTCTGATGGCCTCAGGTGTTCCAGTCAACTGCTGAAATTTTTATATTTACTCTCATAGATCTTTCATTCTTGAATGACTGAATATTTTAGTGAGGTGTACGGCAATGTTACATCAAATGTGAACAATAAGTAATCATTAGTAAAAAGAATTATTTGTGCCTGTATTTAAAAATCCTATACATGGCTACAATATTGCAGGCCCAATATTCACATACTTCATTTGGGTTCCATTGAACCATATGAACATTTTTAAAGGCACACAGGGAAACTTTGATAAGCTGCATAGGAGAAGGAAAATCCCAGGATTTTTAGCCAGAGCAGCCACGGACAATTGTAATTGGATTGAGTATCCCTTAGACAAGGGATAGGAAAAGTCAATTAGGATTCATTAATTCTTAGGAAGGAAAAACTATTTTATCTTATCAAGCAAAATTAAAATCCCTTCAATGTACTAAATGCACTCAATCAACCTTTTTAGGTCATACACCTGCTTTTAAAATAAACATTACTATTGTTGGCCTCTCTTGGGGCAGTCTGAACTATTGGCATTCTTTCACTTCCTAATTATAATAAAATTACCTTGCTTAAGACATAGAGAAAATAGATTATGATCTGCCCAATCCCCTACCTTACAAAACTCATAAATAATAAGAAAATGATTGAAAATTTAATGAACTCAACCTGAGAACATATGCAATGGGCTTTAATTCAAAATGCAGAGCGCATTTTTATTCTGCAAATTAAGGAGACATGCATTTTGCAAAGTTTTGTACTTATTTATTTCCAAAATGTTCATAGCTGCGCAATCCTATTATTTTAGACTTTATTTTAAAGATTGTCCGTGACAATTTTAGGAATAATGATCATCCATTTTATTTATATTGTCATCACAATGTGGCATCTGCTGCCGTGATGATTTTTCAATAAACCAGATACCTATCTTTTCTAAAGATATCAGCTGTTTTTCAAAATTCATTTATGGGATGTGGGCATCACTGTTGAGGGCAGCATTTATTACTCTGGTTGCTCTACAGAAGGTGCTGGTGAGCTGCCTTCTTGAATTGTTGCAGTCCCTGAGATATGGGCAGATCCATTGTGCTGTAAGAGATTTTCAGAATTTTGACCCAGTGACAGTAAAGGAGTGCCAAGGAAGGAATGATAGGTGACTTCATTGAATCATAGAATCCCTACAGTGCAGAAAGAGGCCATTTTGTCCATTGAGTCTGCATCGACAACAATCCTACCTAGGCCCTATCTTCATAACCACGCATGTTTACCCCACTAATCCCCTTGACATTAAGGGGCAATTTAGCATGGCCAATCCATTTAATCTACACAGCTTTGGACTGTGGGAGGAACCAGAGTACCTGGAAGAAACCCATGCAGAGATGGGAAGAATGTGTAAACTCCACATAGACAGTCATCCGAGGCTGAAATTGAAGCCAGGATCCTGGCATTGTGAGGCAGAGCAAAGCTAACCACTGTCTCACCTTGCCACTCAACTTGGAGGGGATCCTCCAAATGGAGCTGTTCCCAAGTTACTGTTATCCTTGTCTTTTTAGATGGTAATGGTCATGGGGCCTAAGGAACCTTGGTGAGTCTTTGCAGTGCATCTTGTAAATGCTACATACAACTGCCCTGTGCATTGATGGTGAAGAGATTGAGTATTTGTGGAAGGGGTGGCAACCAAGTTGGTTGCTTTGTTCTGGATGGTGTTGAGTTTCTTGCGTGTTTCCCGAGCTGCACTCATCCAGGCAAGTGGAGAGTATTCAGTAACATTCCTGACTTGTAGAACAAGTTCAGGCCAATCCCTGATCATTTCTTCAGCCCACTGTTGTCCCTGGACTTACAAGTGAGTAAAAAGAGCACATGGTTGAGATAATGGGGAGATTCACATTATTCATGGAATTATATCTTACCATGTATAGAATAGATCTGTAGAATTTTATAGGATAGAAAAGACTATTTGCTTTCTGAAAGAATTACTTATTTAGTTCCATTCCTCAGTCCTGTATTCACATTTGAAAAAAAATTCAATCACTTCCCTTTTGAAAACTGTAAATGAATTTTACTTCCACCGCAACTTTTTTGAACAACATTGTACATCTAATTAATCCTCTTAGTATATCTAATTAACCCTTTTAGTTGATAAGTATATGGAAGAGAAGGGAATGGTTTAGTTTGGAGGGGCATTGCTTTTTATATTGGTCGGCGCAACATCGAAGGCCGAAGGGCCTGTTCTGTGCTGTAGTGTTCTATGTTCTTCATTGAAAGGATCCTTCCAACATTTTCCTTTATGCTTTTATTGACAATCTTACATTTATGTTTTCCAATTACTGATTACCATCAAGTGGAAATATTACTATTTACCTTAATAAAACCCTTCATAATTGCCATCTTCAAGCGAAGAAGGCTGAGTCCAATGAAATGAATTGGAGGACTGAGTTTTGCAAGATACACGTCAATGATCATGGCCAAATAAGAAAGGTCAATTACCAGTCAAAGATTCTAACTACATTCACGGATACTATTAGTTAGAAAGGTTTTAACCTTTCTGCTTATGGGTGATCTGATAATGGAGTTACGTCACTGGATTAGTAATTTGGAAGTCTGGACTAATGATCCTGAGTCATGAGTGCAAATCCCACCATTACAGCTTGGGATTTTAAATTCAATTAATTAAATATAAAATGAGCATCAGAAATAGTGACCATCATATTACCAGGTAGTGGCCAAAACTCATCTGGTTCATTGTTCTTCAGGAAAGGAAACCAGGGACGCAGGTTCGATTCCCTGCTTGGGGCGCTGAATGTGTGAAGTCTGTACATTCTCCCCGTGTCTGCATGGGTTACCTTTGGGTGTTCTGGTTTCCTCCCATAGTCCAAAGATGTGCGGGTTGAGTGAATTGGCCAAGCTAAATTGTCCCTTAGTGTCAGGAGAGGGGGACTGGCTAGGGTAAATGCATGGAGTTATGGGAATAGGATCTGGGTGGAATTCTGATCAGTGCAGTTTTGATGGGGTGAATGGCCTCCTTCTGCACTTTAGAATTTTATGATTCTATGAAATCTGTCTGGCTGAAGATCCACTGCAATGTAGTTGATTCTTGACTCAGCACTGAAAATGGGCTGGCCAAGTAACACAGTTATATTCAAGAAGATGATCACTAACAACAAGGCTTTTAGGGATAGGCAATAAATGCTGGCTGTATCAATAATATGTATGATTGAATAAATAAACATTTTTTTAACAAGAGTGAAAATATTGGTGCTGGATTTGTGACATAGATACAAAAAAACCGGCATCAACATAGCCATGCTCACAAAGAATAAATTCCATATAAGCTAAGAGAAACAGAAGGCAAAGCAAACTCATAAAGAGTTACTCAGTGATACTAGGAAGAGAACCTTGGATTGAGGGCCTCTTGAGAGCTTGACAAAAACACGCAGCTGGTGCAAGTGGAAACCATCCAGGAAATTTGCTCTGGGGCATCTATGAGTGAGTCAACTTGGTTCTTTTCTAATCCTTCTGTCACATTATGAAACTGCCTTAGGGCAGCAAGTTTCGATATCCTGTATGTATGTATGCACTTACAGTTCAGCGAACCTGTTCATCAGAGATCACCAGCAATGACACAGCAGGTTACAAGCACAGAGGTGATGAGAATTGGAGATGTACTGCAAATGAATGTCATTTACACTGGGCGTTTGTCTCACCAAGGTTTTAGACCCTGTCCTTTTCACATCCTAATAGAATTTTAGTTCTTGGCAAAGTGACGATTGTTTGACAATGGAGTCTGTTTAAGCCAGGTTTAAGATGGCATTTCTTCCCTTTTGAAAATCAACCAATTGAAAAGGAAAGAACCGTTTTTAATAACTTTATGATTCTTTTTATATTCTTATTGTGTGAACATCCTTTACTTATCCTCCCTTCCTCTTGTGGGGATATGGTTCCATTACATTAAGTGCTCTATAATACTCCGTACAAGTCAATCCATGTCCTGCCGCCCCTGAGAATGGAAATTCTCACCCAAAGTCAATGGACCTTTCAATGCATAAAACCCATCACATTCCTGCATTTCTTCATCTCTGAAGCAGAGCCATACCAACTGAAGTCTTGTTTCTCTACACACAGATGCTGCCTGACTTGCTAGCTGGAATTTTACTGCCCCACCGGCTGCAGGAATTGGAGTGGGCAAGGGGCAGACAATGGAAAGGTCTGTTGACTTTGGGTGGGATTTTACGGTTTCGGGACAAGCGAGGCTGTAAAATCCCACCCACTGAATTTTTACAGCAGCTTCTGCTTTTTAATTGAAAAACAGGAATCTTGTTAAAATGGAAGAACTCAGCTGAGATTCAGTGGTAGCTCTTCCTCCAGAGGACAGAACAGCAGTCTACCTCTTGTCTCATCTCCATTGACACTAAAAATATCTGGATTTGATTCAGATTTGAAATTTGAACTGCCCATCTGAACCAAACCTCGAGGCTGGATATGTTAGGGTTCTTTTCTCTGGAAAGCAGAGGCTGAGGGGAGACCTGACAGAAGTCTATAAAATTATGAGAGGCATAGATAGGGGCTGACAGTCAGAATCTTTTTCCCAGAGTTGAAATATCTAATACTAAAGGGCTTCACTTAAAGTAAGAGAAGATAGTTCAAAGAAGCTGTGAAGGGCATTTTTTTTACACAGAGAGTGGTAGGTATTTGGAAAGCATTGCCAAGAGTGGTGGTGCAGGCAGATATGACGTGCTTTTAGATAAGCTCATGAATATGCAAAGAGTAGAGGGATATGGACCAAGGGCAAGCAGAAGGGATTTGTTTAATTTGGTGTCATGTTGCCACAATACCATGGGCCGAAGGACAGTACAGCACAGGAACAAGCTCTATGTTCTCTTCTGGGGTTTAAATTTCCCAATATATGTCCCAGTTACTGGAACTAGCCTGAGGCCCTCTCTGTCCAACTATGAAATTGCGTCTGGGGTTTGGGCAAGTGAGTTGCTGGGGAGGTGGGGAATCCCATCCATTCTATTTTAGCATACCCACCACCCCCAACCCCACCTCAAAACCCACCTTAGGGAGAGTGTAAAACCTACCCGTTGTCTACATCAAAGGAAAAGATAGCCAGATTCTTTTTAACTTCTTAAGAATCTCAAAATAGATTTGTTCTAACTGTGAAATCCCTGGCTGGAATACAAAACAGTATTTCAAACACAGTTCAGTAAGAATAACAACTAAAGTCTTAACTCCACACACAAACTAATAGAAAGACCCACCCGCAGGTGAAGATATGCCAATACAAGAGCAGAAAATTACCTCTTCGTGTGTTGCCTGCCTGAGATATGCCTTGCAACAGGCCGATCATTTCTGACTGTCGTCATTTGGGGAGGGTCTGGGTTAGGGATGGTGAGGAATGGCACGGACAGTTTAGTCACGTCATTTTGACTAAACTTCAATGAGACTGAGCAGCTCTTAAAGGCAACAGTTGTTTTATTTATTAAGGTAAGAGTATAAAAGTATAATTTTTTTTATTACAGTAGCCTTTTATCCTCTTTATTACCCAAAGGCGATTGGTAATTAAGGGGAAAATCTTTGGGACAGTAAGACGCGCACCCACAATTAAGGTAAGGCACCCTATTATAGAGGTATGGCACCCTATTATAGAGCTAAGGCATCCTATTATAGAGTTAAGACATTCTTTTGGATTGTTAGAATTAAATATGCTTATGCAATTTTTTATTTACAAGCTCATTGGACCTGTCAAACTGTGTAGGAATATCAAAGCAACCCCAGAAATGACAAGGTATACTAGGTGAATTGACATGGAAGGGTAAGGCCAAAAAGTAAAGGGTGAGGTGTATGGGATTATATAAATTGGCACTAAGTCCACCACCACCTCTTCTGCCCAAAAATATGATCTGGGAGTGGCCATTTTTAAAAGGTCAGTTTTGCCAAGCTGGGAAATCTGGCTCCACAGACCGTATCTGGGGATGAAATTCTGTAGCAACAAGCGCTTTTATTTTCTGCAACCCATGCTTCTTGGCAATCTATAAGGATCAAAAATTTATTTTCTGCAGAATGCCCCATACACCAGCCCCACCCAGATGTGTACACAGAGGACCACAGCAACAGGCTGAGTGGGGAACTAGAGACAGGTTATCCTTCTAAGGTTGTAGATTATCTGGAGTCTTGTATCAGTGTTAATAATACCTGTGAAATGGTAAAAGTTTGGCTTGAAGGCCGTCCAAACTGTCTACTCAAAACAGTCACACAGAATTGATAAGTGAAGGAAAAAAAGCAGCTTGTTTCTCCATTCTCACCCGACACCTCCGCCAAAGCAGTTCAGCAGCCCCAGGCTGGGAACCCAAGAAAATTACCTAAAATGTATTGTTATTTGAAGGGGAGCTTCCAACTGGTTTACCTGCTACTTAGAAAGAGGAAAGAAACATTGTGCTGCCAGAGTTTGCTTCCAGACTCTCAGTGAACTGCATAGACAAGCTGCTTTCTCTCATTGACATGAAGTGATAGTCAACAGGGCTGGCATTTGTCCCAGTTCCAAAGTTTAGTGAGAAGTTACAAAGAAAATAATGCCAAGAGAGTTGGGAAATTTGTATAGAATGGTGAAAACAAAGCAAATCAATTGAGAAACTGAAAGCACAAATGGGCAGGGAAGAGAAAGTTTTAGAAGGAACACTACAAAATCAAAATCCCATCTATTGACTCCATCTATACTTTCCACTGCCTGGAAAAGCAGCCAGCATAATCAAGGAACCCATGCACCCCACACATACTCTCTTCCACCTTCTTCCATCGGGAAAACAATATAAATCATATACCCACCGACTCAAGAACAGCTTCTTCCCTGCTGCTGTCAGACTTTTGAATGGACCTATCTCATATCAAGCTGATCTTGCTCTACAGCTTATCTGTGACTGTAACACTACATTGTGCATCCTCTCCTTTCTTACTCCCACATGTACACTATGAATGGTACGTGTTGTCTGTATAGAATGCAAGAAACAATACTATACTAATACATGTGACAATAATAAATCAAATAAAATTGAATCAAAAAATCAAATAAAGAGGGAGATTAAGGGGCTGACGAGACAAAGCATAGTACAGCATTAGCTTCAGAGTGAAAAGAGCTGCAGGAAGCAAATGATAGTAACAAACTGATGCAATATGTTAAAGAAATAAAGAAACAGAAACAGATTTGAAAACCAGAGTTGCAAAGATGGAAACAAAATCTAAAGAAGAAAGGAGTTCTGAATGGGAACTCGAATGTTTGGCTGTGCTAGGGACAACTGTAAGTCATAAGCAAAGATGTCAACAAACTTACTTGAAAATCTAAAAAGCAACAGAAAGTAACCATTACAAAAAACAGATCAATGATTTCCAACTATAGCTGAAAGCCTAAATTTTCAACTTCTGGCTTGGTTTAGAGCTGAACGGCCCCTGGTGGCTTTTAGGCAAATTTAAATGGAGGTATGGTGTTTGTGCTGCAGTTTAAGAAGACACAACATTAAGGAAAATTAACGAATGAATCCGTCAACAAATGATGGAAAGGCCTTGCATCCACCCATCTATTGAGTGTTTGCTGAAATCTATGTGATTGCAAGGATAGTGATGTTCGGTGAAACTTCACAGCACAATTTCCGTGGGTCAATATTGCAGGAACAGAGTTTGAGCTAAGTTTCAAGCCACAGCTGTACGTGCCAGCATGATGTTGCAAAGTAGTTTTGGGCATCCTTGCAGCAGACGGATGCCAGGACTATAACAGGACAATTCCTCACAATTTCTTCCCAGGTTGATGTTCCAAATTCTGCATCAGGATACAATGGCTGCTGATAGCTTCTTTCACTGAAAGCATGAGGATTCCAAATGGGGACTTCCAAATTCAAAATTGCATCTGGCATTCATACATACTACTGTGGCACAGTGGCATAGTGACATAGTGGTTAGCCCTGCTGCCTCATAGCGCCAGGGATCCTGGTTTAATTCTAGCCTTGGACGACTGTCTGTGTGAAGTTTGAACTTTATTCCCGTGTTTGCGTGGGTTTCCACCGGATGCTCCGGTTTCTTCCCCATAGTCCAAAAGATGTGCGGGTTAGGTGGATTTGCTATGCTAAATTAGTCTTACTGGGACCTGATCTGAAGTACTGTTTATAGTTTTGTCTCCTTATTTAAGGGAGGATATATTTGC
The DNA here is from genome assembly GCA_024679065.1 of Sphyrna mokarran. Taxonomy (NCBI): domain Eukaryota; kingdom Metazoa; phylum Chordata; class Chondrichthyes; order Carcharhiniformes; family Carcharhinidae; genus Sphyrna; species Sphyrna mokarran. The sequence goes on along the minus strand of JAGIQG010000003.1, from coordinate 125,513,716 downwards.
CTTTTGGGGGAGTCTTTAACCTGTGCTTAACCCTACTAATCACTAGACTGATTCCAAATGGATTGTCCTATGAGGAGAAATTGAAAGCTTCGAATACCCTCTATAAAAACAACTTCTTTCAAAGGAGTTTTGATAGATGGGATGACTCCCACTTCTTAAAAATTACTTTGAATAAATATTTCAAAATGGTGATATGTTACAATATATTATGATGGCTCTTCCGAAACTTCTGTCCTGCACAATAGTCAAGTGTTCAGTCTCGTACCCAGATATGAATCTATCCACAACAACAAGTGAGGCTGGGTCATGTTTAGTAGAGATCCACAACTCCATCAACATTGAAGGAATACCCACCATCAAACTCCGCAGGTCCCACTCCAACGATAATTATTGACATGGGAAGGATTGAGGCCTGTTTGAAAAGAACAGAAGATGAAGCAGTGATTTAGTAATATAGATTTCTTATATAAAGCTACTGCTCAGCTGGGAAGTCAATCAACCTCTAAAACCTGACTTCTATTTATCTTAATGTTTGGGCTAGAAGAATTCTATTCTAGGGGTGAGATGCCATTGTGGTTATGTTATGGATTAATAATCCAGAGGCCTGGACTCTGAATCCGGAAAATATCAATTCAAAATCCACAACAGCAGTTTGAGAATTTGAATCAGTTTAAAAAACAGGAAATAAAAATCTGATACCAGAATTGCAGTTAAGATAAAGCATAAGAACTTAAGAGCATAAGAACTAGGAGCAGAAGTAGACCATCTGGCCCTTTCAGCCTGCTCCACCATTCAATAAGATCATGGCTGATCTTTCCGTGGTCTCAGCCCGCTCACCATAATTCTTAATTCCTTTACTGTTCAAAAATCTATCTATCATTGCCTTAAAAACATTCAACTACGTAGCCTCAACTACTTCACTGGCAAGGAATTCCACAGACTCCATGAAGTTTCACAAAAGCAGCTGGTCCTTTCAGGACCACTGTGATTCCCGCTCTATATTGTAACAATTTTAATCAGCAATTGAAGTTGGCCTGCTTGAATAATATCTCCCTGATTAAGGGCCAAGTTGATGATCCAATCAGAAAGATTCATGCTCTGCACTTAAACAGCAGTGTCAGTTCCTCTGGCACTCCGGATGTAGACTGCAGACTGAGAACACTCTATATAGTGTTGTTGGATCTTGTAAATGAAGGAATTCTGGTGAAGGTACTTCCGCTTCTGAGGATTTATTGCACACACATACATGAGTGACTCAGTTATATTAAACCATTGTAGTGCTTCAAGAAGAAGGTCCAATACTGTCAAAACTAGTGATGGGCAATAAATGTGAACCTGCATCCCAGGAATGAAGTAAATAGCTTGTTGTTAGCTTGGAGTCCCTCGGTGCCTTGTTTTGCATTAATCAGCAGTTTGTGATACTTCCATGACTCCTCCCATAAAATATATTGAATTTTCCTATTTCCCAATTATCATTCAATAAACACCATCATCTCTTCTTAAGTTAGGCATCACCCTGAGTCAAACATTGTTGATATGCAGCACAATGGTGAACTGCATCAGCATGACAGCCAATGGTGGCAAATAACAGACTCAACATAAATCATTGCTAGCTATGACTTCCACATTCTAACACCACAGACACATTTCTGTAATCATAGTGTAGGATTCTAACCTACAACTCACTCTCAGGTACAGTACATTATTATTCTATATTTAAACCATCAGAATCATTCAAATTTAGCCCTGCAGCAACTTACTCTCAAGTTATCTCTTAACCTACATATAAATCTTTTGCATTGGTCAAATAGATTTATGCTAGTGCAATTTATTATTTAAGTTGTCTGTATAAGACCATTAGACACAGAAACAGAATTAGGCCACTTGGCCCATCGAGTCTGCTCCGCCATTCAATCATGACTGATATTTTTCTCATCCCCATTCTCCTGCATTTCAACTGGTCCCCTTATTAATCAAGAACCTATCTATCTCTGTCTTAAACTACACTCAATGACCTGGCCTCCACAGCCTTCTGCGGCAAAGACTTTCATAGATTCCTCATCTCTGTTTTAAAGACTCGTCCCCTCAGCCTGAAGGGATTCACCTTGCCCTAGATCTGGGAGTATTTGGCGAATGCACAGGCCATTGCTTCCCATTCATCAGGGTTAAACCAATGTGAGACTGGATCAAGAGAGATGGAGTGCTGATGCAAAAATGAAATCGCCTAAATGGATTAAAATCTGGGATGGATTCTCCGGTCGCAAATCAGGAAATTCCCGACCAAGCTCAACGGACCTTTAAATGATCTGCTGAATTTTCTGCCTCGCTCACTATGATTTCTGTGGTGGGTGATACAGGGGAACTTCAACCTAGATTTTCATAGATATTTAAATAAGAAAGGCATGAACAATGTGAGTGTTGGTCCAATAGACTGTGCATCTAGGGACTGATAATGGAAACACAGAACCAGAAAATGCCTGGAACACTCAGAAATGGGCAAGATGCAGATGGAAGTCAATTGCATTACTTTTGATTTGTAATTAGTCCAGTTATGTAGCCAAACGTGTCAACCAATCTGTACACAGTAACAAACAGCAATGAGAACAGTAACCTGCTGAAACGTTTAGATGATGCTGAATGAGTGTTTAAGTTAAAGTTAATTTATTAATGTCGCATGTACAAGAACACAGCAATGAAATTACTGTGAAAATCCCCTTGTCGCCACATTCCAGCTCCTGTTTGAGTACAAAGAACAATACAGCAAGGAACAGGGTCTTTGGCCCACCGAGTCTGCGCCAACAGAGATGCCTCTCTAATCTAATATTTTCTTGCCTCTATGTGTTCCATATCCCTCTATTCACGTATCTATCCATATGGCTCTTGAACGTTGCTGGTTAAGTGGATTGCCCATGCTAAATTCTCTCACAGTGCAGCTTAGTAAGTGGTTTGAGAGCTGATGCAGGGGGACATTTGACCACTGGGACATCTTTCATGGCAGATGGGAGGAAACCGAAGCACCCAGAGGAAACCCACATACACATGGGGAGAATGTATAAACTTTGCATACACAGTGACCCCAGCCAGAAATTGAACATGGGTCCCTAGCGCTGTCAGGCAGCACTGCTAACCACCATATTGTCCATAAGCCCGGGAAAACGTCTTCCTTTTCTTTGAATATCTCCACATGCTTTTATATTCACCTGACCAGGGAGATTGGGCTTCCATTTTGACAACTTCTCCAACCATGCAGCTGCTGCCTTGCATATGAGACAATGAATGATTGCTGATTATATTTCCATTCAAAGGTTTTACATACTCCAGCCACTATTCTAATGACATTTATATTTATTTTCATAATAGATATTACTCACATTAACAATAGCTTCTTTAGTCTGTACCATGTCTGAGATCACACCATCTGTGATAATCAATAGCACAAAATACTGAGAGCCATCAGTCACCAGGGCAGCACACCTACAATGTAAATACAGGTGGGTTAGAGCAGGTTTACTTAGAGTCATAGAAACATACAGTGCAGAAAAAGGCCCTTAAGTCCATCATGTCTATGCCAGTCAAAGTCAAACTACCCAACTATTCTAATCCCATTTTTCAGACTTGGCCCATAGCCTTGTATGCCTTGGCATCACAAGTGCATATCTAAATACATCTTAAATATTCTGAGGGTCTCTGCCTCCCATCACCCTTTCTGCCAGTGAGGTCCAGATTCCCAGCACCCTACCGGTGAAAAAATGTTTTTCCTCACATCCCCTCTGAACTTAATACAATTTTGCCAATAGTCACTATTGGAACACTTATCTCTATTGGCTTACTGGTTATTCTGGCTCCAGAAACATAGTAGGTAGAACCTTGCAAGCAATGTGGCAATAACAGTAAGGAACGAGTGGCTCACAAATATCTATTGGGTTCTGTTACGAATAACATTAAGTTAGAGGGTGGATCACCATTCACCAAAGTCAGATGTGGTGATTGAATCATGTAATATACATGCCTAGCTATCCAGAGAAAAGGAATTGGCGGTGAGTGGGTTATCTACTGATTACAGATATGATTGGATGGACTGTTCTGGTCGAGGTTGGAAGACTGTTGCCACCTACATGACCTAGAATGGTCAGGAAGCAGATGAAAAATATTCTAACAGATGTTCAGAACAAAACCCAGCATGCAGTAATTGTGGACATGCCTCATGCCAAAGACTTGAAGTTATTACATCGCCTCCCATTAGCAATGGTTTGAGACTTCAATGAATGTTTCTAAAATCTAATTTGTTAATGCTAGACTTTACAAACATAGAAAATAGAAAACAGAAACAGGACTAGGCCACTCAGTCCTTTGAGCCTGGACCATTAGAAGTGAAGGTGGATAAATATTTGATAGATCGAGGAATAGAGGACGATGGAAAATGGCAAAGAAAAGAGTTGAGGCCGGAAGAGATAAGCCACTGTCATATTGCAGGGTCTGGTGGCTGACTCCTGATTTTATTCTTGTATTCTTATGTTGTTATGTGTGAATTCTGGCATCATTATTTACAAACATGCTTTTCATTTTGTACATTTGTAAAATGGATGTTCTTTCCGGCTCTGCTTTGGTGATGTGTCCAGCAATTCTTTGAGTGTGATAAAGTTGGAGTCAAAGAAGGCACAGGATCAGCACTTTCTCCCAGTTATACAACAAAATTCTTGAGAAATTCATAGATAATGCACCAAGACAAACTATCGACTTTTCAGCTCAATTTTCATTTATTTAGTCTTTCTAACTAAATAAAAATATACTGATATAAAGAGCTGGATTTTAATTTCATACAATCCTTTTATATATAACCCTACTGTGCAGAAGGACACCATTCAGCCTATCAAGTCTGCACTGACAATAATCTCACTCAGGTCCTATCCTCTTAACTCCTTATATTTACCCTACTGATCCCTCTGACACTAAGGGTCAATTTAGCATGACCAATCCACCTAACTCGCACATCTTTGGATTGTGGAAGGAAACCAGAACACGCAGAGGAAACTCATGCAGAATTGGGGAGAATATGCAAATTCCACGAGACAATTAAACCAGGGGTCCCTGGTGCTGTGAGGCAGCAGTGTCACCATGCTGCCCATTTGATGTTTGGATTGTCCCTGATTTTTATGCCGGAGGTGGAGGGGGGGGGTTAAAAATACTTGATTTCAGTAACGTACATAGACTATATTATCATCATGGTGCTGTGTTTCCATTCATACCTGGCAACCTGATTGATGACTGGTGCAAAGTTGGTTGGTCCGTAAAGTTGTACTCTACGCAGGCTCTGGTAATATCCCTCCAATACTCCATCAATCCCATTGCAGTTTGGGTTATCTGGATCTGCATTCTGAAGGACATAAACAATAAGAAAATATAAGAATCTTACTAGAGAATGCCAAAACACTTACCTTGTCTATAACACCGTATGTTGGATTCTCAAATATCATGGATGATATATATGCTTAGTTGTAGGAGGAACATTTTCTGGAACAATGCCTTGGTATCATGGAGTGACCAGGTACCATGGAAGTGAATGATAAAAAATTAGATTAGTCTTGAACCTGTGGATGATAGTTGGAAGGTTTCCATTACAGGCATTCATTCAGGCATACCTCATTTTCCAATTTTCATTTGCAGTATTAAAAAAAGACATGATGTTGAAGCTTTTTATTTCGCACTCATCAGAAATGTATTCAACCACAATCTATAAACCCATGGTCCAGTATATCCCTTATTCTACCATTACCACCATGCCAGAGAATGAACTCTGGTTTGACGAAGAGAGCAGGAGGGCATGCCAGGTGCAACACCAGACATACCTAAAAATGAGGTGTCAATCTGATGAAGTTATAGAACATAGAACATACAAAAACTACAGCACAACAGGCCCTTTGGCCCACAAGTTATGCCGATCATATCCATACCTACTAAGCTTACCTATAACCCTCAATCCTGTTAAGTCCCATGTACTCATCATACTTATAACACAGGACTACTTGCAAGTCAAAAGTGTAAGCAGCAAGTAATAGACCAACAGATCAAATTTAAGTTCTGCAGTCCTGCCGCATGCAGCCATGAATGGTGGTGGACAATTTAGCAACTCACTGAAGGGGGAGGCTCCACAAATATCCCCATTCTCAATAATGGAGGAGCCCAGGACATCTGTGCAAGAGATAAGGCTGAAACTTTTGTAACAATCTTTAGTCATAAGTGCTGAGTGGATGACCCATCTTCACCTCCTCTTGAGATCCCTAGCATCATAAATACTTGTTTTCAGTTAATTTGATTCACCCCATATGATATGAAGAAATGGCTGAAGGTATTGGATACAACAAACACTATGGACCCCGAAAACATTCCTGGAATTGTCCTCAAGACTTGTGCTCCAGAACTTGCCACTCCCGATGCCAAACTGTTCCAATACACCTACAATACTGACATTTACCTGGCAGTGTGAAAATTGCCCAGCTATGTCTTGTACACAAGAAACAGGACAAACCCAACCTGACAAATTATCACCCTATCAGTCTACTCTTGATCATCTCAATCATTAACGTAGTGATGTAAGAGGTCATCAACATCGCTATCAAGGAATAACCTGCTCATGCATGCTCGAAAGTGCAAGAATCTTGTTGAGGGTAGATATTTTGCAGATTCTGATAACTGAATACTTTTAAGCACATGCAGATATTCTCTCTGATATAATATTCAGGTTATCAGTGTGATGCTAGTACACTCTGTGGAAGATTGGCTTGATTGGGGTCCATAGCCTTTGTAAACATATATCTGTACCCTATCCCTCATCAAGCTTTTTTCACCCATCACTGTTGTTCATGCTCCATGTTCTACTTCACCTTACATCAAATATCTCTACCTGGTTTTTAATGATGACTCCTCTCTACCCCTATAATCTCTTACAACCCTTTAACCCTTGTATAATGACGAATGGAATGAATGGAGCTGAGTGTCCAGTGATGTATATAAGGGGGGAATGGCGTGGGGGGACAATTTAATATTGCATGTGCTGCCCCATTGCCCAAAGTAAATTCCTATTATCACCAGTGGAGAATGTCACATAACAATTTCAATAAAGACTGTCCATTTTCTTATACCCAACATTTGACAACTGTACAATGTTCAAGATGAATTATAATTCAAACAGACACTTCAGCAACTGCAGAATACAAATGATACCAATTTCTCAAGGAATGCCTTTTACCTCTGAGCAGTCAAGTGGCCCTCTGATTTACAATGCCTTTTTATTTCAGAAATATGGCACTACTCTTGCCCAGGGAAACCATTCTGCTTTTTTTTAGAAAAACAGAAAAAAGTATGGTGCAGTGGTTATTGTAATAGTTTAGGAAGTTGGTAAGTGCTATGATTGTGAGAAGCAGAGTATTTCAAAGATAAAGAAGTATTGGAATTATTCTTTGAAGAAAGGCAACAGATGGGTTCTCCACAGGGACCATTAATTACTCAAGTGACTATTTGGAGACAAAAAAAGAGCATAGAAGGCATAAGATGTAGCTATCTAATCTGTCGTGGTACATTAATTTGGAAGCAACAGGAATTTAATGTCACTGAGAGGTCTAATGGCTGCAGAAGATTTCAAGATGGTTACTGTAATTCTTGAGCAGCAAAATGTGCTCTTTTGAGACAGAGGATTAAGCATAACGTGGAAGAATTCCAAAAAAAACATTACCCCAAATCTAGCTGCCTTTTGGTTAACTGTGATTACTTCACAATGACATTCTATGCTAAGAGGCAGATTATTCCTTTATGTTATCCCTTGCCTTGTTACATAAAATTCAAAATGTGATAATCAAAGGAGATCTACCTGAAGTTAAGAGTATAGTCAGAATATTGGCGTGGAATAGAAAAATAGGCAGTGAGCTAATGAAGGAGATACCAGAAGAAAGAGCAAGAACAAAGAGGTGAAAGAAGTAAATAGTTAAGGAAGCTAGGGAAGGAAATCCAGCCCATTGTGTCATTGTGACTGACAGCATGGCAATCATCAATTGGGCAAAACGGGGCAGGGGGACGGGGAATATACTAGAGGAATTTTTTTTTTGGGAGATTAGAGGAAGGAGTTCCAGGATTTTAATCCAATTGCAGTGTAGGAACAACAATATAATTCCAAGTTACTACAGTATGTAGCTTGGAGGGGAACTTTCTGGTTGCAGCGTTCCCAAGCTTTGGCTGCCCTCCTCCTTCCAGGTGGTAGAGGTGGCGGATTTCGAAAGAGGCTGATGAAGGATTTTTGAGCTGAGTTCCGATAGTACACCTTGCAGATGATATACATTGTTGTCACTGTGCATTGGTGGTGGAGCAAGTGAGCGTTGAAGGGAGTGGACAGGTAAAGTGGGCTGCTTTGTCCTGGATGGCAGTGGAATTTCTTGAGTGTTGTTGGAGTTGCACTCATCCAGGTAAATGGAGAATATTCCATTCCATTCCTGATTTGTACCTTGCAGATGGTGGACAGTTTTTGAGGAGTCAGCAGATGAGGCAGGCATCACAGAATTTCCATACCTCTGACCTGCTCTTATAGCCACACTATTTATATGGCTAGTCCAGTTCAGTTTCTAGTCAATGATAACCCAAGATGTTGATAGTTGGGGATTCAGTAATGATTATGGCATTGAATGTCAAAGAGAGGTGTTTAGATTCTTTGTGTTGGAGATGGTCATTGCCTGGCACTTGTGTGGCAGAAATGTTACTTGCCATTTATCAGTCCAAACATGAATGTTGTTCAGGTCTTGCTGTATTTAGATACAGATTACTACATTATCTGTGCAATCATAAATGCTATTGATCATTAAATCCCCTGAAATTGTTATTATTTGGGATCTGAACATCCTCCTGTCCCCAACAGGGTTTCTGTGCGACAAAACTGGAGATGAGTGGCTAACCTCCTTAGATTTGTTGTGTGAGTAATTTAGGTTCTTAAGACAATTTAAGATCAGTTTGAACCTTCAATTGGGCTATGGCCAAATGAGAAGTTGCTGCTCAATGTACTTCTCGCAGAGAGTATTTTAACTGCTTGACAGATGCAGTTAAAACACTCTTGGAAGGCACTTCACCTGTCCTGCACTTTCTCATCTCCAGATGAACCTCCCTGCTGCTATTCTTCATCACATCCCAGGTACAGCTTATACAGCTCCATCTGATGAAGGGCCAGAGCAGAGGCAACAATGGTGCCATCTGCATCAGCTACAGCTTTGGCAACACTAGCTGTCTTCTCCCCAGATGCGTGCACCTCCTCAGGGTAGTGGGGAATGGAAACCAATATTCACCTGGAAGAAGAAGAGATCCCTCCAATATGAGGTCTAAGGAGAGGGGATTAGCTCTCTTGACATGGCTGAGCACAAGTATCTCTGGAGGTTCAGGCTCTTACTGCAAGTTGTTGCTGACTTCTGCAGACTCCCAGAACAAGATCTCATTTCCAGTGGAGTGTGTGGGCACACTATGCCAGTGACTGGAGGGCCATCCTTTGCCATTTCCCACTCTGCCTCTTGTCAACTTGTGTGTTCTCTTCTTCTGTAAAGAGAGAGGTATGAACGGCTGTAGTGGCTTATGAAGGAGAGGGAAGGCCACCATTTGTGGAGGGTGATTGTGTGGCATGGCTGGGTTGTGTGGCATAGGTTGAGGGTGAGTGTTGCCAGCTCAGTTGGAGACGTGAGGTAGTTGAAGGGAGAGGAATGAGTTGTGCTACAAAATATGTCATACTGAGGAGTGCTGTGCAGGAGAATGCTGGAAAAATGAGAATGTGGGGTTCTGCACTTGATAAGGCTAATGCTATTCACCTGCCACGCCCTTGTGAGGGCCTGAATTCTCTTGCTGCTCTATTTCTAGGTTGAAGAGATCAAAATTCTACTCCTGATTTCCTTAATTAATCCCCTTCAAACCACTTTGATTGGTAAGGTTGCCTTCTTGTCCCCATCCTTGGGAAAAACGCCTCAACACAGCCCAGATAAGAATGAAAGGGCTGTGGAGTAGTCTTTTAAGACCGTCTGTCCACTCCTGTGATTGCTGGAGCAAGAGCAATAGTGATAGGTGAAAAAAGCTTGATGAGTGATAGGGTACAGATCTAAGTGAGCCCTTGTAACCCACGTCAGGCTCCTTTTAATTAGAATTCCTTCCCTGACTGAGCCAGCGTGGCATCTCACTCATCCTTCCTGTTTGATTGCGAAACCTGGAAGCAGGATGCTGGTGCTGTGACCTTGGGAAAGAGCCTTGTACCAGGTGCCCAAGTGGTCCGGGCATTCCGGCTGGGACCAAGGACAGGATTTTCTGTCCCTTGCCACCAGCAAGATCCTCTGGTCCCACTGAAGTTCCCTGTTGGTAAGCTGGTGAGTGATGCAATTGGCCATTGACTTTGGCAGAACCAGAAGAACCTGCTACAGTTAAAGGTTTGTCACCTTCACTGCTGTAAAATCTGCCACAGAAGGGGGCAGGAAAATTCTGGCCCAAGTGTGAAGAATTCCATACTTGTTGTGAGATAGAAGACAATGGTATTTCGGCAAAGAAACAGGAAGTATGTGATGAGATCTACATATAATAGTTTTGATCTTTGCAGTGGATAAAATGGATACAAATCTATTTGTATATGACACAGTGGGTTAGCACTGCTGCCTCACAATGCCAGGAACCCGGGTGTAATTCTGGCCTTGGTTGACTGACTGTGTGGAGTTTGCACGTTCTCCCCATGTCTGCATGGGTTTTCTCCAGGTGCTCAGGTTTCTTCCCACAGTCCAAAAATGTGCAGGTTATATTGATTGACCATGCTAAATTGCCCTTTAGTATCCCACGATGTATAGCTTAGGGAAATTAGCAGGATAATTATGTGGGGTTCTAGAAATGGGGCTTGGGTAAGATGCATGGTGAGTAGGTATAGACTCAATGGGTCAAGTGGCTCCCTTCTGCACTGTAGGGATTCTATGCTTTAACATAGAATAGATATATAAACAGCACAAAATAACACACTTCCAGCAATTCATAGTCCTTTAGAGCTAAAAGCAACAAAAACTTTAGCTCAACAACTTTGCAACAAGAAAATAATTTCTTCCCTGCTGCCATCAGACTTTTAATGGTCCTATTATATATTAAGCTGATCTTTCTCTACAACTTATCTGTGACTGCAACACAGTATTCTGCATCCTATCCTTTCCATCTCCCAAATTGTGCTCTATGAATGGTATGTATTGTTTGTACAGCACACAAGAAACATTACTTTTCACAGTATCCTGTTAGATATGACAATGATAAATCAAATCAAATCAAAAAATCCCTGAAAGTGTGCTTAAGTTAACTCAGGTCCAATGCTGACTATAGTTTGATTACGGATCTGAGTCCCATAGCCTGTATATCAAACAAAACTATAACCAGTAAGGGATTCTGGCCCTTCTTGCAGCTCTCAAACAGAGTTGTCAATTTAAATCACCACCAAGAATATCTGATGTTTCGGTTCATGCCAGAGAATTTGACTGAACCCATTATTGTGCAGATGCACCAGACAAAATATCTTGACAAACTCGCACTTTTTCTTGCACAGCTAGTTGCCAAATATTTTGAACTGTTGCAATGGTTGGCTTGGTTTACTTCATTCAGCTGAGCTGTCAAAGACATTATCCAGCTGAATAATACCAATGATTCTCATATTCAAATGATATTAACATATTAATCTCTCCTTTGTCTGACAGAAACCAAACTTCAAAGTACAATAATTGACTTCAGTGTGCAAGAATAAAATGCATTTTCCTATTTCCTGCAGAAAATGTTGGGTCTTTGCAAAAATAACGTGATAAATTGCTCCCAATGTTTGCAATTTTCTCTCTAGCCTGCCCTCAGCAGATAGAGGCACCAATTCTCCACACTTACCCTTGAGCATCCAGAGATTAAAGATTAATCATTTGGATGTTGTGTAAGGAACCTGGGAAAAAAGTCGCAGGGGTATATTCTTTAACATTTTTTGTTCTTAAAATATATTGGAGATAGGGAGAAAGGGTTGCTTGGTTGATAGTTAAGTATCATTCAGTTGGGTGTTCATTGTCTAACTGATGCAGCAAAGGGCATGCCATGTAGATGGCCACGTTGGATGACAGTGGTGGCTATGTGGAGATGGGGCAATAGGGAGCTCATATAACTTTCTGTAATCCATCCTTGGAGTTGACTGTCCCTTTATTAGAGTGGGATGTCTGTCGGTCACAAGGAAGCCTTCTTGATAATGCTACCTTTGCACAGCCATCGTCATTTATGTGTGCAGAGGTTGGGAAGCCTGCATGGGATTGGAGGTGAGGGGAAGGGGAATGATTTGTGAAGATCCAAAAGGCTGGTCACAACTTGGCCAGTGGGCTCTGGACTATCTGCTGCAGTTGTTTTATTTTATTTAAGAAAAGGCACACAGGGGAGGCGATGGCCTAATGATATTATCAATAGATTATTAATCCAGAAATTCAGCGAAAGTTCTGGGGACGGGTTGAAACCCGTCATGGCAGATGGTGGAATTTGAATTCAATAAAAAAAATCTGGAATTAAGAATCTATTGATGACCATGAAATCATTGTTGATTGTCAGAAAACTGGTTCACTGATGTCTTTTAGGGAAGGAAATCCGCCATCCTTACCTGGTCTTGCCTACACGGCTCCAGACACATGGCAATGTGGTTGACTCTCAACTGCCCTCTGTAAACTAGGGATGGACAATAAATGCTGGCCAGCCAGCAATGTGCATATCCCACAAATTAATTAAAAAATGTCACCGGCTCTTCTAATGGGGATTGGGTGTTTCCCTGCAGGTATGGTTCTAAACAGAAGGAAAGGTGGCAGTATTGTATATGCACTGTCACTTCTGATGGGAGATTTCAGAATGGAAAGGGAGGGTATTGTAGAACCTGCCATTCCCCTGCAGTGGCATTCCATACCTGTTTGTTTGAAGCCGTCATTAGAATGTGAGATCTTATGAGATGGTTATGCTATATTTGGCCCAGATTATCTCGCTGGAAAAAATGGTAAATTGTCCAAAAATTATAAACTCCGCACCCCAACTTGGCACTTCCTATTTTCACAGGTGATTTGCATTTCATACATGCCTAGTTTATGGAAGCAGCAAGACATTTAAATCATCAGCTGCCTCCACAGAAATAGGAATTAAGTCACTCAGAAGCGTGAAACCCAAAGGCTGCCAAATAGCACCACCACCTTTGCAAGAGCAGTTAGGGAGAGGTAATAAATGCTGGCCCACATAGTGAAACACACATCACTTAAATAAATAGATCTGGCAAAAGCAAGTCTGAGCTTTATGGATTCATTTGAATAGCCCTTTGGAGAGATAAGGGAACCTTTTGTCTGGTCCCAGGTCACCTTTTGCGAAAGTCAGATGTCTTTTAGGTTCCTCTATGAGGGAAGTCAGGTACCCTTTGGAAATATTAAATATAGGCACAAATGTGCATAAAATGTGCATAGATTTATTAGCTGTCAAATTCACTGGAACTGTTAACAGGCTTGTCAAAATCAACTTTCAAAACTGTCAAAATAGCTATCAAGAAGATACATCAAAGATGTGAACAGGAACTGTCAAAAACACATGTCAAAGGGAGCTGTCCAGCTGTCAAGGCATTTATAAGTCATGACCTTTAAATCTGTAAAAACGTGTCTGCATTAACCATTCCTTGTTATTACACTCTCTGCTGACATAAGTTAGAGGCTTTCTATGACTGGACCAGTGCTGCATGACTGATTTCACAACAATCCATTAGGACAGTAGGGTGCCTGTCAATTCACAGTTTGACTGACAGCCACAGGTGATTACAGACTCTTTGAAGTATAATTTTGAATACTAATACTTGTTGTTATAGGAGATTGTGCAACTGGATAAGGTCTTTGCTTTTATAGGGCTTTACGTGGTTGACGGAATGTAAATGTAATAAATGTGCTTTTATAAATGAGTGTTTTCTTCAATATATCAAGGCTGGACTTCTCTGGCTGTTCTGATTGGTGGTATGTTCCCGTCCCGCCAATGATGAACATCTGTAGGTTTTCCAGTTGTGGAGGGCACATACAATGGGAAACCCCATTGGTAGTGGAGGGATCAGAAGATCCTGCCGCCAATCAAAGGTGGCTGCCTCCACTGCCATGAAACATGCAGGGGGTGCAAAACATCCTGCCCAATGTCATCGAATGAAACTTAGAACTTTATTTTATAAAACATTACATTGTCTCATCTCTAGATAGGGAATTAAGAGTTATGGGGAGCAGACAGGAAAGTGGAACTGATCCACTTCAGATCGGCCATGATCTTATTGAATGGAGGGGCAGGCTCGAAGGGCTAGATGGCCTATTCCTGCTCCTATTTCTTATGTTCTTATGTTCTCTACAAGGATCCTATAGTTTTCAAATGAGCATTATGCTTTAGTGTCATTCCCTTGCCTTATCCCTGTACCTCGATTGTGACCTCTGCATTGCACAGAGTGTGGGAGATTCGAGTCTGAACTTCCACTGAAGAAACAATCGTGAATTACACAATTTTCCCGCCAATTCTGCATTTAGAATTTTTTGGGGAGAATTGCTTCTCCCCTCACCCCCCAAATTTTTGGGCAGCCATGTTTAAAGTTTGGTTTGCACATCCTGGAATTTTTCCCTCTCTGCACATCTAGTGCATGATCCAAAAATTTATTTTTTTATTATCTTGGTCATGTCCAACATTGCCCAGAGACAGGTCCATGTGATCCAAATCTCATGGGGACAGAGGTCCTTACAAACTCGAGTGCCAGTTTTCACACCTTTACACAAAACAGTGACAGACACTCTTGCCAGACACAAGCTCTCAGTCTCAGATTCAAAAAGAAAATAGTGAGTCCAAAGATGTGTGAGTTAGGTTGATTAGCCATGCTAAAGTTGCTCCTTAGTGTCTTGAGATGTGTAGGTTAGGGGGATTAGCGGGTGAATATGTAAGGGTGTCGAGGTAGGGCCTGCGTGGGATTGTGGTCGGTGCAGACTGGATGTGCCAAATGGCCTCTTTCTGCACTGTAGGGTTTCTATGGTTCCATGGTTTCATGATTTCTACGGAAGATGGAAAACATCTTCCTCCTGCTATGTCGAATGCAGGAAAAAACATATTTGCGCTAACCACAAAGCAGAATGCTAATAAGAATAGATTCTCCATTTTAAGAGATGGGATTTGTAGTGATTTAAACACCAAAGAATCTCCAGAAGGTGCCTTGCTAATGGAATCAATTTGATTTTACTCAGAAGATTGAGTGAAAGAATACTGGAAGAATTATGCTGGTGTGAGAAGGAGACTAGTGCCTATTGAAGAGCTGGGAAGTGTTTGGAACATTTTCCACAAGGTTATTCATTTGCTGAGAGTCTGGTGTAAATATTGAAAGTGGCATGGGTTTTCAATTGTGTGAATTAGTTAATGAGACTGGGTATTTTTTCTGTAGTTTGGTATATTAACTGCCTGTTAAGTAGTTGATTTTATTGTGTTGTTACACTAAAAGTCTTAAAACAGAAAATCATATCCTTTGATAATTCCAGTCAGTCGCTGGAAAATTCAGGTTAAAAGTTATTGGTCTCTACAGGGACACAGTAACAGCACTAGAATGGTTAAATAGGGGCAACAGGACCTTATGCTTTTTGAGATTACTCACCATTTCAATTATTATTCATACATTCCACTTTCCTGTGAGGGCTCAAATCATAATCCTTATTACAAATCAGCATGTTACATTTCTGATAGAGAAAATGTGATTAATTTATCAAATAACCGAATAAAATTAATGCTGTCAATGTTTGCATAGGCAAAAATTAATTTAGAGATTGTCCTGTTCCACAGAACCTCACAATTCCTCTCACTGGGGTGAATACAATGCATTGATAAACCCGTGTTTTCACCTTTTTTTTTGCTGCTACAGGGAACATTAACTGTAATTATTTCTAATTACTGTATCCCCATGATCGTGTTGTGACATTTCGAAGCTAAACAAACTGCAGTGAGGATTCTTAATTTAATCGACTTCTTCCATTCCATCTGTTCGTGAATGTTACACCAGAGAGGAATTAATCTATATTTGATTTTAATTACTTGCCCAAACACTTCCAAATACACAACCAAGACTGCAACATTTGGCAACTGTAGAGCCAGGATGTTTGGTGCTAAAGGTGCCAGTGAGGTGAAAGATGGCATGGAAACGATTCCCAATCAGAGAGGAAGTCACGCCAATTATCATGTTAGAGAGGGTAACTGTTAGGTACAGTACAGAGTGTGCAAATCATAATATCAGTCAATGTCTAGCTTGGGTTTGATAGATGAGTTGCCATATTCAACCTCACCAATTTAGCTGATATCCTCACTTAAACATGCACAGCTGCATCAGAAACCTTCCAAAATTTAAAATGATTGATCCAACTTCATAGAATCACAGAATCGTTACAGCACTGAAGGAGGGCATTTGGCCCATCAGGTCTCCGAATGAGCATTATGCCTTAGTGTCATTTCCCTTGCCTCGTCTTGCATATTATTTGTATTAAAGTAATCATCTAATATCCTCTTCAATATCTCAATCGAATCTCTTCCACCACACTTTCAGGCAGTGCATTCCAGACACCAACCACTTGTGTAAAAAAAAATTTTCTTATATCACATTTACTTCTTTCGCAAATCACTGTAAGTCTGCGCCCTCTCGTTTTACGAGCAGGAACAGTTTCTCCCCATTTATTTTGTCTAGCCCCCTCATGATTTTGAACATCTCTGTCAAACCTCCTCTCAGCCTTCTTCTCCTTGAGGAAAACAATCCTAATCTATCCAAACTATCCTCATAATTGAAGTTTTTCATCTTTGGGACCATTCTTATAAACATCTTCCACACTCTCTCCAGTGTGTTCACATGCTTCCAATAGTGTGGCACCCAAACTGTACACAATATTCCAGCGGAAGTCTAATGAGTGTCTTGTGTAAGTTCAGCATAACCTCCTTGCTCTTGTATTCTATGCCTCTTTAAAGCCCAGAATGCTACATGGAACTTTTTTGTTAGTTGCTTTTTATTATTCATTGGTTCTCTCATAATTTATAAAAGCATAGGAATGTTGAAAACATTCTGAAAAGTTGGTTAAGTCTGCAAGGAGATATGATGGAAGTTAGGATGGAGATTATTGTTATTGTAAGATCTCTGAGTATGCCAATTGCTTTCACTTATAGGGGCAATAGTCGCAATTCCCTCCAACTGCAACTATGGAAGGAGGTGGAGCGGAGGCAGTGGAGAAGATAAGCCACTTACAGCGGGTGGAGGAGGGACAATCTTAACAAGCATCCTTACCCAACTAGAGTCTTCAGGAAGCACTCTTCTTACCTGCACCTAAGCCAGGACCATTGTGCAGTGGATATATTTTGCCAAGAAGGTGGTCACAGAAGTATGCTACTTCTTAGGACCAGCCTTATAACCTGAGAGCAGAGCAAGGATGGCATTACTAATGGTTGTCAAGGTGATGCAAACCTGATTCTTTTTGCCAGTGGATCCTTGCAGGTTGAAATAGGCAAAGTAGCTAACATTTTGTGTGTTACCATCCATTGAAACACCTAGCAGGGTGCAAAGCCACTGCAAAACAGGACAGAGGACTTCACTGTCCTCCAGAGAGAAGCAGGAGCAGTATGCAAGCAACTTTGCCAGGATAGCAAGCTTTTCCAGGGTGCAATGTGCCATCGACTGTATATTGGTGATTTTGTGGATGCCACATCTCAATACTAACATGTGCCACAATCACAAAGAGTGCTCCTCACTTCATGTGCAGTTACTGTGCATTTACGCCCAGAACATCATGCTAGGAAATACCTGCTATTTGACAGTAGTCATGATGTGCTTACCCTACATTAGTCCACTGTGCCAGCAATGTTCCAATAACCATGTCAAACCTGGTGGTGGCTGGTTGGTATTTACTCCAAGCCTTGTCTCACCTCCTCAACCTCACCAGATTGTTGACACTCATACAATGTGAGCCGTGTTGCTCTGAGGAATGTCAGTGAGGAGATCACTGAGGCACTGAAGCAAGGCTTCCACTTCCTGCACTGCTCAGATGAAGCTGTCTAGTGTTCACAGGAGCAGGTGTCCCAGTCGTAGTGGTCTATTGCTATCCTCCACAACTTGCTCATCATGAGAGCACAGACCTCATCACCACGAGTTTGTTGACCATCCTAGGAGGAGGAGAAGCAAGAGGAAGAGGAAAAAGAAGAAAAGGATGAGGAGGAACAGGAAGGGAGAACTATGTTCGAAGTTTGAGTAAAGCTCCTCCATATTCCTTAATGATGGCACCAAGCTCCCTGATAGACCTGCTGTACATCTTTGTGTGCATGTCCATCAGCTTTCCATATACCACCCCATCACAGCCTTCACCTGACTGAGCTGGCGCATAAGTTAATCTTTTCCTCAGGCCACACCTGCTGACTTACCAAGTGCAGATTCTGCTTCTAAACTGCCTCCTGATCTTTGTCCAGTTTGATTTGATTTGATTTATTATCACAAGTATTAGTGTACAGAGAACAATATTGTTTCTTGCGCACTGTACAGACAATGTATACTGTTCATAGAGAAGGAAGAAAGAGGACGCAGAATGTAGTGTTACAGCCATTGCTAGGGCGTAGAGAAAGAATTAGAGCATTGTGAGAGAGTTTAAAAGAGTTAGAATGAAATTTTTAGAAGCATAGAACAAGAATAAAAGAATTGGAGAATTTGTTGGACACAGCCTGCAAGAAATCACCTCACTCCGGCACCATCTTGAAAAGAAAAGTACCAGTATCTCAGCTGATTGCTGTAAGTGTCAGATTGACTGCTGGTGTTTCTTCCTCCTCAGTTTGGGCCTTCACCTACTGGGCCTGCAGCCTCAGGCGTCAGTGGCTGGTCAGGTACAGCATTAATGCACACGGGAAGGTTTGGAGTGACTGAGTGGCGATGATATGGTGAAGCAAGTGGTCCCTGGTAACACTGACTGCAGCTTGGACCTCATCACTTCAGGATGAGGGTGAAGTGAGATTTAAAAAAGGCTGCATTCAGTAGGAACATATCATCATCCTCGATTACACTGGGAATGTCACAGCATCAGTGATGGGTGTTATAATTATCCACAGCACCATCACCTACACAGAGCTGTACCTGCCTTTGCCTACCAGTTTGTCGCTGCTACTGTCTAATATAGGCCACCCTAACTTGCAAAATGGAAATGTGTCCATGAATTGCTGCAATGTTTTTGGGTGATGACCTGCCACGGTTGAATAGTTAGCAGTACCTGTGAGCTATGTCCGTACCTTTCAGAAACACTAAATGTGAGGTTTGAGCCATGTGTTACAATCCACTGCAGGTGAAGTTCTCCAAGATTGTTGATCTGGGTGAGATTCTTCAATTAGTCACTGCCCTCCTGGGATACTCCAAGTCGCTACAATCCCAGATGAGGAGGGATGAATTTGTTCCCTGTCTTTATTTAAACCCCTGTTGAACGCAACAAGAGTTAATCTAAAAAAAACATACTCTTTGACGGATACCTTTCTTCCAAACCCAATAGTTATGTTTTGAAAGGAGGCAATTTAACCAGACTTTCTTGCGGTAAAGATAGAGTGAGTTTAGGCAAGAAAATGATAAAACACACTCATATACATTCATACAGATCAACAGGGACAATTAAGTTCAAAGTAAGTAAATATAAACAAGAAGTTATAGAGATGAGTGCTTGACTTGTGAGCTGTAGATAATTGAGGGTTGTGGATATTTGCGATTTGAGATTCCACCAGAGTTGACTTCAGCAGGCAAACGGTCGGTTTTGTGATTCCAATGTTCTGCAGTTTGGCAGAGAAACTTTCTCGTTCTATTTTCAGCTGTGGTCCTTGCTGACTTGGCTGACTTCTACAGGCAGAGAATGAAAGATCAAGTGTATACCTGCAAATGGCTATATGCAAGAGTACTGTGAGTATGCTTGCTTGTTTCTACTTCTCTGTCAAAGCCACACACAGGCACACAAGCTGGGGCAGCTTTTCAGCTGGCATCCAACCCATTTCTTGTACTTTCCAAGCGGGAAGGTGATTCCACAAAAATCCATTTGGGCATTTCACAGGAAATCTCTTGATGCAATGGTCATTATGTTCTTTTGTCTCTACAGGAGATGGTAATTAGCTTCTGGATGTGTTTAGAAGTATCTTGTCTGGCAACAGGATGGAGTTCCATTGTCTCTTAGCGAATCAAAGCCAATAGTTTGTGCATCCATTTTTTTAGAAAAAACTTTTATTTTAAGTCCAATGTTTCCGGATGTAATTTGCTGTTTTTACACGGGTACCTTTCTTCCAGACCCATTAGTTATGTTTTAAAAGGAGCCAATTTAACCAGGCTTTCTTGCATTAAAGATAGACCAAAGTTATTAATTAGTAAGGCAAGAAAATGATAAAACACATAAAAATACATTCAGACGGATTAGAAGGGAGAATCAAGCTCAAAGTAAGTAAATGTAAATAAGAAGGTATACAGATGAGTGTATAAGAGATTGTTGAGAAGTGGATGAAGGAGTTGAGGAGAGCAGTGTGCAAAGTTAATAGTGCAGTTGGTAGATCACAGAATGTAAGAATGCATTCATCAACCTTGGCTACTTGAATCAGGTAATCAAACCTTTTGTAACACTGCTAGGGCTCGGCATCAGACTGCTAGCGTTGACCACCGTGACAACCTATTCCGACTGTCTTTTGAGTAGTTGTCTGGCGAATCTCCTAGCCTTGCCAAGGGAATAAGGTCCCTTTTCCCTCCTCCTCCTACTGCATCAATGATTCCTATGTGTCTGACAGAAACCTGGAGGCATGCTTTCCATTCCATGGTTTTCAAGGGTTTCCAAAAGTTGCCCAATCTGTTCCAGCCCCTGCCGCAACCAGATGCACTTTTTTTTTTAAAGTGCAGTCTGGCTTTAAGTAAGGCAGATCAACTTCAAGCAGTGCCAGCTTGATTGAGGTGCACAGACACTCAGCATCACCTTCAGTGCTGAGTTGCATGCCCATCCACTGCTTGCGTCATTCTTATTAGTCAGAGGATAACTGACAATTGCAATTCCCATGTCCAGTTTTGGGGGCTAGAAAATACTGCCCCTCCTGCCCCACTGCCATACATCTCAGGTATCTGTCAAAATAATTATCTTCCTCTTTCAGAAACCACGATGTAGAGATGCTGGAGTTGGACTGAGGTAAACACAGTAAGAAATCTCACAACATCAGGTTAAAGTCCAACAGGTTTATTTAGTATTACAAGTTTTCGGAGCACTGCCCCTTCATCAGGTGAGTGGCCTCTTTTTGGAAAAGTGATGTGACTGTCATCTTTGTTACAATAAACCACAAGGACAATAATAATTTGCTTGAAATTGCCTCAGACGAGAAGGTAATCAAATATCAATGTTGAACCTTAAGATTAAAACCTTATCCAGTTGCTGCAATGTTAAATTTTACAGCCTCAGGCTTAGATTTTGCAGTAAATAGTTCAATCATAATGATTCACATGAGAGTTTTGCATTTTGATTTTTGTAAAAACTTCACCTGTCAAGCTATAAGATTAGCTATATTTTCACCATTACAAATTTTACTGGTTTTCACTGATGAAAGTCACAGAATCTTACAGTGCAGAAGCAGGCCATCCACCCCATCAAGTCTCTACTAACCACAATCCCACTCAGCCCTATCCCTTAGCTAGTCCCCCTAACACTAAGGATCAATGTAGCATGGCCAAACCACCTAACCCTCACATCTTTGGACTGTGGGGGGAAATGGAGCAGCTGGAGGAAACCCACACAGACATGGGGAGAATGTGCAGACTCCGCACAGACAGTAACCCAAGCGAATAATCGAACTCAGGTCCCTGGCACTCTGAGGCAGCAGTGCTAATCACTGTGCCACCATGCCAACATAGTGCAGACAAAGATTGCTTGCCTTCTATTTTAGTTGTTCTCTTTTAAGGTTTGTACTGTTTTGTTGTACATTTTGATGTGTTTACATTCTGGTAATAAAATTACACATATTTATTTTTCCTTTTATTATCACACATTTGATAATGACGAAACTGCATCTAACTTGCCCATTTAAAAGTTCTGTTATCCAATTATCAAATTTAGTCCCAGCTTTGAGTTCTGCGCCTACAATTTTTTTTACAACAGTCATACTTTTTATTGTTATTACCTCTCCTGCTCCCTCATTTTGTGATGGCATTTGGTTTTCTTTACCGCTTTAGACTTCGGGGACAAGCCAAGGTAAAACCCAAAACATATTTGGATATTTTGTATCATGCTTTATTTTAGTCTGACCTTCAGTCTCACTATCCCATAGTCACCCTATGTTTCCATTTTCTCCTTTAATTCACATTTATCTGGTTAAATCACAGTGTTATTTTTGGTTTCAAGATTGGTTCACTCCTACTTGCATGGAGCTGGGTAACTGTCAGTCCCAGGCTCTCATTTGCAAATTCTAATGGTGCAAAGTTTTGACTCTGTCAACTCTCTCTGATCATTAAAGATTTCTTTGGCAGTTGAGAACCATGTTTACCTCAGTGTCATGTTCTGAGTTCATGTACGTGGAAGTTTGTCTCCTTTCAATCAAGGATGATGCAAACAGATACTTTAACTATGACTGTTCTTTTCTTTGGACATTGCTAGCCAGGCCAGCATTTTCATTACTTGCTCCTAATTCACAGAATCATAGAACAACTATAGTGCAGAAAGAGGGCATTCAGCCCATCGAGTCTGCATCAACTCTGACAGCAAATCCTACCTAAGCTCTATCCCTGTAATCCCATGCATTTGCCTGCTAATCCTCCGATTTATACATCTTGAGACACTAAGAGGCAATTCTGCATGGCCAATCCACCTAACCTTCATGTCTTTGAACTCTGGGAGGAAACCAGGGCACCAAGACAAAACCCATACAGACACAGGGAGTCACCAATGCGGAATCGAACCTGGATCCTTGGTGCTGTGAAGCAGCAGTGATAACCACTGTGCCACCGTGCTGCCTTTATGAAGGTGATGATATCTTCTTGAATAGCTGAAGCCCACATGATGTAGGGTACAGATTGTTAAGGAGAGAGTTCCAGGATGTTGACACAGCAACAGGAAAGGAACGGTGACATATTTTCAAAGTCATCGGCTTCAGGAAGCGTAGTGGAGGACACGCCCCTGTCTACATCAATGGGGACGAAGTAGAAATGGTTGGAGAACATTCAGTTTTTAAGTATCCTCGTCCCCTCATGCCAACACTATATTAAAGAAAGCCCAGCAACGTCTCTACTTTCTCAGAAGACTAAGCAAACTTGGTATGTCAGTTACAACTCTCACCAATGTTTACAGATGCACCGTAGAAAGCATTCATTCTGGTTGTATTACAGCTTAGTATAGCTCCTGCTCTGAACAAGACCGCAAGAAACTACAGAAGGTTGTGAACGTAGCCGATCCATCATGCAAACTAGCTTATCATCTATTGACTCAGTTTATACTTCACACTGCCTCAGCAAAGCAGCCAGCATAACTAAGGACCCCACACTCCAGACATTCTCTCTTCCATCTTCTTCTGTCGGGGAAAAGATATAAAAGACTGAAGTCATGTACCAACCAACACAAGCTTCTTCCCTGCTGCCATCAGACTTCCATTAAGTTGATCTTTCTCTACACCCTAGTTATAACTATAACCCTACAGTCTGCACTCTCGTTTTGTTCTCTGGTATGCTTGTCTGTATAGTGTACAAGAAACAATACTTTTCACTGTATGTCAATACACGTGACAAACATAAATCAAATCAAATCAAAGTCAGGGTAGTGTGTTGTTGGAAGGAACTTGCAGGTGATGGTGTTCCCAGATATCTGCTGCCCATATCTTTCTAGGTGGCAGTTTTTGCGGGTTTGGAAGATGTTGCAGAAGGAGCTTTGGTGAGTTGCTGCAGTGCATCTTGCAGATTGTACACTCTACTGCCACTGTGCATCAGTGGTGGAGTAAGTGGCTCGAGATGATTGATATTTTGCCAATCAAGCAGACTGCTTTATCCTAGATGGTGTTGAGTGTAACATAATTGGAGCTGCACCCATCCAGACAAATGGAGAGAATTCTATTATACTGCTGATTTGTGTCTTGTAGATGGAGAACGAACTTTGGGGAGTCAAATGATAAGTTACTCTCCACAGAATTCCAAGTCTCCAACAATGTCTTATAGTGATAGTATTTACATAGCTGATCCAGTTCAGTTTCTGCTCAATGCTAACCCTCAGGATGTTGATAGTGGGGGATTCAGCAATGGTAATGCCACTGATTGTCAAAGGATTGTTTGGATTCTCTCTTGCTGTGTTGAAGATGGCCTCTGCCTGGTACTTGCATGGCTTGAATATCACTTGCCACTTATTGGCCCAAACCTAATGTTGACCAAGCCTTGTTGCATATGGTACAGACTGCTTCAGTATTTACAGAATTGTGAATGGTGCTGAATGTTGTGCATATCATCAGTGAACATCACACTTCTGACTTTATAAAGCAGCGAAGGTTATAGCTGAAGATGGTTGGACCTAGGACATTGTTCTAAAGAACTCTTGCAGTGATGTCCCAGGAATGAGATAGCTTTCCTCAAACAACCACAACTACTTTCCTTTGTGCAAGGTATCATTTCAATCAGTGAAGGGTTTTATCCCTGATTCCAGTTGATTCCAGTTTTGCTGAGGTTTCTTGATGCTATACTCGATCAAACACTGCCTTGATGTCAGGGGCAGTCACTGTCAGTTCACTTGCATTAATTGTAAATGTAGTAATTCTGAACCTGCTAATGGAACATCATTTGAAATTCCGTTTCCTCGGGATTTCTGTTTCCTTGGCTGGCACAGTGCCAACAACAATCCCACCCTGGCCTCACAGTGTCAGGGATCCAGTTCGATTCTGATCTCGAGTCACTATCTGTGTGGAGTCTACATACCCTCTCTGTGTCTGTATGGGATTCCTCCGGGTGCTCCAGTTTCCTCCCACACTCCAAAGATGACTGGCCATGCTGAATCGCCCTTTAGTGTCAGGGGGATTAGGAGAGTAAATATGTAGGACTATGGGGATAGGGCCTGGATGGGATTATTGTTGTGCAGGCTTGATGAACCAAATCGGCCTCCTTCTGCACTGTAGTGATTCCATGAAAGGTTTTCCTACTTGTTACTCTGAATATTTTTTATCTCCAACTCTGATTAATTGGTAATTTAAGGTGCCATTCTGTTCAGTGTCCATGCCAAGGAATGTCTTTATTCACTCTTGATACAAATTGTTAATTGGCACCAGGGAAAAGCAGTATAGATCTGATGATGAAAGCAAATTACTGTGGATGCCAGAATCTGAAACAAAAACAGGAAATATTGAAAAAACTCAGCAGGTCTGATAGCCTCTGTGGAGAGAGAACACAGCTCACGTTTTAAATCCGGATGAGTCTTCACCAGGGTGCCACAGTAGTTAGCACAGCTGCCTCACAGTGCCAGAAAGTCCAGGCCTCAGGCGATTGTTTGTGTGGAGTTTGCATGTTCTTTGCTGACCAGTCTGTCATGTAACCCCCTTGAGCTCTCTTTAATGCAATGTGACTGGGTTAAATTCCAGCAGAAATGAGATGAATCATTAGCTATTCAGTCATTGTCTGGAAAAAAACGATTGAGATTCTGCTGTTGTGCCAGACATTGGCAATTGTGACCATTGTGAATATCAGTGTAGCTCAGGACTGCTCTCCTCTGCGTGCTGAATATAACTAAATCTGTACAAAAATAGACAATGATTTTGCTAATGATTGCACGATGAGGAAATCTTGTCCCATTGTGTTATCAATAGCTATATAATAGCCACTGGATTTTAAAAAGATTACAAATGTCAGTGAATTTAACCCAGAAGAAGGGAATGAACTGATCTGAGCTAAACCTAATATTCTGCTTTTAAAAAAATAGGAGTTTTTTTAGCTGTAAGACTGTAGTTTCTCAGATCTCGATGCTCCAAACTCTGGAAGGAGCAGCAGGATGAATGGAGCAGATTGTACCTGAGCCTAGGTCATCATTGCAATTTGAAGCTCGTAGTGGGATTAACCATCAATAAAATTGTGGGTATAAGACATAATAAGAACATAAGAACTAGGAGCAGGAGTAAGCCGTCTGGCCCCTTGAGCCTGGTCTGTCATTCAATAAGGTCATGGCTGATCTTTTTGTGGACCTGAGTCTACTTAACTGATGCACTCACCATAACCCTTAATTCCTTTACTGTTCAAAAATTTACCTAACCTTGCCTTAAAAACATTCAATGAGGTAGCCTCAACTGTGTCACTGTGCAGGGAATTCCACAGATTCACAACCCTTTGGGTGAAGAAGCTCCTCCTCAACTCAGTCCTAAATCAGCTTTCCCTTATTTTGAGACCATGCGCCCTAGTTCTAGTTTCACCCGCCAGGGGAAACACCTTCCCTTATAACTGAACCAGTATGTGTCAGAGAAAATATTCCTCACAACAACTTATTAAATTGTGCATGCGCCATTGTACTCCTGCCAGTGGAGTCCAGTCCTCCCTTGGGGAATTTTGGGTTAGCTTTTGCCAAAACTGGCACTTGAGAAATCCATGGGGTCGGGAAGGAATCAGATTTTACATCCTGGTGAATAGCACTCTCCATGGTTTCAAGGTAAATTAAACCGAGCAAGGTGCAAAACTAATATTACACTCAATTTTGCCAATTTCCTGATAGGCATTCTAGGTTGAAATTGTCCCCCACTCCCTCCCTTGCACTCTCAATAGGGTCCAATTCACTCAGAACAAAATGCAACAAGATAACTCTATATTTATTTCATTAAATGGTGAAAAGCAACTTCAGTGCGGAAGGTCAGGCTGATTTGGGTTTTCAGAGGACTTTGTTTTTTTTTAATTCAATCATTGGATGTGTGTGTCGCTGTAGAGACCAGCATTCATTGCCCTTCCCAGTTGCCCTTTGGAAGATGGTGGTGAGCTACCTTCCTGAATCACTGCAATCCATGCGGTGCAGGTACATCCACAGTGCTGTTAGGGAGGGAGTCCAAGATTTTGACCCAGTGGCAGTGAAGGAAAAGCAATATATTTCCAAGTCAGAATTGTGAGTGATTGGGAGGGAAACCTCCAAGTGGTAATGTTCCCATGTATCTGCTGCCCTTGTGCTTCTAAATGGTAATGGTTGGGGATTTGGAAGGTGTTGCCTAAGGAGACTTGGTGAATTCCTGCAGTACATTTTTCATCGATGGTGGAGGGAGTGAATGTTTGTGGATGGGTTGCGAATCAAGTGGCTGTTTTGTCCTGATGGTGTCAAGTTTCTTAAGTGTTGTTGGTGCTTCTCTTATCCAGGCAGCAGGAGCATATTCTATGTAGCCACAATTTTTTGGCTAGTTCAGTCACTGGTAACCCTCAGGATGTTAAAATGTGTGCTAAAATATCCCCAGATCACATAGTATTTCATTACTGTTGCTCTCCAGTATATCATTTACCTACCAGTGGAAACTCATGGGATACTTTCCCATCTGGCGGTAGCTTAGCTCCAAATCCTAATGCTGGAAAGAGCTTGTCACTGTCATAGTCCTGAATGATCTCTCCGACTGCTTTTAATGCCATGGCGTACGCATTCATTTGATATGGGTTCATGTAGTGAAGAGAAGTTGGCTGTGAAGGGTTTCCTGCAAGATAAGAAAAATGTCATTTTTTAAAACTTTTTTCATGAGTTGTGGGGTCACGGCATAGGCCAGCATTTATTGCCAATATTAATTGCCCTGGAGAAGGTGATGGTGAGCTGCTTTCCTGAACAGTTGAACTGCAGGTACTGTTGGAACACCTGCAGTTCTGCAAACGGACCATGCCAAAAAGCTCATTCTACATAAAGGCAAGAACATATATCATGGATGGCAAAAATGTGTGTGCATATACACAATGTAACTTTAATAAGTTAAACACTGTGCATCAATGTTAAAACAGAAACAAAATACTCTGGATGTTGGAAATTAGAAAGAGAAACAAAAAATGCTGGAAAAGCTCAGCAGGTCTGGCAGCATTTGTGGAGAGATAAACAGTTAATGTTTCAAGTGTGTATGATTCTTCTTCAGAGCTCTGATGCAAAATGTGAGGCACAGTAAGCAGTCTCACAACACCAGGGTAAAGTCCAACAGTTTTATTTGATAGCACAAGCTTTCAGAGCATTGCCCTTGCACCTGATGAAGAGGCAATGGTCTGAAAACTCGTGCTACCAAATAAACCTGTTGGAATTTAACCCGTTGTTGAGAGACTACTTACTGTGCTTATCCAAGTTCAACGTTGGCAACTCCACATCAAAATGTTTGCTCTGTTTCTCTCTCCATAAATGCTGCCACACCTGCTGGGTTTTTCCAGTACTTTCTGTTTTCATTGCATAAATATCATAGAATCTCTACAGTACAGAAGGAAGCCATTCAGCCTATCAAGTTGTACCAACCACAATCCCACCCTGGCCCTGTTCCTGTAACCTTCATTTATCCTGCTAATATCCCTGACACTAGGGTCAATTTAATATGGCCAATTAATCCAACCCACACATCTTTGGGCTGAGAGAGGAAACTGGAGCATCCAGAGGAAACCCATGTTGACACGGTAGAATGCACAAACTCCTTACAGACAGTGACCCATGGCCAGAATTGAACCCAGGTCCCTGTGAGGCGGCGGTGCTAACCACTGGACCACAGTAAATGTTATATATCAATTAAACCAATTACTTTAGTTCAAAAAAAAGTGCATTTTACAGTTTTATTTTTCGGGCATAAAATGAATATTGTGGTTTCATTCCTCTTCTCATAAACTTGTTTAATGAAGCATATTACTTCTGTATTTGATTATATCATATAATTACTCCTCTCTGATATCTGTTATCTTAGTGGTACAGTAATTTTATAGTTATGTTACTGGACCATAATCCTTAGACTTGAACCAATTATCTAGGGACACAAATTCAAATACTATGCCAGAAGCTTTTAACGAAACAAATTGTGAATAATTATTGAGAAAGTCGCCATAGTTCCAAATGACCACAGGCTGAGGGAAGGGGCAAGGTTGAGAGGACGGGCCTCCACGAATAACCACAGCCAGTGTGGGAATTGAACTCACACTGTTGGTGTTGTTTTGCATCACTAGCCGGCTATCCAGGCAATTGAGCTAAACTGACCCCAGTATAATCAATAATGCTTCCCAGGAAATGACCAGGTTCTTACAGAATCCCATTGGTCCGCGAATGTCTTTTAGGTAAGAAAATCTGTTCTCTTTGCATAGCCTGGTTTACGTGTAATTTCAGATCCTCAGCAATGTAGCTGACTCTTAACTGCCCTCTAAATGGTCTAGCAAACCACTTGATTACTTCCAAGAAGGCAGCTCGCCACCACCTTCTCAAGGCAAATTAGGTGTGGATAATAAATGCAGGCCGTGATACCCATGAACAGATGAAGAAAAGTGAACAACTACAATATCACGAGTTCAATTTCCCATCCAAACTCACCATTAGATGCAGTGAAATCTATTGCCACGGTGAAATTTAACTGAGTTCTGAAAGAGAATTAATAACAGGGATGTTCAGCACAGTTACAGTGACTGAAGAAATAATTCAGGCTCAATCAATAGATCATTCAACACTCCATGTAATAAAGCACATGGTTGATCCATACCCGCCCTTAATGTAATCCAAAAATGTGAAATCGGAATCCACTTTGAAAGAAAGCAGAGTCACCTAGTGAAAAGAAACATAAGCTGTCAGTATGAACAGCTTTGGCAGTAATACAGGATAATAACATAGGAACATTATTATATGGTATTATTACAACTGGTGACATGAGTTTATTGTAGAATTTCGTTGGGTCTTTCATACCTTTGATTCCATAAGGGAAAAGACTGTATGGAACTATATTCCCAAAATTCATGTAGATTTTTATGTGCCGGGATAGAGGATTAGGAAATTGGATGTGAAGATCAGGACTTTCAACCCATTCATTTTACAGCAAATGCAATCTTCTAAATGGTAATCTAAGCTGGTTTTCTACTGGTGTCACACCATGATATAATGAAAGATACTAAATGGGGCAGTATTCAACCTTTTTTTAGAGAGGGGACAATTAGATACACATAGAATATCAATTTGAATAAGTAAGTCTCCAAGGACTCAATCGCAATTCCAAAAGATGACAATGTTGGGATCTTGCCAGGTCCGTAAACAGAAAACTTCTGCAACTGGAACCCAATCTGCCTCAATCTAGCTGCTTCCAGTTTTAACAGAGCTGGGATGAGAGATAGGTGACAAATCTGATCATAGGAAGTGAGTTTGTCAGTTAAATATTATAATGAGGCTTTACTGCACAACTTGAGGACGAGGAGATATGGGATTGTTTCCTCCTGGCCCAACAAACGACTCAATGAATTTCCCTACTGGTCTGTCTGCTCCTCTCCATTGCCAGAATCCGACACTGACCAACACTCCCACCCCACCTCCAACCCCATGACTAATATTTACTCTCTTGGGTCATATTAGCCATCTCAAGCAACATCAGTCTCTCGCTGCCATCAGACTAATAAAAACCTTTGGACCTCCATTCACCATCTGCATTCCTCCCCTCCTCTGCCTCCCCCCATCTACCCACTCCTCCAGTAATTGGAACCCTCCACATTATCCCCACCCCATTGGTTGATTTGTCTTGATTACACTAAAGTTAAAATTCCAATATTGTGTATTTCACTATAATATCCCAATTTGATTTCAGTTTCATTTGTCATATGCAGGGTCGTTTCGAGATGTCTGCTATTTGGAAAGTTGTCAGCTTCTTTCACTAGTTTTCACTCATTCCCTAGTTTTGCAGACTATGCAAAATCAACTCAAGTGCGCAATGTTAAAGTATGACATGTAATGTCAGGCATTGTCTTTCTTGCGCAAATCACTGTATGCATACCTCTTCTGCAAAATATTAAGTGTGGTGGAGCTCCTATTGTTACTGCAAAATAGCCAGGAAGATGGTTGCATTTATTGTCATAAAGTGATGAGTATCCACCAGGGATTTGTGTGGAGTAAAGAGTATTACAGATTGTAAATCCCAGATTGGTCAAAATCAATTAATTCGACCAGAGATCGCAACATTTAGCTCTGTAAATCTGTTCTCGCTAATCACATTTTCACATACTCTCTCGACAAGTCCAAGAGAACAAAGGAAGCTGGAAATTGCTCTTGATTGCAATAGTGGATGATTGCCTAATTTGTTTGTTTGGCACTTCAGTATCAATTATTAATCTGTACATTTAAGTTTCATCTTATAAAGTAGTATTGGAGTTCATTGAACTATTTTCATATTGAAAACATTTTAAAGCTTTCTGAAGTAAGTTGTTATTGGTTTGAAATATAGAACTGCAATAGATTAAAAAATATCACAAAATGAGTGTGGAAAGTTAATATAGTCCTGAGATGGTGGGGAAGGGGGAGATTTACTATGCCCTAAAATTCTACTAGAAAATAAATCCTCTTTATTCAGCATTCATTCCCCCTTGAGTAATTTCCAAATCTGTCAAATCTTCAAATGGTGGTTTTGTGTACTGCATGATGGATATAATAACAGCTTAACAACTTGCATTTATATTTTATATAGATTCGTTAGAATTACATAGGCTGAAATTTTCCAGCTCTTCCCAGTGACGGGATTTTCCAGTCCCGCCAGTGACCTTCTGCAGCTCATTCCCCAGTGGTGGAGGTCAAGGGGTGTGCAAAGTCCCATAGACATTGGTGGGCCAGAAGTCCTGGGACTTCACTGTCGGAAATTGTGCAGTTGGAGAGCTGGGCTGCTGGAGGACTGGGGTAGGAAGGGGGGAGGGAATGGAAAATCCAGCCCATAAGAATCTTAAACATAGAAACAGGCCATTCAGCCCAACTGGTTCATGTTCGTGTTTATATCCACACAAGCTTCCTTTCATTCTAATTACCTCTGCCCAACTAACCATTCCCCTCCACCCACATCCATCTTATAAGGATTATAGGGCTGGATGGGAGTATATTAATTGTGAGGAGTAAGGTCATGTAGGTACTGAAATAAAAAAAAAAATGATTTTAAATGCAAGATTTGGGAAAGGGTATCAAAGTAGCTCAGCCAGGCCAGGCCATATGATATGCTGCAGGATAAGGAGTGGGCAACAGACTTCTGGATGGAAGGCTGACCAGGGGAACACTGGGGAAATTCAGTTTTGAGGTGACAAAGACATGGGCTACGGTTTTGTTTTGTCAGCAGATGAGCTGTCTTAAGTTTGGAGGTGAGCATTCTTACAGATGTGGAAGCAATTGCCTTTGTGATGAAGGTGATATGGAATCAGAAGCTCACTTAAAAGTGTAAGCTGAGATTGTGATTGGTTTGCTTCAGGCTGGCAAAGGGATGGAACTGACTTCAAGAGTAGAGTTTGTTATATGGCCAATGACAATGGCTTTAGTGTCTCCCATACTTGGTAAACATCCAGCTCCAAATCTATGCAAACTGTCTGAACGCATGACACGCTTGTGAGGTCAAGAGAAGTGATGGAGAGGTAGAGGTGACTGTCACCAGCATATATTTGAAAGTTAACTCTATGTCTGTGGACAATATCACCAAATGCGCTATATGTGGACATGGAAGGGATTGATGGATTCAGGTAACATTGTGTGGGTAGAAAGAGAAGCAGCAGGGAGCGTGAGTAGGGCAGGGAGGATTTTGTTATTATAAGCTTTCTTTTAGAGATTTTAAAGCACATCATTATTGCATTACCCCCACAGATCATCACCTCACTCTGCTTCAGTGCTCCATTTGCAGTTGGTACTCACCGTTCCAGAATTGATATACTTCTTCTTTTTCCCTCTTTTCTTTGGATTTAAAACCTAAAAGAAACAAAAAGAGTTTCAAAGAAGAGTCAGATTGAATTTGAAACGTTAACTTTGTTTCTCTCTCCACAGATGCTGAGATTTTCCAGCATTTTCTGTTTTTATTTACAACCTCCAACATCCATAATATTCCGCTTTTAGCTTTTTAACAAAAGGTTATTGATGCTCAGATGATAAGAGTAGGGATATGGGATGGGAAATCACATCTTTGGTAAATATTCTTATATTTAAAAGATGTGAATATTAAATGTAATTTAACAAAGTCACCACTAAGATGAGGATTTATTTATTATTTATCAGTGTCACAAGTAGGCTTACATTAACACTGCAATGAAGTTACTGTGAAAATTCCCTAGCTGCCACACTCTGGTGCCTATTTGGGTACACTGAAGAAGAATTTAGCATGGCCAATCCACCTAACCAGCACGTCTTTCAGACTGTGGGAGGAAACCCAAGCAGACACGGGGAGAACATGCAGACTACACACAGGCAGTAAACCAAGCCCAGAATCAAACTCCAGGTCCCTGGCGTGGTGAGGCAGCAGTGCTAACCACTGTGCCACAGTGTCACACCTGAGATGAAGATTGATGTCAAGAATTGGATAATTCCAACGAGTTGCTGCGCTCGCAGTCCTGCTCAGGAAATTCCAGGCTGCAGCTTTTGATTTCCACGTCATTTAAAATCACAAACTGCAAGGCCAACACTGGTGACATCTTTAAGAACCATTCCCCAGTGGGAGTGTCAGGTTAGGGAACGAATTCTCTGGCATCTGCCATAACATCAACTTTCCCTATATCCTAAGCGATTTAAAGCAGTTTGCCCCTGGAATGGCAAATCCCTACTCTATGGGATCGATTGCTTCTTCAAGATATTAAATCAGTTTAATTCTTGTAGATTAGATTATAGGGCTCTCTGCAATCCATAGCCTATAGTCAACATGAGGGAACAGAAGATCAATCGGAAATACAATCAATATGCTGATCTTTGCATTTTTCCTCCACTTCTCCTTCATAAGTTTGCAAATGGCATCTTTTGTTTAAAATGGATTATGATTAAACCCATCAGCATTCGATCAGATGCTTTTGAGCAATCTACAATGTTGGGTGTACGTGCTGGTCCATGATGATTGAATAATGTTTATAGCTGGTTAATTAAACCTAATGTTATTTGAGTCGAGGCTTCTGGGCTATGTATTCTTGCTGAGTTGGTTGCTATTTGACCAAACTGCTTGGGCACCCAAAAAGCTGGAACGGAGTCAAACAATCAATGGATTCTCTTAGCGTGACTGGCTTTGTCTTTCTCAGAATCTCTTCATTCCTTTCCCCTTAAGGTCTCTCAATAAATTATCAGTTTTATGTCAATCTTATCAATGTGTTCTGGTCACCCTATTATAGAAAGGATATTATTAAATTAGAAAGAGTACAGAGAAGATTTACTAGGATGCTACTGGGACTTGATGGTTTAACTTATAAGGAGAGGCTGGATAGACTGGGACATTTTTTTCTGTAGCATATGAGGCTGAGAGGTGATCTTAAAGAGGTCTGTAAAATAATGAGGGACATTGATCAGTCATTACCTTTT
The DNA here is from genome assembly GCA_024679065.1 of Sphyrna mokarran. Taxonomy (NCBI): domain Eukaryota; kingdom Metazoa; phylum Chordata; class Chondrichthyes; order Carcharhiniformes; family Carcharhinidae; genus Sphyrna; species Sphyrna mokarran. The sequence goes on along the minus strand of JAGIQG010000003.1, from coordinate 125,479,220 downwards.
CCCAAAGGTCTAAAACTAGAGGGCATAGGATGTAGGTGAGAGGGGAGAGATACAAAATTTTTTCACAGGGGCTGGTGTGTGGCTGGAACAGGCTGTCAGAGATACTAACTGTGGAGGTACAGTATTGTCTTTTTTCTATACACTGTACAGAACCAATGAACTCTAAATTAACAGCAGAAGGTGGAAAAAAAAAGATGGAAAAAAGTAATTCATTTGTAACTTTTCACTGTTAAAAAAGAAGTCACTTCAGAACATGGCAATGAAAGAATTAATCATCTGAGATGCTTTGAAATATCAATAACAAAAACCACAAATCATTGAACCCATTTAACTTAGTGTAAATGAATACTGTGAAATTGACTGCAGAGATCACAGGGCTTGAGCTGTCAATCAAGCAATGTTTTCTCTGAGGCAAAGCAGATTCAACATGAATAATGGATATCTGGGCTCTCAGCTAAGCATACATAATGACTCTTGGCTGACAGCTCAAATATCCATTACTCTTGATGAGATCTTTTAAACAGCCCATGTCAGCATTCGGCAGCCTTTGAAGCTACCTCTGACTTCTTTCCCAGCTTTACTGACCTGACTCCTATCTTCTACAATGTTCCCCCCTCCCCTCCCCAGGCAATGAAGATCCCGCCTTTATGGCATCTTTCCCTGTGGTGGGTGGACTGAAATGGGAATTTTTCCAACTTCCACTATCCACCTTGAAGATGAAAATTCAGGCCTATAATGCTGTTCCCCCAAACAAATTGGTTCATTGGTCATGGGATATAAGAGAGATCTCAGATTCAATCCTGGGACAAGTCCACTTAAAGAAGAGAGGGTTGAGAGAGGATTTAATAGAACTGTTCAAAATCATGAGGGGTCTGATCAAGGCTTCCCAAAGTGGGGTCGTGACTCCCACTGGAAATGTTTTTTCATGCAGCAAGCGGTTACAATCTGGAAAGCACTGTCATAGAGGATGGTGGAAGCAGATTCAAAGGGAGTTTTCAAAAGAGAATTGGATAAATACATGAAGGGAAATTTTTTGCAGAACTTTGGAAAAGGGGCAGAAGAGTGGAACTGGTTATGCTATTCTTGCAGGAATCAATCATGAACTCAACAGGCTGAATGGCCTTGCTCCATGCTGTAACCATTCCATGCTTCAATGAGTCATTTCACAGAAGATCCTCCCAATCGTCTGAGAAAGAATATTTGTATCTTTTCAATTTGGACTGATTTCAGACTGATGCCACAGATGTGAACAGGTTTCTAACTACACCAACTGGCTCCTGATTGGGACTCTCAAAGCCAACATGAGTTAAATTAGATAGCACCTGAAAACATGTATGGGGATTCTGTGTGTGGTTGTGATACAGCAGCATGGCAACTCTGTGCTGGCTACGCATTTGAATGGTCTCTGTGCACGGCCAGTGTTAACAGCATTGTTCGTCGGCTGGATGTGCCAGTGGGTGGTCACTTGAAATGACTCTCTTAAGAGCAGAGGAGCAATGTGGGCTGGATTAGATGCTGCGGGTCATGGTTGGAGAGAGTTTGACCTGGAAGAGAGTGAGGTATGGCACAACATGGGAGAAAGTGGGGTCCAAGGTTTTTGGACATCGTGCTGGATGTGTTGGAGGAGGTGGAAAGAAAGAGGGCCGTTCTTTTATCTGTGGGGAAGTGGGTGGGTGCAGGAGTCTCTCCAGCCTCATAATCAAACAGCACTGGAAATAGATAGTCATGGAGGCCTATATCAAGAGTCATGCTCTGAGGACCTGATCGGAGTTCTGTAACAAATTCAATGGTCTTCATGAGTTGTCAAGGTCAGCAAAAGCATCTTCAAATACAAGATCTTATCAACTTCTCAATCCATCGCACCCCTTCATTCACTTATTAATAATCTCTATCAATCAGGCCTGATATCCAAAATGTGCACCTTGAAGGTTACACACACTGTCAATTATTAAATCATGACAACGACATGAGCCAAAGCAATTGCACAAAACTCACTGACACACCTCCCCCTTCCTTTCAGGACAAAGTGGTTCACAACCAGAAGCAGCAAGAACTAATCAGAGTGGCGAGGTGGTCTGTGGATGTCCGAACCCCATGTTCTTTCACCCATGGCTGCACTGCTCAATTGTCTTTACTTGTTAAGGATTTGTGAATATAATGATAATCTCAAGAGGTTATGTCATTGATGGTACAATGGCTATCATGGAAACTTCGCAGAATGGCACAATGGTTCATACTGCTGCCTCACAGTGCCAGGGACCCGGGTTCAATTCCTGGCTTGTGTCTACATCCTCTTCCTGTATCTTCATGGGTTTCATCTGGTTGTTCCAGTTTTCTCCCACAATCCAAAGATGTGCTGGTTAGGTGGATTTGCTGTGATAAATGCAAGGGGTTAAGGGGATGGGGTGGGTGGGGCAGTGGTGGGCCTGGCTAGGTGGTCTTTCAGAGAGTTGGTGTAAACATGATGGGCAGAATTGCCTCTTTCTCCACTGTAGGGATTCTATGATTCCTGCATGATGTTTCTATTCAAGCAAACATCTAATGCTCTCTTGAATGGCACGACTGAACCTGCCTCCACCACATTTTCAGGCAGCGCATTCCAGACCTCAGTTTAACTTTATTTATTACTGTCCCAAGTAGGCTTACATTAACAGTGCAATAATGTTACTGTGAAAACCTCTCAGTCACCACACTCTGACACCTGTTCAGGCACACTGAGGGACAATTTAGCATGGCCAATGCACCTACCCAGCACATGTTTCGGACCGTGGGAGAAAACCAGAGCACCCGGAGGAAACCCATGCAGACACGGGGAGAATGTGCAAACTCTTCACAGACAGTGACCCAACCTAGAAATCAAATCCAGGTCACTGGTGCTGTGAGACAGCAGTGCTAGTCATTGTGCGACCACACCGCACACTCAGTCCCAGCGAAAGTAAGAAATCTTCCCTGAACTTTTGAGGTTCCATTGTATGTTACTGTGGTTGTGCCAGGAAGAACGTGGGGAGAACATGCAGACTCCACATCGATAGTGACCCAAGCCAGGAACTGAACCTAGATTGGACTGTGTTGTCCAATCACTTGATGTATGAAAAACTTTTTCCTCACATCACATTTGCTTCTTTTGCAAATCATCTTAGATCTGTGCCTATCGTTCTTGACGTTTTTACAAACGAACTGTTTGACACGGTCTCCCTGAACTGATTGGGATTTTGGAATCCTGTTTTCAAACGTGCATAAAAATAAAATCCAATTCTGCTTTCAATGGAAACAAAAGAATAATATTTATCAAGGAACTGTTATCTCGATATAATTCAGTAGTTAATTTTAATTTTTTATTCTTTTTTTTCCATATCTGTTCATTAATGCTAACAACTGATCAAATTACCAACATTTGCTGCTTGCCATTGCTTTCCTGGTTCAGTCAACAACCTCAAACCTATATCTGTGAGATCAAATCTTTTGGTATAAATTAATAGCCCATTTTATTTTGCAAGATCAAATAGTTTTTTTTAAATTGACAGGAACAAACACAACTGGAGTGTGCTGAGAAGACATCTGAGTTTCCATCTGCAAAACTTTGCAAGTTGGATAAGTCTGTGGAACTGTCCTGAACAGAAACCTGGGAATTCTGTTTGGAATCTTCGATCTTCCACCGCGGAAAATATCATCAGGGTGCAGTCGGAAAAAAGCAAGAGGCGGGGGAAGGCAGCACTCCACTAGATTCCGCAGTGTAGCTTAGTTGTCGAAATAGAGATGTTGCATAGATTTAATGATGGAGATATTACATGGACTTCCAGATGTGTTGATGCCTATAACAAGGACTATTTCAGAAATGAAGTTTACAGAGTTAGCTAACATGGATCACATCAAGTCAGCTGAAGATTAAAGCGCTTATTTCATAAAAGAAAAATGAAAATGACCTCTAAATCCCCAGAAATGACTGTTGCTATCTAACAGAACCAACAATGTTACAGCTATACTAATCCGACCAAAGATATGCAGGGATTAGCCACTGGCCTACGCTTGCCCAAAATTCTAACAATGCCATTCGGATAACTGCAAGGCTAATAACTGACCTGCACATTCTTTCATTCCCCTCCATCACATAACATTAAGCAGGTCTGAAAACAGGCGATTACAGTCAAACCCAGCTTTTCTGTCCCACTCTATTCTCTAACATATTCCATCCACACTATGTCTGCATTTAAATGTTATTGAAAGCTTAACCATTGATGCTGTGAGAGTAATGGGTTTTATTATATTTAGATAGGTCTTTGCTTCCTGTATTATTCATAAAATGCCATTATAACTATTAAGTAGTCAGCCACATTAGCCTCTTGAACTTTATAGTCTTTTTAAAGGATTGTCATTTCCCTCCTGGAGGAAAAGATTAGTTTCAGACATTGATTGCACTCAAAAGCAGGAAGCATTACTGTAAAAATGCAGACTGAGATAATGTTAATGCAGAAGAGTGCTCCAAGAAATCTCACAGAAGTGTAAGGAAACAAAGGTGGCCAAGTGAGATTAGGGACTGTGGCCAAAAGCTGAGTTAAAGTGATGAGATCTAAGGCTGTTCTGAAAGGAGAGAGATGAAGGGATGGAGGAGTTTTGGTAGGCGTATTCCAGAACGAGGGACCAAAGCGGTTGAAAACACAGCTGTCAATGTGGGCTGAAGAGTGGGGAGAGAATGTACAGGACACCTGATCCAAGGGATAGAGAGGACAGAGAGAAGAAAGGATTGGAATACTGGAGGAGGTTCAAGGCCATGAAGAAATTTTAACACAATTTTTAATCTGAGATTTGATCTGGAATCAGTGGTGAGGGTTAGGGACTAATATAGATAAATGAGGAAGGAGGTAATAGGCATTTGTGATATGGTATGGAGAAGGCTACAGTTTTGGACAAGCTGCAACTTACCAGAGATAGAGCACAACATCGGAATAGTCAAGTCAGGAAGTGGCAAAGGCAAAAACAAGAGTTTCAAGGTGTGGAGATGCTGGTGTTGGACTGGGGTGGGCACAGAAAGAAGTCTCACAACAAGTCAAGATCTAACAGGTTTATTTGGAATCATGAGCTTTCAAAGCACTGCTCTTTCATCAGGTGAGTTAAAGAACAGACAGAAGAGTTTAAAGGACAGACACACCAAAATGGTGAATGTTATAAAAGCAGAAGTAGGTGCCTTCATGATGGGGAAGTTGGAGGTTAGCAGCTCTGCACAGGGTTAAATAGATCATCAAGGCTTTGAACAACATGACCTCAGCCTGAGAGGCTGGCTGAGCAAGATGGATGGAATCAGGAGAGAGGGATTGAATACAATTACTTTGTAATTCCCTACATTTAACTGGAGAGATTTACAACTCCAAATCTTGAGCAAAGGGTTGGAGGGAGGTGGTATAGAAGCTGAATTTGGTGTCATTGGCATTGATATGGAAGCTAATTCCATAGCGCTAAAGGGAGTGATCTTACTAGCTTATCACGATCGGTGTGGTGAGCTGGTATGATTGCGTTAGAGGCAAAACTGCGTTTGCATACAGTTTCTCACCTCTCGTGATATTACCAGCCCAGTTCTGCCAGCCTCGCACCCAAGAAGGGTATGAGGCTGATCTTAATATTCATGACCTAATTTTAATATATTAGTGAGTCTGAGACATAATTGTACACAGTGCACTAGGAGATCAGGACGCATGCGCAACAGTGCTCTCTAGCAGTCTGCAGCTGGCCTCCTGGTATGAATAGAGTCCACACCCCTGAAAAGCAAGAATCAATTGCCTCTTTTTTCCCTAAGTGCCACACGATTGTATTGGAAACACACCCAAAAAATGGATGGATTCTTTCCTAATTTCAAACTCGTTCAGTACTTATAAGTTTTTGGCAAAATCACCCCATAGAGTTCTATAGTACAGAGATTCTCCCCTTGTCTGTGTCGGCCATCAGGCACCAAGCTATTCTAATTCCATTTACCAGGTCCATAGCTTTATATGCTGTGGTGTTTCAAGTGCTGTTCAAAATGTTTCTTTAATATTGTGAGTGCTCTCCTTCTACCACCCTCTCATGCAGTGAGCTCCAGATTCCTCTGAGTGAAAAAGCTCTGACAAATACCCTCTAAGCCTTGGCTCCTAACATAAATCTATGCCTGCTGATTATTGACCACTTCACCAAGGGGAAAAACTCCTTCCTATCTACGCACCTCAGAATAAAGTACAGCTTGATCAACACCCCCCTCAGCCTTCTCTACTCTGAGGACAACAACCCCAGCCTCACCTCATAGCTGGACGATACTGCTAAAGGAAAGGATGCAGACAAGAGGCAGAAGGGTAAAAGATAGATCTACAAAGTTGGCAGGAGGGGAAGTCCAGAAAGTGGAGGTGAGGCCACAATCAGATCAGCAATGATCTTATCAAATGGCAGAGCAGATGCAAAGGCGAAGTGCTCTACACCTGCTCCCAAGTCCATTATTCTTATGCACCTTTGACAATACAACATTCAGAATTCAAGTCTTAGCTTAGATTACATACTTAAGTCTCTGATGTGGAGCTGGAACTATAATTTTCTGACTTGAGAGTTAAATGGAACGGGTATTAATAGGAAACTATATTAAAATAATTTGGATTCACCAACAGTGTATAAATGAAAACAATGAAGTTTTGATTACAGTTACAGCTGTGCTTCAGCCAAGAATATCAATGTTTTTTGATGGTTATATTGCCACTTTTATATTTTACGTACAATCACAGAAACCCTACAGTGCAAAAGGAGGCTATTCAGCCCATTGTATTTGCACTGACAACAATCCCATCCATGCCCTATCCCTGTAGCCCCACATATTTACCCTACTAATTCTTCTGACACTCAGGGACAATTTAGCATGGCCCATTAACCTAACCCGCACATCTCTGGGCTGTGGGAAGAAACCAGAGCACCTGGAGGCAACCCATGCAGACATGGGGAGAATGAGCAAATTCCACACAGTTAGTGACCCAAGGCCAGAACTGAACCAGGTCCCTAGCGCTGTGAAGCAGCAGTGCTAACCACTTTGCCACCATGCTGCTTATTAAGCTTAAGAGTTGGCACTAGATTGTCATAATTCTAGTGCAGTTTACTCTAGGTTTGAGAGTAAGCTTAATTTAGTTGGGTCGATAGTGACTGTGCATTGTAAAGAGCTTCAGTTCAAAACAGTACAACTGGGTTTGAATTTCCAGTGGGAGAATTTGGATGTTGAAAAATCCTATTATTCTCAGCTAAATAATAAACCCCAAAAGCACTGAAAGCACGCAGCAAATAAAGTGCCAAGATAAAAATTTTCTTGAGAGGAGGAAAAGATACCAGAACTCATCATCCCTCCTGATAAAAAATACCATTCTTTCATGGTTCACATCCTCCTTAATAAATCATTCTACAAGCTATATTCAGACTTATTTTTTAAACTTCCAACACAGTGACCTAATACTGGACATACATGCAGTTGAAGTAAAGACAAAGCCGTTGTCAATAGCACTATCTGTACTTTCACTTGTTTTCACACATCACAAGTCAGTATTTGGACTGTTGGGATTGTCACTTTTTGATCTGAAGATGTTGGTCAGCTTTTGCCAGTTTTCTAGGTGGCCTTTAGAATCCTACAATGCAGAAGGTGGCCATTTGGCCCATCGAGTCTGTACTGACAATAAAACCACCCATGCCCTATGCATTTACTCCAGCTACTCCCCCTGACACTAAGGGCCAATTTAGCATTGCCAATTCATCTAACTCGCTCCTCTTTGGACTGTGGGAAGCAACTGGAGCATCTGGAAGAAATCCATGCAGAACGAGAGGAGAACGAGCAAATGCCACACAGACAGTGACTCAAGCCGGGAATCAGACCCAAGTCCTTGGCACTATGAGGCAGCAGTACTAACCATTGTATTGCCCACAGTGGCGCAATGGCACAGTAGTTTGCTGATGTTATTTAGGGTAGCCTGTGTTCAGTGCTCATGATCCATCACTGTAACAGAATTGTTAAATGAATGATGAAGAACCCATTTTACCTGTTAGGATAGAAACTCTAAGGTACTTTATGAACTTAGTCAAGACCCCCAAATGTTTTTGATTTTGGCACTCATGAGAGCATAAGGAATTTCACTTTAGCAGTGATTCTATTGATCCACTAGGAAGATTTTATTGAGGCAAAATTTAACAATGTAGTTAAAACATAACAAAAAAAGTAGCATAACTTTTATCAATTAAAATTACTTAAATCATGGCAAGGTATAATTCTTAACAGCTAACCATCTCTATAGTTCCAAATATCTGCATAGGCATACATCCTCCTTCAGAACCAATAGCACAAAAAAGAGATAAGCTCACATGGCTGCTACATTTCCAGCTTTTAAGATACAGAGCACAATCTTACAACTGGTGTCAATTCTTATACAGCGATATAATAACTCAATATCAATAGCAATCACATCTTCTGCACAAATAAGGCTATGACTTATGGCTCACATATATATCAGTTTCAAACTTTACACAGCGCACATGTGAGCTTCTCTATACAAAATAGCATGGACATTAGCCTGTACTCACCTCATAGACATTGAACTGACTTTGGCCCCGGGACAACTCTCTGTAACTTGTGGTGAACTCCCCAATGAAATCGTGGCTTGTAACAGAGATCAGGACAAGGAAGAAACAAGACAGAAAAGGCTTATTAGCTCCATGAGTTTATTTATGTTTTAATTTAAACTCATGTGTCTGTAGTAATTCTTAGAAGACAGAAAAACTTTCACCAAAATCCCTTTGTTCACAATCCAACAGCAGTACACAGAATGCTATCGGTCAGCAGTCTATCTTCAGGAGTGCCCGAAGAACTGACACTCCTGGTTAAATACAAAGGCTGTCTGATTGGCCCATCAATTGACTCCTTAATCAGTGAGTTCATATTCCAATAGGTCAACTTCACTGGCCTGATTGAAGTCATTACAGTGTCATTGATATTTTCTTTTCCCAAATCCCAGGCAGGCTTCTGGAACTTTGCAAACCCTCATCTTCATTCATCTACTTTGAGCTTTGCGAGTAGATAAGATCATTCTGAAGAAGTCATATTTACTCGAAATGTTACCTCTGCTTCTCCCTCTATATATTGTTACAAGTCAGGTTGATGCTTCAAGTTGTTCAATGAAGTTTGCCTGACCTGTAATGTTTTATGTTGAATTTGGCTAGGGTGAGCATGAGAGGTTTTGCTTTAGGCATGAATAAACTGACCTATGAGGAACTTTTATCAAAAATAAAATTTAATTAAGAATAATGTTGACAAGTACTGTAAGATAATTAGCAAGAATTTTTAACAACGACAATCAAGAAACACAACTACCATAATAATGTATAATTCTTAAGGAAATATCTCTAAAGTATTCCAACCAAAGCCAACATCCAATATGTAATAGCCTCCACATAAATACAATTCAGCATAGTTTAATGCCCACTCCAGGGCTGAATGCTGAAAAACGCTTGTGAAGAAAATCAGGAGAGGTTGTAATTGAATCTGTTTCCTAAAACACAGCTTCTTTCAGAACCAAACTAAGAGAAAAAAAAGAGAAAGAGAGTGCTTCTTAGCTTCCTGCTAAACTGTTGTCAAATACACTGCCCAAAAACAAAACTGAAAGTCCCAAAGGAAAAAAAAACCTTATCACCTGACTGCCATGGTTAGCTCAATCCCCCCCAGCTGAAGCTGTAAGCTGCATGATTTTAAAAAAAAATTTCTTAAAGGTACATTCACATAACAATATCTGTCAGATCTGCCTGAGTATATTCAGACAGCACTTTCTGTTTTATTTCAATCAAACAATTATGTAAATAAACAATGACTAAGACTCAGGTGGTTAGTTGCTGCCAACTGGCTACAATTGAGGAAAAACAAAGAATGAAAATGATCGAATAGCGAGGTAAAAGGAAAATGTCAACATGGACACTTAGGAAGGAAGAGAATTGAATGTTTAAAACTCACGCAAATTAGCTTGGGGAAGAAATAATATGCTCACCAGACACTGAGGACCAATTGGGGTGACGGAAGGGATTGTGAAATATGATCGCTACCAATTAATAGCCTCTTAAGCTCTTTAAACAGCTCATTAAGGGGCCTGTCAGATTGTGATTGGAATTGTTTAATGTTTTTCTACTGAATCAAAACAGTCTTGTGCGTGATTGTGCACAGCTGCTGGGTTCATCGCAGGTCCTTGGTCGATTAATTTGCATTAGTTTTTAAATTAATGTCTGGGTCCAATGAGCACCAACATGAGCATTGCTCCTACCAGCCTTGTCTATGGACACCCTTGGCCATGCTCCAACTCGAAAGGCTGCCTGCCCTAGTTGGATTGGGCAAGCAGCTCCAAAATGGCCATTGCCTACCTTTGCCACTGGTGTCAGTTAGTTAGCTCCCGCTTCCTGGAAGTGCTTGGATTTTGTGATCAGCTGACCTCAAAGAAAAAGTGTAACTAAGATCTAGTGACTTCCCTTTTCCCAAAGTCAGTTTGAAACTGGTGGCGAGCCAAGAGATCTCCAGACATCCAGCAACAGTGATATTATCCAGCAGAGTAAGCAGTCAATTACATTGAAGTATCCTCTTAGACAGCAAACCAGAAAGTAAAATATATAGATCTTTTTCATTTTTAATTGAAACTTTATGGAGTGCTAAATAAATGACTGGGACATACACATAGGATTAAACTAAAGTTGAAATACCATAAAACAGACTTAAAAATACAATTTGAAAAATGTGAATGCTTTTACCATAATGGAGAAAAATTACTCTCCATTAATATAAAACTAGATTTTCAGAGCCTGTCAGGCTGTTCAGCAGTAATTACGAATCTATTATATCGTTAACAACCTAATTATGTCTTATTCAGCAACTTTCTCAAGGTTTTTTTATGTAGAGATTAGTAGTGTGAAAGGACAAATTTCCATCAGTTCAGTGATTTCCAATTGTGGTCTGGTGACACAGTAGTTAGCACTGCTGCCTTACAGCATCAGGAACCTGCGTTTGATTCCCAACTTGGGCCACTGTGTGGACAATAATAATGCCGAATGCCTGAGGTGAGTACAGAACTTGGGTTGCTCAGGTGGATCTGTGAGCATGAAAAAGCCATGCTATGGTCACCTTCACTTTGCTAGGCAGGGATGTCTTCAGGTCACTGATCAGTAGACAGTGCCGCTCCCTCGTGAAGTGGAGGCAGTGAAGAGAGGTCTTCTCCCACACAGCCGGGTCAGCTAAAAACATTTCGAAATCGCTAGTCCCAGGGTTGAGGCAGATGCAGAAGGAAATACTCAGCTGTGTTAGGGCTTCTAGGTAGCATTAAAACTGATATATCTCCTGGGCTTGATGGCATTTATCCCAGACTGCTTAGGGAAGCGCGAGTTGAAATTGCTGGGCCTCTGACACAAATCTTTGTCTCTTCTTTGGACACAGGTGAGGTCCCAGAGGACTAGAGAATAGCTAATATTGTACCGTTGTTTAAAAAGGATAGTAGGGATAACCCTGGAAATTATAGGCCTGTGAGTTTGACGTCAGTGGTAGGGAAGCTGTTGGAGGGGATTTTTAGAGATAGGGTGTATAGGCACTTAGAGCGTTGCGATCTGATTAGGGATATGCAGCATGGCTTTGTTAAGGGGAGGTCATGCCTTACAAATCTGGTAGAATTTTTTGAGGAGGTGACAAAAACGGTCAACGAAGGGTGAGCCATTCATCAATATGGATTTCAGTAAGATGTTTGACAAAGTTCCTCTTGGGAGGTTAGTTGAGAAGGACAAGGCTAAAGGAATACAAGGAAGGTAGCTAGATGGACAAGCAACTCACTTGGTAATAGGAGACAGAGAGTAATAGTGGAAAGGTGCTTTTCTAGCTGAAGGTCGGTCACTAGTGGTGTGCCGCAGGGCTCAGTACTGGGACCTCTTCTATTTGTTATATATATAAATGACTTGGAAGAGAGAGTAAATGGAGTGATCAGTAAGTTTGCAGACAATACAAAGATGGCTGGACTTGTGAATAGTGAGGAGCGTTGTCAGGCGATGCAGCAGGACAGAGATAGGTTGGTAGCTTGGGCAGATAGATGTCAGATGGAATTCAATCCTGATAAATGCGAGGTGATGCATTTCGGGAGAAAGAATGTAGTGGGGAGGTATATGATAAAGGGTAAACCTATTAAGAGTATAGAAATGAGGGACCTGGGGGTGCAGGTGCACAAATCTCTAAAGGTGGCAGAGCAAGTGGAGAAGGTTGTGAAGAAAGCATATGATATGCTAGCCTTTATAGGAAGGGGTATAGAGTACAAGAACTCGCCTTTAATGTTGCAGTTGTATAAAACAATGGTTAGACCTCATTTGGAATACTGCGTCCAGTTCTGGTTGCCTTACTACCAGAAGGACATGGAGATTCTGGAGAGAGTGCAGAGGAGGTTTAACAGGATGCTGCCTGGTATGGAAGGTCTGAGTTATGAGGAGAGTTTGGGCAAATTGGGGCTGTTTTCTTTAGAAAGATGTAGACTGAGAGGAGATCTAATAGAGGTGTACAAGATGATGAGGGGTATAGATAGAGTAAACAGGGTTAAGCTTTTACCTAGGATGGACACAAATAACACGAAGGGTCACGGGCTTAGGGTGAGGGGGGTAAGGTATAATTTGGATGCTAGATGGAGTTTTTTCACACAGAGGGTTGTGGGGGTATGGAATGCACTGCCAAGTAAGGTGGTGGAGGCAGGCACTCTGGAGTTATTTAAGAGATACTTAGATGGGCACATGAACAGAATGAGAATGAAGGGATATAGAAGAATGATTTAAAATAGGGATCATGAGCCTTGGGAGTTCCCTGGGAAGTGTGTAAATAGATGATGATATTGATGTACTTGTTTTTATCCTACAGGTACTTCAGTCCGCCTTGTTGTCTGACAAGGGGCATACACGTGATGGGTCGTAAGAGGGCTGCTCTTGGATTTTTCGAGAGTAGCCTAGTGCTTCACGCTGTTAGTGTATGCTTGAACTGGACCAGTAGATGACCAACATTTAGCTCAGTGACTATCACTGTGCTGTGCAGATACATGGATTTGGGCCTGTGTCTGTGGGAGTTTGCGCGTTCTCCCCGTGCTTGTGTGTGTTTTTTCCAGGTGCTCCAGTTTCCTCCCACACCCTAAAGATGTGCTCTTAGGCTGACTGGCAAAACAAATTCTCCCTAAATTGTCTCGCAAATTTGGTTCCAATGCATAGTTCTATAAACATAGACAGGGACAATGGGTAGAAGTGGGAACATTGAGGTCGTGGTGCGGGCTTGTTGGGTCGAAGGGCCTGTTTCCCATGCTGTTTTGTTCATTGTTCTTTGTTTTTTTTCGTTTGCTGGTGTGAAATGCCCACGGTGACCAATTTGCATTAAATGCCACAAACAATCCAGGATGGAGGAGCAAAGCAGTGGCAGCAAAAATACAGAGGGAAGAAAAGGCAGCATCAGTAAAGTGTCCAGCATAAAATAACTAATAGCTTGGGCAAAATATCGTAAATCTATCCAAAAATCCTACAAATAAGAAGATAGATTTTTACACTATTAACAGAGGCTCCAGTTAGCATGCAGTTAGGATGTCCAGCGAAAAACTGTACTTATACAATTATTCCACTTAAACATATCCTCATTTTAATGAAGTAAAACTGCTATGAAGGGTGGGCATATTGAGTATATTGAGAAGTGGGCAGTTGTCACACTCAAGAGCTGTGTCTTGGAACATCTACCCTTGAACGTCAAAAGGAAATAGAAAGGAAGTAACAACTGTCTGTCTCTGCAACCCCTGTGATCTCTGAAATATTCATGATGACTTATTTTCTAAATTAGGTTCAAATGTAATTATGCAACAAAGAACTGCCATTTCACTGCCACACTGTGCGAGGGGATGGGATTTCTGATCTCTAATGGGGCTGTAATTCTATTTATAGCAGTTCCAGTTCAATGTCAAATACTTGCCGACACAACTTCAGAAAAGGTTTTTTTTAAGAGATAACACCAATGTGGCCAACAGCAGGGTGGTCTGAAAGGAAAGCGATTCGCACAAAATACGGGATATTATCTCGTCGTGAGTTCTGTCATTAGTGTGTGCAACTCGTAATTTAGAAATAAGTAGAAAGGCATCAGTGCTGCATTGTCAACAATTGCTGGTACTTAACCAGCAAGGAATCCAATCAAGTTTGACTAAGCAATGACGTTGTCATGGTAAAGCATTCTGCAAGGCATTGGCAGTTCAATTATAGAGGACGTGACGTAATTACAATAACATACTGTTTTAATCTGTATACACTGAAAAAGATATGTATGAGAGATATTTGTCCCACCATTACAGAGCAACACTTCCCCGTTGATCTAGCATTCCTGCTGAGCTTTCAGGCCAGTCTGAAAACTCTCTGATATGGCAACACTGTGATTTTTAGTGTAATCCATGGAATGCTTGCGATTCTGACTTTGGTGAGCTATAAGGGTAGATAGTCAATATCCTCATTGCAAGGAAAAGAGGTCAACGGATGCATGAAGTGGGAAACTGTCCTAAATCCCAACAATAATGGTATTTCTTTTATTCAATCATGGGATATGGGTGTTGTTGACTGGCCAGCTATCTTCAGGTCACCTCTAATTGCCCTTGAAAAGATGGTGGTGAACTGAATTCTTGAATTGCTGCAGTCCATGTTCTGTGGATTCACCCATAATGCTATTAAGGATGGAACTCCAGAATTTTGACGAAGTGACCGCGAAGGAACAGTGATATATTTCCAAGTCAGGATGCTGAATGGCTTGGAGAGGAACTTAACAATTGATGGTGTTCCCATCTGCTGCCTTTATCTTTCTAGACGGAAGTGATCGTGAGTTTGGAAGGTGCTGTCTAAGGATCTTTGGTGAATTGCTGCAGTGCATCTTGTCGATAGTACACACTGTGCTATTGAGCTTTGGTGCTGGACAGAGTGGATGTTTGTGGCCATCAAGGTGCTAATCAAACGGGCTGCTTTGTTTTGGATTGTGTCAAGCTTTTTGAGTGTTGTTGGAGCTGTTTTTGGAACACTCTCCACCCAGGCAAGTGGGAATTGTTCCATTCCACTCCTGACTTGTGCTTTGTAGATGTGGACAGGCTTTGTTGAGTCAGAAAGTGCAATCTGCATTGATTTATAAAGAGATAGTGATCTCAATAAATCTGTGTTGCAAGCTTCATGTACCACTGCATAAAAAAAAGATCAAACAGTTATGTAAATACTTAACACTAGCAACTATAATATTTCTGCAGGCTTTTGGAGCAAAGTAAAAGACAGATGAGTTAATTAGGGATGATAATGTAGGATAGGACATAAACTGCTACAGGTTATATGAGTGAGTTGGGACAGACTGTGTGGGCAACATTGCTGTTACATGAGGAAGGATGTTAAGTTGAGCATGAATTGTTATTTACTGGATGCACAATGACAAGACCAAGTAGATGCCAGAGATAAAATACTGTAAGGTAGAACATTAATCAGAGTTTAGAAACAACAAATGATAGGAATGAAATGGAAGAAATTTTGGGGTGATACAGAATAAGATGGACTAAGAGCTGTATTTAGAGACCATATAGATGGAACTAGTGATGGGAGAAGAGATTATAAAGATAAATAGTCATATTTTTCTTAGTAAATCATAACGCACCGTGGATACAACAGGAAGGCCTAAGGCCCAAACTATATTTTTTTTTGTTCATTCATGGGACAATAACATCGCTGGGCGGCCAGCATTTATTGTCCATCCCTAATTGTCCTTGTTCAGGGGCATTTGAGAGTCAACCACATTGCTGTGGCTCTGAAATCATATATAGGCCAGACCAGGTAAGGACGGCAGATTTCTTTTCCTGAAGGCCATTAGTGATCCGGATGGGTTTTTCTGACAATCTTCAATAGCTTCATGCTCATCAGTGGGTTCTTAATTCTAGATTTAAAAAATTAATTCAAATTTCACCATCTGCCATGGTAATTTTCAAACCTGGGTCCCCAGAATATTACTTAGTTTCTGGATTAATAATCTAGTGATAATACCACTGGGCCATTGCCTCCTCAATCATCTCAAAGATAATTAGGGGTGGGTAATGAATGCTGGCCTAGTTAGTGATGCCCACATCCCATGAAGGAATTTTAAAAAAAACATCAAAATGCTCCATAATAAGTCAGGCAAACTGGAGGCACCATTCAGGCAACTCAGGGAGCTCTCCCTTCTTTTGGGCCCTTACCAACTCACTTCATGCTCAGGCATACATGCTGCTCCTTTGAGGTGGGAGAGTGAAAGGAGGGGCAGCCTCGTGGAGCCAGTGCTGCTGCTGCTCCTTCTAACTCCAAAAGAAAATACAACACTGGCAGTTTTGGGGGTGTTTTCTGAGCAACCTGACTGGCTGCTCGAGATCCAAAAGATGCTTGTCGGAGTTTGCAAGCACTGACCAAGGAAAGAACAAGTTTAGTCAGTTTGGCTGAAAGTGGGCAGAGGAGCCTCATTTCTACATTGAAATGAGGCCTCTGTTCATTTATTACAGATCCCTAGGCTACCTATTAAAACTGCCCCAACCAATTTGCAATGGCTTCAGTGCTCTTGAGACAGCATACAGCTTGTGCGCTGCAAAACTAATCATCACTGTGCTTATTTTAGGACCACTGAAAAGGCTCCACATTGTTGAATGTGGTCCCAAGTGTCTGCTTCAAGGCAAACACCCCAATGTGGTAACTTTGAAGCAATATTTCTGGAACATATTGTTCCTTGGTGTATTAGAAACCATCCCTGTTGAAATAAATCTTCAAAACTGTAGAACACCCTTTCAAGTTGTGAAAAAAATTGGAATTAAGAACATTTTTCATATCTTCCAATAATTAAAGCACATTAATCTTTGAACGGCGAGAAACCAGAGGAGCAAATGAATACATTATTACATGACCCACTTATTACATGTGGTTATTTGTTTCATTTTTTCATTTAGCTTTCAAACACATTTCACGTAGTTTAACACAGCAGGGAACTTGGGATACAGGAAACAGGCTAGGGGCTCAGTGATTCCTTTGAATTTCTATCACTGTAACACAGCACATATCCTCCCCAATGATTCACTCAACAAACACGACTATAATGGAATGGATAACAAAGCTGAGAAAGCTCGCAGGCAAAAAAAATCACATTCTATATTCTTATATGTACATATTCTTACCAGGACTTGGGAAAAGTGTGAAATTTATTGATACAACTGAAAATCATAAAAGGTAGCACCTCAAATTTTATCACCATTTTGTAAGCCTGCTATCAATGCCATCTTTCCCTATGCTGTTTAGGGTACATTTCTCAAATCAGTCGGCCAGTGCACAGTAATTATTCAAGTAATCAGACAGTTCTGTAAGGAGTACCAGTTTCCTGAACCAAACTTCCAACGTGCACTCTTTTTACACTTAGTTCCATTCAAAGAGGTGTGGCCACAAAATCTTAACCTACAATACAGAGAGGAGCCTGTGTTAGTTCTTCGGAAAAGCTATCTGATTGATCCCACTCTCTCTTTTGCATAGAAACATAGAAGCTAGAAACAAGAGTAGGCCATTTGGCCTTCGAGCCTGCTCCATCATTCACTTTGATCATGGCTGATCCTCATATTTAATATCCTGACCACCCCCCCATTACCCCGTATCCCTTGATTCCTTTAGCCCCAAGAGCTATATCTAATTTCCTCTTGAAATCAGACAACGTTTTGGCCTCAACTACATTCTGTAGTAGTGAATTCACCACTCTCTGGGTGAAGAAATTTCTCCTCACCTCAATTCTAAAAGGTTTACTCCTTATCCTCAAACTATGACCCTTAGTTCTGGATTCCCCCAACACTGAGAACATTCTTTCTGAATCTACCCGGTCTAATCCTCTCATTCTTCCAAACTCCAATGAATATCACCCCATAAACTGGCAATTCTTTCTTGCTTTCATGCAGATAAAAAAATCCTTTTTAATAAGTCACTCTTAAATGTGCTTCCACCAATCTTTCAGGCAGATCATAACAACCCACAATATTTAGAAAATACACGTTCCTCCCTTGGTTCTTTTGCAATTCATTTTAACTCTGCATCCTTTGGTTACTGACCTTCCTGCCAATGGAAACCATGGGCGAAACTTTTCCATCTCACCTGCTAGGAATTACGATGGGCTGCACATGGACCATGCAAAAAGTCCATTGACCTTGGGCAGGAGTTTTTGATTTTAGGGCAAACACAGCTGGAAAATCCCTCTCCCCCCTTTCTCCAAATGCAGTTAATCACAAGCGCATGATCTTAAACAGCTCTGATGAAGCGTTGTCTAACTTTCCCTGTTCCAACGAGAACAATCCAAGCTTTTCACCATATTACTAAAGTCCATCATTGTGGTTATTATTCTAGTAAATTTACCCTTTGGTTCAAACTCTTACCAGCCAATTCTATGTATGAAGTTTTGGTTCACGGTGCTGAGGTTTTGCCAGTCTGGTAATGGCTGATTGAACAAAGCTTCCAATGTCAGCTTAATTTTTAGATTCCACCTGATATCTGGTGTAATGTATCCTGCCTGATTTCTTATTGCTTGATGTCACTCTACTATCACCAGGCCAAGGGTGCAAAAGAGAAAACACGTGCCTTATTAAACAAATTCATTTTATTCCTTGCAATTCTCAGCAATTTTTATCAGTGTATTTACAACAAAACTCTGCAGTTTCCTCCATTTTCCCACGAAAACCATAAATCAATGTTCTCACCTATCACCTTTCACAGTCAACTGGTACCATGGCAACTATCAGCTAGTAACAATCAGTTCATTAGGCACTAAGTAAGGTAATTACTGCAACTACAAATGCTCCAGCTATGCCTAAACCTAAAGTGGAAAATTAAAGAGCCTGCAGCCAGTGTTCTCACCCAAAACTGGTTTTCCTATTTTCAGTATTCTCTCCAGAGTTAGATATAATAGTGTAGATTAATGGAACAATTGTCTTCCTTTGTTTGGTAATACTATCCTTATGGAGTGGTGGGACTTGTATAATCCATTGCTGCCAACATGTCGACATTCTGAACCATTGATGGGAGCAAACCTGTCTGGATACCAGGGGTAGAATGTAAACCAGGGAGAGGTTCACCTTTGAGTTGCTTGGTTTCCAGTCACTGGTTCCAGTTTGATATTGACAACCCTTGTTGTGTCAGTCACCTGCCTGCTCTCTGAAGACAAGGTAGTTGTTCACATAGATGGGAAAATGATCTAACATATGGGCTGGGCAGGGCAAGGGGTTTGGTAAAATGACCAGGAGATTAATCTTCAAATATAAACAGATAGATGGATGTAACTCTGCGACTGCTGTCCCCAGATCTGATTAGATTAAAGGTTCAATCTTACCTGCCATCCCGATCCCAGTCATAGACATCCACCTTCACTGTTCTAAACAGGAAAGAACAGAAAAGGGGTGATGTCAGTTGATCCAATTGTCTCCCACATATGTGTCTTATAAACAAGGTATTTCATTTTCTTTTGTGTATTTAAATAATATACTACAAAAAGCAAAACCAAAGAGGGCAAGGGTTTGCAACAGAAGTAATGTTAGGCTAACAGCTCTCACCTTTAATTACATGGAAATCAGACTGCCATCTCTGTCAAATGCACATGGGAAATTAAACATCAAAAATCAGGAAACTACTGTCTAGACATGATCTGCACTTCCATGTGTGACATGGTGACAGTATCTCGCCATCTGACCTACCTTCAAATGCATTGAACCATGTGAGGCTGTTGTACTCAATCTCAGAAATAGGAATTAAACTCACCAGAAGTTAGCTCTTGTTCATTTACATGTAATCATCCCTTTGATAAATCTTTGACTTTCTTGGCACTGAAAATTAACTTTTACAATTATGGAGTCTGATTCCATCAGATTTATTATTATTATTTGAGATTTAAAAAATAAAAATGCAAATTTCAGAATTTTTTTCTTTCTGGCCCTCTTATTGTGCTCAATATTTTTTTACTTCTCTTCATTTTGCATTCCGTAACTAATTTGAATTGAAGCAATTTTCGACCTAACACTTCCTAGTTCAAACTCTGCACCACTCATTAATGATTCTTCAATCTGATTGCTTATGGAATCATAGTTTTTTACCCTGTTCACAAAGGACTCAAATGCATTGCAGAGAACATTGTACCTTTTGGCAGACAGGAATCTCCAGGCTAAATCCTAGAAAGCTTATGGGCAAGTTCCCTGAAAATGATATCTTTGTTCAGCACTGCCCTACCAGAGGAAATTATTTCCCCTATCGATCCTATCAAATCCCTTAACCATCTTAAAAATTCAATTTAAATCACCCATTAATCTTGTATATTTAAGGCTTCATATGCATAATCTATGCAATATTTGGAACATATTTAATCAGAGATACATGATGGTACAATGATCAGCATTGTTGCTTCATAGCGCCAAGGACCCAGATTCAATTTCGGCACAAGCGACTGTCTGTATGGAGTCTGCACATTCTCTTCGCGTCTGCATGGGTTTCCTCTGGTCTTCTCCCACAGTCCAAAGATATGCAGGTTAGGCGGATTGACCATGCTAAATTGTCCCTTAGTGTCTCAAGATATGTAAATTAGTGAGTAAATATGTGGAGTTACAGGGTTAGGGCCTGTTTGGGATGTTATGTTGGAGTATTGATGCAGGCTCAATGGGACGAATGGTCCTCTTTACTACACTGCAGGGTTTTATATTGTTGGCACAGTGGCACAGCGGTTAGCACTGTTGCCTCACAGTGCCAGGGACCTGGGTTTAATTCCAGCTTCGGGTAACTATCTGAGTTGAGTTTGCACATTCTCCCCATGTCTGTGTAGGTTTCCTCCATGTGCTCTGGTTTCCTCTCACAATCCAAAGGGGATTTTCATAATAATTTCATTGCAATGTTAATGTAACCTGCTTGTGAGACCAATAAATTCTAAATTTAAAAAAATGATGTGCATGTTAGGTTGATTGGCTGTGCTAAATTGCCCCTTAGTGTCAAGGGGATTAGCAAGGTAAAAATATGGAGTTACGGGATATAGGACCTGATGGGATTGTTGTCAGTGCAGACTTGATGGGCCGAATGGCTTCCTTCTGTGATTTTATGAAAGCAGTCAAATGTGTTGATCATAAAATCATTACAGTACAGAAAGAGCCCACTGGCCCATCATGTCTGAACTAGCTCTCTGAGTGCTATACTCCCACCTTCTCCTTGTAACCTTGCACATTCTTCCTTTGCTGATAACAGTATAATTCCCTTTTGAATGCTTTGATTGAACCTGATTCCAACATACTCTCAGGCAGTGCATTCTAGACCTTAATCATTCACTGTGTGAAAACATTTTTGCTCATGTCATTTTTGCTTCTTTTGTCAGTTACTTTAAATCTGTGCTGTCGCTCTTTCTACGATCCTTTCATGAGTGGGAACATACTCTGTCCAGATCCCTACTGATTTTGAATACTTTATCAAATCTCCTCTCAGCCTTCCTTTCTCCAAGGAAAGCAGTCAAACTTCTCCAATCCATCTTCATGACTGAAGTTCTTCATCCCTGGAATCAATCCTAGTCATCTTTTCCGCGTTGTCTCTTCGTTGCCTTCACATCCTGTCTAAAGTGTGTGTCTTTGGAAAATAAACTGATGGTGGTGGAAGAGCAAGGTGAGCTGACTGAAAAAATGACTAAACGGAGGAACATTCTAAAGGTGAGTCCAGAAGTAGCAAAATGGAACAGTTTCAGGAGGGAGTCATCAGAGTTGAATTCAGATAACTTGTGTTTCTGCCACTGATAGTGGGGTGGAGAAAGGGGATCATGCACAGGAAATAAGAAAGACTTGCATTTGTATCGTGTCTTTCGCAATCTCCAAATGTTCCAAAGAGTCTTCCAGCCAATGAAGTATTTTTGCAGCGTAGTCACTTCTGCTAGGGAGCCAACTTTTCACACAACCATCTCCCACACATAGCAATATGGCAGTGAACACATAACCTATTGTGATGGATTGAGAAATAAGTATTGGCTGGGCACCAGGGAGAACGCACCTGCTCTTCTTCAAAATAGTTCTGTAGGATCTTTTTACATCAACCTGGGAAGTTGAGTGCATCATCCAAAGATGGCACCAGTGACAATACAGCACTCCTTCAGCACTGCACTGGAGTGTCAGCATAAGTTTTTGAGTTCAGTTCCCTGGAGTGAGACTTGACGCCACAATTTCTGATTCAGAGGCGAGAGTGTGACTATTAGATCCACAGTTGACAGAAACTCGAGTGATCTGGGTGGGATATATGCTTTAGGCAGAGTACAGGAGTACAGAATAGGATGGAATGATGCTGTGGGCAATTTGTAAAAGGGTGCAAGGGTTTTGAATTCAGTGCATTGTCAAGGAAAAAATGGGTTTAATGAAGAGAGGGCATTGGGTGAGTAGAACAAAACAAGAATAGGCAGTGGAGTTTTGGATGAGTTGCAGTTTGTGAAGAGAAACAATGGGGTCAGGCTAGACAGATAGTGAAGATAGTATTGCAGAGGGGCATACAATGTATTATAACGTGAATTACTATGCAACAATAAGAACTGAGTATTCCATGTACTCACCTGTCATAGTCTCCATTACATAGTGCTCGCACTGGGATGGTGAATGGTTGCCACACGGGGTTCAGTGTATTCTTCACCACTTCTGTTTTGTGGCAGATGGTAAACCTGAGAGACAGAGAGAAAGCAGGAGAAAGATACACATATAGTGATAGTAAACCTACCAGAAAGGGACAGACTGACAGACACGGAATAGGAGAAAGGTGTATGTACATGAGTGTAAACATGAGAGAAGTGACAAAGATATGACTGGAGGGGAGATTGCTGGTAACACCATAAAAGTATTCAAAATACAACGGTCTAGAAATTCCTATATTCAAGCAGTGGGACAATCAGTCAGTTTAACATCAATGGGAGGAAAAATCTCCACCAAAGCAGATAATGGGAGAACATCAAGAAATAGGAAATACAATGCTGAATAGTCAGCATGAATTTCAAAAGGGAAAACCTTATTTGGACTCAACCTTCTTGATTTTTTTTGAGGCAATAACAAAGATAGGAATTAATGATATTAGAGCAACTGTATTTTATCTGGATTTTCAAAAGGTTTACGATAAGGTGCCCTTCATAGACTAATGAATAAGATCAGAGAATGTGGAGTCAGGGCACAAATTGAAGAATAGATTGCTACCTGGCTTCAATACAGAAAACAGAGAATGGATGTAAAGGATAGCTATTCAGTGCGGTAGCAAGTGAGAAGTGTGGTCCTCTGAGATCAATGCTGAGACCATTGCTATTCACAATTTACATTAACAATTTGAACTTTGGGATCAAAAGTACAATTCCTGAATTTGAGATGATCTCAAATTGTTGCCGAGGAGCTAGGGTGGTAATCAAAACTGAGGAAAAATGCAACAAATTAATAAACTAAAGAATAGGCAAATAATTGGCAGTTGAATTCAGCACAGACACATGTGAGATACTAAGAGGAATAGAGAAGTCACCTACTATTTGGAATGTGCAAGTCCAAGTGGCAAAAAGGAATAAATGGATCTTAGAATACAAATTCAGCAGACATTAGAAGTTGTGCTGTAATAAAGCAAATCAAAAACTAAGCTAAATTTCTTGAGGGGCAGGATTAAAAATTCACAAAGTTTTGCTAAACCTATTTCAAACCTTGGCTAGTTCATAGTAAGAGAGCTGTGTGTTTAACGGGTGCCTTTGCCAATCTTGCATCAGTCTCTCTAGTCATGAGAAGACCATAGAAGACGATGAAGTCACTTGTGGCTTGGACATACTTAAATAAAGTGGAATTTACCACTGCTGTTTGTATTTCTGGTCACCGTATTACAAAGTAGATAGAGAGAAACGTGAGAAGCTGCAGAGAAGATTCATAAGAATGCTGCCAGGAATGTGTGAGGATATCAGGCAAAGGTTAAACATAAAACCACAGAAGACAGGAGTAGCAGGAGGCCATTTGGTCCTTTGAGACTGCTCTGCCATTCATTAAGATCATGGTTGGGTCATTCAACTCAATAGCCTAATCCCACTTTTTCTCCATAATCTTTGAACCCATTCTCCCCAAGTGCTACATCAAGCCACCTCTTGAATACATTCAATGTTTTGGCATCAACTACTTCCTGTAGGAATGAATTCCATAGGCTCTCCACTCTTTGGTGAAGAAATGTCTCTTCACCTCCGTACTAAATGGTCTACCCTGATCCTCAGACTGTGATTCCTTGTTCTGAACTCCCCCACCATCGGGAACATCCTCCCTGCATTTACCCTGTCTAGTGTTATTAAAATTTTGTAAATCTCAATGAAATCCCCCCTTATTCATCTGAACTCTAGCAAAAACAATCCTAATCTAGTCAATCTTTCCTTATACATCAATCCCTAGAATCAGCTTGGTTGTTAGGCTTTGATTGACGGGATCGCCTTTTTTGGTGAAAAAGAGGGTAGGATGACCTAACCGGGCTATTTTAAAAAGTGATAGATTTTGATAGAATGGCCACAGAAGTCATGTTTATCTTGTGGAAAAAAGTATGACTAGAGGCCACCAAATTCAAATAGGGAATTCAGAAGAAACTGAAAGGCACAGATTTTCAGAGTTGTGGAGCTCCCTGACTTATCGGAAAACTTCCATATCTACAAATCCCACTCCCCTTCTGACAGGTTCTATTGTCAGTAAGTAGTCTGACAACATGAGGTTTAAGTCCAACCGATTTATTTGATAGTAAACTCACAAGTTTTCGAGGTTCTCCTCTTCGTTAGGTGAATGAGGTGTTCTGGTCTCAGACAGCACATATACACCGGTTGGACTTAAACCTGATGTTGTCAAACTTCTTACTGTGTTTAGCCCAGTCCAACAGCGGCATCTCTACAACAGGTTCTACTGTCACCAGGACAGGAATGGATGTAGCTTGCGACTCACACATAGAGGAAACCTGAGCTCTGCAGAACCACTTGAATTCATTGGCCAGATCCAGTTGTTCCTCATTTCTGAGTTTAAACTGACCCCATTGTCGCTTGCGTGAGGGCCATTTTTTGAATCGTGTTTTAGAATTTTTTAGAGTAGATATAAATCCTTATAAAGGGCAGATTTGGACTGCACAATGGTCAAGCTTCAAATTATTTCAATGGCCAGCTCTTTAAATTTTGGGGGAAAAACTGCCAGGGAGTTGAAAAAAATCTGTATTTGTAGTTTCAACAGATGTTTGTTGTTGGCATAAACCTAAGTGCTTTCATTATAGCATTATTACTGTATGCCTGCTTCCACAAGCTCTTATTCTCATAGAGGGGGATGGAAAGTTCAGTTTGATTGACAGCTCGAAGAAGTTGTTAAAGAATTAGCTACCTTATAAATACAAATGTTTAGTCTGTATAAGGGATTAAGTAATTGAGGGGACTTACATATATGAATGGATTATTTTGAATGAGGATTTTTTCACATATATATAATATATAGAAAGCTAGATAACCATATGAGGCAGAAGGGAAAAGAGAGTCTTGATGTTGTATTACAATGAAGAATGAGGGGAGGGAACTTGAGCAGAGAATAAACACTGGTATAGACTAGATGGCCGAATGGCCTGTTTGTATGTTGTATGTTGTATGTAAGCCTATTTGATTTGGCAACATCCAGTCGTGGATGCAATCTCATGAAGGGGTGCTGATCATTTAGGACTGAAGTGAGGAGAAACTTCTTCATTCAAATGGTTGTAATTATTTGGAATTCTGTATCCAGAGAGTTGTAGGTGCTCCAAGAAAAATACTTCCAAGACTCGGATGAACATATTTTCAGTCCCCTAAGAAATTAAGAACTGTGGGGAATGGGCAGGAAAATAGAGTTGGAGACCAAGATTAGCCAATATTGTAATGAATAGTGGAGCAGATTCGATGGGCTATATTGTACACTCCTAATTTTATTTATTGCATTCTTGTATTTCAAAGCCAAATGCCAACTGCCTGCACTCAAATGAGGGGAGTTCAAGGGGTTTGGGATATTTAGGCTTCATCAGGTAGAATATTCAGGTAAGAGATTGGTATTATCATTGGTATTATCTCCTTCTGGAGAAGGAGCAGGTCTTGGAATGCGATTGAGGTGGACTAGCTAGCAGATCGGGAAAGACCACACAGTATTATCAACTGAACTTCAGACTGTGATCAGCATAGGGGTGGAGGCAGGGGTTTTGGTGCTAGGAGGTTAGTGATTGGCTGGGATGAGATTGGGGGTTGCCTGGAGATTGGAAATGGGGGTGACGACAAAGTTGAGCACTAAACGTTTTTTTCATTTGGTGCTGCTTAATGCTTGTTTAATGAAGTGTTTAGCATGGGTCAGCTGCCTGTCATAAGCCAAAATGGCTAGAGGAGGCAAAGTAGACATGTGAGGCCTGAAAATGGTCTAATGCCTCCTTCTTGTATGGATGAATGGTCCCTCTTATTTGCACCTTACCAAACTGATGTGTAGTGTGGCTCACACCAAAGTTATATACCTAAGGTACTGATTCCAATTTGTAGCACTGAAAAACTGGTGGCGTAATGGCATTGTCACTGAAATAATAATCCAGATAAAAACAGAAGTCTGATCCTTCATCATTTAGATTCGAACTGTTGGCTCTATTCTCTCTCCACAGATGCTGTCAGATCCATTGAGATTTTCCACATTTTCTGTTTTTGTTTCAGATTCCAACATCCGCAGTATTTTGCTTTCTTTTGTGTTAGTAATCCAAAGACCAAAGGTAATGCTCTAAGAGACCCAACACGGCAGAGGGTAACATTTGATTTCAATAAAAACCCAGAATTAAAATCTAATGATGATAGTGAAATCATTGCCTTTTATCATTTAAAACCCATCTAATTCATTAATGTCCTTTAGGGAAGGAAATCTGCCACCCTTATCTGTTTTGGCCAGCAGGGGATTCCAGATCCACAGGTAGTCTAAATGGCTGAAAGAAACCACTCAGTTCAATGGCAATTACGGTTGGGCAATAAATTACCACATCCTCTGAACAAATGTGAACTTGTAATCCATTTATGATGTTGTTCCATAAAGGTAGCACATCAACTTTCCCCTCGGTAATAGGAAATTTGAGAGAGGGAAAGAGTGAGAGAAAATAATACCAAACCTGAGAGAGAGAGCACAGTGAAAACATATCCAAGAGAGAGAAAATACAGGATTTCAACTCTATGATAGTAAAGCTGGCAGGATTTAAACGCAGACACAGTGAAGACATACCCGAGAGAAACAGGGAGTTAGAATGATAGAACATTGACGAATAGAGATTTTTGGAAATGGTGATATTAAAACTGAAGATGAGATACAAGGGGTACAGTAAACCTGAGTGAAAAAAAATATAGAAAGGAAGAGAAAAAGACACAAACACAGTGAAATTCAGCCCCTATATTTTCACGTGAATCGCAGCTTCTTAGATTATAGAAACATTTCACCAGGATAATGGTACAAAGTGGCAACTAAACTACAGCATCACATTTATGTTACATCCTATAAATATAAGGAAAACACAGGTAAAATTTATAATGGGGATTGTACAGTGCACACTGACAGCATTCCCCAATTCATACCTTTAGTATTGAGAAGTAAAGAAAGCCAATGAGGAAAACAAGAAAACAAATATATAAGTGTTTGAGACCAATTGTTAGAAACTTGTTGGTTGCATCTATTTGTGGTGATTATCTCCTGTATTTTGAACATACAAAGAGGCGATGGCCTAGTGTTAGATATAAATCCAGAAACTCAGTTAACATTCTGGTGACCCAGGTTGGAATCCCACCATGGCAGCTGGTGGAATCTGTATCCAATAAAATATCTGGAATTAAGAATCCACTGATCACTTTGAAACCATTGTCAGAAAAATTCATCTGATCTACTAATGTCCTTTTGGGAAGGAAACCTGCTGCACTTACCTGGTCTGGCCTACATGTGACTCCAGAGCCGCAGCAATGTGATTGACTCTCAGCTGCCCTTGGGCAACTAGAGATGGGCAATAAATGCTGACCAGCCAGCGATGACCATGTCCCATGAATGAATAATTTAAAAACAAAATCCTCATCTTTCCTATGGCCAAAAACACGAAAGATCGAAAACAAAGGAGAGTAGTTTTTCACATGTACTGCCAAGGCATTAATTTGGTGCAGAAGGTTTCATGTTCTTTACAGAATCTGCCTGATGTTGATTTTATTGATTTGATTACTGTCCAGGTAGCATTTTTGTTAAATTAGCAGTTGATCTGATTTGAAACACACTGCCTGAAAGGGTGATGGAAGTTGATTTAGGAGCACCATTCAGGAAATAATTGACTAATTATCTGAAGGCCTATTGCAAAGAAAGAGAACGGAGTGGGATTAATTGGATGGGGTCCATTGCACAGCACCAGTGCCAACAGAAATCACCATGTCACACTTCCATCTCCTCTGGAGAGCTTGTGGGATATCTAGCCATATTGTTAAATAGCGCATCCAGTATATCCCCCAGAGAGATGGCTCACTGAGTTTATCCATCCAGTAGTTGAATCATACATATCAGAAAGGTCCCAGCATCGACCATGATCTGTTTTGAGTTAGCTTATCTCAGTCAGGAAGGCAGTGCAGGCACTACAGTGATGTAATCAGCCAAGTTTCATCCTCTTGATCGTTATCCAGGGATCCTGCTGGAGGTGTTCCTGAGAAGGTATCAGATGAAGGCAGCAATGTGCTTGGCATTGATAAGCCCAACTGTTCAATAGATGTCTATTCTTGTATATTCAGAAAGGTCTCTTGGGAAAATTATTAGCGGGTGAAAAGCATACATGGAGCAGAACCAGAAAGAAGTTGATAAAAGAGGAAAAGTATGAGGGAATGGCAGAATAGAGACTCAGCCTCCAAATTTACTCATAATTATATCTGGATAAACCCCTTTGACTATCCATTTTTATTAATTATCAGCCTGTTTTGTTCAGACTTAAGTGTAGAATAAATAATTAATTCATTATATGTAATTACTTACGTTCCATCTTCATTGCTCCGGTAAAAGACCAAAAATGGATCTGATTTCCCAAAGAAATCTTTTTTGTCCAGTTTGTTAGCGCAGAGCTGCATGGTCGCAATGTCCTGTAACCACAAGATCTCTTATTAAAAAGTTATTTACCTGGTGTTTAAAGCAAAGAAACAGGCCATTCAAACCAACCTGTGAGGTTGTTTATATGCCACATGAATCTCCTTCTACCTTACTTCATCCATCGACATAACCTTCTATTGCTTTCATCTTTGTGTAATTATCTAGGTTTGCCTTAAAAGATTCTTAAATCTTCCAGAGTGCATTCTGCAGCAACTAGGTCCAAAGCACTCAATTAGCAATCTCTGCAACAGGGATTCCCAGACCTCTGTGAATTGAGATCTACTTTTTTGACAGTCATCCCAACATGATTGAGCAGCTCAATCATCCTAACCTCTCCCACAGGGAGAGTTAACAATATTGCACAATATTGGCCTAATAGTGCCTGACTATGAATAAAAAGAAGACACATGCACTAAGAACATGCTTACGCACAATTAAGCAAAGATTTCCTCCACTAAAGTGCCTTAATAAAACAGGTGGGTTTTTACAATTATCTGGTACTTTTAGGATCAATGGTTCCAGTATTTTAATCCAGTTTAACTAATTAAATTTAAATTTCCCAACTGCATGATGGGATTTAAAATCTTGTCCTCCATTTAGAATGTTATCGGTTTCTTA
This sequence comes from Sphyrna mokarran, assembly GCA_024679065.1. Taxonomy (NCBI): domain Eukaryota; kingdom Metazoa; phylum Chordata; class Chondrichthyes; order Carcharhiniformes; family Carcharhinidae; genus Sphyrna; species Sphyrna mokarran. The sequence continues at coordinate 125,449,431 of JAGIQG010000003.1, read as the reverse complement.
AATCATCAACATCAAGAACATCCAACAAAGACAGTTTGTTCTAAAAAAAATACTGCAGATGCTGGAATCTGAAACAAAAACAAAAAATGCCAGAAAATCTCAGCAGCATCTGTGGAGAGAATAGAGCTATTCTCTCTATTGTGTCTGAGTGCTGGGATCTGATGCTGCTTTTGGGTCTACTTCCTGTAATCTTTGGTTAGAAAGTCCACTTTGGACAGAGTTTTGCCTGCATGTCTGCTCGAGGTTTGCATTATCCCATTTAGAGATGCAAAGACTGATTAGGGACAGTCAGAATGGCTTTGTAATGGAAAATCATGTCTCATAAATTTGATTGAGTTTTCTGCAGGGCAAACCAAGAAGGTAGATGAAGGGAGTGCAGGTGATGTTGTCTACATGGACTTTAGCAAAGCCTTTGATAAGGTACCACATGGTATTTGTTCCATAAGATTAAATCTCACAGGAACTAGGATGAGTGCAGATAAGATTTACTAAGATGTTACTGGGACTTGATGGTTTGTGTTATAAGGAGAAGCTGAATAGATTGGGAATTTTTTCCTGTGGAGTGTAGGAGGCTAAGGGTTGATTTTATAGAGGTCTATAAAATAATGAAGGACTAAATGATCAGCTAAGTAGTCAATTATTTTTTCCAAAGGTAAGGGAGTCTAAAACTAGAGGCCACAGGTTTAAGGTGAGAGAGAGAGATACAAAAGGGTCACAAGAGGCAATTTTTTCACACAGTGTGTGGTGAATCTCTGGAATAAGCTGTAAGAGGTAGTAGTAAAGACAGGTAAAATTTTGTCTTTTAAAAAGCGCTTAGACAGTTACATAGCTAAGATGGATATAGAGGGATATGGGCCGATGAACATAACCTTTGTGACCATCTTTGAGCTATACTGCAGAGAGTGGTCCAGACATCTGCACCTCATCCTAAAAAGGCCAATACATTGATCGATAATATTCCTGCTGGCAGAGTGGGCTTCATTGTCATGGCTGTCTGCTTCAGTCTAGTTTAGTAGTTAAAAAAGGGGGCAACATGGACAAGTTGGGCCAAAGAGCCTGTTTCTACGATGTAATCTCTATGACTCTATGACTTGAGGCCAATGGAGAATGCCATTCTCTGAGCCTCACCCGCTTCTGGAATCGGGGTGGGCATGCTGCTAAAATTCCAGCTTATTCTTCAATCTTGACTTTATGTCTGATGTTACTGTTAATTATGTTCAGAATGGTGAAGATCTCATTCTTGAATGGGATAGAGAGTTAAAGGGATTTAATGGGATTGAGAGTTATAGATAGGCTTGGTAGGCATGGATATGATAGGTGCAACTTGTGGGCCAAAGGGCCTGTTTGCGCTGTAGTATTTTATGTTCTTTCTTGTGGCATTGTCAACATTGTTGCAATAGAATGTTACCAGGGTCTCTGTAACTTGACTGTTCTGGTTGAACTTTAATTCATTCACCTTACTAATGTTCCTGCACCTGGAGGATTGAACTACTGCTGTGTTATTGACGATAGAGGAAGGTTGTTGTGAGTTGGATCTGCAGCATTTAGCAAAATGATTTCATTTTCCGCATTTGTTGCATCTTTTGCCAAAAAAAGCTGTTTTGTTGAGTAACTACCGGCCGCTACAGTTGGAGCAGGGCACTATCTAAGATATAGAATAGATTAACAAAAAGAATCTGTAAAATTCTGAAAAGGAATGCGGGTAAAGATTTTATAATAACAAAAGGGGCGTGTGGAAAGGGTGAGGCAATACAACTAAATAAGCAACTCTTAAAAAGAGCATGGACGAAATGCCTTCCATGACATAATTTCATGATGCTTCCAAAGTCAATGAAAGCAAGAGGTGAAATGTCAGTGTCAGTATAAAAGGGTGTGAGAAAGATGTGTGAAGATTGCCTTGGCAGAGTGGACTCGAAGGGCTGAACTTGCTTACTTCTGCTCATAATTCCTATGTTCCTATGGTTTTTGGAGTGAGCATTTAATACACTGTAATGTTTCTGGTTTGTCGTGATTATTGTCATTTAGCTTTCCAGCAGTTCGAGTTGCATCATCTTTTAGAGGTGCCAGCCACCCACAGCATTTGAATTAGTGTCCTGTCCCAGGAAGTGATGATAATTCCATGCAAAATATATTCTGCAAAGACAAACCCAAAAGATGTACCGAGCTGTCTTACCTTGTGCCACCATCAGCACCTTCTTTAGCCCTTAATGTTACGATTAACTGACTCTCCCTTTGCCCTATGTCCATATCTTTGTCAATGGGTGGAATTTTACTGGCACGTCTGCCTGAGGTTCATCCAATCCTGTCCGATGCTAATGGAGAATGCCGTTCTTTGAGCCTCGGAATCTGGGCAGGCATGCCAGCAAAATTCCAGCCAACCACTCCTTAGCGCCGGCCTCTCCTTGACCTTCTATACTATCCAACCTCCTCTGCACTTCTCCTATAAAATCCATGACATTGCTATCCCTCTTCAGCACTGACTCTGTTTCTCCCTGCGTGGATATGGCCAGACCCGCTGAGTTTAGTAGGCGTTTTCTGTTTTTATTAATGTACAGAGCTGTAGGTTCTGAAAACCTATCAAATACTCCCTTCTGGGTTGAAGTGTTAAACTGGAAATAAACCTCTCAACGACATGTTATATGGTAAAATTAATTTTCTTCAAATCCAAGTGAAGGACAAGACTACTGTGCGAAGTAAACAAAAAGAAGTGCTAATTGGATTATTATGCAATGGAAAATGGTATCTAATGGACTGGAATCAACGATTCAGGGAAAGGTTGCATCTTTGAGAGGAACTATAAATTATTCTCCCTTCTGTAAAAGCTAGCCACAGAATTTAAAACAACTCGCACAAAAATTGTTCAGCTAGGCATGATATTTTTGCGTCATATCAGACTAATGTCATTTTAATCAGTAAATTTCTAACTGATTCATTTTTGTGGAATTATTATAAGGCTCTAGCCATTAAGAAACTATCTAAAATGCTTTCATTTTTCCACTGGAACAGAGATGACTAAATTGCAAATCTAACAAAATATTACTTTTTTTAATTCTGAAAGAATTTAAGATGCTGAACAGTCTTTTATTGGTTGGCAGATCAGTTACAGTTAACACTGCTTGGGATCTTCTGACCTCGCCTGCTGGCTGGATTCTCCAGACCCACTGCAGTGAATGGAGTTTTGGCTGAGCACCAACGTTTCCATTCTCGCTGGCAGCAGTGGCGGGGTGAGCAAGATCGGAGAATTCTAGCCACTGATTCAGGATTATCACATGAAGAATGAAGAAGTAAGTTGGAAATGTTTCATTCCCACACAAAGAGTTATTAGGATGTGTAACTACAGTAAGAGTCATTAGAATTGCAGAATCTCACAGAATCATTGGGTTGCTACAGTGCAGAAGGAGGCCATTCGGCCCATCGAGTCTGTACCGACAACAATCTCACCTAAGCCCTAATCCTATAATCCCACATATTTACCCCACTAATGTCTCTAATTTACGCATTCTAGGACACTTAGGGGCGATCTGGCATGGCCAATACACCTAACACACACATCTTTGGACTGTGGGAGGAAACTGGAGCACCCGGAGGAAACCCATGCAGACACAGGGAGAACATGCAAACTGGTCTCTGGAGCTGTGAGGTAGCAGTGCGAACCATTTTGTCACCATGCACAGAGGTGAATTTAATTGCGCACCCAGAGAAAATCTGCAAAAATCTTATGCTCCTTAACCTAAAATTCCAAACAGGTGAGCACAACACCTGTTAGAAACTGTGAATATGCAAATTGGGCTCCAATACGGCTTTCAGGGCCTGACTGCTACTTTAGCCAGCTCGGTGGAGCCTTTGAACTTCGTGGCAGTGCACAAAGACCATGGAAACAGGGAGCTTCTTCTCAGCTAGGTAGGTGAGGTATTTTTGCATCTGGCGGTCTTGCTGATAGTGAAAGAACAACATGTACCATTTACAACATAAATGTACTTCGGGGATTAATACATCCTATGCTTTCCTGATTCCACAATTCCCTTCATCATTACTGAGCATAAGCTTCAGTTACTTTCTAAATGGCAAAAGGGAATAACTTTCTCTTGAAGTCAATTTGATCCGGTCTGTCTGACTCCACAGCCGATCCATACAGATTGAAAGAGAATCTGCCAGATCCTGAAATTGTTGTACAGTCTCAACTTTATCTTTGATTTCACTCTCTCTCTTTGCCTGCTCCTTTATATATTTATTCTGAAGTCAATAAAATATTAATAGGAGAGCAGAACATGCACTACTTCTTAACCTCTGGGAAATGCTCTAACAATATCTGAGCCCTTCGTACAGACTATTTGACGTCAGTCGTGGGCTTTTAAGTGTTGCACCATCACGTCTTTTTCCTTCCTCAATCAACACTGAGCACCCACAGGGTCAGGTTAATGAAACACAACAGCTTGGGAGAACTACATCTTTATACTCTCTGCTGCAGGTTGGGAGGCTCAGCTCATTAGCTACTGAAGGAGAATTATATGTGTAATTGAAAAACATCACAATCAAATCAAATCAAATCAGCATCAGGCAGGCATTATTCATTGAAGCTGGCAGAATCTCTGCAAGATGGGAACAAGCTTTTTTTGCCCCTGATTTTTGAAAGGTTTGTCAATCAAAAAGGGAGGTGAACAAATTGCCCTAAGATACGGTTTCCCTTTCAGGGAACTCTAGGCAGCTTTTCAATAGGGCACCTGGCTATGATGGCAGAACGTCAAGTCTGCCCCAGCACAGAAGATAGCGCCAAGCCTCCTGGATATGTATTAATTACACCAGGGGACAGAAGATGTAGCGTGATTTCCCTTCGGCCTTCCAGAGGGGAATCCTTTGGTTCCCCACTCCGCCATGTGACTCAGTCCCGGATGGGAGAATTCTGCCCTGAGTTTGAGATTTTCTATACTTGTGACCATTTAGTATCAGACTAAAAATGTTTATTTATTATTGTCATAAGTAGGCTTACATTAACACTGCAATGAAGTTACTGTGAAAATCCCCTAGTTGCAGCACTTCAGCGTCTGTTCGGGTATACTGTGGAAGAATTTAGCATGGCCAATGTGCCTAACCACAATGTCTTTTAGACTGTGGAAGGAAACCGCAGTACTAGGAGGAAACCACGCACAAGGGGAGAATGTGCAGACTCCACACAGACACTGACCCAATCGGGAATCAAACCCAACAATGCTAACCATCATGCCCTCCAATATAATTGTGTTACATGATAAAAGGATTCAATAAGATAAAAACTGTGAAACTATTCTCTCTGGTGTGGGAGTCCTAAGCCAGGGGGTGTAAAATGAGAACTAGGAAATTTAGGGGTGAAATTGGGAAGCACACCTTCACACAAAGTGTAGTAGAAATCTGAAACTTCCTCCCTCAAAAGCTATGGATGCTGAGTCAACTGAAATTTTCTAGTCTGAAACCGATAGATTTCTGTTACATAATTTCTCAAAGGATGCAGAACAAAGAATAGATCAGCCATGGTTATCTGAATGGCTGAACAGACTTGTATGGACCAATATTCCTATATTCATTGAATCACAGAATTTTTATAGTGCAGAAAGAGGCCATGTGGCCCATTGAGCCTGCACCGACAACAATCCCATCCAGACCCAATCCCCATAACCCCATGTATTTACCTTGTGCATAAAATGAAAAAGAATGGCGAAAGTAAACATGGGTCTTTTTGCGGATGAGAAGAGGGCTGTAATAACTGGAAATGAGAAAATGGCTGAGGCATTGAACAAGTATTTTGTGTCAGTTCTCACAAGAGAAGACACAAATAACATGTCAAAAATTAATGGCAGGAAGGCTATGGCAGGTGAGGACCTAGAAACTATCATTATCACGGAAGAGGTAGAGTTGGGCAAACTAATGGGGCTAAAGGTAGACAGGTCTCCTGGCCCTGATGGAATGAATCCCAGGATACTTAAAGAGATGGCGGGGAAATAGCAAATGTAGTAGTGGTAATTTACCAAAATTCACTGGACTCTGAGGTCATTCCCGCAGATTGGAAAATAGTAAATGTAATATCACTTTTTAAAAAAGGAAGTAGACAAAAGGCGGGTAACTACAGTCTGGTTAGCTTAACTACTACTGTCGAAAAAAATGCTTGAATCTATCAAGGAAGAAATAGCAAGACATCTAGATACAAATTGTCCCATTGGGAAGATGCAGCATGGGTTCATAAAGGGCAGGACGTGTTTGACGAATTCTTTGGGAACATTATATGTGCAGTCGACAATGGGGAACATGTGGATGGGGTGTATCTGGATTTCCAGAATGTATTCGATAAGGTGCCACTCCAAAGACTGCTACATAAGATAAAAGTGCATGGTGTTATGGGTAATGCATTAGCGTGCGTAGAGGATTGATTAATGAACAGAAAGCAAAAAGTGAGGGTAAATGGATGTTTTTCTGTTTAGCAATCAGTGACTAGTGGTGTGCCTCAGGGATCAGTGTTGGGACCGCAATTGTTTACGAATTACATAGATGCTTTAGAATTGGGAGCCAAATGTAATGTGTCAAAATTTGCAGATGAGCGCAGAGCGAAGTAAGCAGAGAATGTGGACAAAGGTCTGGCAGATGGAGTACAATGTTGGTAAATGTGATGTCATCCATTTTGGTATGAACAACAGCAAAATGAACTATTGGTTAAGTGGTAAAAAATTGCAGCATGCTGCTTTGCATGAGATCTGGGTGTCTTTATGCACAAATTATAAAAAGTTGGTTTGCAAATATTTAAGAAGGCAAATAGAATGTTGCCATTCATTGCTAGAGGGAAATGGAGTTCAAAAACAGCAAGGTTACATCGCAACTGTATAAGGTGCTAGTGAAGCCACACTGTACTGTGTACAGTTTTGGTCTTCTTACTTGAGAAGGGATATACTGGCACTGGAGGGAACGCAGAGGAGATTCACTAGATTGATTCTAGAGTTGAGAGGGTTGGCTTATGAGGTAGACTGGAGCCATATTTATTGGAATTCAGAAGAATGAGGGGAGATCTTATAGAAATATATAAGATATGAAGGCAATATATAAGATAGAAGCAGCAAAGTTGTTTCCACTGGCAAGTGAAACTAGAACTAGAGTGCATGGCCTCAAAATAAGGGGGAGAAGATTTAGGACTGAGCTGAGGAGGAGCTTCTTCACACAAAGAATTGTGAATCTGTAGAATTCCCTGCCCAGTGAAGCAGTTGAGGCTACCTCATTGAACATTTTTAAAGGAAGAATAGGTACATTGTTGAACAGTGAAGGAATCAAGGGGAAGAGCAGGCAGGTAAGTGGAGCTGAGTCCATAAAAAGATCAACCATGATCTTATTGAATGGTAGAGTACACTAAGAGGCCAGATGGCCGACTTCTCTCCTAGTTCTTATGTTCTGTTAATTCCCCTAAAGTACGGGCAATTCAGCATGGCCAATCGACTATTAAACTGATATTACTTAGGATCCTTCGTAGATTGATGCTCCTTAACCTGGCTGTTCAAGTTCCTTGTATCCGATGGGGAATCTCCACTTTGCTGGTCACCCGAGAACAAATTAAAACCTCCAGCAAAATTCTTCCCTCCTGGTCAGTATGTCCCAGCTTTGATTCTTGGCGTTTCTGTGACAAACACTTGGTTTGCCATTGCTGCATCAGATTTGATGTATACTTTTGAAAAAATTGCATTGGTTACTTGAATAGTTCATATATTTTTGAGTATGTTTAGACCAAATACACTCAATTCACAAAAAACAGCTGGATTGCTCGGTTTCAACTAGGGTTCCCTCAATCTGTCCTGCTGCGAGTAAGAGCAGGAATGAAAACAATATTTACATTAAGCCACATCAAACAGAAGGATGAATTGGAGGTACACCAGGGAATGAGAGAGACTTTAAAGCGTGTTAGTCAAAAGAAAGAAGCTTTAGAGATATTGCAAGGGTGAATATGGAAAGCACTGCATCAAAGCATCAGAGATATGGGGCATAACTGAGCTCAAATATTTAACACAAAAGAGAAAGGAATTGAACAGATGCATGAGGTGTACAAGAGATGGCAGTGGAGGACTTATAGCAACTTGCAACATTAGAATTTCTTTTACTCTTACTCAGCTTTCATGCACAGTTGCAGTCTATCTGGTATGCAGTGCTGTTCGGAAGTGAGCTGTAGGTTTTGGGCCCAGCATCGAGAAGGAACAGCAATATAATTCCAAGTCAAAGATGACGAATGGCTTGGAAGGGAACTTGCAGGTGGTGGTGTTCGCACGTATCCGCTAACCCTGTCTTTCTACATGGTAGAAGCTGAGAGTTTGGAAGGTGCTGTTAAAGGACCATTGGGATGGTACATGCAGTACATCTCGTAGATGGCACACACTGCTGTGAATTGGGGTGGATGTAAGCATTGCTGGCAAGGACAACATTTGTTGCTGATCTCTAAATGACCCTTGAGATGCTGGACTTATGTGGGGAATCCCAGATTGACCTCCCTGTAGGACTTGTAGAATACAAGCTCCTTGATGATTGGTAATTAACCGACCAGGTGATACTCGTATACCAAGCCTTTTACAAAGCAAGCCCCTGAGTAGGTTCAGTATCGTATTATCTTAGTTGGGTCCTGCTTATGTTCACCACAGGTTTGTATTTTTGCTTTACTTTGTTTTGTGCAATAAAGCATTGTTTCTTCTTCGTTGATTTCTGGAGTTATTATACTCTGCTTTTGTGCATTGCTGCAGTCCATCTGGTACACAGTGGTGTTCAGAAGGGAGTTCCAAGCCTTTGACGCAGCATCGTGAAGGAAAAGCAATTTAGGTCCAAGTCAGGCCAGTGTGTAACTTGGGAGGGAACTTGTAGTGGTGATGTTCTCATGCTTCTGCTGCCCTTGTCCTCCTAGATGGTAAAAACCATAAGGTTTGGAAGGTGCTGTTGAAGAAGCCTTGGGAATAGTTGCAAAAGTGCATCTTGTAGATGGTACACACTGCTGCTGCTGCGAATAGAAGGTTGAGGTAGTGAATGTTTAATGTGGTGAATTGGCTACCAATCAAATGGATTACTTTGTCTTGGATGGTGTTGAGTGCCTTGACTGTTATTAGAGCTGCACTCATCCAGGCAAGTGGGAGTATTCTGCACACTTTACTTATTTATCAGTGTCACAAATAGGCTTACATTAACATTGTAATGAAGTTACCGTGAAAATCCCCTACTTGTCACACTCTGGTTTCTGTTTGGGTACACTGACAGAAAATTTAGCATGGATAATGCGCCTACAGTTTGGTAGGGTACTGGAGCGTTTGAGGAAACTCATGCAGATATGAGGGGTATATGCAGACACTCCGCAGACAGTGATTCAAGCCGGAAATCGAACCTGGGTTCTTTGTGTTGTGAGGCAGCAGTGCTAACCACTGTGCCACCAACTTGATTTCTGCCTTATAGATGGCGGGCAGGCTTTGGGAGTCAGGAGATGAGTTACTTGCCACAACATTCCTAACCTCTGACTTGCGCCTGTAGCCACAGTATTTATATGGTTAGTCCAGTTCATTTCTGATCAATGGTACTCTCGGGATGTTGGTGAGAGGTAGGGGACAAGGGTGGGGGGTGGGGGGGTCAGGGTTCAACAATGGTAATGCCATTGAATGTCAGTGAGTGATGATTGGATTGTCCTTCGTTGGAAATGGCCATTGTGTGGCAGCACTTATGTACTCATTACATACCTTCAGATTACAATCTAGAATTTTTGAGGGAAGCATAATTCTGGAGCCTCATGTTAAGATTTCCACACTCTTGTTTGTGGCACTATTTATTCACAAGGTGGCAGTCTACTCCACACATTGTCAACTGCAAACATCAAGTGGTGTATAAACTGATGATTTGATATGCTTGAGGTTTCTTTGTTGTTTAATTTAAACTTTATGAACACATTGTGAATTTGTACACTAATATCACAAACAGTAATTTATAGTGCCTGCTGTGTAATGTGGGATAGGCTGTCACCATTTTTATGTTGTAATAATGTCTCTGGTCCCTCAGTGTAACAAATACCTGCTCTTTATTTACCCCATGTTTTCCTGGGACACAAGATGCACAGGGGCTTATTTGAAAATGAGTGTCGATTCTCAATTGCCAAACCTGCCTCCCTCCATCATAATTAGACGTGGGTGGGCCGGCCGCGCTCGACTAATCCTGCGTACCTGCCAACAGCCAGGACCTGAGAGGATTTGGAGCTTGGCTGGAGTGAGTGAAATGGATTCCATGTGCTGAACTCCGGCCTTTAACACACTGCCGCTGCCAATCATACAGAGCCAGAAGTGACAGAGAGCAGGGAGAAATTCAGAACGTGAACAAGCAAAACATACACTACAGGAATCAACTCAAAAAAGGTAGGCACCAGTATGATGGATGATATCCACAGAAGGATGTTTGTGAACCTGTCAGCTCTGCAAAATGCCTGAAGCACAATCACTTCTTGGCAGCCACAGGGCACTGTGACTTAGGTTGAAATCTGTGGCGCTTGGCACAGAATCACAGTGGCTAGCACAGGTTCGATTCCCGGCTTCGGTCACCGACTAGTGGAGTCTGAACATTCCCATGTGTGCATGTTTCCGTGTCTGCATGGGTTTCCTCCCACAGTCCAAAAACATGTGGTTTAGGTGCATTGGCCATGCTAAATTGCCCCTTAGTGTCAGGGGGACTAGCTAAGGTAAATGTCTGCGGTTATGGGGATACAGCCTGAGTGGGCTTCTGGTTGGTGCAGATGGACCTAATAGACCCCTTCTGCACTATTGGATTCTATGATTTCAATAGTATTTTTTTGTTGGATGCCACATCGCAACAGCCTGTGTTACCAGGCAAAGGCATGCAAATATTAGCCGCAATTTTACCAGCCAGCCCGCCGTGGGAATCGGAACAGGTGAGGGATGGAGCGTGGGAAGGTCCATTGACCTCGGCGGGATTTTATGGTTTTGGGATGAACGAGGTTTAAATTTCCACCGATTAAGTCAGACGGGAATGCAGCTGCTCAGAGGAGTTTGACAAATAACACACACGCTAAAGCCAGTTCACAGACTGTTCAGAAAGGAAAGAAACAAAGGGAAATATTGCCAGCACTGACCCGACAGTTGCTGAGTTCTTCGGCAGACAAGATCAGTGTTCCACATTTTTTGCCAGGGACGCCCCTGGGGAGACAAAAGGAGAAATCACTCGTTGGGTAAAGACAACACAGTTTATTACAGAGACCCAGAAAGATGACAGATTGAGGCCTGGGAACCGTCCTACCACACACAATTAAAATCGGACTTTTAGCCTCTGAGACTTGCCTTGGCAGTTTTGCATCTTGTTAAAATATGACCAGGCAGGACTACTTCCAGTTAATTAGAACCAAAAGCAGGAATGATTTATTCTCATACTCCATAGCAGCCACTTCTTTTTATTTGACAAAATAGGCGCCAAAGTAGTCTCTATGGAAGTTACAGAAATAAAACATCAACATGGACAACGTTATGCTTTGTACATCAGGTTGTAAATTGTACGTAGTGAATAAAAGATAATCATGGCGCACATAGCACTTACCCTGCGAGAGAGTAGAACATAATTGTTCAAACTTAGGGTAGTAAATGTTGCAGAGAGATTGGCAATGGCCTTTTAAGTGGGACCTCATCATCACCAGAGAAAGGTAGCAGGTAGTTAGGTGCATTGGTGTCTGTGTCTGTGAGCACCTCGGGGTGCTCCGGTTTCCTCCCACAGTCCGAAAGACGTATGGTTAGATGCAAAGAGCATGCTAAATTCGCCCTCAGTGCATACCAAACAGGTGCCAGAGTGTGGTAACTAGGGGATTTTCACAATAACTTCATTGCAGCATTAATGTAAGCCAACTTGTGATACAAATAAATAAATTTAACTACATGATGGAATGAGAGTATGCTGACTATGAGGGTCTTATGTGAAATACATCTACATGCAGTCTTCATCCAGCTCTTTGTCAGAATGGACTCACAGAGTTCAACTACACTGTCATTTGGCAAGAATTAATAAAGAAAAGAAAAGGAAAAGCTTGCACCTTTCCCAACCACAGAATGGTCTAAAGCACTTTGAAAAGACAGCAGGCAATTTGCACACAGCAAGTTACCACAGCAGTAATGTGATAATGACCAGATAATCTGTTTTATTTTTGTGATGTTGATGGAAGGATAAATATTAGCTAGGACACTGGGGAGAACTGCCCTGCTCTTCTTCCAAATCGATCTTTTATGTTGAGCTTAGAGGGCAGAGAGGACCTCCGTTAAACATTTAGTCTCCAATAGCGCAGCACTTCAATGCAACGTCAGCATTTTGTGCCCTAGCCCTGACTCAGATGCCACGGCTGGTAAGAAGTGCGGCAAATGAGGCACTGCTGTGGAGGGCGAGGTCAAAAGGCTGATTTTGTAATCAATTGCTCCTATCGAAGAGCCAAGAAATCCACAGGCTCACGGAACTTGATTAAGTCAGGGAAAATCAACAACAGTCAATTTTCCATTCATACTCCATAGGAGTTCAAGACATGAGGTTCTTATGCACTGATGAGGCAGAAATGGAAAGGCTTCACTTTAATCTAACACATGTTTCACTTGACCTAGGTGTGCTTTGTGTTACCACTGAACTGACAAATGTCCCAACTTCTCTTATATTCTTCACTTTAATGAGCACAAAAACACAGACAAATTCAAACAAATTGACTAAAACTGCAGAGTGCACGATACAATTGAAAAAAAAACCTTCTAATTAGGGAAAAAAAGGAACATCAATTCCAGTCACAAATTATAAATTTGATTCCAACATGTTCCAGCCTAAAGGAACGTTTTATTTTTCAGTTAGCTTCATTACAAGACACAAGAAGAACTAATTCACAAGAAATAGTAATGAAAGAACATACTGGGTGCTAATTAATTATTAAAATATTCTCAGTTAGGCTGCCACCGACATACCAGCGAAACCTCCAAGATATAAAAAAGATTTACCAGGATATTGCCTGCAGGGAGGTCAGTAGCTACGAGGAGAAGTTGGAGAAACTTGGTTTGTTCTCCCTGGAACGACGGAGATACAGGGGCGACCTGATAGAAATCTACAAGATTATGACGGGCATGGACAAAATGGCTAATCAGAAGCTTTTTCTGTAAGGTGTAAGAGTCAATTACTAGGGGGCATAGGTTTAAGATGCGAAGGGCAAGATTTAAAACAGATGTACAAGGCAAGTTTTTTACACTGAAGGTGATGGCTGCCTGGAACTCGCTGCCAGGGGAAATAGTGGAAGCGGACACAGTAGTGACTTTTAAGGGACGCCTTGACAAATACATGAATAGAATGGAATAGAAGATATGGTCCCTGGAAGGGTTGGGGGCCTTTGTTCAGTCGGGCAGCATGATTGGAACAGGCTTGGGATGCTAATGGGCCTGTTCCTGTGCTGTGTTTTCTTTGTTCTTTGTATGTGGAGGTAATCTGAAGTTGATCCCTCGTCAGAGAACTGTTATGTGAAAGAACAAGTGCAAGTAAACCGTACATAGATGTTAAAAAGACTAAATGGAATGGAGTAGTTTAACTCTGAGTGCCACTTCAAGCTGAACCAGGAAACATAGGTACACATTGGTAAAAATAAAGTTGAAGACTAATATTAGGAACAGCTTTGACAGAATCTGTATTTATATGGCATCTCTAAATAGTGAAAACATGCTATAACACTTCAAACAGTGGCTTTAATGATGATCTTGAAGAGTGGAGGTAGATGGAAAAAATATATATGGTATTTGCACATTGTTTGCTGAACACTTGTTGAACACACTTGATGGATGTAAGCATATTGCAGCCATTATACTTTGCTTGTATTGCTTTCAACAATTTTTGATAGTTTTATCTTAGACACTCCAGAAATGAAGAAACAGCAAATCATTACCACAGCAACTAGAGTGCTTTTACTGAAATAACATAGTTGAGGGGTTGAAGGCGAGAATTCCAGAGTGTCTAATGCTTCGGTGATGAGAGGAGGGATGTCCAAGAGGTCAAAGTCAGGGGGGAGGGGAGTTCTGGGGGTTGGAAAGTTGGAGATAGCTTCAGAGGTACCAAAAGGCTTAGTGTGAGAGAATTTTAAGTTGGAGGCATTGGAAGAGTGAGAATCAGTCTATGCCTGCAAAGGTAAGGAGGACGGGTGAGCTGGACTTGGTGTGGAATAAGATATGAGTAAGAATGTTTTGCAATCAGCTGTGTTTCCCAACTCTGAAGGATGGGAGGGTGGCTAGGAGTGGAGGTGGACATTTTTCCGGACAGTCCTTTGCATGAGTTTCTGGCTCCAATAGGCAATCCCCACATTCCTGCATCCCACATGTCCATTTGCATGGTGCACCTTCTTCCCATGCTGGATGGAAGCAAATAGCCAGTTCATTACCCAATTGATGGTCAACAATCAAACAGTCCTTCCTCCAAGAGAGGCTGGCTGGAATGGTTATGGGATCAGGGTTAGCCAGCTCAGAGTCAAACGGGACACTGAGGACAGGATTATTTAAACTGAGACAGCAACCAAGAGAAGAAATAGAACTAGTAATGAGGGCACAGAGTTTATTACAGGGTCCCTCCTGGCCATTGCCCTGCGATCGCTGAAAGCGAGGATAGAGAATTTGGCGCTCAGCCAAATTTACTACAGAAAACCCCACCGGCGTGAATGGCCGAAAAATTCACCTGATGTCTTTGGTTGTCCCAGTGTTTAATGAGTAAAGTGTGAGTGAAACAATTTAGATGTCTGGAAAGCAATCAATGTGACAGCACAGGTGATGCAGGGTGAAGAAGTGGTGATCAGTGTTGAGGGAAAATGATGCTATCAAGGGAGCAGCACATAGATGGGGATATCCAAAAGTGACTGACAGTCAAATAAGTAATTTTCAAGTGTAGTGGCTGATGTAACATTTGAAATTCAGCAGCCAATTTGAATGCAGCAAGCTCCCATAAACATAAATTAAATAAATAAGCAGACAATCTGTTCTTGGTGGGTGTTGGTTGAGGGATATATTGACCAATAAACTGGAAAGATCCCCCACTCTTTACGTCAAGGTCAGATCTTTAATGGCCATCTGAAAGGGCAGATGGGACCTCAGATTAACATCTTATTTGAAAGACAACTCCTCTGAAATTACAAAATCCTTATCGTACTGCATTGAAGTGCTGGTCCAGATTATCAGGAAAGGTTGAATAGAGTAGGCTTGTATCCGCTCAAGGTTACAAGAATGGTAGGTGGCTTGAATGAAACATATAAATCCTGAAGAGTCTTGACAGGGAGGATATGAAGGGATTGTTTCCTCTTGTGGGAAAATCACTGGTTAAAAAGGAGGGGGCTAACTAAAATACCGACGAGATGAATTATTTACACTCAGAGTAAAATAAAGTAAAATTTATTTATTCATCACAGGAATGGTTTGCATTAACACTGCAATGAAATTACTGTGAAATTCCCCTAGTCGCCACACTCCAGTGTAAGTTAAGGTCAATACACCAAATCTGGTGTATTCTCCCACATTTCAGAATGTGGGAGAAAACTGGAGCACCTAGAGGAAACCCACACAGATATGGGGAGAACATGCAAACTTCTTACCGACAGTAACCCAAGCTGGGAATCAAACCTGAGTTCCTGGTGTTGTGAAGCAGTAATGCTAACTACATGTATCTTTGGAATTCTTCTTGAAAAGTGGAAGCAGAGTCTTTGAATATTTCTAAGGCAGTCATGGATAGATTCTTGGTCAGTAAAGGGGTGATGTGATAATCATGGGTAGGTGGATGCAAATTTGAAACCATCAGATCAGCCATGATCTTATCAAGGGGCTGAATGGCCTCCTCCTGCTCTTTGTTCATATGTGCCCAAGTCTCTGTAGTGGGACTTAAATCTTCTGTCTCAGAGGTGAAAGTGCTACACTGCATCAAAGCTGACATCTATATATCTCAACTTAAGGCAACGCGTTTGCAATTTTTGCAATCAGAAAACTATTTCTTTATTAAATTCAGTGGCTAGGTCAGGACTTTGTTCCCAATGGAGGTTTCTGATGACCATTGTATATACCATACAGTATTTCAGGTTAATAAACTACACAGCTTGTGACTTCTCACAGTTTAATTTGAAGTGTGTGATGCATTTGGTTAGAAAGCAGTGAAATGGTTTAATTGGTAATAATGCAGACTCTGATTGTAGTGTTTGTATTGTAGTCTTTCCTTCTGTATTCACAAGGACATTCCATTAAACAGTAATGGATACATTCATGCATCAGAAATAAGCAGCTGCTCCTTTTCCCAGATCGCTTTCTAGTTTCTTTGTATTCGTTCTAGGCTCGTTAGCATTGCTGGCAAGGCCAGCATTTGTTGCCATTCCTAATTGCCCTTGAGAAGGTGGTGGTCAGCTGCTTTCTTGAACTATTGCAGTCTATCTGTTGTGGGTACATCAAGAGTGATACCTTTGCAACTTTTCGGCAATAGTTTGGTAAATCAGAATGGCTTGCTAGGCCATTTCATAGAGCATTCAAGCATCACATCATGTGGATCTGGAATCACAAGTAGACCAGACCCAGGTAGCCATGGCAAATTCCCTTCCCTAAATAACATTAGTTTAGTTTATTTATTAGTGTCACAAGTACGTTTACGTTAACCCTGCCACAAAGTTATTGTGAAAATCCCCTGGTCACCACATCTGGAGCCTGTTGACTCTCAGAGACTATTTCTCCGAGCTGAAATGGTCACTACGAGAGGACACAGATTTAAGGTGCAGGGAAGCAAATACAAAGGAGATGTCAGGGGTAGGTTTTTCACTCAGAGGGTGGTGAGTGAATGGGACCGACTGCCGGCGGAGGTTATTGAGGCAAACTCACTGGGGTCTTTTAAAAGGCTTCTGGATGAGTATATGGAAAAGAATTGGATAGGGGGTTATAGATAGGTCTGTGGATTGGTAGATGCGATCGGTGCAACTCGTGGGCCGAAGGGCCTGTTTGTGCTGTATTGTTCTATGTTAGGGTAAACTAACGGAGAATTTAGCACGCCAATGCACTTAACCAGCTCATCTTTTGGCCTGTGGGTGGAAACTTATGTACTCAGAGGAAACTCATGCAGACACGGGAAAAACGTGCAAACTCCGCACAGACGATGACCCAATCCAGGAATCAAACATGGGTCCCTGGCACTGTGAGGCAGCAGTGCTAACTACTGTGCCACCAAATCGCCCCATTACTGAATCAATTTTCATAACAATCAATAATTGTTTTGTGGTCACCATCACTGAGAGAAACATTTTGTTCCAAATTTATTAGTTGTATTTAAAATGCCACCGTGCTGGGATTTGAACCTGTGTAACCAGAGCCTTATGTTTCCATGCTTCCTCAGATATTCTCTTCAGCCACCCAACCCCATCCAGTGCTGCCTTACATTGCCAAGCAGTCTCTTCCTCTGCAACAAAAATTTCTTTGACTTTTCTTTCAGCCTGTTGTCTCTTATTTGCTTCATCTAAAGCCAAAATTCGTTATATCTCAATTTCCTTTTCTGTCTCTCTTTAGCTGTACTGGCTTCCCTCACGATGGTTTTTAGCTTCTACAGTTCAATTTCCAGGTCAGACTTTTCTCCTGAAGCCTTTTCAAAATTGATTTGAGGATTCGAATTTCCTCCTTGATGATTCTTCTGTATTTCAAAGTCTCATCTGCAATGACTTTCTGCCAGTCCGGCTCTAGGTCCGAGCTCTCTCATAGCTCAGAAATTCGTTCCTCAATGTCTTGTTTGTGCTGCATTGCTTGTTCTACCAGAAGCTTCCACTGGTAGGCCTCATCCTCGGCCAGTCAACATAGACATTCATTTTCAGCTTCCTTCTCTTTCAATGCTATCTCAGCCTCCCTTTTCAAACGGGTGACATCATTAATGGCAGAGAGTTTCTTCTTTAATATCCTGTCCGCCTCATCTCTCTGGTGACTGGCTTCCTCCTCTGCCATTTGTTCTCTGTTGCTTGGCATCCTCTGCCACAGCTGTAGTTTCCCTGATGCTGCTGCCAGTTCCTCCATCTTCTCAGTCTTGGTCTCCAGTATTTGCTTGGTCTTTTCCGTGTTTGATCTGGTTTCCTCCTCTGTTTTTGTTTTCAGCTGCAACAGGATCTCCATCTCAGCTTTCACTTTCGCCAACTCCTTCTCCAGCAGCTTCCTCTGGTGAAGCACCTCACTGACTTTGTTCTTTAGTGGTATAGTTCCTCCTCCAGGAGCAGCCTCTGCTGTTCTCCATTCTTGATCACTGCCCGTATGCGGATTACCTCCTGTTCTGCAGAGAGTTTTTGTTGAACTTCTTCTGTACAAGCTTCCTTTGTTTATCCAGCTCCTGCTCTGCCATTTCCTTCCTTAGTAAGAAGTCTCACAACACCAAGTTAAAGTCCAACAAATTTATTTGTTACTAAACCCGCAAGCTTTCGAGGTTTGCCCCTTCGTCAGGTGAGTGGTTCTGGTCTCAAACAGAGCATATAACAGCACACACAGTTTGTAGAATATTGATTAGAATGTGAGTAATGCACTGTTTGAGACCAGAACTCTCCACTCACTTGACGAAGTTGCAAACTCCGAAAGCTTTACTATCAAATAAACTTGTTGGACTTTAACCTGATGTTGTAAGACTTCTTACTGTGTTTACCCCAGTCCAACACTGGCATTTCCACATCATTTCCTTCCATAGCCAGGATCCCTGGCTTGTTGGTCTGCTAATATTACAGCAACAGCACTGTACTTTAAGAGTCAATGGCCTGAAACTTCTGAATAGCAGCAATGATAGTTGGGTTGCTGCTTTGCTGGAAGATTCCCTTGACTCAATGTTGCTGTGCATGTCTTCCAGAACGTTTCAAGTCCCGGCTTTCCCAGAAATTCATGGCACAGCATTCATTAGGGAACTCTGGCAAATTGAAGTAGGGTCGGAGGAAGATGGGACAGGGAACCCTTTACTGCACCAGCTACCATACGGTATGTTTAAATTTCCAGTCTTAACATCAGTGAGTGGATGAGTGAGTGAATGGGTGGATGGTAAAGTGATAGGTGGGCAAGGTAGGTAAGTGGATGAGGTAGTAGGTGGGCTGGGATTATTCGAGGGATTGGGAAGGAGACATTCAGATGGGCTTGGCTTGGGAGGGTAGCTGAGATGGGTAAAGGATGTAGTCAGGGCTGGGGAAGTAGCTGGGTTGGGGTGATGGTGGTCTGAAAGGGTAGTCAGGTCGGGTGTGTCATCAGGCTAGGTCTCAGGTGGGGCAATAGTCAGGTCTGGTTTGGAGAGAGTAGTCAGGACTGTTGAGGTCAGCTCGTTGGATTCGGTCTTGAGTGAGGGAGTGGTGTCTGGGCAGTTCAGATGGGCAGTTGCATCAGGTCTGGAGTGGAGAGGATAGTTATGTCTGATTGAGTGGGGTAGTCTGGTCTTGCCAGGGTGGCTGGCGCAACGGGTGAGGAGGGTTGTTGGATCAGGTCGTGGAATATTCCCAAGGGATGGCTAATCGGGGTGGGGGGGGGGGGAAGAGGTTGAGGGGGCACTGTTCAGTAGGTGATTTGTGGATCAATTTTGTAATTATCCAGGTGTTCGACTAGGTTTGAATCTGTCTAACCTTTCATGGGGTAACTATCCAGATAAGTGGAACTGTCCAATGCCTCTGACTTTGGCTCGGAATGGGAAGCACTCATGAAGCATCTTGGGGAATTGCTGAGCGGAAATTAAAACTTCCCAGGCAATTCCCATGTCTGACTTCCATAGAATTCTGACGTGCACCTTGGGTCATATGTCCACTCTCCGATGATCCAGAAACTGGAAGATTTGACCCATTCTATTTTTAGCTCGATTCTGTGAAGAGGGAAGAGTTTCAGGTGAGATTGTTGAAATGTTCTGGTTAGTAATTAGGAATTTGAGCATTATCTGCACAGCAGCAGATTGGCTGACCTTCATATGTTTCACCCTGCTCATCAATAAGACAATCTGCAAGTTTCGACATGTTTTGCTCAGCAAGTGAATTAAAAACGTGAATCTTTGTAACCAGTGTAAATACCTCATGTCAGCAATGTCATACCTTGATAAAATAATTGTACATTAATGTCCAATGTCTGGACAGTTTAGCCTAGCTCAATTACCACAATTTTGGTGTGACAAAAAAAATAATTGATCTAAATGCAAATAGATCCATGAGAATACTATATGTGATAGGCTTCTGACTGACCAGAATACAGACCATGCCAAGCAGCATGCTTTTATTAGTGAATCATGAGAGTTTAATGTTGTTGTCCCTGTGTTTCTGCTGGTGAGCCCTACTCACTGAAAACACTTGAGAATTACACTGTACACTATGGTCATTATTATACATGGTCAGAGAATTATTGTACACAGCAGTTGTCAGATTATCAGAATGTACCTCTGGAAAGGCTTCTCACTCACAGCACAAGTCAATAAACAGCACCTTGTAATTTTCACTGTTTGCTAATGCTGAAGAATATATGGATAAAAGTACAAAAAAAACCCAATAAAATCCTAAGTGTCTAACGAGCATGAAAATGTGAGAGTTTCATGATTTGTTTTTTCAGCAAGGCCACTAATTAAGTCTTATGGCACTTGGTACAAAAAATGAAGCAAAAAGTTCCAAGGCAGTAGATGAAGTGAACAGTCTATTCTTGCCAGAAAATCAGCTATTCACACCAGTGGGTGCTATTGCGCATGTGCATATCTCACAGGTCTCAGTGTTTTATGCAACAGAACAGAGAAATTTGAGAGTCACCCCCCAGGCCCCCACCCCTGCCATCTCCAGATATTCCTCATGCCCCTCCCTAGTTACTGACTGCCCTGGCTGATTGCTCTTCCCACCCCCTCGAAACTTCCTACCCCCACTGATCGCAACCCTACTAACCCACAGCCCAGTTGATCACCAATTGTTGATTGCACAGTTCTCCTTCCCACCCACCTCCCCTTAGACCACACCCCCATCATGGGCCCCACTCCTTCCCCCTTAGGCCTGGTGCCAGGTACCCGGTGCCCAATTTTCTATTTATTTAGCTTCCTGACTAAACAGAGATTTGGCTGCAGATGTCCACATCCATTTGTTGTCAGAATTCCAGAAAATCATAGGATCACACAATGCAAAAGGAGGTTTTTGTTGATTAACCTCATGTTGATTAGAATCATAAATTCATAGAATCCTACGGAGCAGGAGGAGGCCATTTGACCCAACAAATCTGCACCGATCACAGTCCCACCCACGCCCGATCCCCATAATCCCATACATTTATCCTAGTTAGTCCCTGTGACACTCAGGGGCAATTTAGCATGGCCGTTCAACTTAACCCACTCATCTTTGGACTGTGGGAGGAAACCGTAGCACCGGAGAAAACACATACAGATACAGGGAGAATGTGTAAACTCATGTAAACAGTAACCCAAGCCAAGAATTGAACCCAAGTTTCCGGTGCTGTGAGGCAGCAGTGCTAACCATTGTGATGCCGCATTGCTCCACTTGGACAAGGCAACATGAAATTGTGGGCCTCTACTCTCTTACTTGCTGTTACTTTATCTCTAAATGAGGTGATTTTCCTCATATGACTACCCAATTTCCTTCAATCAATGTGTTTTATCTTGATGGAAGCCATATTTTGTGATTGAACATTGATGTTTCCCATCTGATTCCAATAGGGCAATTACTATAGTGGCTGATCTAACCACAGCATTATGCACTATTCGAATCTGGATTTGTCCGTCATGGTGCTGGATATCTTCTAAAGTTTTTGAGGGAGTCTAACTCCAAGCAGCTTGAAATAAGTTATCATGTGTCTCTATTTATGGCTCTGTCTGTCCAAGGCCGCAAGAAAGTACAAAAGGTCATGAATGTAGCCCAATCCATCATGCAAACCAGCCTCCCATCTCTGTCAATACTTTACACTGCCTCGGCAAAACAGCCAGCATAATTAAAGGACCCCACGCACCCCGGACATTCTCTCTTCCACCTTCTTCCGTCGGGAAAAAGATACAAAACTCTGAGGTCACGTAACAACTGACTCAAGAACAGCTTCTTCCCACTGCTGTCAGACTTTTGAATGGACTTACCTTCCATTAAGTTGATTTTTTTTCTGCACCCTAGCTATGACTGTAACACAACATTCTGCAGTCTCTTGTTTCCTTCTCTATGAATGGTAAGTTTTGCCCATATAGTACGCAAGAAATAATACTTTTCACTGTATGTCAATACATGTGACAATAATAAATGAAATCAAAATTTTAAAAAAAGTTTCTTTCCACTGTTATTTGAGCTGTTATCGATCCCTTGCAAATAATTAGTATCCAGCACTTATAGAATCTCTACAGTGCAGAAGGAGGCCAATCAGCCCATCGAATTTGCACCAACTCAAAGGAATATCATATCCCACACTATCCCTGTAATCCTACACATTTATAATGGCTAATCCATCTATCTTACACATCTTGGGACACTGACCATTGTGATGATACTGTGCCTTCAAGAAATGTATCTTAATCATGTTTCATTGTAAGTTTTTCAAGCAGCTCCTAGTATTTTACTTTGGCACTGGTTTGGCTGCAGCCAATGTCTCTCTTTGTTATTGCAGCAATTTAACGGACATCATGTTTATTTTTAATCTGGACTAATGTAGTGTCATGGGATTTAAGATCCTTTTGGAATTGCTGGTTGGAACATGATTGACAGATCAGTTAATGCCTGGGGGACAATTTTTACCACAAAGAAGTCTAAGATTTCAGTTTCATTTCTCTTAGATGCTTTTTGGACTTGAGACAGAAAGCAGTGTCCCTATCTCTCTCTTTCCAGAGGCATGCCAAAAGTTCCAGGACTGGGAAGCCTCGGCGTTTTAATCCAATATTCAAAGGAACAAGTCAGAGCAAGTGTTAAAAGCTGCAAAACAAAGCATCATGTGAGCTACTTGCTTTTTGTGCCAAGGCTAGAAATGAGAGTATGTTTGGGGGGTGTTGTTTGACTTCGAATATCATAGATAGCTAGCTAGCTGTTAAGATATATACTAAATCATGTTTGATTCTTGTAATTGGCAAAAGTTATACTAAATCTTTTTTTATATTTATCTGTCTTCTTAATTTTTTTTTCTGTAAAGGCGTCCTAGTGGGTCACTTGAATCATACCTAGAGTGAAACACCTTGGGCTCACCTATGCCAAATTCCAATGTAAAAACCTACGGATCAGGCTATTTTCATACAATTAACCTTTCTGGCTTGGCCCTTAACACAATTTAGCATGGCAAATCCGTCTAACCTGAACATCTTTGGACAGTGGGAGGAAAGTGGAGCACCCGGAGGAAACACACACAGACATAGGGAAAATGTGCAAGCTCCGCACGGACAGGCACCCAAGGCTGGAATTGAATCTGGTCCCTAGCACTGTGAGTCAGCAGTGCTAACCACTGTGTCATCATGCTGCCCAATTCATGATTTCTCTTGATCTTTTCTTTCCATTGAAGACAGGGTGGCACAGTGTTTAGCATTGCTACCTCACAGCGCAAGTGTTTGATATCAAGCTTGGGTAATTGTCTGTGGAGTCTCCCCCGTTTGTGTGGGTTTCCTCTGGGTGCTTCAGTTTTCTCCCACAATATGAAAGATGTACTAGTTGGATGCATTGGCTATGCCAAAAATTTTCCCTCGGTGTACCCAAATAAGTGTCGAAGTGTGGCGACTAGAGGATTTTCACAGTAACTTCAATGCAGTGTTAATGTATGCCTACTTGTGAAACTGATACATAAAAACTTGAAAATAAAGAATGAACTCTTTTCCCAAGGAACCAAATCCAGAGATGCTTTGCTGATTATATTCCTTATATAACAATGCCCTATGGATCACAGACACTCTGCACTCACAGTTACCAGCTTCTTCAGTGTAAGGGCTAAAGCATTCCACCTTGATTTTCCACATATCCTCAACAGGGCAATGAAACTCTTGTTTTTTTTTTAATTCATCAACCAAGAATGAATTTATATCCTTAGTACAGTTTTCCTTATCTCATGTGTTAACAGTACGTGAAGCTCTGCACCACAAACAATAAAATGAAATTCACCCTGCAGTTTCTTTAAGGCTAATCAATGATTAACACACTATACTTAACAGGACTATGTTTCTTCTCCAGTCTCCGGGGATCTATGCACCAATAGCACTGTTAGAATTGATTTGGTTACCATTATCCCACATGCAGTCCTGCATAGTATTGAAAGTTACAAACAACAAACCCAACTTGCGTCACCATCTGTGTGGGGTTTGCACATTCTCCCCATGTCTGCGTGGGTTTCCTCCGAGTGCTCCAGTTTCCTCCCACAGTCCAAAGATGTGCAGGTTAGGTAGATTGACCATGCCAAATTGCTCCTTATTGTCAGGGGGACTAGCTACGGTAAATGCATGAGGTTATGTGGATAGCATTTGAGTGGAACTGTGGTTGATGCAGACTTGATGGATCTCCTGCTATACTACAGGATGCTAAGATTAGATCCTTGTATCTGTATAATTCTAACTAAGCGGAAAAGATGCCTTCATGAACTGCCCATCCTCAATCATGGCTCAGCCCATACACAAGTGCAAAAGACAAAGCTTAATGCATTTGCTACCATCTAGTGCGAGAACTGTTGACTAGGTGATCCCTCTTGGTCTCCTCCTGAGGATCCCAGCATCAGAACTCACTGATGGAGTTTGGTGCCCCATAGTGTAGCAGAATCTGAATCATTAAATGGTTTCAAGAAGGAGATAGACATATTTCTGATATATAAAGGAAAGGATATGGGGAATACGTAGGGAGGTGGATTTGAGACCAGGCAGAATCAGTCATGATCTTATTGAATGGCAAGACAGACTCAAAGCACTGAATTTGCTTATGCCTGCTCTTCATTCTTATGTTCCCATTACAGATGTCAGCCAATTTGATTCATAACAGATGATATCAGGAAAGGGCTGAGTGTACTGGGGGATGCAACCAAAGTTATGGGCATCAATAAAACCCAACTGTTATGCTGTAGATTTGTGGCTGAAAACTCAAGAGGCTCAACGTCATAGCTATAATGTCACTACACAGAGCTAATCCACAGGCAAAGGCTAATGTTGTGGGGACATGGGTGCAAATCAGCATCATGGCAGCTGGTGGAGTTTAAACTCAATTAATAAAATCCAGAATTAAAAGCTCGTCTCAGTAATCTATGAAACATAGATAGTAGTAAAGCCATCTGTTTCACTGATGTCCTGTGTGAAAAGTAATCTTCCAACCTTATTCTGTCGTACCGATGACTCCAGACTATGATTGACTCTGAAATGCCCTCTGAAAATCACTAACACATCACTCAACTGAAGGGTAACTTGGGGTAAGCAACAAATGCTGGCCTTGCTCATGTCCCCTGAAATAATATTTAAAAATCTGGCCATGTCCCTTGCCAAATTGTTCCAGTGATAGCTACAACACTGTCGTCTATTTGATAAAGTGGAAGATTGCCCAGGTCCTGTCCACTGAAAGTAGGACAAATGTAATCTAGTCAATTACTGCATCATCTGCCCACGCTAAATCATTAGCAGAATGATCGAAGGTGTCATCAACAGTGCTAAATGAGTGACACATACCAATAAATCACACTCAGTTTTCCAGGACAACTCAGCACCAAAGCTCATTGCAGGCTTAGTCTAAACACAGGCAAAAGAGCTGAATTCTAAAGGTGAGGTGAGAGTGATTGTCCTTGACATCAAGGCAGCTTTTGACCAAGCACAGTATTAAAAGCCCTAGTAAACTTAAAGTCAATGGAAATCAGGGGAACTGCTCTTGATTGGTTAGAGCCATGAATAACACAAAGGAAGATGATTGTGGTTCTTAGAGGCCAATTATCTCAATCCCAGGGCTTCAGTGCAGGGATTGTCTGAGGCCCAATCATCTTCAGCTACTTCATCAATGACTTTCCCTTCGTTAAAGATGTGCAGGTTACGTGGATTGGCCATGGTAAATTGTCCCTTAGTGACGAGGACTAGCTAGTGTAAATGCATGGGGTTATGGGGGTAGGATTGTGGTTGGTGTAGACTTGATGGGCCAAATGGCCTCCTTCTGCACTGGAAGATTCTATGATGATTCTATAATAGTCTAAAAATTCATAGGTGGGGATGTTTGCAGAAGATTGCACATGTTTTAGTGTCATTTGTAACTCTGCTGTGACTGAAGCAGTCCTTGCCTGCATTGCAGCATGGAAAGCATTCACAGATGAGCTTTTAAGCACTTTAATAAGTCGTACAACATCCAGAAGTGAAACGAGAGAACAAAGTTCACAGAAATCAGGTTTGATCATCGTTATATCCTGGGTTGCAAAACTCTGGTTGCAACATGAACAAAAAGGATAGAGATAAAATATGTCGGATCATTATTCAGGCATGGGAGTCCTATTTTGTGACTTACCTGTGCTGATCCCAAGAGAAGTAGGGAGTAGATAAACTTTGCGCTGCCACCTCATTTACGTGATTGTGGCGCGTAGCCAAGTGTGACCGATGTTGCTGGTAGACTCAAAGTATAACTGGGGACTTTAAGCATGCAAAGGCTAGCATGTGTACTAAGGAGCCTCCAGCTCTGAAAAACACTCTATACCTGTTAAATAGAAGCTGTACTGGAGAAGTGACACCTTTTTTTTCATTTGTAGGAAATGGGTGTTGTTGTCTGTCCAGCATTTTTTGCCCATCCCTACTTGCCTGAGGGAAATTGAGAGTCAGACACATTGCTGTGACTCTGAAGTCACATTTCCGATAAACCAGGTAAAAATGGCAGATTTCCTTCCCGCAAGAAGAGTAGCAAATCAGATGGGTTTTCCTGGAATTCTTAATTCCAGACTTTTTTTTATTGAATTCAAAATCCATGAACTTCCATGGTGGGATTCAAACCCAGGTCTCCAAAACATTAACTGAATTTCTGGATTAATAGTCTAGTGATAACACCGCAAGGCCATCACCTATTCAAAAAGACATAGTTGAAGAATGATGGTGAAGAGAAATGAAGCATCAAGCAGGAGGCATGGACAAATGACAGGTAATGCATTTTGGAAGGTCTAATACAGATAGGAAATATATAGTAAATGGCAGAAATTTTAAAAATATTGATAGACAAAGGGACCTGGGTGTACAGGTGCACAGGTCACTGAAAATGGCAATGCAGATAGAGAAGGTAGTCAAGAAGAGATGCTTGCTTTCATTGGCCAGACATTGAGTTTAAAAATTGGCATGTCATGTTGCAGTTTATAGAACTTTAGTTAGGCCGCATTTGGAATATAGTGTTCAATTCTGGTTGCCACACTACCAGAAGGATAGGGAGGCTTTGGAGAGGGTACAAAAAAGATTTACCACAATGTTGTCTGGTATAGAGAACATTAGCTATGGGGAGAGGTTGGAGAAACTTGGTTTGTTTTCACTGGAACAAACTCACTGGGCGACCTGATAGAAGTGTACAAGATTATGAGAGACATGGACAGAATGGATAGTTAGAAACTTTTTCCCATGGTGGAAGAGTCAATTACTAGGGAGCACAGTCTTAAAGTGCGGGAGGCAAAACTTAAAGGAGACGTACGAGGCAAATATTTTTACACAGTGGATACCTGGAACTCGTTGCTCGGAGAGCTAGTGAAAGCGGATACAGTACTGACTTTTAAGGGGCATCTTGACAAATACATTAATTGGATTGGAAAGAGGAATATGATCCCCAAAAGGGTAGGAGGTTTTACTTAAGTCAGCAGTGTGGTGGGTGCAGGCTTGGAGGGCCGAAGGATCTATTCCTAAGCTGTAATTTTCTTTGTTCTTTGAGACCACATTGGAGGCACTAATCTTCAGGTGTATTGAGGGAGAGAAGCGATATTTCCACAGGATCAAGAAGGCCCTCACATCAGACCTTCCAGGTGCATGAGAGCAGGTTGGAAAGGAGGTAAACATTCGGAGACTGACCCCAAGGACCTGACAGCGGAGCTGGAAAAAATTTATTGGCCTCAAGTGCATGGCCAAGGTCAATGAATATATCTTCACATCACCCTTCTTACCCTTAAAATCATACCCCTGTCTAGCTGCTCAATACCAACCCTCCACCCTCCAAAGCTTTTATGCTTTCAGTCTCCTGATAACTCACAGCTGGCCAGCTGAAGCATAGGAAAAATATTGCAATCTCTCATCAGTGATGACAACGCACTCTCTCGATCTGACATATGCAGTTGCCAGCTCAGGTACTGGCTCTGCCTGTACCTTAGAGATCCATATAGAGTCAGGATTTGAGTATGATGAATCACCAGGCACAAGGGGATGACAGCCATCCAGGGGGGGAGAGTATAGTTTCATGTTCCAGCTCACCAGAGGGCGAGGTGACAGGCGGCTTCTACTGTAGGGGACTCAGATGAGGGGTCTGAGGGAGAGAATGCCAATAAACTTGCACAACAATGCGTTAAATGCTTTAGCAGGCCTGTGACGGAGACTCATGTCACTGTTAAGGAGAATGGGGGAGCTTGATTTTAAATGGAAGAAGGCACCGTGCAGAGCTTGGTGTCCGATCTTCTCAAAGGGATACTGGTAACCAACTCCATAACAGTATTAGCATACAAACAGACAGACCATCCAGTGGCTGCTATCTCTGTTTCAGTGCAGCACAGGTAAATGCATTGGAAGATCAGACACAATTCATGAGGTTATTTCTTGCAACCGAGCAAGACTATGTAGGCTCAGATGCTGCTTTAATGGCTGCTGGATCACCATGTTCTAAATGCCATGTAGGCACATAAAGGAAGTCATTTAGCCCATTGACCTTGCATCACCAACAATCCCACCCAGGCCCATAACCCCTTGTACTTATCTGCTGATACCCTCGACACTAAGGAGCAAATTAGGATGACACATCTTTGGAGTGTAGGAAGAAACTGGAGCACCCAAAGGAAACCCACACAGGCAAGTGGAGTAGTGCAAACTCACACAGTCACCCAAGGCTGGAATTGAATCCGGGCCCCTGCCGCTGTGCAACAGCAGTGCTAGCCACTGTGCCGCCCCATTATGAGGGACCATCTGTGTCCTTGCTGTTGTTTATTGGCCAGCACTGATTATAGTTGCCAATGCCAAGCTCCTACAGTCTAAAGCAGGTTGAGGCCCAGAGCTGCTCGATGCATCCTTCAAGTCCATTTGCAGTCTCCTCATTGGAAATCAGCTGCTTTCCGCCCATCATGCTGTGGCTAGTAAGGTATACTTTGCAGGAACATTAAGATAGGCAAGGGCTCCCACATGACATGAATGAAAGAAATGTTTAAGAGTCCACTTTTGTTTTGTAAAAATGAATGCTTTAAAGATCTTATTGTTATGATGCCAGCTAATGTTACTTCTGAACAAGTCAAATCCCAGGATGGAAACTGGCTTGACAGATCCTAACTTTTAATTTTGTGTTTAAGTGTGTGGATGGCAGCTACTGAACAGAGTCACAGGAGTCAGCTGGTGAACTTTTAACAAAAAATAAATCATTTATTGAGAAGAAAAAGTGAACTTTAACTTTCACCCCAGCTATACCTTTACAGATATTTACAAATTTGTAAGGATATCACATGTTACAAAATCTCTCTTGTGTTCTAATGCTCCAAGTCAGTACATTGTCCATGTAACTAACAGGCAAACTGCAGTCAGAACACTGCAGGCTGAAACAAAATCCAACCCAAAAGTAATTTGTATGGACTTCTCATCAATTCCTCCCTGATGCTTGTTAACTGTGAGCCAGCTGGTCTCACTGGAACTCTGTCGGGTTTCCTAAAAAGCCTTCTTTATATCTCCTCATGCAAATTTTGACACATTTTTACTTATCCCATTTTAGCTTTGCTCATCTCCACTTCACGCTGCCTGCTTTTACACATGGCCATTTGCTGATTTAGACCTTGCAATGTGACAGTCTTCAGTTTAACTGATTAGTCATAGGTAGGCAAACTTCTCCCACACCACCCCCCCCCCAGCCCCGACAAACCTGTGTATACCACAGAAATATTGGAGACAAGTGAAATTTTCTTTACAGCATTGATCTTATTGGTTGGAAAAGATGGCACAGTGGTTAGCACTGCTGCCTCACAGCGCGAGGGACCCAGGTTCAATTCCCAGCTTGGGTCACTGTCTGTGTGGAGTTTGCACATCCTCCCCATTTCTGTGTGGATTTCCCCTGGGTGCTCTGGTCTCCTCCCACTGTCCAAAGATGTGCTGGTTAGGTGCATTGACCATGCTAAATTCTCCTTCAGTGTATTCAAATAGGCGCCAGGGTGTGGCGACAAGGGAATTTTCACAGTAAATTCATTGCAGGGTTAGTGTAAGCCTACTTGTGACAATAATAAAACTTTTAAAATCATTGCGAGGACTCTGGAAAATCTCCCTTTTAATGCAATCATGCAGTTTAAAATGTAATGTCTCCAGCTGTTCATATGCTATTCTCATCATCTTGTACATCATTTAAGAAACTGTTTGATGGAACAGCTACTTTTAGTCTCTCACAATGCCTGGTGCTATGTTGGGTCTCTCATCAATCTCTGTCCTGTTTTAGAATGGCTTTTAAAATTTTAATCAGCTTTTGAAATTTTGATTGGCTGCAGCTACTCTCAAGTTTTAAATTTTAAAAAGCTTGGAACATTTGTCCTTCGGGAAGCCAGGATGCAAATGTGTTTGGATGTGAACTAAGTGGACATATCATTACTGCAGAGGAGTGGAGGTTGTTAATAAGATACTCTATGCTTTAAGTAAATTGAATATGAAAGAGGCTTCTATCACACATGACGTGACACACATTTATATACATGTCCAGTTCAGTCAATTGGTGTATAATTATCAGATTTTCAAATATGTATTTATAGCTGGAGTGCTGTGAAAAATTAGTACTTCTGTCACACAGAAGGCCATTTACACATTATGCCATTCAAAAATGAGTGCTGGTTGACCTCTGCAGTGGTAGAACAATATGCTTGCAGAGGTCAGAAATGCACTATTCCTCTGGCGCATTGCCAAGACTCTTCATGATCTTTGTGAGACCATATTGCAGGGTGGTGCCTCTCCAGGCCGGTAGAAGACTAGTCAGGAAAAACAACCATGCAGAAGTAATTACTCACCATCAGCCTGAAGGAGACATATAATCTAGCTGCCGAGATGCAAGTGAGCTCCCTGAGGTTCCCCACAATGGGTATTTCTTCTGAATCATTAAGGTACAAGTCCCAGTCATGATGATCTTTCCAACTACTCCAGGGGAATGAGAATAAGAGAGGTGTCCTACACCCATCAACAAGAAGGGTTCTTGTAGGATACTCTTAGCATTGCCACCTGTTGCTTATGATCTGACATGTGCTTCGATTCCATTATTTGGGAATAAGTACACGTAATCACATTGACTTTGTGAAAAAACATTGCCTGAACTTGGTGTCATTCGATACTGTTAAGAGACAAAATGTTGATACTTCAGGGATGGTGAAAAATGGAAAAATGTAGGATAATT
Organism: Sphyrna mokarran; assembly: GCA_024679065.1. Taxonomy (NCBI): domain Eukaryota; kingdom Metazoa; phylum Chordata; class Chondrichthyes; order Carcharhiniformes; family Carcharhinidae; genus Sphyrna; species Sphyrna mokarran. Next base: position 125,417,948 of record JAGIQG010000003.1, on the reverse strand, counting down.
TTCAAATCTGAGAGTGGCAAAATTTGCGTCCATTGTGCTTGCTTTACTCGCGATACGGCTGCTGTTCTAACTCTGACATGGCATTATGGCATGTACATTCCTGCCGAGCTAGCCACACAGATGCCATTGTGATGTGTGCACATGCACAGAGACTGTCCAGTGAAAGTATGCAGAATAGGCAAATCAAATCCATGGGTAAAATTGTTTTGGTGCCAGCATTGCCATTTTGGGGCTCAAAGTTCTAAATATCACCCTCTCTTAGCTTCATATAATTGAAAGTATGTTCAGTAGTGGAAGGATCTCTCACCGGTGCTATTTAAAGAAATTGTCAATGCTTTCATGCTACTTACTGACTGATTTCTACTAGCTGTTGCTATGATTGTAGGAACATTCACTAGTTTCCAAACTGTCTGCAGTTGCTAAAGTCTACAGTGGACATTCTCAAACTGGATTTTGTGGAATGCCAGACTGATGGTTATAATTTGAATTCTGTGCTGTTTCTCGCTCATCCCATCAGAGGCTAGATTCTGCAGATTCTATGGGGCCTCCAAGAGGGTAAGAGTGAGTGGGACAGCGAGAGGGTGAGTGATGCTGAGAGCGAGGCCTGTGAGAGGTTGACTGATGCTGAGACGAGGCTTGTGAGAGGGTGAGAGAGAATGGAGCTGTGAGAATATGAGAATGGGACCTGTGAGGTGGTGAAAGTGAACGGGCTTGCAAGAGGGTGAGTGATGTTGAGAGTGGGGCCTGCCGAGATGGTGAGAGAGAATGGGGCCTGCGAGATGGTGAAAGTGAACAGGATTGCAAGCGGGTGAGTGATGCTGAGAGTGGGGCCTGCCAAGATGGTGAGAGAGAATGGGGTCTGCGAGATGGTGAGAGTGAGGGGATACAAGGGGGTAAGTGCTGCTGAGAACAGGACAGCAGAGGATGATAGTGAGACCAGTGGGAGGGTGAAAACGAATGGAGCCTGCGAGATGGTGAAAGAGTGGGGCCTGTGAGAGAGCAAGAGTGAATGGGACCTGTGAGATGTGAGAGAGTGGGGCCTGTGCAGGGGCAAAAGCGAATGTGGCCTGCGAGATAGTGAGAGAGTAGGGCCTGCAAGAAGGTGACAGTGAGCAGGGCCTGCAATAGGGTGAGCGTGAGCATTTGAGGGTACCAAAAGAAGTTTTATGTAATTTTTTTTGTCCTTTCATTTTATTCCAAACATCCCCTTCCTCTGCCCAATCATGGCACAGTCAATGTTCCCAGGTATTCACTGAATGCCATAGTGTAAGCTTCATTCCCTCATCAAACTGCATTTTAGGTTTTGTTTTCCTGCTCGTTCAATGGTTCTGTAACCATGGAAATTGTACTCCAGCATTTCCAGATTCTGATTCTTACAGCACATTAAATATTTCACTGCACACATAACAAACTCAGCATTAATAAGCTTTCTACACAAACAAGCTCTTGTTCAGTCAACCAGGATCAAACTAGAAAGCTCCTTCAGTAAGTAAGGGAGCTTCAATCCGGCTCTCAAAAGAGGCTCCCTTCCAATTGACTCCAAATTGGCAATAAGTGGAATCTTACTCTTAAAGAATATTATGATAGCCAGAATAGGAGAAATGAGAATGCTCTATACTGGTACCAAAGTGTCCTTCAGAAACCGGTGCATAAATGTGACTGAGGCAATGAACAGGAAATTTTAAATTGCATATACCTTCAATAATAACATACCAGAGTTCTTAGATGTCACATACCACAGCTTCAGAAATGCCCGCAATGAATGAGCACAAGTGTTCCAACTCCCACCATGTAGCTACTGAGAGAACACCTTAATATAGCATCATATTAGGCATATGTGTGAAGTTTAATTTCCATTTTGCTTGTTTCCAATTAGAAAACAAATTAAGGTGTTTCAAAACACCAGGTTAAAGTCCAACAGGCTTATTTGGCAGCTTTTGAAGCACTGCCCCTTCATTAGGTGAGTGGAGGATTGGGTTCATAAACAAGGGAATATACAGACACAGACTCAATTATAAGATAATGGTTGGAATGCCAGTCTTAACAGGTAATCAAGTCTTTACAGGTGCAGACAATGCGAGTGGAGAGAGAGTTAAATACAAGTTATGGAGGTGTGAATTGTCTCAAGTCAGGACAGTTAGTGAGACTTTGCAAGCCCAGACAAATTGTGGGGATTACAGATAGTGTGATATGAACCCAAGATCCCAGTTGAAGTCATCCTCATGTGTGCGGAATTTGGCTATCAGTTTCTGCTCAGCGATTCTGCATTGTCATGTGTCTTGAAGGAGAACATTTACCTGAAGATTGACTGCTGAAGTGTTCCCCGACAGGAAGGGAGCACTCCTGCCTGCTGACTGTTGCGCAATGTTCATTCGTTGTCATAGCATCTGCATGGTTTTGCCAATGTACGATACCTTGAAATATACTTTCCTGCAGCATATCCCGCTGAGTCACAAGAGTATGTACTGTGCACCTTGGTGGATGGTGACTTAACAGCCTAAGTGAGAGCCATTTTGTTGCAATTACCAGCAACTCATTTCTGACAACACAGACAAAGTCTTGTGCAGAGCTCCCATCTCCAGGGTAGAGCCTCACGGTTTCATTCCAAATGGAAAACAAGCAGGTAAGAAACATGTTTGTAAATCCGATACAGCTTTTCTTGAATATGGGTTTTTCACCACATTTATTAAGAAAGTTGTATTTTGGAAAAGTAATTTGCTAAAGTTGAATTATTACCCTTTCCTCCAACGTTTCAAACTTCTGACTGACAACGAAATTAAACAGTGTCCCATCATGTGATAATTGACTGTCTCTGTATACTTCTCCCCCAGTGTGGATGTGACAAAGTTCAATTGGATCCAAAACCTTTTCAGTGACAGTTCTTTGGCCTGCTTTTGATGGTAGCTGAAACTGAATGGCTTATCAAAATTCTTTACGATTGATTTTTACAAAAAAAAACAATTTCCAGAGCTTCTCTGACAGAATTCTGGTCCACTGTAAAGACTAACTATCCTGGCAATGCATGAGATTTCATTGAAAGTGATGGCCCTGTTGCCAGCACGAATTGGTGTGATGCTGGATTTGTCACACTCATCAGTTTCAAACCTTGATATTGATTAGCCATCCTGTCACATGCAGTATCAACCACACTGCCAGACTTTGAGAGACTGTGTCGCAACATTCACGTCCATTTGTCTCATTGAGCTCAGTGAGTACTTAAATTAAATTTTCATAAACTAGTTTCAAAACACAGATTTCCATTTGTACTCAATGTATTGTAAGTTTATCTTTAATTTACAAAGTTTAACAATTACATATTGGGCTGACACAGTGGTACAGTGGTTAGCACTGCTGCCTCACAGTGCCAGAGATACAGGTTCAATTCCCAGTTTGGATCACTGTGCAGAGTTTGTATGTTCCCCAGTGTGTCTGCGTGGGTGTCCTCCGGATACTCCTGTTTTTCCCCACAGTCTGAAAGGCATGCAGATTAGGTGAATAAACCATGCTCAATTGTCCCTCTGTGTATCTGAAAAGGCAATCAGAGTGTGGCAACTAGAGGATTTTCACAGTAACTTCATTATAGTGTTAATGTGATTAATAAATAAACTTAACTTACTTCAATGTTGTTGTTTTGTTTTTGTAGGCATCTGAGGTTACACATTTCCGGGAAATTAGTAAGGCAGCACAGTGGCACAGTAGTTAGTGACTCGGGTACAATTCCAGCCTTGGGTGACTATCTATGTGGAGTTTGCATATTCTCCCCATGTCTGCATGGGTTTCCTCTGCGTGCTCTGGTTTCCTCCCACAGTCCAAGAGATGTGCGGGTTAGATTGATTGGCCATGTTAAATTGCCCCTTAGTGTCAAGGGGACTGGAGTATCTATGTATAGATAGAGTCTGGGTGGGATTCTTGTCAGTGAGAGCTCGATGGGCTAACTGGCCTCCTTCTACACTGTAGAGATTCTATGATTTAGTAAAAAGTCACCCCTGACTTACAGTAAGAGCACATGTTAGTCAAATGCTACAGCCAATGAACTTTATACACCAATGAACTTGACACACTCTAATGACCTGAACTAGATGAACTTACTAGCAAGGCCTTGGGAATCAAGTTTGTTTTCTGTTAGAAGGACAGGCATGGGCCAGAATTTTACCACTCTGCCCATCACGGAACTGGAGTGGGCGAGTGGCAGACAATAGAAATACCCAATGACCTTGGGTGGGATTTTACGGTTTCAGGACAAGTGAGGCCATTGTGTCAGAGCAAATTACGTTTGGCCTCTGATGCTCAGCTTGGTGAATTATGAACCTGGAGCCAATTATGTCTGTTTAATATAAACCTATATATAGGCAATATTATAATTTAAACAATGCTCTGTGTATGTGACTAAAATGTAGTGTAGATCTGTGACTTGGCAGAGTACAGAGTTAGGGAAGAGTGCTGTGTCTAGGTTTTGTCTCAGAAAGTTTTCTTCCTACAGAGTGATCTATTAGAGAAGAGTGCTGTTTCAAGGGTCTCTCTGAGATCGTGTTCTCCCTGCAGAGTGCTGTTTCTGGAATCTGACTGAGAACATGTCCTCCTTACAAGCTCAAGTCTTGAATAACTGACCTTGACCTGTACTCGAACCTCCAGTCTTCAAGCTTTAAAATGGATACACTGGAAAATAATTTAGGATGGAATGCTTCTTTTACAGGGCAAAATCCTGGACAAATTACAGCAGATCTAGAAATTCTCTCTCAGCTAAAATGCAGAATATCTATGAAACAATTCAAGTAGACAACCTTGTTTTTAGGATGTGGCTAGTTTGCTAATTGGGAGGTCTGGTAAAGATTGGGCTATGATTATAGTGTTGCCCTGTGTGGATGTTCAGGTTCTACTCAGGTGATATCCCTTGACCCCAAGAAGCCATTGTGCCACTCTGTATTCTGGGCATAAGAGACAAGAAATGGGTGACTCCTGTGTGATAAAGGTAAAATTATCAGGAAACCTGGATCCAGATGTGACTTCTGTCGTACAGAAGCTGAACATCAAGTGATTAGGAGCTGTTCTTGTTGAAGAAATCCTGTGTCCAGAGGGAAAACAATCAATTCATTAGTCTGAGCAAAGAGTGTGTCTATCACCTGCATGATGCAAGAATATCTTTTAAAATGGCTAATGTTACCAAGGTCACCTGTCGCAACCTGGAATGAATCTGAGTCACTGGAATCCGTGAAGGGTCACAATCACCTTCAGAAGGCATAGGCAGTGAAGTGTGTACATGGTGCTAGACTGTAAAAGAAGAACTTGTTCGGTTATAACATTGCTGGTGAAGTTCAGCCATTCGACACACTGTTCCTTAGTTAAATTGAGGTAAGGTGATCTGATCCTGTGCACTCATAAGATCATAAGAGCAGAACTGGGCCAAATGCACATTGAATCTGCTCTGCCACTCTATCATGGCTGATAAGTTTTTCAAGCCCATTCTCCAGCCTTTTATCCTATAACCTTTAATTCCCTTACCAATCAAAGACTTATCTATCTCTGTTTAAATACACTCAATGACCTGGTCTCCACGGCTTTCTGTGGCAATGAATTCCATTGATACATCACAGTCCGGCTGAGGAAATTATCGGTTCTAAAGGGCTGAGGCTGTGCCCTTGGATCTTAGTCTCTCCTATTAATGGAAACATCTCCGCATGTCCACTCTATTCAGGACTTTCAGTATTCTATGAGCTTTGCTTGATCTCCTTCACCAACTTCATCCTGCTGCTACAGGCCTCTTCCATTCTTCTTTGCTGTTATTTCTTCTTTTCACCCTCCAGTTCCTATGTGAGGCCAAGCAGGACCAATGGATGTTCGTGCCAAAGCCGCTGGAAATTGTCATTAGCTTGGGGAAAAACCTTTTCACCACTTTTACTCATCGGCTACAACACACAACGCAGCAGCAGAAAGAGGCAGAAGAGTGCACAAGCAATCTAAAATGGCTAACTGGATCTTTACCTTCATATATTAAATATTGGGCACAGTAAGAAGTCACACACCAGGTTAAATTCCAACAGGTTTATTTGGGAGCACGAGCTTCCTTCATCAGCTGAGTTTTAAGTAATGAAGATGCAATCTCCTTCCTAATACTTACTATCATGAATTTAGGGGCAAGATTTTAAAACACAATTTTTCCTTTTTTTTCTTTTATTGCTGCACTTTTTAAAAAAATGAGAGCTCTCTAAAGACAATGGAGACTGTCCAGACTGCTTTAACACAGTCACTTCCTACCAAGTGGAAATTAAAACACGCGCTTAACCCCTTAATGCAGCATGAATGGTAATGTCACTGACTAGTAATCCAGAGACCCAGGCTGGTATCCTGGGGATATGTGTTCAAATCCCGCCACAGCTGCAGGTGGAATTAAAATTCAGTTAAGAAATCTGAAAAACAAGGCTGGTCTCAGTAATGGAGATCAATTACTGACTGTCATAAAGAACCATTTGGTTCAGAAATGCCCATGAGGGAAAGAATTATGCCGTCCTCACCCTGGTTTGACCCACAGTAACATGGCTGACTCTTAACTGCTTTGGAAAAGACCTAACAACTTACTCAGGTCAAGGGCAATTAGGGGTGGACCTTACAGAGATGCCCAAACAAAAATGAACAAATCTTGTTTGCATGAAGGGCTGCCTCAGGCAATTGTCTTGGACAAATAAAAGGCATTCAAGTCAATATGGCTTTCAATGCATTTCCAATCCAGATCCGACATGGTGATTTGTCCACACAACCCATTTTATGCAGGAGAAACAGATAGTCATGAGATTCTTCTCTCTTAATATCCACTACTCTGGATATCCTGGTAGCAAGAGTAGGCCATCTGGGCCCTCAAGCCCATTCTGCCATTCAATAAGATCATGGCTGATCTTTTCGTGGACTCAGCTCCACTTACCCACCTACTCATCATAACCCTTAATTCCTTTGCTATTCAAAAATGTATCTATCCTTGCCTTAAAAACATTCAATGAGATAGCCTCAACTGCTTCACTGGGCAGTGAATTTCACAGATTCACAACCCTTTATGTGAAGAAGTTCCTTCTCAACTCAGTCCTAAATCAATCACTATTTTGAGGCCATACTTCCTAATTCTAGTTTCACCTGCCAGTGGAAACAACTTCCCAGCTTCTATCTCATCTACTCCCTTCATAATCTTATATGTTTCTATAAGATCTCCCCTCATTCTTCTGAATTCCAGTGAACATAGTCCCAGTCTACTCAGTCTGTCCTCATAACCCAGCCCTATCAACCTAGCCAATCTTCTCTTCACCTCCTCCTTTCTCAAGTAAGGAGACCAAAACTATACATAGTACTCCAGGTGTGGCCTCACCAGCACTTTATACAACTACAACATAATCTTGCTGTTTTTAAACTCCATCCCACTGGCAATGAAGGACAAAATTCCATTTGCCTTCTTAATTACCTGCTGCACCTGCAAACCAACTCCTTGTGATTCTTGCACAAGGACACCCAGGTCCCTCTGCCCAGCAGCATGCTACCATTTTTTACCATTTAAATAATAGTCCATTCTACTGTTATTCCTACCAAAATGGATGAAGTAGTGAAGTTATTTTTAAATGTTTGAAGTATTTGGCATAAGTAGAAAGTGTTGCTCTTGGATGTTATAAAATATCATTATTAAGCCAAAATGGAGCTACTGGGGGATTTTGAGAATTGCAGCAAGCAGTCTTTTGGAAGCCTGTGGAACATGGAAGGATTTAAAGATATTTGAAGATTGTACTGTCTAGTTTGATCTTTTCCTGGCCACTGGCAGAGGAAAGTTTGGAAAGGAGAATGAATCCTTCTTGCTTCAGGCATTCAGTGTCATCATCAAGCACTCCCGGGTCAAGCATAGCTCACTCAGATGTACAGTAAAGATCCCTCGACTTCCCTCCAACAATATAACACAGCAAACATAAATGCAAAATACTGTGGATGCTGGAATCTGAAACAAAAACAGAAAATTGCTGGAAAATCTCAGCAGTTCTGAGCATTTGTGAAGACAGAATAGAGCCAATGTTCCGAGTCTGGATGATCCTTCGTCAGAACTGAGAGAAAAGAGAGTCAGCAGAGATTTATGCTATAGAAGTGGGAAGGTCGAATTGGAAAAGGGAACGTAAATGAGCATGCAGAAGGCTGAGAAGGTGTTGAAAGTGTCTGTTAAGTGATGAGAATGTGTTAATGGCAAAACAAAGATACAACTTGATAAAGGACTGCCTGAGAAATGTGGCAGTTGGCCTGAAGAAGCGAGGATGGGGGGAAGGCTGCAAAGAAGAGCGATAAAAATGGAGAATGAAATGAAATAAATTAAAGTAAATGGAAATGGGCTGGAGGTGAGAGTTGATGCTCTGAAGTGGTTGAACTCATTGTGCAGTCCAGACGTGGCAATGGTAGCATAGTGATTAGCACTGCTGCTAAACAGCACCAGATAGATTGATTCTCAGCTTGGGTCACTGTCTGTGTGGAACTTGCATGTTCTCCCCATGTCTGCGTGGGTTTCCTCCGGGTGCTCCAGTTTCCTCCCACATTCTAAAAGACGTGCCGGTTGGCTGCATTGTTCAAAATAGGCATTGGACTGTGGCGACTAGGTGAATTTCACAGTAACTTCATTGCAGTGTTAATGTAAGCCCTACTTGTGACTAATAAACTTTGAACTTTGAAGACTGTAATGTGCCTAATCGGAAGATGAGGTGCTGCTAAGAACCCAATATGTGGACACATAATATAAATGTTATATAATATTTGAACTAAATATAGCTCAGCAACCAGCCTCAGAGAATACTTCCCTTCTATGGTGCCATTCTTTTCTGTTTCTCAAAACCGTCACTGTAAGCCCCCATGAAGAAGATTGCCAATTATTGTCAAATTATGAACAGTTTTACATAGCCCACTCTGTAACCAAGTTCCCCTCAATTAGTACATTCTGACAATTTGCAGAATGAAAACTGCTCTAAAGCACAGTGATAATCAGGTGGGGGCGATCCATGTGGGCAGTGAGGAGGCACAAAACCTGCTGCGTGATTGGATATGGAAACTTTGCGAGTCTGAGTAATCAATCAGAAACAACGATCGTCACAAATCCCCAATAGGCTGGGGTTTTGCGTTACTGATGTAAGTGCAGAGAACTGTAATTTTGTATTGCATCTGTTAACCTGTCAAAACATGGCAGAAAATTACTCTTGAACATTTATAATACTACAAAATATCGTCTTGTTTAAGGTACAGTACACAGCAAACAGATGAACATGTCTATTGTCTACATAACAGAACAAAGAACAAAAAAAAGTACCACGTAGGAACAGGCCCTTTGGCCCTCCAATCCTGTGCTGATCGTGATGCCTGCCTAAACTAAAACCATATGTACTTAAGCAGTCCACATCCTTCCATCCCAATCCTATTCATGTATTTGTCTAGTTACTCCTTAAATGCCACTATCATACCTGCTCCCAGCACCTTCCCGGGTGGCATGTTCCAGACATTCACAATCCTCTTCATAAAAATTTCCCTTATACATCGCCTCTAAACTTAAACCTTAAACTTACGTCCCATAGTACTTTTCTACTCTAGGAAAAAGCATCTGACTATCCACTCTGTCTGTGCCACTCATAATCTTGTAAGTCTCTATCAGATCGCCCCTCAACCTCCAGCATTCCAATGAGAACAAACAGAATTTATAATATTGAGAAGAATTGTGATCGAGCTTGAATGTAAATGCTACAGGGTTTGAAGGCATTTTAAAGATATTAGGTGTACAGAGCATTAAAATAGAGAAATGTCACAGAGATTGTTGGAGTTGCTGATAGTGCCAGGGGTTGTTAGAGAATACACAGGTTACTGATAGATTCTAGGCTTGGGCACAGAAGTGGCAGATGGAGTTTAATCTGGATAAATGTGAGGTGATGCATTTAGGAGGACCCAATTTAGATATGAATTATATTGTAAACAGCAGAGCCCTTAGAAATATTAACATACAGAGGGATCTGGGCATGCAGGTCCATAGTTCGCTAAAAGTGGCAATTCAGCTAGCCAAGGTGATTAAGAAAGCATATGATATGCTTGCCTTCATCAGCCAAGGCACTGAGCACAGGAGCTGAGAAATCATGTTGCAGCTATATAAAACTTTGGTGAGAATGAATTTGGAATATTGCAAGCAGAATGTGGAGCTCTGGAGAGAGTGCAAAGAATGTTCAGCAGGATGATTTGATTTATTGTTGTCACATATATTAATGTACAGCAAAAAGTATTGTTTCTTGTGCATTACACAGACAAAAGCATATTGTTCATAAAGAAAGAAACAAGGGAGTGTAGAATGTAGTGTTACAGTCATAGCTAGGGTATAGAAAAAGATCAGCCTAATGCAAGGTAAATCTATTCAACAGTCTGATAGCAGCAGGAAGAAGCTGTTTTTGAGTCGGTTGGTACGTGTATCTTTTTCCTGACAGAAGAAGGTGGAAGAGAGAATGTCCAGGATGTGTGGTGTCCATAATTATGTTGGCTGCTTTGCCAAAGTAGTGGGAAGTGTAGACAGAGTCAATGGATGAGGGGCTGGTTTGCATGATGGATTGGGCTTAGAACATAGAACATAGAACATTACAGCGCAATACAGGCCCTTCAGCCCTCGATGTTGCGCCGACCAATGGAGAAAAAGCAATGACCCTCTAACCTAAACCATTCCATTTTCATCCATAAACCTATCCATTGACCACTTAAACGCCTCCAAACTTGGCGCATCTACAACTGCTGCAGGCAGGGCATTCCATACCCTTACCACCCTCTGGGTAAAGAACCTACCTCTGACATCCGTCCTATAACTACCCCTTAATTTAAACTATGTCCCCTCATGCTAGCCTTCTCCATCCGAGGAAAAAGGCTATCACTGTCCACCCTGTCTAATCCTCTGATCATCTTATATGCCTCAATAAGGTCACCTCTTAGCCGCCTTCTCTCTAATGAAAATAACCTCAAATCCCCACAATCTTTTGTAGTTTCTTGTAGTCTTGGGCAGAGCATGAGCCATACCAAGCTGTGATACAACCAGAAAGAATGCTTTCTATGGTGCATTTGTAAAAGTTGATGAGAGTCATAGTTGACATGTCAAATTTCCTTAGTTTTTTGAGAAAGTAGAGATATTGGTGGGCTTTCTTAACAATGTCGGCATAGGAGGCCCAAGACAAGTTGTTGGTGATTGAGACAGCTAAAAACCTGAAGCTCTCGACCCTTTCTACTTCGTCCTCATTGACGTAGACAGGGGCATATTCCCCTTTATACTTCCTGAAGTTGATGACAAGCTCCTTCGTTTTGTTGACATTGAGAGAGAAATCACTGTTGCTGCACCAGTTCACCAGATTCTCTATCTCATTCTTGTCTCTTCATTGAGATCCGATCCACGACGGTGGTGTCATCAGCAAACCTGAAAATTAAATTGGAAGGGAACTTCGTCACACTGTCATAGCTGTAAAAAGAGTATAGTAGGGAGCCGAGAACATAGCTTTGTAGGGCACTGGTGTTCAGGGTCATCGTGGAGGGGATGTTGTTGCTTATCCATACTAATTGTGGTCTGTAAGTTAGGAAGTTCAAGATCCAGTCACAGAGGGAGGTGCCAAGGGCCAGGCCATGGAGTTTGGAGATGAGTTTTGTGAGAATAATGGTATTAAACGCTGAGCTGTAGTCAATAAATAGGAGTCTGACATAGATTTGTGCCAGGACAAGCCTTTCAAAGCACTTCATAATGATGGATGTCAAGGCCATCAACTGATAGTCATTAAAGCATGCTGCTTGATTTTTCTTAGGGATGATGGTCTTCTTCTCGAAGCGGATAGGGACCTCAGATTGTTATAAACAGAGGTTGAAGATGTCTGCCAGCTGATCCACGCAGGATCTGACTGTTCATCTGGTACCCCATCCAGGCCAGTTAGTGGCAGGTTAACTACCACCCTAGGCTGAGGTTTAGTAAGGCTCCCTGACCTTGTTCCCTGTCCCACCCTTTGTTGAATAGAATAAAGTGACGTTAAGTGAATTAGATAACATATCATTGTACTATGTATAATGTACTACATGTATAATATCATAAAGTATAGTTATGAAAATTTATTCACCCTTAAAAGGGTTAAATCAATTTTTTTTTTTGCTCTTGGATCCTCCTCCCTTCCCGGCCACTAGGCTTAAGCCTACTCAGCCTTATGGTTAATCCACCACTGACTCCCTTTCCATGGATTGACCTTTGAGAAAGCTGCTCTGACATCTGCAGTGGTCACCCCAGATACAGGTTCATCCAGGGCTTCCAGAGTGAAGCGTATGCTCTCGCTGACCTCTTGTTCAAAATTAGCTTAGAATGCATTGAGCTCATCAGGGAGGGGTGCTTTGGAGCCAGTGATTTTACGTGCCTTCATCTTGTAGCCTATTATACCTTGCAGACCTTGCCATTGTCAGTGGGGTGTGGGTGTAGGGCCTATTTCCATGCTGTAAACCTCTCTGACTTTATGATTCAATGACTGGAAACAGTTCAACCAAAAGATGTGGTGTTTGCTGTGATATTGTACTTTAAAAATCTTACGTATTTAAACTGGTTGCATCTCTTCTGGTATAACATCACATGATCTGTCGCAACACGACAGAGTGATTTGCGACTTTTGGGGCTCTTCCATGTTGCTGAAAGGAGCGACAGCTTTTTGATAAATCTGCATCATGTTTCACTATAACCGGTGCGACACCTCATTACTCTTCTTCTTTATGGTAGTTACCATCGATACATAATAAAAAAGAAATTGGCAATGAGAATCGAAGACATTTTTTCTTCAACCGGATTTAAAGAAAACAAAACACAGCACTTTGGATGGAAAAGTCGATCAAAGGCAAGGAAAAGAAATCTCCAATGCACAGAAAAAGGTTTAGAAAGAAAAGGAAACTGGGAGTAAGCAAAAAACAAAGGTTAAACTTATCTTCCCTTTAATAAAGCAGGTAGACTGCCAAGCTGTGGAGGCCACGCAAGTAGCAAAATGGAACTGGCTGTGAGAGTAGAGACTGACAGAAATAGAAATGTCTATGGAATCTTAAAAGGGAAGATACAATTCAGAAGAAAAGAAAAGTTCCGGGGAAAGGAAAACTGCATTGTTAGCAAGGGTACTCTCTTGCACTGTGGGAGCAAGAGGGGAAAGATTGAAGACGGTAAAAACCTGAAAGCAGATAACCAAAAATGGCAATTGAGGTTTCTGAAGAAGATTGTGAGACTTGAAACTCATACAAAGAAAGATTTCAATATTATCTCCAAACAAAACAAGTACCAGATCACCTAAAGATTCTAATGTTTCTTGGTTTAGTAGGACGCCAAATCTTTACACTGCTATAAAGTTTGGTCCATCCAGCAATGCCAGGAGTTCAAACTACAACAAACTGACAATGGTCTTCGAGGAACACTACTCAACAAAATCGCTCAGTAAAACTTAGGTTCCACCAAGGAATGCAAAAGCATTTCACAGTTTTTACTGACCGTATTAAGGTTAGCTAAATATTTCGAATTTGGTGAGACACTTGATGATACTCTTTGCAACACTTTGTTACCCGGACTTCAGAATTTAGAGGAAATTACACATGGAAAAGAATACTGATCTTTAAATCGGCAGTGGACATTGCAGTGTCAATGGAATAAACAATTTCATCACTACCTTTATGGATACAATTTTACACTTTTGAAAGACCTTTAATGACAAACTTCAGACTATATAACTGTATTACTTCTTTAGCTGCTAATAGGCTACAAAGGTGGTTGATATTATCAACACATACCTATAATATTAAATATCATCAATCAAAACAACATGCAAATGCCAAAGCTTTGTTAAGACTGCCTTACAAATCAAGCAAGACCTGAAGAAAATATTGTTAAGATCCTGTATTTTTCATGAGTGGATAGTGTACCTGTGCCTCTATCTCAAGTTCAGAGAAATGCAAGAACCTATCTGGTGATAGGGAAGATTATGGATATGAGCCTAAAAAACACAATGACAGAAGTACACAAAAAAACACAGATCTAAATTTCATGTCACAAGATAGTCCTGAGTGGAGTATTACTTTGGGGACTCTGAACAATTATTACTCTGCGCCTGTGTGGGTGAATCCTTGAACAGCTACTCAAGGGATATCCAGATGTAGTAAGAATAAAGGAACTGGTACTTGGTTATTTTTTGTGGCCAGAATTAGCTGCAATTTCAAACAGAAAGTGGGGCAATGTCAGTCCTGTGCAAAACTAAGAAACACTCCATTGCTGCAACTCTTAAATCTGTGGGAATGGTTGAAACAGTCATGCCAGAACATACATACAAATTATGCTGGCCCAATAGAGGGACATGTTCCCTGTATTGGCAGATGCACATTCTAAATGGCTGAAATAGTGATCATGAAATCCATGACATCAGAACAGACTATTGAAAAAGTTGGATGAAATATTTGGTAGACCTGAATAGATGAGAAGAGGTCACAGTATACTTCAAAAGAGTTTAAAGACTAGCTGAAAGGAAATAATATCCAACACATCAAGTTGACTCTGTACCATCTAGCAACAAATGGATTTGCTGAACGATTGGCACTGTGACTAAAACATCAAGGCCATCAAAGGACAAAGGGACATTTTTCAAGATGAGCAAATAAATTCTTCTTATCCTACAGGAACACCGCGCATGCAATGAAGCAGAATTCACCAGTGATGTTCCTTTTAAAAAGGAAGTTTAGAACAAAGTTTGACCTTTCGATGCCACCCAATACTTCAGAAATTGTTGAATGATAACAAAAAGCATTGATTGCCAGGACAGAATGAAAAATGGATACCTTCTTCGGCAAAACAGTCCAATATCTTATACTGTACAGAAGGATGATGAGAATTTGGTGACACATACCGACCCTGGTGACACATTTACACCCTGGAAATTGAAGCTGGATGTCCAAGAAATCCCATTAAGTCTTCATCTATAGTGAGGAATTTTTAAATATCTGCCTTCAGCTTCCAATCTCTACTTTGGAGCTTTTCTCTAGCGATTTTCCTCTGCTCGTCTGCATCTCGTGCTTTTCTGTAGCTTTCTGTAAGAACTCTGCTTCAAATTTTTCTTTAGCTTTGCAGGATTTTAATTCACATTTGGTGCTACCATGTTGTAGGGTGTTGGAAACAATTCAATAGATCTTCATGAAGTCTTTGTATGGGCTTAATTTGGCTAACTGTATGTATTAATTAACTATGAGAACTATGTATACATGTACAGCAAAGGGTTCAAGCTAGGAACTGTCTCCACGCTTGCTTGTGCACATAGCTCTGTCCAATGCTAGACTGATCTCCAGGTGCAGGTCATATGTTCTCTTACACCATTGTGTGGGGGGGGGCTGTACTCACTCCCTCATTAATCCTATCTGTGTCAGACCCATATACTACAGGGATGGTTCAGCACAAATTCACCAAAACAATAGTGAGGATAGCTTATGTAGACTTGTTTTGT
Source organism: Sphyrna mokarran (assembly GCA_024679065.1). NCBI lineage: Eukaryota > Metazoa > Chordata > Chondrichthyes > Carcharhiniformes > Carcharhinidae > Sphyrna > Sphyrna mokarran. The sequence continues at coordinate 125,402,451 of JAGIQG010000003.1, read as the reverse complement.
ATTCACTTGAGTATGGAGGATTAAGGGGTCACTTAAGTGGGATGTTTAGGATGACTAAAGCTGTTCATAGAGTAGATGGAATAAAATTATATCCTCTAGTGGGAGAGTAACAGGCTTAACCTTGAAATTCAAGCTAAGCTTCTCATTCATGATGTTAGGAAGTACTTCTTCACAAAAGAACTAGTCGAAACATGGAACATTCCCCTGAAAGATAGTTCAGGATAGTTAATTAAACATTTCAAAATTAGATTGATAGAATTTTGTTAAGCAAGAGCTTTAATGGTTACAGAACCAAGGTGTGTAGAATAAGTTACGCTTTATACGCACCAGCCATGATTGAATTGAACAAAGAGGCTGGAAGGGCAGAATGGTTTACTCCTAATCTATGTTCTTTCCCACGAGGTAATTAAGAACTTTATCCACTTTATCAGCCAGTCAATAAACACTAACTCTTTAAAATCAGTATGCCAAAGTGTAGCATTTAATCCACTGAACTACTCAGTCAGCTGGGGAGATTTCACACCATAGGTCAAGAAAGGCAAAATGCTGCTTTCTTTCAAAACTGTTCAAACACATTTTGGCTCCTCAGTCAGGCATGGCTCAAACCTGACTTTCACAGGAGAAAAAACATAGAGGCCGCAAATTTCCCAAAAAATGACATAGCGTGAAAATCGGTCCAGATTGCAATTGTCCCACACTTAGTCCTTTCTGTTGGAGAATGGTGAGTTGTGTGCCAACTCTGGGACGGGTGGAACCGGTGAGCCCAACTGCAAAGTGATTGGGCCCCATCTTGAAAGGGCATTCCAACCTTATTGGAAGTGCTCTTTCGAAATGGGGCCCAGTCTGGGCACCCTATTTTGAAAGTGCACCTCCAGTAAGATTGAGGGATCCTTGCACTCCCCTCATGAACAATGGGACACTCCATCCAGCGACGGTATGTTTACCCACTCCCTCACCATGATGGATCATTGGCATTGGGGCTCTTGGTGTGGGTTCCCCTTCATGATCTCTGATATGCGACCCTTCATGACCCCCAAAATACCACCCTTTGCAGCCCTCCCCTCATCGTAATCTCCACTGCATAGACCGTCTGTCATGGAGCTCAGGCTCCACTCCCATCCATGTCCCATTCTTTGCTACTGCCCCTGGCACACTGGAAGCACCCAATTGGCACTGCCAGAATCCAGATAAATACTGTCTGATGTACACTGCCCATGCCACGTCCCCAACCACTCAGTGTCTTCAATGACCTCCGAGCTCCCCAACTTCCACTGTTCCACTATTCTCCACTGGTCTCCACTATTGGAGACCACTAGTGTTTCTTGCCCGTCTTGCACCACACCCGAAGGTCAGAGGTCCCAGGGAGAATCCAGCATCAAATGGGCTGATCACATTTAAATGCTAGTTTAAATATGCTAATTGACTGTACGCCTTTTATGGGCAGGATCCAGTTTGCACCAGTAGAAAGGGAATGGGATGATCGCAAACTGTTTGGCTCTGGTCACGAAACCCCATTTTTAGGCACGAGTTCTATTTTCTGAGATCGATGTGATCTCTGTCTAGCAAGACGAGGCCAGAAAATCGACCCCAGAGCCTTCACAGCTGTAGATTGTCAGACCAATCACATGGCAGAATTCGGTGCTGGATCCCAGAGGTGAAAGGAGGCCCATATTCCATTGTCATGTGCATGTGCGATGAGTTCACTCCTGTCTCTGAGTTGAACAGGTTGATTCAGACAGGTGTTCAAAGAGATTCTGGATATTATTAGTACTTCAAAAATTGTTAAAACCACTTCTTAAAAGAATGGCCTCCAGCAATTTCTTTTAGTAACAACCAGTAGGTTGGACCTTTTTAGTGTTGGGTCCTCAGTGCAGGGTTGGTTCAACAGTAACCCCTCCGTTGCAACCGTGTAATTACATTGGGATCCTAAGGAAAGAGAACTCCAATTTCCAGAGTATTGCGATTCCCACTTGTTTCCTGCAAGTTTACCGTACGTCTAAATTGAGAATGATTCTATAAGCATCCTACAGACCTTAGCTGATAAGTCAATAATGAGTTTCCTTTTCAGTTTTCCTCTCCATACCATCCTATTCCTTATGAAAAGGGATGCAGTAAAGAGTCAACATGTACCTCCATGTTCCATGCACTCATGTGAACTGGGACAAAATATGACAGTTGATTGCTGAGGATCTACGCGCTTAAAGATTTGGCACTCCCCAACTAGCTCTGCTGAGGCCTTTTAATGAATCTTTAAACTTTCCTCCATTTGGAATTAATTAGAGGGCAGATCTAAAAAATTATTTAAAGGATTATGCCACCAAGTACTTCTGCCAGAAGTGTGTGTGTAATATCTAACATTTTTTTGGGAGATGATTAAATTGTCATGGTTATACAGGCAACTCTTTGGCTTTTGAGGAAAAGGGTAAAGCTTTTGTCAAGGGAATGATGCAAAGCCCCTGGCTTGAAACAGGGGCAGGACAAGGTTGATAGGGAGCAGCGGTTCTCCTTAGTTGAAGGGTCAATCACGAGGGAGACACAAGTTCAAGGTGAGGGCAGGAGGTTTAGGGGGATATGAGGAAAAGCTTTTCTATCCAAAAGGTGGTGACACCCTGGGAGGGAGATAGAGGCAGGTTGCCTCATATCCTTTATAGGATGTGCTGGATGAGCACTTGGCATGTCATAGCAAGCAAGGCTATGGGCCAAGTGCTGGTAAGTAGGATTAGGTGGGAGGTCAGGCGTTTCTCATGTGTCGGTGCAGACTCAATGATTTGAAGAGCTTTTTCTGCACTGTATGATTCTATGAAATAAAAATTGGAAGATATGTATGGTTGCCTGCTTGCTGTCACCAATTTTACATGATTGCGCACAGTTCAATTCTACCCCAAGAAGCTTTACATCCATCTGGGGAATCTTTTTATCCACTTCTCCAGAACACTTTATAAAATTATTATGGTATTGCTCAGAATAAATCACATACTGCTATGAATATGCAAATAAATTCAATGTAGTATTCTGCAACTAAGATCTTTTCAGATATTGTGCTCAATTAGGTTGGGGATACAGATACTGGAAATCTGAAGTAAAAATTCTAGAAAATTCTATATTGAATGCAGCCCATGTTTAAAATATGAATGTGATATATCTTCATTGGGCATGCCATGGACTATTAAAAATGGATGAAAGCGAGTCTTGGCAAAACAAAAAAGAATGGAACCATTAAAGAGAGAATCTGAAGGAAATGGAATAGAATGATGTGATTAAAAATTAAAGAGAGTTTACAGAAAACAGAGAACCAAAAAAAAGTAACAGGACTTTAAAAAAATAGAAGAGCACAAGACAAATTGAGAAGAATGAGGAATCCAAGAAAGGAAGTGAGATGAGAAGAATGGACTGGGGCATGGGTAATTGTTCAGAAGAATGAGTACATGTTGGACATAAAAACGTGCAGGTTATTTATCAGGGGTAGGGCAAATTGGAATATTAGCAGTGATAGCAACATGAAAAGCCTCAAAGGGCACATTCGCACAGTTAAGCCACAAGATATTTCTGGTCAATATGGGAGGGGGAAGAAATGCAAATTGGTACACCAAAGAGCACGCATGAGGGATAGGCATGCAGAGGTTTTAGTGCGGTATTCCCTTGTCATTTTTGGGGAATATTGTGACTAGGAGGAGGTGAGAATAGTCAGTGGGTGGAACTGGCATTGTTGCAAGCTAGGTCTTTTCCCATAGAATCCCTACCATGCAAGGAGGCCATTTGACCCATCAAGTCTGCACCAACTCTCCAAAAGGGCATTTTACCGAGGCCCACCATCCCCACACTATTCCACTAATCCTGCACGTTTATCATGGCTAACCCACCTATCCCACACATTTTGGACGGTGGGAGGAAACCAGAGCACCTGGAGAAAACCCACCCAGACACAGGGAGAGCATACAGAATCCACACAGAGAGTCACCCAAGGGCAGAATCGAATCCGGGTTCCTGGTGCTGTGAGTCAGCAGTGCTAACCACTGTACCACCGTACTGCCCTTTAAAATCCATTTTGGATTGATTTTATTAATAGATCAACAACGTTTCTTGTTCTGCTTTTCAAGGGTAAAAGTATTGGGAATAACAGAGAACATTGGATGTACAACCAGGTAACTGCAGCTGAAATACGTTCAGGAATAGAAGAGCCACAGTTTAAGAAGCTTAACTGCTGAGTGGTCGGTGATATCTGATAACAGTGTCATTCTAAATACACAGAAAGCAGAAACAGTCTGCAGTGATTGCAATATATGGTAGACATTATGAATACAAGTCAATGTCCTGTAGCATTTCACATACTGCAAGAAGAGTATAGCATCTCTTTTATCTCTCTCTGCTGTCCTCATGCCCATTCTCCTCTTCTTCTATTTTAGCCTTTCTCCTCTTTTACAATGCATTTTTTGAGAGCTATCCAATTAGTCCCACTCCTCTGTTCTTACAATGTAACCTTGCAATTTTTTCCATTTCAAGTGTGTATCCATTTCAGGAGCTTCTGTTGGATCTCTTTCCTCCAACCTTTCAGGCAATGCGCTTCAAATCAAAACAATTCGCTGCATAAAAACAATTCCCCTCACCTTCCCTCTGGTGCTTTTCCCAATTATCTTACTTGTGCGTCCTCCGGTGACCGACCCTCCCGTCAGTGGAGACAATTTCTCCTTATTAACTGAACCAAAAAAGAAAAAAAAACAGGCACTGCCTACTGAAATGAAGCTTTGAAAGATGGGATGTTGTTGCACCCCCTGCAGATATGCCCCATTCTTGCTTTATGTTTCTAGGTCCATGCGACAATTGCTGAATTTGATGTAGTGTTCAGTAAGTTGTTGAGCCAGACCAGCTTCTACCTTACACGCACTTTGACAGTTAGCACTTGATCATTACCTTGCCTAGACAAATTTAGTTTTTATTTTCAGTAAGTGGAAAAATACATTACAAGTATATTTGTGGAAAGTATAAGATATGGGCAAGGAGGATGTTTGACACATCTACACAGAGCATTTTAATCGTACGGCATATCGAGAAGGATCTAATTTCGACAAATAATGAACCTTTATGTCCTGAACAACAGAAACTCTTATACAAATACACAGGAACTGGCCATTACCCTGCTGAATAAACATGAGAACTGCACAGTTACAAGCAAATATTGAGATCAATACTGTAATAGTTTAGAATCGAGTGATTAGTGAACAATTAATGTTTCTTTGAAGAACCAGCAGGTGATCCCTATTAGCCCCCAAGGATCTACCTGTGGACCTGAGGTCAGGTACCAAACAACTCAAGAACACCTTCTTCCCTGATGTCATCAGACTTGAATGGACTTACTTTGCATTAAGTTGATCTTTTCTACATCTAGTTATGACTGTAACACTACACTCTTTCCTGTCCTTCTCTATGAACAGTATGCTTTGCCTGTACAATAAGCAAGAAACTTTTCACTATGTACGATATGTGACAATAATAAATCAAATCAGAAACCTCTTTTAACAGGGCAGCCTGGTGGCACAGTGATTAGCACTGCTGCCTCACAGCACCAGTGACCTGGGTTTGATTCCCAGCTTGGGTCACTATCTATGTGAAGTCTGCACATTCTCCCCATGTTTCGTGGGTTTCCCTGGGTGCTCCGGTTTCCTCCCACAGTTCGAAAGATGTGCTGGTTAGGTGCATTGGCATGCTAAATTTTCCTTCAGTGTATCTGAACAGACACCGGAGTGTGGGGATTAGGAGATTTTCCACTGTAACTTGATTATAGTAAACCTACATGAGGCAAATAAAATAAAATTTATAAATAAATGTATTTCTTATCTACATGCTGTCCTTCAGCAATATCTTCCAAAAATATGACAATTTCCGCATGTACATGTGGAATAGGGAGGTGAAAGTTTAGTGGCATTATTGCTAGAAACTCAGTTAATATTCTGGGGACCCAGGTTTGAATCCCAGATGGTGGGATTTGAATTTAATAAAAAGTATCTGCAATTAAGAATCTACTGATGACCATGAAACCATTGTCGATGTCGTAAAAACCCATCTGGTTCATTGATGTCCTTTACGGAAGGAAATCTGCCAACCTTATCTGGTCTGGCCTCCATGTGACTACAAAACCACAGCAGTATAGTTGATTCTCAACTGCCCTCTGAACAAGGGCAACTAGGGATGTGCAATAAATGTTGGTCAGCCAGCCATGCCCATGTACCATGAATGAATAAAAAAAGCATTGATGACATTCAGCTCTACCTCACCACAACCTCTCTGAACTCCTCCACGCTCTCTAATTCATCGCACTGCTTGTCCGACACTCAGTACAGGATAAGCAGAGATTTCCTCCAGCTAATTATTAGAGATAAGGAATTATAAGGAAGCCATTGTCTTTAGTCCATGCCACAAACTACTGTCTAGCCGCCAACTCCTTGCTAACTGTCTGGTGCTGAACCAGACCATTCATAACTTTGGTACCACGCTTAAAACAAAGGTGAGTTTTCGACTACACATCCACTCCAAAACCATCTAGGTTCATGTCCACATCATCACACAACTGTGTGCAAGCTCAGCTGCTGAAAACCTTAACTGTGCCATTGTTACCTTTAAACTTGACTTTTACAACACTCTCTGCACTGGCCTGCCACCTTTCCCCCTACATAAACTTGAGTTCATCCAAAATTTGCTGCCCAAAACCTGATTTGCACCAAATCCCATTCACCCATCACTCTACTGGCCACCATTCTATAGCCTTTCAGATTATTTCTTGTTCCTTACAATGAGATTTTAATGATCTGCATTCATGGTCCCTCAAGTCTCTTTGGACCTACATTGCTTCTTATTTTTCACTATTTAGCAAGTGTTCTGATCTATTGGTTTTAGAATCAAAATTGATGACCTCAAATTTGGCCATGAAATCCATTCGACATAGTTTTGCCCATTAATTTAATCTATTAATATCTCTTTAGTGTTTTAGGCTTTCATTCACAATGCTTACAATATCATTTATCATTATACCATCGGCAAACAGGGTTGTGTGACTCCTAATCCTGTCATCTAAGTCATTAACAAATCATGAATAGCTGAGTCTCAACACAGAAATCTGTGGGACACCATCAGTCCCATCTTGCCAATTAGAATACCTATCTTTATTCTTTGCTGCTCATCCAGTTCTATAACCAGCTCAACATTTTTCACTCATTTCCACAACCTTAAGTTTCAGCTAACAGTCTCTTAATGAGAGACTTAATCGAATGTCTTCTGGAAGTTCATGGAGATAACATGCATAGACATTGCTTTGTCCTTTTCTTCAGTTACTACTTTAAAGAATTCAATTAGGGTTTGTCAGGCATGACTTACCCTCTGTAAATCCATGCTGGTTCTCTCTGAGCAGCTGAACATTTTCAGGTGTTCAATCACTCTATCCCTAAATATAGACTCTAGTAATTTTCTGACAACAGATATGACACTAAGTGATATATAATTCCCCAATTTCTCATCTGAGTTTCTTAAATAATGGAGCGATATCCAATTTTGCGGTGTAAAGGAACTGTTGCGGGTTCTGTAATGTTCTCACCTCCTACTTTTAAACACCTTGGGGTGAAAAATCAACTAGTCCTGGGCATCTGTAACTATTTTGTGCCATTATTTTCTTCATTACATTGGAGACACAGATTTAAGTTGCAAGGGGCAAGTTTGAAGGAGATGTACAAAGCAGATTTTTTACACAGAGGGTGGTAGGTGCCTGAAATTCAATGTCGATGGAGGTAGTGGAAGCGGATATGATAATGGCTATTAAGGGGCATCTTGACAAATACATGAATAAGATGGGAATAGAGGGATTTGATTCCCAGAAGTGTCGGGGGTTTTAGTTAAATTGGTGCAGGCTTGGAGGGCCTGAAGGCCTGTTTCGGTGCTGTAATTTTCTTTGTTCTTTGTACAGTAAATTTGCTGAAGTGGTTATTCTGAGTCCCCATTCCACATTCAAAATTAGTTTCCTTGGGATTCTGGCAACCTAATCTCTTTCTCTTTCATAAATAATGGCAGAAAGTAATTAGATGTCTGCCATTTCCTAATTTTAATTTCTACTATCATCATTATTAGTTTTAAGGGGCCCACAATTCTCTTAACCATTTCCTTTTTCCTAATATAATTGTAAGAAAAAAAATGTTGATTTAAGTGAGATTCTTTCCATGCTCTTCTAATTTGCTACCTGTTTTGACATCTTTCTTATTTTACTTTCCCGGTTAGGGTTATTGGTTAGCACTGTTCACTAGATGGCTGGTTTGTGACACAGAGTGATACCAACAGCAAGGATTCAATTACCATACCAGCTGAGGTTATTCCTGAAGGCCTTGCTTTCTCCACCTTGCCTGAGGTGTAGTTATCCTCAGGTTAAATTAGCACCACCTCAGCTCTCCTTCTCACAGGAAGAGCAGCTTATGGTCATCCAGGACTATGGTGAGTACTGTACGTCAGGATCTTTCTTTCTTTTACATTCCGGTATGTTTTTCTTTTAGTTTTGTGTTATCCTTTGCCTCTTTTGACATCCATGGATTTTTTTTTTCCTTTTGGGAATCTGAACTCTTTGCCTTTTTGGTGTATAATCTGGTCCTGTACCACGACAGGTTCATTTCTTCTGCCATTTTACTCATTAATAAATTTGATCTGTTTAGCATGGGCAGCCTCTGCCTCATCCTATTCAAGTTCCATCATCAGTGTAGTGTACCCACGCTCCATGGACTGCAGCCCTTCAAAATGGACCATCTTTTCAAGGTCAATCAGGACAATAAATGCTGGCCTAGTCAGCGAAGCCCACGTCACGTAAAAGAATAAAAAAGAGTTGGTCCCACTTAAATCGCGATAGCCATAACATGTTTCTTCCTTCCAAACACAACAGACTGCTAACTAAATCTGAATCATTAATCATTCAGATTAATCATTAATGCAGCATGCCGTTGTTGGCTCCAGGACATAATTCCATAGCCTTGGGATACTTAACTTTGCTAATGGCTCAATATAAGTACAAGCTGTTGTTGATATTCATGATATGCATAGAGACTGGGTAATAATGAGGCTGGAGGCAGAAACAGGGTTGGTCCCAGACATGTCACAGTTCAGTCCCTTTTCCTTTTTTCCAAACACATTATGTTCCATTGCAGGGATTTGTATGCTTTGTCAGCCCACAGGCACCATCCAGCCTCTGACCACCTTACTCTATTTGATTTGATTTGATTTGATTTAATGTTGTCATATGGATACAGTGAAAAGTATTGTTTCTTGTGCTCTATACAGAGAAAACATTCCTTTCGCAGAGTACATTGGGGAGAAAGAAAGGATAGGATGCAGAATATAGTGTTGCAGGTAGAGGCATAGTGAAGAGAAAGATAAAGCTTAATATATCATAGGACCATTCAAATGTTTGATGACAGCAAGAAAGAAGCTGTTTCTTTGTTAGTACGTGTTCTCAGACTTTTGTATCTTGTTCCCAATGCAAGAATGTGAAAAAGAGTATAACTGAGGTGCGTGGGGTGCTTGATTATGCTGGCTGCTTTTCCGAGGCAGCCAGAAGTACAGACGGATTCAATGATGGGAAGCTGGTTTGCGCGATAGACTGGGCTTTGTTCGCATCCCTTTGTAGTTTTTTGAATTTAGCTTTTTTAATCAATAATTTGGATACAAAGTGGGCTGATCCACCAGCCACGCTGGGAATCCCACTGATCGTAGCACTGATAGGCCCAGTGATGACGACATCTGCAAAAAATAGGTATGAGTCGCGTCCTGGGTTACAAATGGGCCCTGCTACTGAACAACTGAACAGAAATAACCATGGAACCATAAAATCCCTACAGTGCAGAAAAAGGCCATTCGGCCCATCAAGCCTGTACCAACTTTCCAAAAGAGCATCCCACCCAGGCTGTCCCCCTCCCCCCTCCCCATAACCAACAGCAACTCCAACTTATTTTCACACCTATTCTGACAATTTACAAATTAAAAAAAATTCTCAGCTGCATGATTGCTGTTCTGTGGTGTTCAGCCAGATCACAAATAAAGGACTTCTGAACCCTCATTTCTACTGTTGAATTTTTCCTCTAAGGTGCTCACAAGATAAAGAGAAATACGTGGGAATTAGAAAAGGTGTGAGATATTTTCAGCTTTTTTCCATCTTTCTATATTTTTTAATGTATCTCCTCCTCCCTGGATCACCCTATGCTTGTGCAAGATTCCACAAAATTATCTAATCACCTTATACTTAAGATCTATCCCAAAACCATTCTGTCGTCAGTTACGAGGAGCTCCTTCATACACAACAGCAACAAAAACAGAAAAATGCTGGAAAATCTCAGCTAGTCTGACAGCATCTTTGGAGAGAGAGAGTGGAGCCAATGTTTCGAGTCTAGATGGCCTATCGTCAGGGCTGAAAGCAAAGAGAATCGGCAGAGATTTAAATGATGAGGGTAGGGAGGGGTGGTGGGATTGGACAAAAGGAATGTAAATGAACATGCAAAAGACTGAGTAGGTGTTGGAAGTTTCCATTAAGTGATGAGAATGTGTGAATGGCAAATCAAAGGTACAGCTTGGTAAAGGCAGTACTTTCATCAGTAGCTCTGACAAAGGATCTTTCAGACTCGAAATGTTAGCTCTATTTTCTCTCCACAGTTGCTGTCAGATTTTCCAATATTTTTCTGCTTTTGTTTCAGTTTCTTGCATCCACAATATTTGGCATTTATTATGAGGAATTCCCTCGTCTTTTTTGAAGAATATTCATAAAATATTTCATAGAATCTCTGCAGTGCAGATTCAGCCCATGGAATCTGCACAACAACAATCCCAACCAGGCTCTATCCCCATAAATCCACATATTTGCTCCAATAATCCCTCTGACCTACGATCCCAGGACACTGAGGGGCAATTTAGCATGGCCAATCAATCTACCTTGCACATCTTTGGAGTTGGGAGGAAATCCATACAGACAAGAGAGAACGTGCAGACTCCACACAGACAGTAACCCAAGCTGGGAATCAAACCCATATGCCCGAAGGTATAAAGCAGTAGGGATAACCACAGTGCCACAGTGCTGCCCAATTTTTAATTGTTCCTGTGTCTTTGTGGGAGAATGGTCTGTTAACAATACAAAGTTACCATTTGGAGAATAGCTCATAGATATGCTGCTTGTGCAGAATTAAATCCGATCAAAAAATATGAGTTTGTACGTCGCATTAATTCCTTAAAGCCGGAATCACAACAGGTTCTCCACTTTCAGCGAAAATGTAACAAATTCTGCACAGCCAGATTGGGCAGACTTGAGAATTGACTCTAACTTAAAGGACAGGGCTTCCTCCGCATGCCAAACTGCTTTGCAGGATTTAGTTATCTTGCAGCTATATCCAAATACTTCAATTAATCTGCATCATGAGGTTAGACAGCAATTTATCTGCCTGGGCTTTGTAAAATGTCACATTTTATATAAATCAACTGTCCTTTTCAAGAGAAAATTTTCATTAAAGCCTACTCGTTGAAGCACTCTGCACCTTAATAAGTGGCTGCAACTGGTTTTGTTTGGCGACCATCCAAGATTGAATTTGCAGTTAGAATCTTTCACAATCACCGTATGTAATAGATGCAATATCAAGTCCTAAATGTAGCAGAGACAAACATAGTGCTTCCGAGGAACAAAGGGTGAGAAATTAGCTTGTTCGCACCTGCTTTCTGGGCATAATAAATGTCCTCGGAGCTCCAAAGTGGCATCTGCGTCATGCACGTACACCTGTTGGGTGAATTGTGCCAGATGCAAGAGGCTGAATCCTTGGCCTGGAGGTGGGAAGCACAAGCAAGGTTTGTTAGGACTCCATCTCAGGTGGGAAGTTGATTTAAAATTCAGATTTTGGCAGGGTTGTGCCCTTGACTGGTAGGGAAGCAGGTATACTGTCAGCTTAGAGGCAATGAAATAGAAATATTTAATGACTTCAATTAGGCCATCGAGGTTGGCTTATTGGAATATAAACTCTGATTAAGGAGTAATGCCTTCCATGTCGACAGGGATAGTGGCATGTTACTTACCCCTTTAATCACATATTGATTTGATGTTTTAAGTTTCCTTTCCACTTTGTCTTTTGTTTTAGGCAGTCCCCTCCTTTTAGAAAGCTGCCACTTTTGGGTTGTCCCTAAGTTAAAGCAATTTCAATTGCTTGTTTGGACACAAAAAGGTGTCCCTTATTAAGGAGTCAATTGATGAGTGAACCAGGAAGTCTTTTCCTTGCATTTAACCGGGCGTATCAGTTTCTCTGGTACTCCTGAAGGGAGACTGCTGACTATAGCACACTATGTACTGCTATTGGAATTGTAAATAAAGGGATTTGGGTGAAGGGACTTCTGCCTTGGAAGTCCTATTCAGAAAGATGTGGTCAGAGGAAGTGTGGGACTCAACTAGACACTGAACAACAGCCATCATTTGAGGTTACCAGTTGTCCGAAAAGAGAAATCTACTCTTGTGCCAAAACCTTCCACTTTAGCAGAGGGAAATGAGATGTCTCAGGGGAGCTGCAGGTGTGGTACTCAGGACAACTGAAGTAGCTATAGCTACCCCTCAGCTCATCAAAGATTGCCCGCAGGAGGGAGAGAAGAGAGGTTTTCTTCCGAGGAGATGGCACAAGGAGACCAACATGCTGTGCAGCAAGGGCAACTCTCAGTTCAGCATCATTTGTTTTGCTCTCTTCTCCTCCTCTTTCATTTCGAGGTCTTTCCCGGTGAGTTGTCACCCACCATGGCTTTACCATCCTTAAGGTCCACGCCTCACTGCAGGGTAACATCATGAAGAGCATAGAGGTCACCACAATGATCGAAACCCTTGCAGGAAGGTTTTGGAGGGCACCATCTGACTGGGTCAGGCACTATATTTGCAACTTCAGAAGCCTGGCAACTCTGCTGACTGGTTGTCCTAGTGAAGAGAGATAACATACTATACATCATATCTAGGTCTCAGGTAGAGGCTTCACATATCTTGTCAAGAGATCTCCCTTGTCCCCTAGAATCTATCATGCACTTTGAGGGTCATAGTGAAGATCTGAGGGAGCCTGGATGTTTTTTACGGGATGTGTATATTGCTAGCTTGGCCAGCATTTATTATTCATTCCTAGCTGCCCTTGAGTGGTAGTGGTGAGCTGCCTTCTTGAACTGTTGCAGTCTCTGTGGTGTAGACATACCTACAATGCTGTTAAGGAGGGAGTTTCAGGATTTTGACTCAGTGACAGTGAAGGAACGGCAATATATTTCCTTGACACGAGAGCCTCAACATCTCATCTGGGTCCTCCTTTCCATCTTTGTCAATAAGACCTCCCATGCGGTGTCTAAAATCCTTGAAGCCCTGAATTTTGTCATTCCTCAATGTTTCCCAGGTCATTTTCTCTTTAAGCACAAATCTCAACATCTACTCCAGCCACCATGCAGCTCTCCTTTAAGAGATACAAGTTGGCACATTGCCTCCATTGCTTTCAATGAGAGCAGGTTAATCATGCATCGTGATTTAGCCTCCAGTTTTTTGACTTGATTCATCCCGCAAGTAGCTTTGCTTACCACTCATTTATCATTAATTATAGTATCTAACTACTGCCATTAATATCAACCCATAATGGTCACTCTATACTCAACATAGCTTACCAAGACACCAATTAAAATAATTATTAGTGCAGCATCCTAATGAACAAATAAGTATAAAATGACCCAATTTTCAGAAATACTCAACAAGTCTAAATTGAATTCTTTATCAATCTCTCCCATACGTTACAAAAACTTCAATGTATGTGCTACAGTGCTTGCATAAATATTAATCTGCAGTTAGACATGCAACAAAAAAAATTTGATTTGAACAAAATAATTAAATTAATCTTTTTAGCAGTTAGTCCTTTGTTTATACAATACAATGGGCTAGAATTAAAATAGTGCTCATTTCAATTCGACTTTTCTTTCACAATTGTCAATAGTCGGGAAATCTTCAATAGGAATGATGGCTGAAAATCCAAATCCTGGAGATAAAACTGTTTCAGATTGTTATACAACCAAATGCAAAGAAGCCACGAGAGAAGTGGGGCAGGAGGGATTTCATCTGCTGGAGATGTTCCAAGCTTTTGAAGTGTAAAGTAAAAAACAGTTCACTGATATCGAGGGAATATTAAATGCAACCCAGAGGGATGGAAATCAATAGACTTACTGCCTTATGGAAGTTTTAAAATAAAATAGAGAACTAAATGAAACTTTCGCAGTGAAGTTGAATTTGAATATAAACAAGTCCCCATGGCTTTGCTCAAAGATGATTAGGACCCATAGAATCTCTACGGTACAGAACAAGGCCATTTGGCCAATCAAGCCTGCACCGACCACATTCTCATCCAAATCCTGTTCCTGCAACCCTTTCTACCCTGTTAATCCTGCGAGACTAGGATCAATTTAGTATGGCCAATCAACCCAACCCGCACATCCTTGGACTGTGGGAGGAAACCCATTCAGATGGGAAGAATGTGCAAAGTCCACATATGTCCTGATGCTGGAACTGAACCCGGGTTGCTGATGCTATGAGGCAGTGTTAACCGTTGTGCCACCGTGCTGCCCAATGTAGTGTACGTGAAATTCATCAAAATCCCACTACGTTATAACAGTTTGCCAATTACTTCAATGCAATATCACATGACGGACCTGAAATAACTCCTTTCTAATTTTTTTAAATTCATTAGTGGGACATGGTGTTGCTGGCTAAGCAGCATTTATTGCTCAACCCTAGTTGGCCAAGGGCAGTTGAGAGTCAACCACATTGCTGTGGTTCTAGAGTCACACAAAGGCAGATTTCCTTCCCTAAAGGAAAAAAAAATCCAGATGGGTTTTTCCAGCAATCAACAATGGTTTTATGGTCTTTGGTAGATTCTTAATACCAGATTTTTTTTACTGAACTCAAATTCCATCATCTGCCATGGTAGGATTCAAACCTGGGTCCCCAGAACATTAGTCGAGTTTCTGGAATAGCCTAGCGATAATACCATCAGGCCATCATCTTCCCTGGGTTGCAGATTTTGTTGTTATAATACTTGCTTACTACTTTAGAAAACTTCCTTAAAGTATCAATTACTTTTTCTCCTTTCCAAAATCTACCTAGTTCTTAATTATTTACGCCATACTATTTTGCTGTACCTCTCATAATATCTTTAGAGTATGTCCAGGCATAGTGAGTATGCTACTGGATTAGAAATTCAGGGTCCAGGATTAACGATCCAGATACACAGGAAGGGATTTAATGGAGCCTGCTGAAGCAGGCATGATTGGCAGGGGGACTGCTTGAGAGTCCCTGCACCTGATGTCCAGTGGTGGGAAAATTGTCCCACATGGAATAGGAAGAGCCTAGTACTGGATTCATAGAATCCTACAGGGAAGAAGGAGGCCATTTGGCCCATTGAGTCTGCACTGACCACAATCCCATCCAAGCCCTCTCCCTATAACCCCATGTATATAGCGTAGCTGCATGTATTTAGCCTAGCTGCACAGGTTTGTACATTCTCCATGTGTCTGCGTGGGTTTCCTCCCACCGTCTAAAAGATGTGCTGGTTCGATGCATTGACCCAACCGGGCACCCAAGAGCAGTAACTAGGGGAATTTCACAATAACTTCATTGAAGTGTTAATGAAAACCTTAACTTGTAATTAATAAATAAACTTTAGTTAATCCCCTGGCACTAAGGGCAATTTAGCTTTGTCAATCTACCTAACGCACACATTTTTGGACAGTGGGAGGAAACACATGCAGACAGGGGGCAAATGTGCAAATCCCCCACAGGCAGTGACTCAAGCCAGGAATCAAATTCGGGTCCCTGGCCTTGTGACACAGCAGTGCTAACCACTGTGCCACCATGATTCCTAGCTGTTCATGGTATGTTGTCAATGTGGCTGCTAAAGAACTACTTGAGCCACAACAAGGATACATGCATGAGCCCACCAAGTAGAGAGCCATGACAGCAGGTAGCCTAGAATTTTTCACTGGGTAAACTGGTATCAAGCAAGGGGAGTGGAGTCTAAGATAGACATTGTAAATTGTCACATTTTTCTAACTTTGTATAATAAAGTTATTTGTTTGTTCAAAACCCATGGAATCTTATGGCTTTATTTTGTTAACAAATAGCTTAAATCTCAAACTGGGAATCACATATGTCCATAAGAGGTATAACCCTGTTAAAAAGTCATAACTTCCCATTTAATTCTACCTCACCAATCTCTACTGTTCTTCTGGTTTCTCCCACGTCCTTCACCCCTCTTGCTGGGGCCTGTCAGCCTGGGGATTTATCTGCAGTTTGTCTTCCATTAACTCTTCTCCGTAGACTGTCCGTCATCCCAGCAGTGGCTATCACACAAACCTGGCACTGTTGGGGCCACAGAGCAACCGGCCAATTGGGCTGACAAGCAGTTCTGTATGGTGGGCCTCTCTCCCTAGCTGCAAGTCTTGCCTTTAGCTCAGCATTAAATGGCTGTGGGTCAGCCAATATTGGTGTGGATGCTTCAAGTGGCAAGGTGGAGAACTCCCCAATACCAAAAATTCTTCCCTATGAATTCTTCCATCAGATAAATACATTTACTTAGAAACAGGGTAAGCATCTGTATAGTTTTCCCTCACTTCTCAACTCAAAATGCATTTGTCATATTAAATCAAAAGCTGATAACTAAAAGAATATCTGAGAGTTGATGAATGATGGGTCTATCATTAAATCAAAAAGATTTAAGGATTGAGAAAAAAATAGGAATGATGGAGAAGAAAACAGGGTAAATTAAAGTCCAATTGCATCATGAATGAGAAACGAGAAAAGAAATGAAAGACTCGATTAACAATGGAGAGAAAAACAAATTTGAAATTAATAATAATCTCTGAGAACAATTTAACACTCTGTAGAAATGCAACTGCACAGTTTGAGTTGATCCCTTTCTGATCCTGACATGTTTAGTGGCACTGCAGGAGTATAGATTTTGGCACTAAAATGCCCATTTCATTTTAATTTTTTTTTATTCGTTTATGGCAAGTGGACATCACTAGGTAGGACAGTAATCATTGTCTGTCCCAAAATTGCCTTGAAGATCGTTCTGAGCTGCCATCTTAAACCTCTGCAAGCCATGCGTGTACATTCGCTATTAGGGAGGAAGTTCCAGGATGTTGACCCAATGACAGTAAAGGAACCTGTTATATATTTAAAAGGCTTGCAACTTGCTTTAAGAGCTGATCACATGATTTGATGGTGATGTCATTAGGGTGCTTTATTTTGAATACTCTTGTACTTTGTGTAGGGCTGAGAACATCTCTTTCAATAAACCTGTTTTATGTTACTTTAAATCTATGGGTGCAAACCAAGTCATTTACTTCCGTGCTCACAATCCCTAATATAGTTAGGACAATACAGGAGCATGATATGTTTTCAAATCATAATGGTTAATGGAGTAGACAGGAACTTCCAGCTGGTGGTGTTCCTATCCTTCTGTCCCTGTCCTTCTTAGTGGTACAGGTCACGGGAGGTGGGAGTTGCTGTTGAAGGAGCCTGGCTGAGTTCCTGCAGTGCATCTTGCGGATGGCACACACTGCTGCCATTGTGCATTGGTGGGATAAATATTGAAAATGATGGTGGATGGGATACTAATCAAGTGAGTTGTTTTTTTTTTCCTGGATGATGTCCAGCTTCTTGAGTGTTGTTGTAGCTGTACTCATTCAAACAAGTGGAGCATATTCTATTACAATCCTGACTTGTGCTTTGTAGATGATGGATATCATTTGGGAAGTCAGGAGATGAGTTATTTTCCACATAAATTCCAGCCTCTGCCCTGCTTTCATAGCCACAGTATTTATATGGCTGGTCCAATTCAATTTCTGGTCAATGGTGACCCCCAGGATGTTGATAGAGGGGATTCAGCAGTGGTAATGTCATTCAATGTCAAAGCATGTTGGTTAGATTCTCCCTTGTTGGTGATGCTTATTACCTGGCATGTGAAGCATGAATGTTACTTGCTATTTGTCAGCCCAACTCTGGACATTGTCCAGGTCTTATTGTGTTTGAAGGCGGACTGATTCAGTTTCTGATGAGTCACAAGTGGTGCTGAACACTGTGCAATCATTACTGAACATCTCCACTTCTGACCTTATAATGAAGGGAAAGTCATTGATGAAGCCGATGAAGATGACTGGGACGAGTACAGTCCCCAGAGGGATTCCTGTTGCAGTGTCCGAGGACTGAGATGATTGACCTCCAACAACTACAACTATATTCTTTTGTGCTAGATATGATTCCAACCAGTGCAAATTTTCCTCCGCCGATTCCCATTGTTGCCAGACTTGGTCAAATGCATTCGTTCTCACATTAGCTCTGTTCTTTGTCCATGTTTTGATCAAGGTCATGAGGGCAGGTGCTGGGTGTCCTGACAGAGCTCAGACTGAGCATTAGTGAGTAGGCTGTTGCTAAGTAAGTGCTGCTTGATAGCACTGTCGATGATGCTTTCCATTGCTTTTCTTATCATGAACAGTGGACTGATGGGTGGTAATTGGTCAGATTGGATTTGTCGCACTTTTTGTGGCAAATTTAATTGGCAATGAATGCGCCCATGCAGTAATTGTTTGATAATCGTAAAGAAGTTTTAAGGATAAGCTGCTGTTTTCCGGGGGTTGAAGATGAAGTGTGTAAATCACTCAGTAACTTATGGAGATTCCAGTTTATTGGGTATCTGTTTCTTGCAACAAGTTGATGGAAATTTACACATTAATAATGGTGAGTCATTAAACACACCATTATTTTGACAGCAAAATTTGAGCTAATTGAAAGAGGAACTTCTAGTCAATAATTTCATCTTTCAAATAAATATTTCTACCAGATTTACTTAAGCTGTCATAAACTTACTGCAGGTGCATGATTTTCCAACTGGAGAAATATATCATTAAGTTTGTTCCTGATTAAGTTCTCACAACTTCTCTCGGGAATTCTCCACATTGCAATTCCATTTCTCTCCCTGCACCTAGTGGCAGACCTTTGTCTGTTTCCATAGCTAGTAATTCCCACTACAGGTCACTAGTCCATCACCGGGGGTTTATAGCTTGAGGGCACCACTTCACATCATGCGTTTCTGACTTGGAGTCTCTCCCACTCTTATCGCCAGCCACTGTCATGCTTGGAACGATTTGCAGGTTGACACTCAATCTGTTTGACTGCATTATTAACACACCTTCCTCGGCCGTCAAATCCTGGGATGAGACTCAAACCCAGAACTTCTGGAGAAGGGATGCCACCCACTGCGCCACAAGAATCCTCCACGTTGCAACAGTGTAAAATATTGTGGCTTCTGAGAAAGAAAGTAAGATAAATTCTGAAACAATGCTTCTTATAATTTAACTATTGTGTTTTTGAGGGCTATAAAAGTGATGGCCAATCACAGTCAGCCCAGAAACTACAGCCTGGAGTGTCCTGCCCTTCCACATGGAAAGGGCAGCATGTTACCTTGTGATATGAAAATGCTCATAAAATAGGAGGTCAAAACAAAATCTTTAGTGAAATGAAGCTATGTTCAACAACTCTGATCCTAAAGTGCTTTGAAATCCTACTTCCCCTGAAATGTTACTCTCATTAAGTGAGAAAGGAAGTGAAGAATATCTCTAGTTTGCTCTCATCTTTCAAGGGTTGTATACAATCTTCCCTCTGGCTCTAAGGGATTGAATATGAATCACATGAATAGTTAAAAAAAAACCGACACGCAACCTCTTATTAATAACACTGAGGACCACAAGGAACTTAAGAATCTACTATTTTGTATAACTGGTATCTTGGCATACACGTGAACACACAATACTCCTGATGTTAAGAGACAGATTATTCTTGGAATGTGTATTATTCTCAGTAGATTGAATTGACGCACAGTGCAATTATATGGATAAACCAAGACACTAGATATAACTGTTGGTGGTATTAGTAGACCATTAACAGACAGTATTACATTCTTCCTATCATTTTAAGAGGTGATAAATCTATCTGAAATAAAATAAAATAACCCATTAAAATAATGTCTTCTAATATCACAATTTTTCCCCCTGTGAACAATTTGTTTTAAATTACCTGTCTATATGAATGTCATAATATTTACCTCTATACTCCATTTTACGTCATTTTTTTACTCCAATCTTACAAATGTTCCCACAGCATGCCTGTGTTTTCCTGCTTCTCCTAACTTAATATGGATGGTACTACTGTCCACTTATACATCAAAGTCATTCATTGTGTGTGAAGCACTTGAAATGTTTGAGGCTGGATGAGGTGTTCAGCTTTCTCTCATCATGGAATCTTGGGCCCTCCTCTGTGGCGGGTTTGTGTAGTGGAGGTGCATTTGATTAGGTGGAGGTTGCGAATCCTGGCACATTCCTACTTCCACCCCAATTAAGACCTTGGCAACAAGGCCCAGAAACAATCTTCTTACCCCACTAACAACTGAAGCTCTTAAATGGCCAATTAATTGTCCACTTAAGAGCTTCATTCCACCATTCATATTAACAGAATGGTGGGTGGAAAGAAGGGGAGAGGGCGTGCTATGGCAAGCAAATCCATGCAGAGTTCTTTCAGGTTCCCAAGGGTGTGAGGATTCCTTGTTCAAAGGTGCCCAGTGTCTGATCAAGGACCCAGCATTGGTAGATTGGGCACCCACTGAGATCCGCACCTTGCCCTTGCTGCTTGACCTCTTTCCCCTGACATGACCCCTAACTTGTGATAGCCTATCATTATCACTCAATCTGGCTTGGGATCCTGCACAATGCCCCCAATGGGTGGAGGTCATACTGGCAGCAGCCATCACTTCTCCAGCAGTGATGTCATTCAGTGGAGCTGCCTGCCAAGTGCCCAGTAGTTCTCAGTGGATGGGACTCCACCTCTGAGGTCCTAGACCACAGGTGCCTGACTAGAACAAGGTAGTGCGGGCCCTCCTGAAGAGAAGCAATGCAGGCCTCTCACACCCATCACTTCCACAAGATTCTGCCCCACATAACCAATCAAAAGCATAAGAAGATAAGTAACAGGGTCTGCTGGGTTGTTTGAGCTTTGAATCAATAGCGTATTCTCAATATCAGATTCAGTTTGATATTGAAGTGTCCTAATGAATGGCTGGCATTTCACATAAACAGCGCCAAGGGATGAAAGAAATTTATGTATTGGGAGCTTGACATTGCATTGTAAACATGTACAGTATCCGTGTCAAGTGAAGTCTGGAATTCCTACTGAATACTGTTGGTATTTTGGTTAATACTTATTTAATTTGATTTGATTTATTATTGTCACATGTAACAGCATACAGTGAACATTGTTATTTCTTGCACGCTATGCAAAGCATATCGTTCATAGAGAAGGAAACAACAGACTGCAGAATGTAGTGTTACAGTCATAGCAAGAATGTAGAGAAAGATCAACTTAGTGCGAGGTAGGTTTATTCAAAAGTCTGAAGGCATCAGGGAAGAAGCTAAAGATGGAGTGGGAATCTATTATTACACCAGATCCTTGTCCAATTTAGCAGCCACTAAGTCGTCTCTAACAGGCTTTTGCTGGTAGGTGCCTTCAACTGTTGGAGGCAATAATGTGTTAACTTAATTTATCCTAATTTTCTGTACTTCCCACTTATTTGTACTTAGTGGCAATCATCTCTCTCATTTAAACTGATTTCTATATTGAATTTGAGGGAGAATGTGGGAGTGCATTTAATGAGTCAACCAAAAATATTTGAAAATGTTGTAATATATTTTGTTCATCCAAAGGCACTTGAGCATTGCTGAAAAAGAGGCACTTTTGTTAAAGCTTTTTGTCTTGCATTTATCAGGACAATTCTCAAGAATACAATTTCAAAGGAGGCAATAATTTTATACCTTATGAGAAGAGAGTAACCCTCGTGGGGTTAATCGGAATAGGGTGGATAAAGTTGATGTCAGAGGGTCAGTGCAGATTTGATTGGCCTAATGTCCTCCTTTGGCGCTGTAGGGATTCTATGATTCTACGTTCAGAGTGCTGGTTGGTTAGCAAGTGGACTTTGATTGGTAGAGGTGTTGCTATGAAGAATGTATCAGTTGATGGTGAATTACAGTTAACTGCTAAGCACTGTTTGAAATTTAAACAAAAGTGTCTTTCTTTTCAACAATACCAAACAACTGTTTTGACATTTTGTTTATTTATGACTATGCTCCTATTTTACCAACTATGTTTCTGATATTTGCTGTAGGTATGCCATTCTCCCTTTTCCCTTTATCAGAAAACCAAACTGAGACTTTCATTGAAGATTTTCCCCTGGATGGTCGTTTCATGAAAGACAAAGATGGGAGATCAGGCTAGTATATTTAGCTGCAGCAGGAATGTGTTGCTGACAATCTGAATAGAACAGCAATCTAAAGGTGATAAAATAAGAACAGAAAATTCTGGTAAGTACTCAGCAAGTTTGGGAAGATCTATGGAGAAAAAGATAGAGTTAGTGGTTTTTAGTAGCTTCTGAGTGGAAAATGGAGCTATCTTAATGTGGATGGGCTGCTCACTCCAAAGTGGCCGACAACAATTTACATATTTAAAGTCCTATTATAATGGGGCTTTTGGCACTTTGTTGATGGTGGGGTGGGGCAGATTGTCCTCTACACCCCCCTCCATGATGGGCCGCCCCATCATTGCTGGGATGGCCAACAGCTGAATGGATGAAGCCTTGATGCAGCAGCTTAGATAGCCATTGGGGCCAGAGTCTCCATAGCATAAATAGGATTTAAGACAGCAGCCCCAACATCTCTGGAGGGGCATCTTTTCCAACCTTCAACATCTGATTTTTTTTTGTTTTGTTCATGAACTCAGTGCTGAAGGTTCAGGATCTCCTGCCTGACTCAGCAGAAACCATCCCTCCCACTGGCACTGCTGAGGCTTCAGAGATGCCGAGGCCCTCAGATTGGGCTGGGAGTTTCAGGTGCCTGCCTGCCATCCTTAACCGCACAGAGTGGGTCCTGCTGTTGACAAGTGCAGGCTCAGAACCTGCCTTCCATTCTAACATTGGGGTTCCCATGCCCCAGTTAAAATTCAGGGTGTTGACTTCTCAATAACCCAAAGGCGATGTTCAGAGGACATCTTTATGTTGCTGTAAAGCAGATGTTCATGTTTAGCACATCTGACCACCCCTGTCAGTCGACATATGCAGTAGGTGCTAATTTGGGAGGAAACCAATGGACAATAATGAAACTCAGCAGCATGCTTCTTTCCCCACACACAAGACCTGGGGACCAGAAGACACCTTTCTACAAAAAACACCTTTAAGACTTTCATGTCATCTGAAACCTTTTCCCTTGTCCGACTTCATTTAGGTCATAAGACAAGTCAACCCGAAATAAGGTGAAAATTTTGTAAAGAAGAACTCCTACCTGTGTCCCATGAGTTTGGAATAATGATAATGTGCATGCCATGGCTGAAGGCAATTCAACTACAGAACCCTCAGGAGATTTCTAAGCAGTACTGCCAGTGTGCAGACGCATTGAAAGATAATTAAAAAGGAGGTCTGGTGCGATCAGAGAAAATTATGGATTGTGCGTGTGCTGAACCTAGAAAATGCAGGAGTTAGCAATAACTACTAGAGAATCAGTAATAGCCATCATTCCACTAAATTAATCATGAGTCAATCGTGATGTATAAAATATGAATCAGTGTGTTAGAGTGTTGTAAAGGTCATCGAATGGGAGGATGGGAGGGTGGTCCTCATGACAATTCCTCCTGCAGTTTATAAGCCTAGCAGGAGCACAGGAGTGTGTTGCAGTCTTTTTATGATTACATTTTCTTTCACATAATATACCTCAGTGTGCAAAGCAGAAAGGAAATAAAAATCATAAGCATCAGAAATTTGAAGGAAAAGCAAAAACTGCTTCAGACAGCAGCTCAAACAGACCTGAAAGCAACAAGGCCTGGTTGGCTTCTCATGTGTAAACCTTTCAGCAGAACAGGGCTCCAACTTTTTTTATCTTTACAAATGTGCTGTGGATTTCCCATTTCTGCTTTCATTTTGGATAACAAGATTTCCTTTTTGATTAGGAATAGGATGTTGATTGCAATTTGCCTCCCTGGTGCCAAAGTCAAGGACGTTACGGAGCAGCTGCAGGACATCTTTTTGGGGGAAGGAGAATGTGTGCTGCGCATTCATACTAATGACACAGATAGGAAGAGACATGAGGTGCTGAAAGCAAATTTGAAGAAGTTAGGAAAGAAATTAAAGAGAAGGACATCTAAAGCAGTGATCTCAGGATTCTCCCCAGTACCATTTGTTAATGCTCATCACAGGAGGACTGAGCGATTGAACATGTGGCTAGAGAAGTGGTTTAGGAGGGAGGGCAGCAGATTTCTGAGACATTGGGACTGATTCTGGGCAGGTGGGACCTGTACGAGCTGGACAGCTCACAACAGGACCGAAACTAATATCCTCACACAGAGATGTGCCAACACCATCATTTAGGCAGTAAGACAACTTGGGGAGGGTCCAAACTAACTTGTCAGGGGGATAGGAACCTGAGGGATAGCTCAAATTGGAAGGAAGTAAAGTCAGTAAAAGGAAGTAGAAAAGTGGCAAATGAAATTAGAAGACAGGTGAAACGAAGGAGAGTGTAGCTAAATCTAAATTGTGGAATAATATGTTACAGGTGTTCTATCTGAATTACACAACAGGGCGATTCTCCCATCCATAGCACTAATGTTTTAGCACGGTGGACTAGGAGAATCATGAGCCAGCCAGTTCATGGGATTCGCGCATGCGTTCCCGACACATGCGCATGTCCCAGCACCGGATATCTGGTGCAGTTCGGACTACACTGGAAACTAGCAGTAAGTCATTTAAATCTACTTTTAATGTAATTTAAATGTCATTATCAGGACTTAGGTGTCCAGGTCCACAAGCACCTCCCACCCACCAGTACAATTTAACTCTGGTGGGTTCATACTAGCTAACCACTTTGGGTAATTAGTGGCCCGATCCCTCTGGAGTGAAAGGTTGGCAATCGGAGTCCCCCAGGAGGTCGGGCAGCGGGGGGGAGGCATACCCTGACCATGGGCACCCTGGCATTGCCAGCCTATGACCCCAACAGTATCCAAGAGGCAAACTGCCCATGCTCATCAGGCATGGGGTAATGCCCAGGGCATGGGGCCAAGTGGTTGGACCAAGGGGTGCAGCCTTAGGCTTGGGGCCAGCTTGGAAACGGGCAGACCCTAGGGAGCAAACAGTGGGAGTGGGGAAGAGGTCCTGCTTCCACTCTGTATTGGGATCAGTCAGACTGGAGGGGGTGGTGTGGTCTGCCTCCCATGGGGGAGCAGGGGGTCTGCCGGGGGGTGAGGGTGTCTGCCGAGTGAAGTGGGGGGATCTGCCTCCAATTGGGAGGGGAATCTACTGAGAGGGGGGATTGTCACATCTGGGGGATGCTCACAACACATATTCATCCGTTCAAGGTGCAAGAAAACAAAGAATGTCAGTCAACTATCTCAAAAAGATTATTACATAGTTTACAGCCATTATACATTCCTTTGAGGCACAAAGAAATGAAATGTCAGTCAACTATAGTTAACAAAAGAAGTTAAGGATTGTATATGATTGAGCTGAAAGGTCAGTAAAGTTGCCAGTAATAGTATCAAGTTTGATTCCTGGGAGAATTTTAGAATACAGAATAGGAAAACTAAGAGAGGGAGAACAGAATATGAACATAATCTAACAAATAAAATAAAAATAAACTGTAAAAGCTTCTATCAGCATGTAAAAAAGAAACGTTTGGCTAAGGCAAATGTGGGACCATTACAGACAGTGTGAGGAGAATTTATAATGGGGAATAGGGAAATGCCAGCGAGCTAAATGATTACTTTGTGTCTGTCTTCACTGAGGAAATCAGTGAGGTCCCCCAGAATTAAAAATTTCTGGGACTAGGAAAAATGAAACATTGAAAGAAATTAGTATTAGTGAAAAGGTTGTATTGGAGAAATTAATGGGATTGAAGATTGGTAAGTCTCAGGGACCTGATGACTTACTTCCTAAAATGTTGAAAGAGACAGCTCTAGATATAATGGATGCATTGGTGTTCATCTTCCAAAATTCTATAGATTCTGGAATGTCTCTGCAGATTGAAAGGGAGCAAATCTCACTCCACTACTTAAGAAGGGAAGGGGAAAAAAATGAGATGACAGACCTGTTAGCTTTATATCAGTCATAAGGAAAATGTTAGAATCTATTATACACGATGTGGTGAATAGACACTTGGATAATAATTATCTGATTTGGCATGGTCAACATAGATTTATGGATGGAATTAAGTTTGATGAACCTGCTGGAGTGTTACTAACAGAAATGGTCAAGGGGAGGTGGTGGATATAGTATACTTAGACTTTCAGAAGGCTTTTGATGAAGTCTCCCAAAGGAGATTGGTTAGCAAAATTAAAGAACATGGGATAAGAGATAATATACTGGCATCAGTCAAGGTTTGGTTAACAGGCAGAATAGAGAGAGTAGGAATAATGTCTAACAGTAATCTTGGCGTCCCCTTTGCTCTCATAGTTTTCTATCCTTGCAAATCTGACCACTTTTCAGTTAAAGTAATTTGCCCCAATTACAAAGTTAGTTATCACTCATAATTCAATGCTGTCAGTGGGTGGTAATTTTAAGGTACGAACAGGCCCTCTTGCCGTATTTCTTTTACAAGGGCCTAATGTTCTTTGTAAACCTGAGAAATTATTTGCTTTTCTGCCCCTGCAGAGATAGCCTACCTTTTGCATAACATATAGAACATATAGAACGTTACAGCACAGAACAGGCCCTTCAGCCTTCGATGTTGCGCCGACCAATATAAAAAGCAATGCCCCTCCAAACTAAACCATTCCCTTCTCTTCCTTATACTTATCAACTAACCTCTTAAACGCCACCAAACTTGGCGCATCTACAACTGCTGCAGGCAGGGCATTCCACTCCCGAACCACCCTTTGGGTAAAGAACCTACCTCTGATATCCGTCCTATAACTATCACCCCTTAATTTAAAGCTGTGTCCCCTCGTGCTAGCTTTCTCCATCCTAGGAAAAAGGCTATCACTGTCCACCCTATCTAAACCTCTAATCATCTGATATGTTTCGATCAGGTCCCCTCTTAGCCTCCTCCTTTCTAACGAAAACAACCTCAAATCCCTCAGCCTCTCCTCATAAGACCTGCCCTCCATACCAGGCAACATCCTGGTAAACCTCCTCTGTACCCTCTCCAATGCCTCCACATCTTTCTTATAATGTGGGGACCAGAACTGCACACAATACTCCAAGTGCGGCCGCACTAGAGTTTTGTACAGTTGCAACATGACGTTGCGGCTCCGAAATTCAATCCCTCTACCAATAAAAGCCAAGACTCCATATGCCTTCCTAACAACCTTCTCGACCTGACTGCCTACTTTCAGGGATCTATGCACATACACACCAAGATCCCTCTGTTCATCTAGACTACTAAGAATCCTACCATTTGCCCTATACTCTACACATTTATTATTTCTGCCATAGTGCATTACCTCACACTTTTCCACATTAAACTCCATTTGCCACCTCTCGGCCCAGCTCTGCAACTTGTCCAAGTCCCTCTGCAAACTATAACACCCCTCTTCACTATCTACCACTCCACCGACTTTAGTGTCATCTGCAAATTTACTAATCCATCCTTCAATACCCTCATCCAGATCATTTATAAAAATTACAAACAGCAGGGGCCCCAAAACAGACCCCTGAGGTACACCACTTGTCACCGAACTCCACGATGAATATCTCCCATCAACCACCACCCTCTGTCTTCTATCTGCTAGCCAATTCCTAACCCAATTAGCTAAATCACCCTCTATCCCATACATCTGCATTTTCTGCAGAAGTCTTCCATGGGCCACCTTATCAAACGCCTTACTAAAGTCCATATATACCACATCAACCGCCTTACCCCCATCCACCTCCTTAGTCACTTTTTCAAAAAACTCAATGAGGTTAGTAAGGCACGACCTACCCTTCACAAAACCATGCTGACTATCTCCAATCAATTCATTACTCTCTAAATAACTATAAATCCTATCCCTAATTATTCTCTCCAACACTTTGCCCACCACAGAAGTAAGACTCACTGGCCTATAACTCCCTGGAAGATCTCTCTTCCCCTTCTTGAACAATGGGACCACATTCGCTACCCTCCAGTCCTCTGGAACCACACCCGTAACCAACTAACTGTGACCTAGAAATCGACCCTTTGTCCCAATAAGCTCATGTTGCTGTTTACCCTACACATAATCCTAATTCCATGTCCTGTTCTATATTTGTTTCCCTTTCCTTCATTTATCTACCTAAAATATTCTTCAATTTTGATATGGGAGAGCCCCAAAACCAGAAAAACCTGCTTGAGGACAACTGATCTCTTCATGGTCCGCTCCTCGCCCGCTCTGATTCCCATGGCGATGAAATCCACCCATGATCTCTGTTTTAATCATGAACTCTTGTGAAATTGTACGAATGAAGTAGTGGCATGATGGGAAAGTTGTTCAAGTATTTGGTACAAAATAAGGAAAACTGACTTTGCATAACCTAAGACATGAATAGGACCGGAGAAGGTCAAGACCTGATAAGGCTGACTTCGTATAACCTAGGGCTGCATGAGTAAGACAAGATAAGGGATGAAGGAGTCACTAACTTTCTTCTGTTCTATCAAAAGACAAGATAAAGGTATGAATGATAAGTTACCTGAGATGAAGAGTTAAACATAGAACATAGAACATTACAGCACAGAACAGGCCCTTCGGCCTTCGATGTTGTGCCGACCAAAATAAAAAGCAATGCCCCTCCAAACTAAACCATTCCCTTCTCTTCCATATACTTATCAATTAACCTCTTAAACGCCACCAAACTTGGCGCATCTACAACAGCTGCAGGCAGGGCATTCCACTCCCTAATCACTCTTTGAGTAAAGAACCTACCTCTGATATCCGTCCTATAACTCATACCCCTTAATTTAAAGCTGTGTCCCCTCGTGCTAGCTTTCTCCATCCTAGGAAAAAGGCTATCACTGTCCACCCTATCTAAACCTCTAATCATCTTATATGCTTCAATAAGATCCCCTCTTAGCCGCCTCCTTTCTAACGAAAACAACCTCAAATCCTTCAACCTCTCTTCATAGGACCTGCCCTCCATACCAGGCAACATCCTGGTAAACCTCCTCTGTACCCTCTCCAATGCCTCCACATCTTTCTTATAATGTGGGGACCAGAACTGCACACAATACTCCAAGTGCGGCCGCACTAGAGTTTTGTACAGTTGCAACATGATGCTGCGGCTCCTAAATTCAATCCCCCTGCCAATAAAAGCTAAGACTCCATATGCCTTCTTAACAACTTTATCCACTTGACTGCCTAGGAGGCAGTTCTAGGAGGTCTGCACGTTGTACCATGATTTATGACAATGCTTACGATGCTATTATTAATCGAATTCCTGAATAAGCTCTGGTCACACAAACTGATAATGATTATGTATAAATATTGAACTGATTCTTTATATAAAGTGCAGACTTGAGGAAGAATTAACAAGTTGCTCTCTAAATTCAAGTTTTTGCCAATATTGCATGCAGTGTTTTGTAAATAAAGACAAGTTATTTTGCTGGAACGAACTACCACAGTCAAGATGCAGGAAAATTCCCAGTTCAACATACTGACAGTGCATTCTACAGTGACATAACCCTTTACTTAAAAAAAAACCTCTGCTCGTTCTCCTGAATCTCTTACTTTTGAGGTTATGTATCTGTGACCTCCCAAACAAATGACAGCAGTCTATTCAACATACCTTCTCTAAACCATGCTAATTCTGAACACCTCTGACAATCACTCAGTAAACTCCCTACTCTGAAGAAAAAGTCAGAATTATTCAATTTCTTTTTTGTATTTCTTTAGATCAGGCAGCATTCTAATGAAGCTGTGCTGTGCTCTCTCTCTTCAATATCTAACATCTTCCAGTAGTAGGATATCCAAAATTGAACACAACATTAAAACTCACATTATCCTTTTATTCCAAGTGCCAACCCTAGCTATGACTGTAACACTACATTCTGCACCCTCTCCTTCTGTATAGCATGCAAGAAACAATACTTTTCACTGTAGATCAATACATGTGACAATAATAAATCAAATCAGTCAGGTGTCATTGGCGACCATGGACTTCCACTGTATTTGTCTGTGTTTCTGCTTGTCAAAGCACTGCAGTGATTTGTTGTTGACATCTACAATATGGCTGACCTGTCACCAGATATATGGAAGGATTTATAGTCTGATAATGAACCTGTCTGGCCACAGTGTGAACACACTTTCTAAGGCTATCAAGTTCTGAGACGGGATTTGCATCTGGAGATGGGGAAGCTGCGCCTCGAAGCCTCCTCAAAATCACCACAGGAGATGGTACCATCAACAGACCCAACATGAGCTGGGCTCAAAATCTGAATTAACTAGTCAGGTCTATTTACAGGAAATAAACAAAGAAGATGCAAGATTTTGTATAATGACGGCAGCAGTGAACAATGTTTTTGAATGACTATCTGCTCCAAGAATATCTTTGCCAACAAGCTGTATAGTGCTCCAACTCTACAAAAACAGAAAATGCTGGAAAATCTCAGCAGGTCTGGCAGCATCTGTGAGGGGAGAATAGAGCCAACATTTCAAGTTTAGGTAACCCTTTGTCAGAGCCAGGCAGGATTACATATTCACACAGAGTTCAATTTTTCTCTAATAAATATTCAAACAGTCTTTAAAGTGATTGAAATATATGGAAAATCCTGAGTTGATGTAAGAAATGTACACATTAATGGCTTAATGCTTCCCCCAAAAGGGAATGGTTTAGGTTAGAGGGTCATTGCTTTTTCTTAATTGGTCGGCGCAACATCGAGGGCCGAAGGGCCTGTTCTGCGCTGTAATGTTCTATGTTCTAAAAGAGCAGTTTCCAACTTGAGTAATCTACAGGGGAGTGTCATTCATATCATCAAAATGATCCCCTCCTGACCTAACTGACACATGAATACTGTAAGTTAGAGACAAAAATACATCTCCTGGAAGTCAGGAGCTGACAACCGTCTTTATTCTTAGTTTTAAAGTTGTGCAGAATAATACATGTAGTTATGTATGAATGTATTTATATATATGATTGTGTCTATTGCAATCAGCCCTACATCCGGTGCCTATAAATGGAATTTGTCCACCTGGTGATATAAACGTGACCCCAGCATTCCAACAACGAACAATTTACATTTATGCTGTGTCTTTTGTTTCCTTAGATGTGAGATGCTTTGTATATACCATCAGAGTCCAGTCATCAAATAATTGCACTGATTGCAACCAGTAACAAAAATAAGCCTTTCAACCGAATACGAACATTAACAGTGGCGAATATTTCCAACTGACATTAATACTTCTACT
The DNA here is from genome assembly GCA_024679065.1 of Sphyrna mokarran. Lineage (NCBI taxonomy): Eukaryota > Metazoa > Chordata > Chondrichthyes > Carcharhiniformes > Carcharhinidae > Sphyrna > Sphyrna mokarran. The sequence continues at coordinate 125,370,971 of JAGIQG010000003.1, read as the reverse complement.
TCCACTGCCATTCTAAGTTTTCTAATCGGTTGATTTTAAAACTGTAGTATTACACGTCTAGTGCTGGACTCATGCTGAAAGTATTGATGTAAGTGAGTCTATTGACAAGAGGTGGCCTTGTAATAATTTTGTGGGTCACAGCGAAATCACATAGTGCCTGCTGTGTAGTTCTTTAATCAGGAAAATTCTGTGCTTTAACTATAACTGTGACAGGGCACATCTACTGTACCAAGGTGACAATTTCCATCAGATTGCTACTCTGAATGAACTTACCTTTGCTGGGATTCTGAAGCCACTGTCCTGCCCAACCTTCTTCACTCAGGCTGGGTGAGAAATGAACAGCAAAGTGTGCCCCCTGCAGCACCAGCATGGAATAAACTGTGGTACAAAGAGGTACATCACTCCCCATTTTTATGGTGTTAGGGGTGGGGGCAGGAGATGGGGGACGGGGGATTGGGAGGTTGGGAAGGATGGGAGGGGGATATGGGGAGAGCAGGAGGGGAGATAAGGACTGGGAAGGAAGGAGAGTGGGAGGCAGGAAGATGGGATGTTGTGAGACAGGGAGGAGGGAGCAAATGGAGTTCGGGGCAGGATGGGGTGAACCAAGCTAGAGGGGAGAGAGCAAACTATATCAGAGGATGAGGGGGGGAAGGGGTGGGAGGGAATCAGGCAGGGGTGGGGTGCTGCGGTGGTCTCCGGGGAGGGGGGAGGATCTTGAGTGCAAGGGGTATCCTGTACGGGGGCAGTTTCATAGTGTCCCTACAGGAAGCCATTGAGCCTGCACCGACAACAATCCCACTCGAGCCTATTTCCGTAACCCCATATATTTATCCTGCTAATCTCCCTGACACTAAGGGCAATTTATCACAGCAAATCAACCTAACCTGCACATCTTTGGAGTGTGGGAGGAAACTGGAACACCCAGAGAAAACTCTCGTAGATGCAGGAAGAACATGTGAGCTCCACACAGACAGTCACCTGAGGCCAGAATTGAACGTAGGTCTCAGGCGCAGTGAAGCAGGCGTGCTAACCACTGTGCCACAGTATTTAGATAGTTAATCCGGAGTTAGAAATGATTATTTTCTTCTAATTCTTTTTCAGAGTAACTAGCAGGGTAAAACTGGCAAAACTGCCCAAAGTTAGCAATTTAAATAATTTCTGTCACTTGGTTTCCTGCAAGCACAATTGAACAGAGAAAGTTAGAACTTCTGGGCAATTGCTGGGTAAACTCTCATGTGGGAACTTCCCCAAACCATTATTGAGTCCCTCCCAAATGCAATGTTGGGGAATCAGGAAGATATGGCCAATGATTCACATTTCTCATACCATGACTTGGAGATGCTGAGTGGGCAAGTAAGAAGTCTCACAACACCAGGTTATAGCCCAACAGGTTTATTTGGTAGTATGAGCTTTCGGAGTGCTGCCCCTTCATCAGGTGAATGGAAAGTTGGGTTCACAAACATGGTATATATAGACACAGACTCAATTACAAGTTGGAATGCGAGTCTTAACAGGTAATCAAGTCTTTACAGGTGCAGACAATGTGAGTGGAGAGAGGGTTAAGCACAGGTTAAAGAGATGTGAATTTTCTCAAGCCAGGACAGTTAATAAGGTTTTGTAAGCCCAGGCCAAATAGTTACAGGTAGTGAACACCAACCTGGATCTTGGGTTCATGTCACACGACCTGTAACCATTTGGCCTGGGCTTGCAAAATCTTACTAACTGCGCCGGCTTGAGACAATTCACACCCATCTGATGCTCAGTTCAATTAACTGTAGTGGCACTAATTATAGGGTAGAGGTTTCTCTTGTGTTAAGGTTCCTCATTCGAGCATCACCAAGTTGCAGGAGATTCCATTGTCTTCTGTGAATCCTGTCATGAATGAAGAATTCAATGCAAGATCAGTGTGAATGTCCACAAAACTGGCAGATCATATTGTCATCACTAGTGCTTGGGAATCTTCTGCAGTTATGCCACCTCTAGCCTTTATTTCAACAAGGAGAGGAAGGGGTTGGTGAACTGCTTCCCCCTTTTCAGCCCTCCTTCCCCCATTTGGTGTCAACAAGGGCTTTTTCTAAATATTTATTTTCTCCATAAATGCTTTTTCCAATCCAAATATATTTAGAATCATGGAATAGAATCACAGAATCCCTTCAGTGCAGAAGAAGGCCGTTCGGCCCATCAAATCCACATGGACTCTCCAAAGGAGCATCTGAGCCAAATGCTATCTCTATTACCCTGCTTATTTACCCCATTAATTCCCCTAATTCTCATGGTACGATTTGCTTTTTAATAAGGAAAAAAATCAAACCAGGTTTTCTAAAGAGGATGTTTTTTCTATTCCTTCAGGGGATGTGGGCTACTAGCTGGGTCAGCATTTACTCTCCCTTTCTGATTTCCCTTGAACTGAATGGCTTGCTAGGACATTTTCAGAGGACATTTAGAGTCAGCCACATCTGGAGTCACATGTAGGCCAGACCAAATAAGGACAGCAGATTTCCTTCTCTAAGGACAGCAGTGAACCAGATGTTTTTTCTTGCAACAAGTGACGACCATTAGACTTTAAATTTCAGCTTTTTTATTAAATTCAAATGTCACCATCTGCCATGGTGGGATTCAAGCCTGGATCCCCAGGTCTCTGAATTATTAGTCCAGTGACAATACCACTGTGTCTGCTGCCCCTTTGGTATCTTTGATGAGCATTACCAAACTATGAGAATCACTATACAGCCACAAGACTGGTGCCATCAATGGTTATGTCTGGTGCTGCGTAGCGTGTGTCTGGTGCTGACTGGAAGAGAACCTGGATTTTCAAGATACTGATTTGGAAATGAAAGATTTTCGCAATATTGGAGAATTGCTTTGCCGTAATCCCCCTGATCTCTTCCTTGTTGTGGGAAGCTCAGGCACTTTATGTGATTCATCTAAGCATAGGATCTCTCTGATTACTGCCTTTGTGACTTGGATGATGGTATGGAGCCTGGAGAGAGTGAAGAGCTTCCCTGAATAGAACCTAATATTGATGCTTGCCGATACGTCTCTGGTGGCTCCCTTACACAGAGGTTAAAGAGTTGGGGAGCCATACTACATCTTCCATTTAAGATACTGGTCACCAATAAAGACATTGAACATCTCACCACAGGTAGAAACGTAGCCAATAATTTGTCCTCCCCCCTTCAGTCCACTCCAATCTCCCACACCCCTACCCACCCACCATCCTCCTCTGCTCTTCACCCCCTCTCCCTTCCTTGTCTCATCTTCTTCCTGACCTCCCAGTCTCCATTTCCTGCTACCTCGGCAAAGCAACCAGGACCCCATGCACCCCAGACACTCTCTCTTCCACCTTCTTCCGTTGGGAAAAGAATCTGAGGTCATGTACCAACCAACTCAAGAACAGCCTTTTCACTGTTGCCATCAGACTTTTGAATCGACTAACCTTACATTAAGTTGATTTTCCTCTACACCCTAGCAATGACTGTAACATTACATTCTGTACTCTTTCATTTCCTTCTCTATGAATGGTATGTTTTATCTGTATAGCGTGGCCAAGAAACAATACTTTTCACTGTATGTTAATACATGTGACAATAATAAATCAAATCAAATCCTTCTCTTTGTTTCCCAGTCACCTCACCATCATATACAGTAAACTCAAGATTTTGACAAACTTGCTTGGCCACTCTAGCTTGCAGAGTAAGTGCCATAGTACCTCACACTATCAAAAGCTTTAGTGAGGTCTAGAGGCTGACAGATCCTGCTGTTGCTCTCTGCATTTTTCTTACAGAGGGATATAGAGGGTTGGGTATCTCATGCATAGTTGATGCAATATCACCCTTTTTCCCTACAACCCAAACCCAATTTCTGACCCTAAATTTTTATTTTGTCTCCTGCATGGATTTCTAGTTAACAATAATGTCTGAGGGTTCTGCCTGCGACTGGATATTGTAGAATGAATCTTCACCTTTAAGTGGATATTCCTCCTGTTAAACAGAACCTGTCCAATTTTCATTTAGTTCAAGCAACTTCTTGAGAGAGCAACTTGCGGGCTCACCTGGGGAAAGTGAGGGAATACATGCCCCTTAGTTCCCCCATCTTCCAACATTCACATAGGCCAAGAAGTAGGTGTGGAAGTAGGAAGCTGAGAAACTGAATGCCATCTCCACTGAACCCAGGACAGCAGAGCACTACTGCAATAAATTCCACAATATGACCAGATCATACTGCCTCTTTCTTCCTTGCTCGCAGTACTGTACTCAAGTCCTTAATTAATGATTGAGTAACAAACAGCACAGGCTTCTCTGGGGTGAACAAACACCTTCACTGTTGCACACATCATCCCTACAACAACACATATGAGTCCATTTGATTTCCCCTCTTGCCTTTGCATGTTTGGATGGTACATAACTCCAGGGAGAGCATGAAGCCTGTAGGACAGGGATCATGAGCATGGAGGCTCTAACCCACTCTGCAGGGAGAAGGCTCTGAAAGTGCTGGGCTTCTTCACAGTCATGGCTGCAGTGGAGACTGAAGTGGAGAAAGGACAGTCTACAGGCAGTAGCCCAGTCTCTGTGTGTTCCCTGCCAGTGAACAATTCTTCCCCCCATAGAAACAGGAGGAGGCTATTCAGCTTTTTGAGTCTGTTCCACCATTCAAAGAAATCATGACAAAACTGTACTGTAAATCCATCCATCTCCTTAAGGCTCTATAACTTAATCTGGCATTGATCTATTGATCTCAGAGTTCAAATTAGCATCAACATTTGCTTATCTTCTGAATGATCTGAGGCCTCAGTGACAACCATACAAATCCTTTAATATTAATCCGAAGAGTCAAAATGAGGTTGGGTAGAAAAGGCATCTTGGCATCACCCAGTGGGCACCTTGGCACTGCCTACCAAGCACTGGGCAGTGCCATAGGGGGACCTGAGGGGGGAGGGGTTGATCATTATGCACTCTACAGTTGTGATGAATGGGGGGAAAGGGGACTGCAGGGTTTAGGCCATGGAAAGGGGAACAATTGCCGCTGCCACTCTGCATAGCATTGGGGGGGAGGGGATTGTCGGTTTCGGCCACGGAAGCCAGCTGAAAGCAGCAGAGGCTGTGTGATAGATCTCTGCCTCTCTCAGAGCAAAGACCCGCACAGGCGCAATGGTGTCCTCTGCTGCTATCAGCCAGGTTTCTGGCAATTTAAGCCCAGCCCACTCCTCCTACAGGCAGAAAGCAGGTTTCAGGACTTTGTTTATGCACTAAGTGCATAAGACTTGAGATTTGGACTCTCTGTAAAAAATGGATTTAAAACTCTCCCATTTTCATGCACGTTAAGAACATAAGAACATAAGAAATAGGAGCAGGAGTAGGCCATCCAGCCCCTCGAGCTTGCCCTGCCGTTCAATAAGATCATGGAAGTGGATCAGCAAATTTCATTACCCTACACTCAGCCCTTTCCTCCAGATCATCTATTTATACGGTAAACAGTTGAGGCCCCAGCATCGATCCCTGGGGCACTCCACTAGTCACCATCTGCCAACCAGAATAGCACCCATTGATTCCTACTTTCTGCTTCCTATAAGACAATCAATCCTCTATTCACGATAATACCCCCAACTCCTTGCATCCTAACATTCTGCAGCAATTTTTTGTGAGACACCTTATCAAATGCCTTCTGGAAATCTAAAAACACCACTTAGAATTTTTTTCATAAGGTTGCCCCTTTACAGTCACATGCCGATGCAGCATCAGAAGGTCGTTGGAGGTCTGGCATCTATCAATAGAGTCATAGATGTTTACAAAATGGAAACAGGCTCTTCGGCCCAATTTGTCCATGCTGCCCTTTTTTTTAAAACCCCTAAGCTAATCCCAATTGCCCACATATGGGCCATATCCCTTTAAACCCAATGTACCCATGTAACTATCTAAATGCTTTTTAAAAGATAAAATTGTACCCATTTCTACTACTACCTCTGGCAGCTTGTTCCAGACACTCACCACTCTCTGTGTGAAAAAATTGCCCCTCTGGATACTTTTGTATCTCCCCCCTCTCACCTTAAACCTATGCCCTCTACTTCTAGACTCCTCTGCCTTTGGGAAAAGATTTTGACTATCTATCTTGTCTGTGCCCCTCATTATTTTATAGACCTCTATAAGATCATCCCTCAGCCTCCTACACTCCAGAGAGAAAAGTCCCAGTCTATTCAGCCTCTCCTTATAACTCAATCCATCAAGTCCTGGTAGCATCCTAGTAAATCTTTTCTGCACTCTTTCTAGTTTAATAATATCCTTTCTATAATAGAATGACCAGAATTGCACAGTGTATTCCAAGTGTAGCCTTACCGATGACTTGTAGAACTTCAACAAGATGTCCCAACTCTTGTATTCAATGTTCTGACCAATGAAACCAAGCATGCCGAATGCCTTCTTCACCACTCTGTCCACCTGTGACTCCACTTTAAAGGAGCTATGAACATGTATCCCTATATCTCTTTAACAACCCAAAATTACTAATGGGTCTGGTTTCTTAATATGATGATGTAGAGATGCCAGCGTTGGACTGGGGTAGTAGGAACTCAGTAAGAATTTAGCAACACCAATTTTAAATCCAACCGATTTATTTGATAGTAAATTTGCGAGCTTTCGACACTCTGTGTCTTTGTCAGGCAAATGCAGTGTTAGTATGATGACATGTTTAGCAGCAAACATTGTGCAGGTGCTGTTAAACAAAGTATAAAATATCTTAGATGTTATTGTAATGACACTTCCATGATGGGCAGCATCAGGATCTCTGGGTTTTACTGGCTGCCGTCATTGCAACCATCAGACTGATGACTGAAGCTGCAGGTCTTGGCTGCTGTGGAAGAGTGCAATCCATAAGCTTGCTGCTGTCTCCTCTTGGAGCTGCAGAAACAACCTGTGAATGGCAAACTATACCATGTAGCTCAACATCTTTCTCCTGGAATGGAATCTATAGCAGCCTTGGTGCAGGAGCCAAACCTGGGAGGAAGACAGGAGACAACCCCAAGATTCATCAGTCTGGTGCCTATCCACCAAATTCATTCTTTACTGATCCCAGTAAGACTTGTGCAGCTAGCCGAAAGGTACTGGGTCCATGTGGAGTTGCTGGAAGGAGTGGGGTGAACCTCGTTCCCCATTCTGCTACCTTCGCCTTTCTTCTTTTATCCTTCCCCTAACTATCAGAAAGGTTGCAAGATACTCGGAAGGCTGGAAAATAGCGAATGCCAGTGTATTTTTCCTTCGTTTGTTGCAATCCTTTTATTTATTGCTGCAAAATAAATACATTGGCCAAAATTTTCAGACCCCATTCATGTCAATGGGATTCTCCAGTCCTGCCAGCAATGCCCATGGGTTTCGCGGAGATGAGAGATGACATCAATGGGAAATCTTATTGTCAGCAAAACAACCAGAGAATCATGCCACTCATGAATAATGTACCACCTTCCACTGCTGGGAAACACAGTCTGGGAGGCCAGAGAGTCCCACCCATTATTTTTTAAGGTTTCCTTATGCAAAAGTTGAGTTCCCAACAAACTGGTAACAAACCATACTTCATTCACTATCTGAGCAGTTTGTACTTTGACTGCGCTCCAGGGAGAATGCATGTTCCTCTGTTACATGAACTCTTGAGTAACCGCATCATCATGTTATCTACACCTTCCCAAGCAGGCTTGAAGGGGGAATGATCTATTCCTGCTTCTATGTCTCTATGCATTTACCAACTTGACTTCCTCCTACCTCCCCTACACACACACACACACACACACACACACAGAGGAGGCAGTGGTGAAGTGATATTGTTAATAGACTAGTAATCCAGAGACCAGGATATTATCCCCAGGATAATATTCTGGGGACGTGCATTTGAATCCCACCACACCATTTAAATTCAATAAAACACCTGGAATTAAAAGTCCAATGATGGTCATGAAATCGCTGCCGATTGTTGTAAGAACTCAACTGGTTCACTGGGTTGAAGGAACACAACCTCAATTATTCAATTAGAGCCAGGAGAGATTGCCAATCTGGGCTGGTTTCCAAGCACAAAAGTGAATGATCACTAAACTTTGAATTTGGAATGTTAACTGACAGGTCAAAGACGGCCCATTGCCTAATATTTCCTAGGAGAAACCTTGGACCATCCTGGGATGTCTCAGGGTTTGATATTAATCTTTGGCAATAGTGTAAAACGGAAAGCACATCCCAGGGAAGGAAATCTGCCATCCTTACCTGGTCTGGCCTACATGTGATTCTAGAACCACGGAATGTGGCTGACTCTTAACGGCTGCACCCCTCAAAGTCATTTAGGAACATGCAATAAATTCTGGCCTAGCCAGTGATGCCCACATCCCATGAAAGAATAACAAAAACACTTCCCTCAACTGAATGGTGCTACAGTGTCCCTCTCACTCTGAGAGATTCTGTGTGCCTCTTTTCTCAGGACATGCTGGTTCTTAATTCTTTTTCAATTTGGCAGTCTAGCATCTGTCAACTAAACATCAAAGTATAAGTGAAGCTTGGATCTCCTTCTTGGAACACGTTAGTGCAGCTAGCAGGATGGGGAGTAAACACAAACACAGATGGAAAGGTAATTCCGCAGAGGGAAGAGCAAGAACTTTCCATTAAGAGAAGCTTTTACATTGATCTGCATAGAAACTCCGCTACAGACTAATTCTAAGTAACTTTCAGTCATCGTGTCTGGGAATTGAAGAGCCACAGCTTTTTCAATTAAATATTACCATAACCATTCAAGCTACAAAAATTGACATCTGAAAGCTATTTAAAACATGCGTCATATGTTGCAACAAACCCACCTTTCCCAGCTTGCTTACTTAACTGTATCCAAGCAAAATAAATACTGATATTTACAGAGCAGCTCAGGACATTCCAAAGCACACACAGCCTTGTCACTGCTAATAACCAATTTGGTACAACACTTATTCCATTTTTTGTTAACATTAAATGTTTGGAAAGGGTAAGACATTGTTACAAGCTGAAGAAGTCTCAGGCAAAATTAGTTCAAAAAGTAAAAGCAAAATCCTGTGGATGCTGGAAATCTGAAATAAAAACAGAACATTCTAGAAATACTCAATAGATCTGGCAGTAGCCTAGGAGAGAAACAAATTTAACAAGAGCGATTTACAGCCTGGCTTGTCCTGAAACCATAAAATTTTGCCCAAGGCCAACAGACCTTCCCATTGTCCACCCTTCACCAACAACAGTTCCTGTGGCCGATGGGGTGCTAAAGTTCTGGTCAATATTTCAAATCAAATATGACTCTTCTTCAGGTCTGAAAAGTCATATTTGACTCACAGGGTGGAATTTTATCATTGCCCCTTCCCCAGGCTTTCCCCCCAGTGGCCAAGCCACCCATTGGCCCCATCCCTGCCACCGACCAGTGGGCAATGTCAAGATGCCCAGTGGGAATTGCCAAGGTCCCAGGCTGACAATGTCAAGGTGCCTGGGTGGCAGTGTCAGGCTGGCACTGTGCAAGGACATTCCTGTTGCCCCCAATGGCCTCCGGGTCTACCGGCGAGGCCAACATGATTGTTCCCTGTTCATGGGAAGCAAATGTTTTCCTTGATGGAGAGAACCTTTGCTGGCGAGGTCATAGAGGCAAGCAAGCCTGGGCGATTCAGTGCTGGGCTCACTAAACACATGTAAATGAAGATTTCAATAAATTTGAATAATTTATTCATTCTCTTGTGAAGATCACGAGAATTGAGAAATTGGGTGTGATCCTGATTTCTCAGCTCTCGTGCGATTTTACCAGCCATAAAATCCTAGCCACAAGTGTTGCCTTGCCATGTGATAAGTTTGCTAGTAGTGTGGGGGAGAGCATCCTAATTAGGATGCCCCCTCCCCAATTAAGTTCTGGGCAGGAGAGCCCATGAATGGTCTTCCCGTCCTGGTGACAATTGAGGTTCTTAAATGGGTCATCCCACTACTTTTGGGGTTAACCCTGCAATGAGCATTAAAACGAAATCTGGCGTGTTTGCTTGCAAGCTCCCTACTTGGGTTAGGGTTAGGACCCCATTCAAAGACATCCTGTGCCTTATTGAAGAATCTAGGATTGGGTGGGAGGGAGTGCGAGCATAAGATGGGGAGAGCAACCCCTACCCTCGCTGCAGAATGCTCCTCACTCTGCATCCTTCACCATCCCCTCCCACCCAAAACCCCTACCACCCAGTGATCAGTCTCCTGCCATAACTCATTTGTTCCATCCATGGGAACCTTCCTGCATCCAAGGCCCCATGTGGATATGGTATTGGCAGCAGCCACCCTCTCCCCATTGGATTGACTGCTGACCTCTGATTAGCCAGCAGCTGCTGGGGGGGTGAACGGAGAAAGGGAGTGGCTGGGGGAAGGTTGGGGTCAGACATAATGTAAAGGTTAAAATTAGTTTATTAGTCCCAAGTAAAGCTTACATTGACACTGCAATGAAGTTAGTGTGAAATTCCCCTAGTTGCCACAGTACGGCGCCTGTTCTGGTCAATGCACTCTAACTAGCGTGTCTTTAAGAATGTGAGAGGAAACTAGAGCACCTGGAGAAAACCCATGTAGACAAGGGGAGAATGTGCAAACTCCACACAGACAGTGACCCAAGCCAGGAACTGAATCCAGGAACCTGGTGCTGTGAAGCAGCAATGCTAACCATTGTGCTAGCATGCCTACCCCTCCCACCCCACCCCCCACCTTTCCCAGGGTCCTTGATTTGTGGAAGTTCCATTGTTGTGCCTAAGTGGCACATGATGCAGTAAACCTCCCTGAAAACAGGAGACACGGGGCTCTCCAGCTTCTGACCGAGACCCCCATCAGTCCCACAAGATTTCTTTGTTTCTCTCTCTACGGAAGTGCCAGACCTGATGCTCCAGCACTTTCTGTTTCACCTTTAGTTTTAAAGAATTATTCACCTCACATGATGATGTTGGCCTACAGAACAGGCTCACACACTTGCAAAGAATTTGAAAGTAGTTGAAACATTTGATAACGAAATGGGCGAGATTTGAGTTGAATAGTTTGATGATGTCTAGCTAGGGACTGAGATAAATGGGAGATCTAAGATGGTCTCAGCCATTTTCAAGCATGGAACTTAAAGCAGAAGAAGGTGAAAAGTCTGCCTTGACCCAGGGTCTCTGGAATTCACTGAGAATGGTCTCAGGGATTTTTGGACTTATTTCCAGATGCACGGTTCTGCAAAGGGAAAGGTCTGTGCTTGGGGAATGCAGGCCAGAAGCAGGAAGGAATGGGCAATTTAAAAAAAAAGAGAACAGAATTAGGGTTTTATTTGCACATTGTATCAAGAAACCTCCTGCAGTGGGAATCATAAATAGATTGGGAAAATAAGGATTACAATTATTCACCATATGGGAAACAATGACATAAACCTCAATAAGGCACCAGCTTACTACATTCACTTATGGCATCTCCAGATTACCCGAAGAACAAATTACGACCAAACAAATTTGGCACAAGAGCAAATCCTTGAAGTAGTATATTAATTATATCTAACAGTCAGCTGCATAAAAATGGGTGGAATTCAGAATACATTTTGAATTGAAGAGACAATGCTTTTCCCTACTTCCACACATTATCTGACAACACATCTTATCAACAGCAGCAGGGCTTTGCTCAATTCCTTTGAGCAGACAATGAACACATTCCTGGAGTGTGGATCTTTGAGATGATGTCTCAGGTCAGGAAATGCAATGAAACCCTCTTGACCTTTACCAAAGTGATTGCTGATACGAGTACACAGATGCAACACCATCTGCCTGCTTGAAGCTATTTCTGAAGCCCCATTGATAAAGGCCACTGAGCTGTTGCATGTACCTTGTACATGTCATCAGCTTCTTTCTCAAGTTTTTAAATTACATTTATTAGTGTCACGAGTAAGGCTAACATTAATACTGCAAAGAAATTACTGTGAATCCCTTAGTCGTCACACTCTGGTGCCTGTTCAATACACTGAGGGAGAATTTATCATGGCCAAAGCACCTAATCAGCATATCTTTCGGACCATGGCAGGAAACCGGAGCACCCAGAGGAAACTCATGCAGACACGGGGAGAATGTGCAGACTCCACACAGACAGTGACCCAAGCTGGGAATCAAATCTGTGTCCCTGGTACTGTGTGGTAGTTATAAAGTAATGGAAGTTGCTTGCACAGTGGCTTTATCATAGTAAAATATCGCCTGGCACATAACAGGAGCATTATTGAACAAAATTTGATATTGAGCCAAATAATAGAATGGAAAGTAGAGAATAGAATCCTAGAATCAACAGCACAGAAGGCCTTTTGACTCATTACATTCCTAAACAGCAGTTCTCTTTCTGCCATTCACTTGCCCTCTGCCCAGGTCCTTACACATTTCTCTCTTTCAGCTTTCAGAAAATGTAGAAAACTCTGTGTGACGTAGAAGGAGGCTGCTCTGCCTATCATGTCCACACCAATTCACAAGTTAGCCACCCAGCCCTATCCCATTTTAAAGCACTTGGACCGTACCTGTGGAGATTATGAGGCTTGAGGTGCACATCCAGATACCTTTTAAATGAGTTGAGGGTTTCTGCGTCTTCCGCCCTTTCAGGCAGTAATTCTCAGACGTCTATCAATCTCTGGGTGAAAAAATATTTCCTCACCTCGCCTCTAATCATTCTACCAATCACTTTAAGTCTATTATATTTTAGAACAGCTGACTGAAAGTTTAGGATTTGAGAAATATCTTAAAGGAGAAGAGGCAAAGAGGCAGGGAGGTTCAGGTACAGTGGCTAAATTGCCTCTTAATGTCAGGAAGACTAATTAGTTTAAATGCATGGAGTTATAGGACTAGGGCCTGGGTTAGATTGTGGTTAGTGCAGACACGATGGGTCGAATTGCTTCTTCTGTACTGAAGGATTCTATGATTCTATGGAGCTGCAGAAATTAAAGGACCAAGGCAGCTAATGACTTGTGACTATGATTAGGCATAGAGATTTCTGTCTAAGAGTATACACTCCCTACAATCTCATTATTAACCATCCTTCCCTATTTATAACCCAATTCCATTATTATGCCCATTAAAATTATAATTTTTGCTCCATTTCATAAGATAAGGATTAATTAAGGGCTTTGGATGAGAAAAGTCCCCAAGTTTCTTCCTATTCTGAGCTGTAATATTATCTCAGCTGGAGCAATAATTGGTCGCAACACCCCGGGTTTGGAAGCCCAAAGTCAGTTCGGGTTCCAGCTCCTGATCGCTATCCATTGGGCATGGCTGGTAGCTAATGCTGTGAGTGGACGTGGTTGGGCAAGCATTGGGGGGGCGGGGGGGGGGGGGGGGGGGTCGTCAGAACTCAACTCTGACCTTCGCCACTGCTGGGCAGGCTAACAGTACTCCCAGCCAAGGTTCAGTGGCAGCATCATGGGCAAGGTTTTGGATGCTGGCATTTCCCATCAAGTCAATTTGCCCATGAAAGAGTTAACGCTTCCTCAAGCAGAAACGAAGAGAGATAATTGGAAGTCTCTCTCCTGACTGAAAGCGCAGCTGGTTATTTCCATAGTCACAAATAAATGTGTCAGATAGCAATTATTCAGCAGCTACATTTCTGCAATAGGAAATGGTCTCGATGCGGAAGAAGGATCAAACAATTTGGGGTTCCCTTATTAAGAGCATAAAGTCATTTTAAAAAGGAATGCTAGTCAGTGCTGAATCTATCACTCAAATAGACCTTTCTTATAAAGGTCTAGATTTTGATTCCCCGTGATATATGATTCCTGAAAACCAGCCTTAACATGTTAAGGAACAATCTTAACATGCAAATCAACAATCTGAGAGTTTTTGTTGGATAAAGATTGTGGACGTAACTTATAGAAGATATTAGCTGCCAAACTGATAGCGACGTTCTTGTGATTGGTGTATTATAAAAGTATTAGTTAGAGTGCTAGATTGTAAAGATAAAATTCAAATTCAAAGGTCACATTATCCAAGCAGGCCAGAAACCACAACTTCAATCCAATCACCAGTGTTCACATTTGCTATATAGGTTTCCCAGTCTAACGTGCACCTCAAAACTGGCCTTCATCAAACACAAATCAAGAACAAAATAGGAGAGTTCCCTGTTGACTTGGGCAGTGGATGCAGTCACACATTAAATAATAGGCATGTCGTACTGAATGCCCCGGTGCTGCATTCCTGCTCATGGTGATTATAATTATGTTTTGCTTACAACTGTTAGGATTCTATAGCTGGAATTTTACTGCCTCGTCCGCCATAGAGATTGGAGCCAGGGGTGGGGGTGAACAATGGAAAGGTCCGTTGACCTTGGGTGGGATTTTACCCTTTTTGGGACGAGTGAGGCAGTCAAATCCTACCCTATATGTAGCAATTTCTTTTTGTTGGATTTTTGCATTCTTGCTAATGGACTTTAGAATTCTAATTTTTCTACATAGCAGCACATGAGAGCAGTGGTTACTTATGCCAATAAACAACAGAAGTTTTTACTGGCTTCAATAAGTCGGCTATTTGATCAGCTGGTGTTCTCCTCATTTGAGATGTGCTTTGGATGACTGGTTCGTGACATAATTGGCTTTGCCCTAATTCTTTAAATTACCTTTCCTGGATCTAACTGAAGCAAAACATCTGTGCCACCCTTGCCAACCTGCCAATCCATGAACAAGTTTCATGATGGGAGTCACAGTGAAAAACATTCAGCTTTTTAGTAAGTAACGTCACTCTTTCTCCAATGCAACTGATAACAAGTGCTATTCGGGTGGGGGGGGGTCAACAAATTAACTCACTGCAGTTTCCAATTTACTGTATTGTTCTCCAAGCAGCATTATATATAGTATGAAGGAGGTTAGAAAGATAGTGACAATCTTTAAACATCTTTTTCACATATCAAGTATATCAACAGCTGGAAGAGAAAGGCAGGTTAGAATTCTGAAGTCATTCATCAGAATTGATTTTGATGGTTTTGACATTTTGGCTGTGATTTTCCAGGCCCGCTGCACTGCTCAAGTAGCACAGAGGGCTGGCAAAAGACCAAAGATGGGAATTGTAACCGGAGTCCGGCCAGCTGTGATCTTCCTGGGCCATTTTTTTCGATGCCAGGGAACAGCATGAGGCTGGCTACAATACAAAAGTCAACAACTGCATCTACTTAGCAAATCTGGGCTGTAACCATCAAGGCTTGCTAAAGTTTCTGACCCTGCCAGTGGAGATCCACACCAGCAGGGATCAAATATGGTCTCCAACAATTGGGGCCAGACATGATGGCTTTGTTGGTGGGGCCAGATGTCAATGAGGTCCCCTGGGAGGCGAGGGGCAGGGACAGGATTGCCTTTTCGGCAGTGCCAGCATGTACACCCTAGCACTGCCAGCCTGGCACACTGGCAGTGCCCAGCAGGTAATGGCAGTGCCAAGGGATGGAACCTAAGGGAACAGAGGCAGAACCATACTGGGGCTGGGGAGAGGCAGGAGGGGAGATATCAGGGTAACTCTGCATTGGGCGTTGAAGGCTGATGTGGTGCCAGTGATCAGAAAGACCCAGGTTTGATTCCTGCCTTGTGTGACATTTTCCACATGGATTTCCTCTGGATGCTCTGATTCCTCCTACAGTCCAAAGTTGTATAGTTTAAGTGGATTAGTCATGGCAAATGCCTGTGTTGTGCGGAATAGGGTGGAGGATGGGCCTGCAAAAGATGTAGACTTGATGGGCTGAATGGCTTCCTTCTGCACTGGATGGATTCAATGGATTACACCAATGATTTAGACGATATAAGCCATGAAGACTAAAAGATTTTGTAATGCGAGTATATTTTGAGCACCAACCGATTAATAATAATTACCATTATTGATGGTAATTGCTATTAATGGGTGAAGTCACTAATTAATTAGATTTCTCATTTTGCCAACCTCATAAAGATGGCTCCATATAGCTAGGACTTAAAAAAGGTATTATTAAATCTATCTTCTAATTGTTCATTTTACAACTTGTTACAGTAAAAAAGTTACAGTATATAGACAGATGGCAGGGGTGGTTTTGCAGATCATGCTGCTTTTCCTATGACTTAAAATTAAATAAAGTTTATGCACAATTCCATGAAACAACGCTCTAAATGTAGAATCTTCCTGATAGAGAGTCCAATGTTGTAACTCTGGCAGTAATTTTCCAGCATTCCTCGAGACTCCACCATTACAATAATAGGAAGGTAACTAAGCTCGTATATGTCAAGGTGCCATTTGCACAACCATCTGGGAGATAGCCTCCTAACAGCAGCCTCTGCATTCACCATCTTATTATGGCTGGGGTCCCCAAGATGCAAAGCCCAATAAGGGAGTCCACAGCACAGAGCAATCTGTGTCTCTCCCGGAAAGGTAGGCCCTGCTGAGCCAGAAAAGGCGACTGGGAGAGCCCCTGAACATGGTGGCAGTCCTAGATGCTTTCTTGTAAAACTGAAAACAACGAGATCCACTCCTGGTGGGATAATATGATGTGTGGTTCATGCCTTGTGAGGGAACTTGCCCCTTCTTAAACATAGCTGTGGCTTTTAATCCTGGGTGGGTCATTCATTGGGACGTAGACCCTGCCATTAGGATGCTGCCTCCAATGAACAGCACGAGGGGGGTGCCATGCTGAAGGCAGGTAACTGTGCCATCTTTGTAAAATGGCCCCTAGGTCAGGCCTTAGCTGTTTGCCCCCTTGGATTACCCCAGCGGCAGTGAAACTATCCAGACATGGTTTCACCCTACTTTCCTGGTACTCCAATCCTAATCAATTTCCAAGGCTGGAAATAGTCAATCCTCTGTCACTATTGTTACCTCACTGGTGGTTAGGCTCCATGCCTGCAGAACCTTGCACAACTTCCTTCTTATTATATCTAATCTTATTTATTGATACCTGTATGGGTTTCCTCTGGGTGCTCCGGTTCCCTCCCACAGCCCGAAAGACAGGCTAGATAGGTGGATTGGCCATGCTACATTCTCCCTCCGTGTACCCAAACAGACACCACAGTGTGGCAGCTAGGGGATTTTTACAGGTTTGCATCCCATTTGCAAAGGTCACAGATACATACGAAAGACAGATAAACATTGTTTATACACTGGGTAGGAAGTCTGTATGTCTCATTTATACAGATCCAATACCATTCCAGATTTTTTTGTTTCTATTCATTCATGGAACACGGACATCACTGGCTGGCCAGCATTTATTGCCCATCCCTAGTTTGCCTGAGAGTCAGCCACATTAAATCATAGAAGCCTACAGTACAGTAGGAGGCTATTTGACCTATCAAGTTTGCACCAACCACAATCCCACCCAGCCCTACCCCCAGAACCCCATACATTTATCCTAGTTAGTCACCTCGACACTAAGGGGTAACTTAGCATGATCAATCCAACGTGGCTCTGGAGTCACATGTAAGCCAGACAAGGTAAGAGAGTCCACAGCAGAGAGCAGTGTGCTGTGGACTTCCCTAAACAACAATTTAGTGAGTGCTTTACCAATAATTGACAATGGTTTCACGGTCATCATTACATTTTTAATTCCAGACTTTTTTATTATTGGATTCAAATTCCGCCATCTGCTGTGACGGGATTTGAATCTGGGTCCCTAGAACATTAACCGAGTTTCTGAATTATTAGTCTAGCAATAATACCACTAGGCCATCGCTTCTTAGACAAATGAGTGCTGTCGCCCCCATCACCAGCACAGCCCATTATTTCAAATATCAATTCTCTGCTCCAACTGGCATGTGGTTAACTTGAACTTGACAGACATGTAAACAAGCTATACAGTATAAATTCTGATTGAATTATTCTCTTTGCATAGGACATGACACTGAAGGAGCAATAAATGCCAGGTCTCAAATGTCAGGCAGTTATTCTATGTTAAAAATATGGATAAAAGTGTATGGAGTGAGTATCTTTTTTAAATGCAATGATGTGATATTTATGTTACACTGCAAATGAATCATTAAATTTATATGTGTTGCTCCCAGGTGGATTTGTTTGATTTCTCTGATCTATCACATGGCTACAACTTTCCACGGTAACTATTAAAAGACTTTTCATTCTAAGTTCTTCTTGTCAGCTCCCTGCTGTGGAATCCCTGTGCCACACAGAGGCGAACTCCCCCTGAGAACAGGAGGCAGGCTATAAAAATGTTAAACATACTGCATCATGAGTGGCAATATTAGACCCTATAATCTGCATGTCAACTCATTTCCCTAACAGGTCTCTCTCTATGTCGAACAGAGGGCACAGGAAACATACCTCACGATCCATTCATTTTAAAGGCTGGTACTGACACAGAATCACTACAATGCAGAAGGCAGCCATTTGGCCCATCGAGTCTGCACCAACCACAATGCCATCTAGACGTATCTCCATGACGCCACCTATTTACCCTGACATTGAGGGGCAATTTAGCATGGCCAATCAGTCTGACCCACACGTCTTTACAGTGTGGGAGGAAACCACAGCATCCAGAGGAAACCCACACAGACATAGAGAAAATGTGCAAATTCCGCACAGATAGTCACCCAAGACAGGAATTGAATCTGGTGCCTGGTGCTGTGAAGTAGCAATGCTAACCACTGTGCCACCATGCCGCCCCAAGATATTTATTCCCAAAAACCACATCATTATCCTCACTAGATAATTGAATAACCATCTGATATTGGCTTTTGAATGCAACATATTGTTTGGCTTCTCTACATCAGGGGATTTTCACAGGAACTTCTTTGAAAGTGTGACTGATAAATAAACTTTACTTCACATAGTCACTGCACTTTAACAGAGTTAATTGCAGAAAGGCCTTTGTGACAGGATCAACGCGTGTACTCTAGAATTTATTATCAATGCTTGTCTCACTTCCAAACTTCTTCTCATCCAATTTCCACCTCTGCTCTTTTCCAGTAATCACTGAGTGGTGGTATGGACAAGAATGTTTCCATTGAAAACTCAGAGGCAGCAAGATTAACTTTAATCTGATGCTCTGGCTAAGACGGCAAATTTAGCAAGGATCAGATGACAATCTGAAGAATACAATCTGTGCACAGTTTAAGCAATTGCCTTTCAGAATGCTCTGAAACTTTGCCTCATCACGATGACTGAAAGATAATTCCTCCCCTCTGTGATTACGCAGTGTCACCCAGTGAGTGAGTCAACTGAAAGTATGGCCTAAATTTTTCAGATGAGTAGACAGGGAATGTGTCCCTGCCAACCCCGGTAGGTCTATTGTCATCTCATACCCCAGTGAGCACTGATTGGCAGCAGCTGGAAGGAATCTCACATTGAAGAGTTCTTTGTCAATCAGATTGGCTGACAACTCTGCAGCCCATCCAGGCACAGCACTGTAGTGGCCAGAAGAGGTATTGCAGTGCCATGCCTGCAACAGTGCAAGGAACCCATGTGAGGTAAGTGAAAGTAAAGTTCAGGCCCATGTCCTGCTTGACTGATTGTGCAAATTGCCCTAATGAGAGGGTGAAATGTTTTTTTTCTAGAGTCACAAATCACTTATACTGAATTGAAAACACAATGATTGAAAAAAAAACAGACTGAGACCATAGACATATATCAGTACAACAGAATAGGAGAGGGCTCTTTTTCCAGTTCCATACTATAACTGGCACTCAATCCACAATGCCACTAATCATCTTGTCAGGTCAATGGTATGATTATACTGTGCTGTTAATATATCCTATTTTTCAGGGGAAAGCTTTAAGATTCAGTCGTTTTCTACAGCGGGCAGTTGTGTGAGTGAATTCAGCAGATGATGGAAAGCAGAGTAATTTCTCATTTCAGACATGTCAGTGTTTATTTAACAGAAGACCGAATGGGTGTTTCTTGATAAAATAATAGAAAGTGAGTTAGGTGTACAGGGACAGAGACATATGACTTTGGGCTAAGGCGAAGAGCTAGGTTTGTAGCAACAAAAACAGTTTCATTTTCATTTTTAAAAGAGTGCAGTTGGTGACTGGATCTGTTAAAAAGAAGAGGCTCTCTCTCTCTATGAAAACTCCAAGGTTGCTATTTAAGTCCAAGCAAATATACCTAGATTTGCTAACTATATGTAAAGTAGGGTTAAAGCCCTATAAGATAAATATTGCTTAATTGAAACTGAAATAGTGTTAAGTTAAAAATTAAGAGTTGTTTCTTTTCACATTTAAAAACTATTCAATGGTTAAGAGTTAAACTATTTCATTTTGTTAGAGTTACACTTAAGCTATGTTACGATTAAAGCTTATTTTAATTTTTAAAAAATCCCCAGTTTGCCAGTAGAGTTACTGCTGAGGTGTGGTGCTCTTTCCTGACATTTATGTCAAAATAGATTGTTGGAGGTTCTGGGTCTAGAAACCTAACAACAGATAAAAAAAAAGCTAACTGACTCACCTGACAAGGAGGAGCTTTAATAGTAGGTTGGGGAGGATGTGAATTTTTTCAGATTGAAACAGAATTTTCCTAAACATCAAACAAAATAATCTTATTTGATTGCTCAGTCACTGACAAGGAAAACCTTAGGTTTTGAGGACCATGTGTATTATAGTGTACATTCCTAATTCCAGATTTTTTTATTGAATTCAAATTCTACCATTTGCAGTGGTGGGATTTGAACCCAGACACCCAGGACATTACCTCAGCTTTATGCATTAACAATCTAGTGATAATGCCACTAGGCCATCACCTCTCAGACAAATGAATGGTGGCTCACCTATCACTGCACAGTCCATCATTTCAAATATCCTTCAAATTTCCCAGTCCTTCATAATGCTTAAGACCAGGAGACCATTAGATATAGGAATAGGCCATTTTGGCCCTTGGAGTTTGCTTGTTTTGGCACTGCCACTTCAGAAATGATAACAGAACAAACACGGTTTCTAAGGTTAGAATTTTCTGACTTTGCGTATTCTATAAGAAACACAGACCACCAGATACAAATTCAAAATTTCAGTGCCTAACACACCAATCCTTTTGAAAAATCATGCACAAAGCCTGCTCTGACATTTCATATCTGCTCCCAGTGTCCACAGCTCCCCACCAAGTGTTGAAAACCAAGAGGAACAAACTCCCCTAATACTTTTACTTTTAAGAATGGCAAGGTGGCACAGTGGTTAGCACTGCTGTTTCACAGCAAACGAGTTCAATTCTGGTCTCGGGTGACTGTCTGTGTGAAGTTTGCACGTTCTCCCCGTGTCTGAATGGGTTTCCTCTGGATGCGCTGGTTTCCTCTCACAGTCCATAGATGTGCAGGTTATGTGAATTGGCCAATAATAAGCTGCCCTTAGTGTCCCAAGAGGTGTAGGTTAGATGGATTTGCTATGTCTTGGGGCACAATTTTACTGGCACATCTAGCCGAGTTTCGTACAATCCCGCCCGAGGCTAATGGAGAATGCTCCGCCCACCTCCACAATCGGTAAAATTTCGGCCTTCGTGTCAGGAGGATTAGTAGGGGAAATACATGGGGTTATAGGCCTGAGTGAGATGGTTGTTGAGGTAGGCTTGATGGGTTGAATAGCCTCCTTGTACACTGTAGGGATTCTATGACTCGGTACATTTCCTGAACTACACATCATCACTTTGAAGCTAACAGCAAAGACCAAGCAGAAACACGGCGAGGAGTCGGGTTTCCTCACATGTGTGTGGAGAATGCGCGACCCTCACAGTGACTCGAGATGATGGCACTCCACAGACCACGAACGTCAGACTGCATTCTACATCCACAGAGTGCTGGAAACAGGTTTCCACAGTAACGCAGCTGTGATGGCAGTCCCTATATTAGATGGAAAGATGAAATAAATTCCATTTTAGGACAATGAAAATTCTTTGCCTGTGATCAAAATCATTGAGATTGTGGATTATAAAATGTGCTGATCAGCCAGTTCCACAATTAATTATCTTTTAGAGTCTGAGCCTGATTAAAATATTGTGCGTGGCTAATTTAAATAGAAAGCCGCTGAATTGGATTTTTACACTTGATGGTATTAATTAAAAAGAAATTGAATCAGAAAGGAAATAATCTTCTTTCCAGTCCAATGGACCTAAGGTTCAGCTGATAGTGTCACAGTGAGGATTTTTTGTAACAATAATACTTTCTTGTGACAATACCTTAAATCTACAAACTTATCATTTTTGCATTTATTGCCTGTAGTTACTGAAAGGCCTGATGAATGAGCTAGTTTCTTTCATTCTGGTATGCTCCATTATTTTGGAGACCAGCCTATGTAAATTCCTGCAATGCACCAGCACATTGGGGCACAGTGCTGGCATTTCATTGTTAGTTTGACTTTTGAATATGCAACAGTAGAAGTCAGATCGTTGAATCCTCACATTGCAGAAGGAAGCCATTCAGCCCACCCTGCAGTCTGCAACGATAATAATCCCACCCAGGCCCTATCCCGTAACCCCACATATTTGCCCTGCTAATCCCCCTGACACTAGTGTCAATTAAGCATGGCCAATCAACTTAAATTGTGTATCTTTGGAGTGAGGGAGAAAAAAACCGGAGCATCTGGAGGATACCCACGCAGACATGGGGAGAATGTGCAAACTCCACACAGATAGCGACCCAAGGCTGGGATTGAGTCTGGGTCTCTGGCACTGGGAAGCAGCAATGCTAACCACTGTGCCATAATGCCACCAATCTAATAGCAGCATGACCCAGAAACAAATCAAGCTGTGAATCACCAACAGGTTACCAGCCAATAGTTTGCAGTGAAGTAAAGATGGGAGGAGCCCCGGTCTCCACTGTTAGCTTTTTGAATGATTAAACTGAGACGGAAGAAGGGTAAGACTTTGAATGAGATTTTCTGGCCTCCCAACTGCATGTTTCTCATTAGCGGGAGGTAGTGCATTGTTTGCTCATGGCAGGATTCTCCAGTCCTGCCACTGTCAATGGGAATTCCCAATGACATCACCCCATGCTGGCGGGAAACCCATGGGCAGGGATGGCATTGTCGGTGGGACTGTAGAATCCCACCAGCATGAACAGCTGGAGAATTCCCACCTTTATACCTGCTATGTTAACCTGTTAACCATGGCAGAATTCCATCTATCTCATCTTAAAAGAAACAGTTCAAAATTTTTTTTTTATTCATTCATGGGACATAGGCATCGCTAGCTGGCCAGCATTTATTGCCCATCCCTAGTTGCTTTGCAGGACAGTTGAGAATCAACCACATTGCTGTGGCTCTGGAGTCACATGTAAACCAGACCAGGTAAGAACGGCAGATTTCCTTCTCTCGAGAACATTATTGAACCAGATAGGCTTTTTCAACAATCAACAATGGTTTCATGGTCATTGGTAGATTCTTAATTCCAAATTCTTTTTGTTCAAATTCCATCATCTGTCATGGTGGGATTCAAACACAGGTCCCCAGAAATTTTATTGAGTTTCTGGATTAATAATCTAGCGATAATACCATTGCTTCCACTTAGAAATTAGGATGAAGGACTTACTTTACCCTTTCTGACCTTCAGCTGCAGTGAACCAAATCCTGCTTCCGGACTAGGCAACAAAACGCTGCGTGAACTTGGAGACTAGCAGACACCATCAGAATTATGTGGAAGCGGTCCTGCTCCCATGTATGGACAGCTTTCCACAATCAACTTTGGCCAATAAGCGGTAAATGATATATGTGCTACGTAAGTGCCAGGCAATAACCATCTCCAGTGCCGGACGATTCAGTCCCAGGCCCACTTATTACATTAAAACTGGATTTAAATACAGACTTAAATGACTTACCTCTCTTCTTGCTGGTTTCCGGTGCGGATCTGATGGTGGCAGAGATCCGGTGCTGGGAGACGTGAGCACCGAGGGAATACATGCATGAATCCCACTTATGCCCAGCCACTATGCAAGAAAATTAGTGTGGCGGGGTGGGAGAGTCCCCTCTCATAATGTTTCCTGATTTATAAACTACAGCAATCTGACAAGGTATTACTCACATTTAAACATGGAAAGCAAAGGAGATATCTGTCTGTATCTGAGCATGTTGGGTGAGATGGAAATATATAAATGAATATATACACGTACACACAGAATGTTGGCATATGCATCTCAAGTATGAACAACTGCCTTGATTTAGCATTTTGATTAACATTTAGAAATTAAGAAAACATTAGATGAGCATAATAAGATGCTCAAACTCACAATTTCCCAAGTTCTATAGGAATACTCAAAACAAATTTCAGAAATTTGTATTCCATAATAATAGCACTTCAGCGCATATCACATATTCAATAACAGGATTTTTCTGTCTGGTATTACTGGCCTCAACATCTGCCAGGCCACATCAATTACTTCCCAGAAATGGAGTGAAATTGCCCAAGACTCCAGCTCTAGCTGTTGGGAAGTCTAACATAGCCTGTTCCACAGCAGTAACACATCTGAGAGCTGGTAGTGTATTAATAATCCACTCGAGTTTCGCCCCTTCAAGTTGTAACGTCATTTCAACCCTTCAACATGTTACCTTGCTGAGACACATTTCTGTGTCACTGCTAGTGTACATTTAACATGTTGAAGCTGTTTAAAATTATACAATAATTACCAAGAATCACAGAAGATTCAAAAGCACAGCTCCTAACATGATGAAGAACTTATTAGCACTCACATTCTGTCACTATTTTAACACCAAGTTCTTAATAAAGCCAATTAAAAGCTTGTTAATGTGCATTAATGTTGATTGGTGCTGTTTATCATTCAATACATCCTCCACTGTTACAGGTAGTATCAGAAGGGATAGCACAACGGTTAGTACTGCTGCCTCACAGCGCCAGGGACCCAAGTTCGATTTGTGGCTTGGCTCATTGTCTGTGCAGAGTCTGCACATTCTCCCTGTGTCTAAATGGGTTTCCTCTGGGTATTCTGGTTTCCTCCCACAATCTGAAAGACACGTTGGTTAGCTGCATTGGCCATGCTAAATTCTCCCTCAGTATACCTGAACAGGCACTGGTGTGGCCACTACGGGATTTTCACAGTTACTTTATTGAGTATTAATGTAAGCTATATGTGACATGAATAAATAAACTTTAGATATTCCTGACCTTGGAGTTTTTGGGACGCTTTTATCATTACCTTGTTTCCCATTATTAGACTGGTTCTTGGGATGAGAGATTTGTTCCATGATGAGCAGGTGGTCAAACTGGGTTGATATTCTCTGGAGTTTACAAGAATGAACTGTGATTTCACTGAAACATATGATGATTCTGACAGGGCTTGACAGTTAGACAGGTACAGAGGGATTGTTTCCCTTGGCCTTGTGACTCTAGAACAACGGGGTTCACCGTTCGACGATAAAGCAATGATCTTGCAGGACCAAGAAAAGGAGAAATTTCTTTCATTCAGAAGGATGAGAATCTTTGGAGCTCACCTAATTCCCTTGAGAAGCCATGACTGGCTCTCTGGCTTCTGTTCACTTCCAGCATATTCCTGGTTTTCCCTTGACAACCTCAAACCCATGAAAATCGGAACAAGCTCCTAAAGGAACTCCTCTGATGGACTGTTCAATATCTTGGGGGCTGTCTTCTGTCCCCCTCGCACCCACCCCCACCCCAACTGCACACCTAGGGAAACTTTCTACCACTAGTATTTTCATCCTCAATCCGTCTATGTTCCCGCCCTGGCAGAAACTTAAACTTCAGATCATAGCAACTTTCAACAGCTGTGGATTTAATATGGCATTTGTTTGGTTTATATGCATGCCTCAATAGCACTGGCATGTGAACAGCCAAAAGGGGAAGAACTGGGCGGCACGATGGCAAGTGGTTAACACTGTTATCTCATTGCTCCAGGCACCTGATTCAATTCCCAGCTTGGGTGATTGTCTGAGTGAAGATTGCATGTTCACCTAGTGTCTGTATGGGTTTCCTCCAGGCGCTCGGATTCCTCCCATAGTCTAAAGATGTGTGGGTTAGGTGAACTGGCCATGTTAAATTGCCCCTTAATGTCCTGGGGTGCATAAGTTAGAGGGTTTAGTGAGGTAAATATGTGGGGTTTTGGGATATGGCCTGGGTAGGATTGCTGTTGGCACAGACTTGATGGGCCAAATGTCCTCCTTCCACAATGTCGGGTGTTTATGATTTCTATGGTAAATGTAATTTCAACCTAGAATATGAAAACTGTAAAAAACTAAACATGAAGATATAAAAGTTCAACAGGTTGCAGAGAATAACTGAATATTAAAAAACTCCAAAAGGGAGCAATTGAATAGAGGTCTAGACTGTTTTTATGTGCGTTGATTTCCAAAAGCTCAGTGTACCATTGATGGGACTTCTCAAGGGCTGGCTTATGTTTAAGTATTAGTGAAGATAACAACATAGCATTTTATCATGCAGCTTTAAATGTACAGTTCACCG
Organism: Sphyrna mokarran; assembly: GCA_024679065.1. NCBI lineage: Eukaryota > Metazoa > Chordata > Chondrichthyes > Carcharhiniformes > Carcharhinidae > Sphyrna > Sphyrna mokarran. The sequence continues at coordinate 125,344,630 of JAGIQG010000003.1, read as the reverse complement.
AGAATTACTGTGCCTCAAGTTCAAGGTTGAACAAGAAGATCTGCCCTTGAGGAAGAAGCAAGAACAACAACAACAGCTTACATTTATATTGCTCATGGCAGGTGGTTGATGAGTTCTTTCCTGGGCTGCCAGATTGGGAAGTCAGTCTTGTGTAGCTGCTGTGTGAATCCTCTGTGCTTGTCTACAGTCGAATTGCATCAAACTCTTATCTTTGTTGGTATACTATGCTGTCATTTTGGTCTTGTTTATGTGTTATTCCAGAAGTCAATGTGTCCCCAGATCATCTCTATTCCTTTAATATTGTACATGCATAATAGTGAGGTTGCAAGTATGTGTTACATCATGAGAAAAGGTGCTACCAACTTTACTGTATTTGTGTATGTGTGCATGCATGAGTTTAAAAACTACCCCAACATGTTTTGGAACATGTAAAGGATGGTGAACCTTCTACCATTTTAGCAAACCTGATGCATCAGCATCTGTCCCCTGCAGCTTACTGAGCTTTTGTATCCAAAGGCTCAAAGCTGTGTTCTATTGACACTAACTCTGGGCTTGTTCATGCTGGACTGTTACCAATATGAGTGCCAACCAACAAATTCTTCACGTTGCCTTGCTTTACACCATAGGGTGGCTGTCCTAATGCGGGCCTCTGGCCTAATGGAGCAAATGAACTTCAGCAATAGCATGTGATCTAATTTCTGCAATTCTTATTGTAGGATAGTCAGCAGTCTTGCTTCTAAAGATTCAAAGCCTGATCTCATTGTGTTTGTGTCTCATAGCTCATGTGAGAATCCAAATGGGCTGTGATTTTGTTTTTATGGGCTGATCCACTGAGGTTACTTGTGGTAAGTGTAACTGTGGCCATTTGCAAGTTGACACAGGAATGTAGGAATTAGGAGCAGAGGTAGACAATTTAGCCCTTTGAGTCTGCTCTGCCATTCAACCAGATTCGTGACTTATCTCTTCCTGGTCTCAAACCCACTCTCCATCTGTTCCCCATTTCCCTTTAACCCATTTTAAAATCAGAAATATATCTATCTCCTTCTTGAAACCACTTAATGATTCAGACCCCATTGAGCTACTGGGCAGCGAGTTCCACAAAATCACCGCATTCTGTGAGAAATAATTCATTCTAATTTCAATTTTAAATCTACTACTTCTCAATCTATACCTGTGACATCTTGTTCTAGAAACCATATTCGTGATCTATTGTTCTAGATCATATAGGATAAAGTTGTGGCCGCCTTCAGGTCTATAGCCCATGTTCAATAATATCCTGTTCCCCTCACTCTAGCCTTTTGTCCAATGTTACATCCCCTACCACTACCCATCCTTTTACTTACCATCAGTGACTTGACTCTTCTTCTCTGTAAATCTCTCCATTAATCTTTCTGCTTCCCCAACTCCCCCTCCTCCTTTAAAAACCTTACGTAAACCAGATCCTTAACAGGGCATTAAGCCACTTTGCCTAACATTCTAAAATGGCATTTGTTTCCCTCATGACTACCTATTCATTGTTGATGTTGAAGACACTATACAAATGCAAGTTGTTGTTTTGACAGTCTGCATTTTCCTATCAAGTATGAATTTATAACTGGAACTGGGGTGAACTTTCTCTATCTTCCCGATTTGGCTATAAGTTTGAAATTACATTGGCACTGCAGCTGGTGGCAAAAGGAAGTTAGTGTACAAGGACATTGCCATGGGTGGCCTTATAAATCACCCATTTTTTTATTCATTGCTGTTATCTACTCCAGAGAAACAGCAGAAATTCATTTTCTCTATCATCAGGAACGCAGCAATCATCCTAGCAGTAGCCTTCCAACATGTTCTGTGGTGCTAAGATTTGGTGAGATTTACAACTGATGCACTATAAGAGGTTTTATCTTCGCTAAGAATAAACTTATTTTCAAACATTGAGTGTGTGAATTATTTCCCCATTCCTAATTGTCCCTGAGCTGGGTGGCTTGCCAGACCATTTCAGAAGTCATTTAAGAGTCAGCTGTGGGTTGTCCTGGAGTCATAGATAGACCAAACCAGATAAGAATGGCAGATTCCTTCCCAGAATGGACAAAATGGGTTCTTTTGATAATGCTTTAATAATCATCATTAGGCCTCTAATTACATATTTTTCACTGAATTCAACTTTCACCACCTTGCTAGGATTCAAACCAAGGACACAGAGCATTGTCTTGAGTCTCTGGATTAGCAATCCAGTGACAATACCATTACAGCATCATCTCCCCATATCATTGAATCCCTACAGTACAGAAGGAGGCCATTTGGCCTATTGAGCCTGCACCAAAAATAATCCCACCCAAGCCCGATCCCTGTAACCCCACACATTTACCCTAGCTAGTCCCTCTGACACTAAGGGGAAATTTAGCATGATCAATCAACCTAACCCACACATCTCTGGACAGTGGGAGGGAACTGGAGCATCCAGAGGAAACGCATGTTGACGCGGGGAGAACATGCAAGCCGCACACAGACAGTGACCCAAGGCTAGGATTGAACCTAGGTTCCTGGCACTGTGAGGCAGCAGTGCTAACCACCGTGCCACATGTGCATCCCCTGGCCTGCTAAGATAAGAACTCAGTAAGAATCTAGGAACACCAATTTTAAATCCAACCGATTTATTTGATGGTAAATTGGCGAGCTTTCAACACTCTGTGTCTTCGTCAGGCAAATGCAGTTGCATTTGCCTGACGAAGACACAGAGTGTCGAAAGCTCGCAAATTTACTATCAAATAAATCGGTTGGATTTAAAATTGGTGTTGCTAGATTCTTACTGAGTTCTTACTACCCCAGTCTAACACCAGCATCTCTACATCATGACTGCTAAGATAAAGCAGCCCTTCAACTGCATTCTTCACAGCTTGCTTAACCTCAATAGGTGTTGCAGATCTGAGTTAGGTAATTTGGGAAAGACCAGGTTATTATGCATTGATATTAATGGAAAAGTAGTCAAACAATGTTGATAACTGAAAATGTGGGTGGTTCCACAAGGAAATGGTTTGTGTTAATGAACCTAAAGCAAAGGGAGATTAATGTGTAGACCATGTACCTCTACATCGTCAAGAGATGGCTGACTATAACTTAATTGGCTTCTCACAAGGAGGTAAGTGCCAGAACAATTTGTTTCAAGCAGCTTACCAGTAAATAGATTGTTCAACTGAATTTCAAACTGCAGTGTTTCCCAAGCTTGGATCCTATGTGAGTTCAGCTGAATCATTAATAAAGGACTGTTGATATTTTATCATGCCTCCAAAACAATCGCATTCCAATCAGTCGCTCTTTCAGTGCCAATGATCTGTGAATTGATGCACTCACTTTCAAATCTGCAAAAGGCGCAGAGGTTGCCGATGCTTTTTAGCTGATTGTTAATGTTTGAGAATGCCTTTCCATTAGTAAATACTGAATGTGGTGAAAAAAGTGCTTGCCTGCATTTAAATAACTTCACAATGAAGACTGATCGCAGGTTCGTCATTACAGGAATCAGCTCAGAAATATGGTGCACATCCCAATTCCTAGAAAAATCAGTGAATAATCTTCAGAAGGTACAGGCAAGAGTTTCTGCCTTTGTCTTCTTCTATTTTTTACTTTCTCTGCTCATTTTCACCTTTAAGGGGGATTTCATGGAAAAGACAAGCATTCAAGAGATATGATCCATGGAAGGGTAGAGGGTTTTAGTTAAGTCAAGCAGCATGGTAGGTGCAGGCTTAGAGGGCCAAAGGGCCTGTGCTGTAATTTTTTTTTGTTCTTTCTTTGTTCGAGATCCTGCACTTGTGGAATCATTGAGCACAGGAGGAGGCATTTGGCCTGTTATGTCATGCCTTCTCTTTGAAAGATCTATCCAGACAGTACCACTCCTTTGCACTTTCCTCCCATGCAAATGTTTCTTTTTCAAAATATGTAACCAAACCTCTTTGGAAAGTGGTTTGAATCTGCTTCCATCGCTCTTTCAGACAATGCATTTTTGATCACAGCAGCTCTGTGCATAAAAATAAAATTTCTGCTGTTTATAGAATTCCCATCACAACATTTCAGGTTCAACAATTTCAGGTGCTAATCACTGCTCTGATTTATCCAGACAGCATTTGCTGGTAATCATTCCACATCGATACTCACGTCAGTGGTTTCTCAATCCGACTTCCTGCAGATCCAATAATTTCTCCCAGAGTGACAAAGACCTGACCGAGGAAATCCTGAAAATAAAATTCATAGCACCAAGTTATTTAAGTAGCTAGATTAATATTAAGCATATTGCACCAAGTAATTGGTACCAGTTAAATTATACATCCTCCCTGACACCATGAAGCACATCAGATCACTGTGACTAATTGCAATATACTAAGTGGTAATGTTGCACAATTGAAAATGTATTGGAATATGATCAGACATATTTTAGTATAATAGAGAATATACTGTACTATTTTACAATCCTGTATAATAGCAGGTGAGCTACAATAGAGTACTAAACATTATTGTGCAGATTACCCTCTGTATACTGAGCCACAAAACACCTGAGGTTGGGGAGGAGGCTTTACAGAGGGAAAGAACAATGATAGATGTTAGGGTAGATTGTCCACATTGCCCTCAGGCACTGATAGTACTGATTGGTAAAATCAATGTCACTGTATCAGCTGCTAAGGGTGAAAATAGAATCACAGAATGGTCACAACACAGAAGGAAGCCATTTGTCCGTCTTTTCCAAGCCAGTTCTCTGTAGGAGTGACTCAGCTGGTTCCACTCCCCTGCCTTTTCCACACTGCCCGACAATTATTTTCTCCTGAGATATTTATCTGGCTCTCTTTTGAAAGTCACAGTGGAATCTACCACCATCACATTCATTCCCAACCCTAATCACTTGCTGAGTAAAAATCTTTTCCCTCATGTTGCCTCCGCTTCTTTTACCAATCGTAATAAACAAGAATCTTCTGGTTCTCAACATCTCTCCCAAAGGGAACAGTTTTTCCATATCTACTCTGTCCTGGTCTCTCATCATTTTGAATGCCTCGATCTAATCACCTCTCAATCTCTCTGCTCAAAGGGACAGCCCTGCTCCACCAATCCACTCAGCTAATTGAAGTCTCTCACTCTTGGGACTAGTAAATTTTTATGCACTCTTTCCAGAGTCATCACTTCCTTCTTATATTTCTTCCAGAATTGGAACTAATACTTGGGTTAGGAATGAACTAATGGCTCATGAAGCTTCATCACAACATCATTGCTTTTGTACTTTACAGCCCATGAAGGCTGTAATTCTCTGTCATTGTGAAAATGGCCGAAAATCCCAAGGCAAGCCCCCAAATCCACCATCTTCCGTCTTCATGAGGAGAGACTGGAGTTGGGCCAGTATTTGCGCAGGTGTGATTCACAGAGACAGATGGTCATTTAAATCACCAGCTGCCTCAGCTAAAGCGGGATTTTGGAAGACCAGGAGTGTGGAATCCAGAGTGTGTAGATTAGAAAAGGTGAGAGGAGGTCTGAATTTGATGAATTCTTATGAATAACTAGGGTGCCTGCTCTTTTGAGAGTTAGGGCATCGCTCAGGATAGGGTCCCAGGACAACTTTGGGAAAATTAAGGTATCCTTTGGGAGAGGTAATGCACTCTTTCAGAAAATGAACATGATATTGTACTTTTTACGCACAAAGAATGGATTGCATCTGTCAAGCTATAAGAGTTGTCCAGCTGTGCAGGAACTAGCCAGCAGCTTAGGAACTGTCTGCCTGTCAAGGGAATGTCAAAGAGCTGTCCAGCTGTCAAATCTGTCAATCTGTCCTGGAAGTATCAAAACTCTCAAAGCTAACCAAGAAGTTCCAAAGTGGTCAAGCAATAGATGAGTTGACATGGAGGGGGTAAGGGCAAAGTTTGGTGGAGGCATGGGTTGGCAATGATTGGCAATAAGTTGGCATGGAGTATGGAGGCCATTGGATGTATGGAGGGCATGGGTTGGGATGTGTTGGCAAGGATGGGGCACAGAAAAAGCATTGGGCATGGTGAGAAGTGGTAAAGCCAGGTTCCAGTATTCTACGTTCATCTCTCTCTCTCAACCTGTCCTGCCATCCTTAACAACTTGTACACATACACCCCTCTGCTCCACCAGCCTCCTCTGCTTCTGCAGCCTTCCCTTAGAATTATATTCTTTGTTTTACATTTACATTTTCTTAATGTTCCTGCCAAAGCACATCACTTCACACTTCTCGGCATTAAATTTAACCTCCTATGAGCCCGCCCATGTCACCAGTCTGTCTATCTGTTCATCACTATCCTCCTCACAATTCACAATGCTTTCAAAAATACTTCTGGATTCCCTGCAGTGTGGGAGTCCGATTTAGACAGAATAATGAAATGTTCCCCTTCTTGCAATTGGGATACGGAAAATCATGTAACGCTCCAAAGGCTCATTTACAGCTGGTTAGGGTTGCATTATACAATTTCTAATTTCTAATTTTCCTCCCCCATCCTCCTCACCCAACTCCTGCTTCTTTTCAGTTTGAGAGGGGGGAGGAGAAGGTGGATGCACTGGTTAACAGTTGTGAGGATTTAGTACCTTAACATGCTTCAGTATATGCTGCAATAGTGATGACTTGTTTACTTACTTACAGCAGAATAGACAGATAGAACATTTATTTATAATGGCACTCGGGAAACATCTGGGATATTCTCACGGCAGATGGTGTCTGATTAATTACAGAAAATACAGCTCAGAAAGCAAAGGATGCCTAATATTTATTTATTATAAATTTGTCTGAGTTTGGCCTAAATATAAACTGAACGGCCACAATAACACTAAGGGTACTGAGTACAGAGCAGAATTATCAGGCCACTGAAGGATAGCTGCAAACACCAAATTTTTTTTATCTATATATGCTTTCTTTCCACTTTTAGAATTCTCCCCCGAGACTGTGTACCATTCCCTGGCTGACAATCCAGGATGTAACCTAGATAACCTCTTCTGTCTACTTATAACTGCTGGGAATTTGGTAAGGACCAATACTGGAGTAGCACCTTAAGTCAATTTCTTCCCTCTCAAGAAAACTCTTCATAGGAAATAGGAACAAATAAATATAAGCAACAAGAGCAAGGGTAGGTTGTATGTCCACTCACACCCCGCCACTCCGAACCTGCTCCGCCATCCAATACATTAATGGCTGATCATCTGTCTCAATCAATTTTCCCATTTATCACCTTAATTTCCAGAGGTACCACAGATCTGCCTATCCCAGCCTTAAGTGCATTTAAAAATGGAACATGCATAACCTTATTGGGTAAAGAATTTTGAAGATTTACAATCCTTTGAGTGAAGAAATTTCTCCTCAACTCACTGCTAAATAATTGATCTTTATGTTGAAACTGTTCTCTTGTGTTCTGGATTCCCCACAAACTTTCAGCATCTTCCCCCTCAATAGACATGGACTTCCAATGAAACACATTGTGCCTAGGCACCGAGCCCTGACCAATGGGGAAGGCCCATGCTGGCTGTGGCTTTGGGACACTAATCAGAGTGTGGAAGTTAGATTATAACAATTGTGAAAGTTAAAGTTCCATAATTGTCAAAACAAAGCTCTGTCAAGTAATGGAAAATGATTATTAGCCAAACATAGCCTTCAGTAAGGCCAATACTGACATATACTGGATAAGCGATGAAATAAGTGTTCCATAAACACTGCATTCCACAGTAGGATGAAAACAAAGAACAAGTTACCATGGTGATTACCAAATAGCAAGATATGGGGACATACTTTGCTAATGAAGGATTGGTTTCTATTGGATAAGAAAGGGCAAAAGGCTACACTAAGATTGTTGGATATTTATGTCAATGAAAGATGTGAAAAATCTTTTGTTCCTGATTTGCTGTAATTGACTATAATTGCTGAGCTCATTCTCTGTAACCTCAGAACTGTTCCAGCCATTCCATGTTAGCCATAGAGATTTCTTCTTATGCACAAGTAATTAAAGACCTTGCATTGGATGCATGGTGTCCAGCGCTGTTTGTGTAAGGAGCCAACTGAGTGCCTTCAGATTGCTGTTACTCAAGAGAACACTAATAAGAGCATGAGAGCTCTGAATTTGCTGAAAGGCTCATTTATATTTCTTGAGTCTGCTAGCAACAGTAGCTAGTCAACAGTGAGGTCATGTTGTGAGTGTAATGTGGGGGGAGTGAGCTTGTGGCGAGGGCCAAGCAAGAAGGGCAGCTGCTAACCGGCAGTCATCGAGGGAAACAGCGGGGTGACTCTTGACCCCCATGTTGTTGAACAGATGCAAGGGCTCAAGGAGTTGCTAACCCCGGAGGATGAGACCAGGTAACCAGGCAGGCATCCAGTGAACCAGCACAGTATTGAGGCTGTCAAGTGAGCAGGAACAATTATAAAATTCCAGCCGAGGCTGAGGAAGACTAGGCAAGCAAGGGCGAGAGTCAGGCCAAGGCCTTACCTTAACCAGCCAGTGAGCCACCAGAACAGTGAGGTCATCACGTGAGCAATGCAAACTTGAACCTCAGGGCCAAAGAGGGCAAAGCAACTTGCAGCTCAGAAACCAATTCATTAATGAAGTTAAGGATGACAAATACTGTCTCATAATAATTGATTCAATATCAGATGTGAGTCATGTGGACCAATTAACATTAATTTTAAGACATGTGACCAGCATTGGTGAAGCTGTTAAGTGATTTCTCTGTTTTGTCCAGCTAATGACCGTCAAAAAGTCTCTTGGGACAAATAATGGAATCTTGCCAATTACTAGCGAAGCCACTGACATTTAACCTGGACTCACTGGACTCCACTTGATTGGAATATTTGTTCCTGCACTGTACTTTTTCTGGCTCATTCTGCCCTGCACTGGCATGTCGCAGCCATATCATGGGCTGGATAGTGGTACAGTGGTTAGCACTGTTGCCTCACAGTGCCAGGGACTGGGTTTGATTCCCGGCTTGGATCAGTGTTGGTGTGAAGTTTGCACGTTCTCCCCATGTCTGCCTGGTTTTCCTCTGGGTGCTCCAGTTTCCTCCCACAGTCCAAAGATGTGCGGGTTAAGTTAATTAGTATGCTAAATTACCCTTTAGTGTCCTGGGATGCGTAGGTTAAAGGATAAATATGTGGGGTTACGGGGCTAGAGCCTGGGTGGGATTGTTGTTGATGCAGACTCAATGGGCTGAATGTCCCCCTTCTGAACTATAGGGATTCTATGATCAGCTGATTTCTCCATTCCATTGCTCATTGGTCAGTTCCATGTTTGCTCGCTTCAAGACACATAGCTCACATATTGACCTTTTCCATTGACATGCTGACAACAGGTAGGCTTGGATTTCAATTCATCAATTACAGGCTTGTTTTCATCACTTACAAAGCACTGAAGCAGTAAGCAATGATTTGTATATTTGTACTTTTTTTGCGTTCCTGCGGCTTGCATTATGGATTTGAGTTTATCAATTACAGGCTTGTTTTCAAAAAAAAACTGAAGCAGCGACTTATGTGCTTTTCTGTAATTTTGCAGCTTGCACTAAGATGAGGGTGGGTGTGGTCAGGAGAGCAATGATGTCATTTGGGGGTGAGGTTTGATGTCATTGGTGGGCAGGTCTTGATGTCACTGGGGGCACAGCATGGAGGTAGAGCACAGTGCCCCAAGAGTGTAAATCCACCTCTACTTGTCAAGCCCCCTCATATGTTTCAGTGCGATTACCTCGCAATCTTCTATGTTCCAGAGAATATCCATCCAGTTTGCTCAGCTTCTCATCAAGGAACAACCCTCTCTTCCCAAGAATCAATTGAATAAAATTTTGCTGTGCCATCTTCCAAAGCAAGTACATGCTTCCATAAATCTGGAGCTGAAAACTGTGAACAGTACCCCAGGTGCAGTTTCACCTGGTACATTTTCGCTCCATTGCCCTCCTTCCTCAAGTGGCAGTAACGATGATTGAAATTACTCTTGTGACATGTACAGATCTGCATTTTACCATTTTAATACACAGCTGGCACTTGTAGACAACTATCAAGGTTCTTCCTCTGTGCACCATTTGCAACGTGTGTTGGTATTTTTTCATTAAAGGTTGACAGTCAGCTCAATGGTGTAGAACAAAGCAGGCAGCAGCGCTCAAACTGCTGATCCTTGACAGATGGGTGGAATTGGTGGTTGGAGAGCTGGCAGACAAACATACTTCCTTGTCACCACTTACACATCAGTACTGATGGTGTACATGAAGAACAGACTGCTTTTTATTAAGTGCGCGATACATTTACAGGAAAATAACTTGTCATTTTTTTGACCTTACAGATTATTAGCATGAGGGATTGACTTCGAATCCAGCGCTGAGCATTTGGTAATAAAGCATCCAAATCATTCCATGACTTTTCTTTCATTTGAAAACAATCCTTCATTGGATGTGAGCATTGCTGGCAAGGCTGGCATTTGTTGCTCATCCCTAGTTTTCCTTTAGAACGTGACGGTGAGTTGCCTTTTTGAACTGATTTGTTGTCCTTCTGGTGTAGATACATGAATAATGCTGTGAGAAAGCGAGTTCCAGGACTAGGAAGTGAATAAACAGGGATATAGTATGATGTGTGGATTGTAGGAGAACTTGCAGGTGCTGGCATTCCCATGTAACAGTTGCCTTGTCCTTTGAGGTGTTTGGAAGGTGCAGTCAGAGGAGCTTTGGCGAGTTGTTGCAATGTAGCTTGTGTATGATGCACATTGTTGCTGCTGTGCACCAGTGATGGAGGGAGTGAATGTTTAAGGTCGTGGATGGAGTACCAATCAAGGAGACTATTTTGTCCTGGATTTGAAAATGCAGATTTTCATAAAGCTTCTATGAAAGCTGGAAGAGAGAATGTCCTTGGTGCGAGGGGTCCTTAATTATGCTGGCTGCTTTTCCATGAAAGCGGGAAGTGTAGGTGGAGTCAATGGATGGGAGGCCGGTTTGCATGATGGACTGGGCTATATTCACAAACTTTTGTAGTTTCTTGTAGTCTTGATCACAGCAGGAGCCATCCCAAGCTGTAATACACTTAGAAAGGATGCCTTTTACAGTGCATCTGTAAAATTTGGTAACAGTCGTAGCAGACACGCCAAATGTTTTTAGCCTCCTGAGAAAGTATCACTGGGTTTTTTTAATTATAGTGTCAGCCTGGGGGGATTAGGACAAGCTGTTGGTGAGCTGGACACCTAGAAACGTGAAGCTCTTGACCATTTCCACTTCAGCAGCATTGATATAGACAGAGATATGTCACATATCGTTAGGATGCTCAGCTGGGCTGTGTATTAAGCCCCATTCTAAGCAAATATTCTAGATAATACTGAAGGCGCATTGAAAGAAGATCCTGTCCCTTGGGTAATGTTGAGCCAGTAACAGTTTATATGTTCTACTGGTTTAGATGCTGTGGTGAATTCTGGGCAACACAGCAGAAAAAGGCTAAATTGGCTTGGGAGACCAACTGGAACTCAGAATGAGCTATCACACCAGGGAGTGAAGTCTCTCTTAGGCAGGAGATATGTAGGGGACAAGGTGCAACCATGTTGGCTGCTGTTCTGCTGCATCATTCTTAATAATAAACCCTTTTGTGTTCTTGATGAATTCAGTGAAACTGCATCATTACATGTGCATCTTAGAGTTCCCCATGTACTTGTCAAGAAAGTGCAGAGCTCCCTGGTGTCTGGATCAATAGTCCTCCCTCAATCACTAAGAGCAATTTGTTGTTTATCTCATTGCTTCTTGCGGAAACTCAACAGTTTGCAAAAATTATTGCCATGTTTGTTTACATAACACATCAACCCACTGCGAAGTAATTCAACGAGCAGTTTAAGATGCTGATGGGATGTGAACAAGGTGCTATACATACGTATGTTTAGATACAAGTAAATGTCAAATTTCAATACAGTTGACAGTTTTTTTTTTGGTCTGTTTTTTCAATCCGTTCTCCTATTTGGAATATAATGAGTGCTGAGCACATTAAAGAGCTCTGTTCTCCACTGTTACATGATTCATTCTTATGAATTCTGGGCAGTGTGAGTTGACAAACAATACAGCTGTGGGACACCACAACCAGGTTGATCCTGCGCTCACCCATCATCAACACACATACACACTTTCGGCAATGTTATAATGATCTACTGTAGCCAGTGCCATAATGAACTACTGATTTTCAGTTCTCTAGCACAATTGTAGATATCTCTTCCCCCAGCCAGCTCAGATTGGTAAAAACAACAGGCAAAAAACAGAAAAACAATATTACTTCATAGCAATCCCTCTTTATAAATTGGAAATGGACACAATTAGAGTCCCTGTTTCACACAGGAGTGGGAGGTCTGCATCAATGTATTTCTAAATATGTGTAATGAGCACTTTGATTGCACTCTATAGTTCTCCAATGCAGCAGGAGAGGCTCTCAAACACAGATGTCAAAAACAAGCTGTACCTGCATTAAGTTAAAAACAGATAAAAGCTAAGCTCCAGGAGATTGCTGTTCTGAAATGCTTTCAGCTCAAAGATTTCTGTGATGCTATTTAGAGGAAATGTTTACCAGCATTGATCTTGGGCTGATGAAATGGCTTTGAAAATGCAGTCTGCCAAGGGTATAGTAACCCTGAGCTGCCTCCCTGACTGAGAAGCTCCCAAAGCTCTATTACAAGATAAATGAACATATTTCCCTTTATATATCTTTTCACATATTTAGGATGTTCTAATAATTTTAAAGCCAACAGAAAATGGAATTGCTATAATTAGATAGGCAATATAGAGCAGCCGTTACGTACGGCAGGCTGAATTTCATCATCCTGACACTGGAAACACCCAGATTGGACAGCTGAAAATGGAGGAGGGGGACCTCAAATTTAAATTTATCAGGCAGTTCTCCCCAACCGCCATTTTGATTGGTTTGGAATTTTTTTTTTAATTCATTCATGGGACCATGGGTGTCGCTGGCTGCCAGCATTCATTGCCAATCCCTCGAGGAGGTGGTGGCGAGCTGCCTTCTCGAATCGCTGCAGTCCACGTGCTGTGGGTTGACCCACAATGCCATTAAGGAGGGAATTCCAGGATTTTGACTCAGCGACTGCGAAAGAACAGCAATATATTTCCAAATCAGGATGGGGGTGAGTGGTTTCGAGGGGAAATTCCCATGAATCTGCTGCCTTGTCCTTCTGGATGGAAATGGCCATTGGGTTTGGAAGGTGATTCTAAGGCTCTTTGGTGAATTACTGCAGTGCATCTTGTAGATAAGACACACTGCTGCTATTGAGCATCAGTGGTGGAAGGATTGAATGTAGATGTGGTGCCGATCAAGCGAGCTGCTTTGTCCTGGATGGCAGCAAGCTTCTTGAGTGTTGTTGAAGCTGCACCCATCCAGGCAAGTGGGGAGTATTCCATCACACTCCTGACTTGTAGATGGTGGATAGGCTTTGGAGAGTCATAAGAACTAGGAGCAGGAGTAGACCATCCGGCCGCTGAGTCTGTTCCGCCATTCAACAAGATCATGGCTGATTTCTTTGTGGACTTAGCTCCACTTACCCGCCCACTTACCACAACTCTTAATTCTCTTACTGTTCAAAAATATGCCTATCTTTGCCTTAAAAGCTTCAAGGAGAAAGCCTCAACTGCTTCACTGGGCAGGGAATTCCACAGATTCACAACTCTTTGTGTGAGGAAGTTCCTCCTCAACTCAGTCCTACATCTTATTTTGAGACTATGCCCCCTAGTTCTAGTTTCACCTGCCAGTAGAAACAACTTCCTTGCTTCTATCTTATCTATTCCCTTCATTATCTTCATGTTTCTATAAGATCTCCCCTCATTCTTATGAATTCCAATGAGTACAGCCCCAATCTATTCAGTCTCTCCTCATAAGCCAACCCTCTCAACTTCAGAATCAAACTAGTGAATCTTCTCTGCACCCTCTCCAGTGCCAATAAATCCTTTCTCAAGGAGACCAAAACTGTACAAAGTACTCCGGGTATGGCCTCACCAGCACCTTTTACAGCTGCAACATAATCTCACTGTTTTTAAACTCCATCCATCTACAAATGAAGGACAAAATTCCATTTGCCTTCTTAACTACCTGCTGCATCTGCAAACCAACTCCTTGAGATTCCTGCATAAGGACACCCGTGATCCCTCTGCACAGCAATATGCTGCAATTTTTTAGTATTTAAATAATAGCCCGTTTTGCTGTTATCCCAAATAAAATGGATGACTTCACATTTTCACCATTATACTTCATCCGCCAGACCCTTGCCCATTCACTTAGATTATCTATATCCCTTTGCAGACTTTCAGCGTCCTCTGCACATTTTACTCTTCCACCCATCTTAGTGTCATCTACGAATTTTGACACACTACAGTTGGTCCCCAATTCCAAATCGTCTATGTAAATCATAAACAATTGCAGTCCAACACTTATCCCTAAGGCACACCACTAGTCACTGATTGCCAACCTGAAAAACATCCATTTACCCCACTCTTTGCTTTCTGTTTGTTAACCAATCCTCTCTCCATGCTAATACACTGCCTGTAACACTGTGCACCTTTACCTTATGTAACAGTCTTTGAAGCGGCACATTGTCAAATTCCTTCTGGAAATCCAGATACACGACATCTACAGGTTCCCCATTTCCATTACAAATATAATGTTCTCAAAGAATTCCACCAAATTAGTCAAACATGAGCTGCCCCTCATGAACCCATGTTGCGTCTTAGCAATGGAACAATTTACATTCAGGTGTTTCTTCCTTGATGATAGAGTCAAGCATTTTCCCTACTATACAAGTTAAGCTAATCGGCCAATAGTTACCTTTCTTTTGTCTACCTCCTAGTAAGTAGGTGATTACTTGCTGCAATATTTCTAGCCTCTGATCTGCTCTTGTAGCCATTGTGTTTCTGTGGTGAGTCCAGTTGAGCTTCTGGTCAATGTTAACCCCAAAAATGTTGACAGTGATTCAGTGATTGTAACACTATTAAATATCAAGGGGCTGTGGTTGCCTGGCATTTGTATGGCATGAATTCTTGTCACTTGTCAACCCAAGCCTGGAGCCCAACCTCACGCAATGCAGGTCAGGACCTGATACACATTCATTTCTGATGTTGAGTTCAACCTGCTAAATATCTGTCTCAATTTTGAAATTCCCTGAGTTTGGGATCTGTAACAAGGCACGTGGACTCCTAAAGCCTGTATGAAACACATCAGGTCAGTCAGTTGTGAGACTTGGATGAAGCCTGTTGTAGAGTCTGGAACCTATTGACACGCATGTTTAAAAGGTGCTGCCAACTTCAAGGCTAGAATTTTACTGGCCCATTCTCCATGAGAACTGGAGCAGATGAGGGGCGGACCATGAAAGATTTGTTGACTTCAGGCGTGATTTTACAGTTTCAGGATGAGCAAGGCCATAAAATCCTGCTCCAAATATCATAAATAGATGTTGCACATTAAGTTAAATATGTTTTTAATAGTGACTGATCATACAGCTCAATCCTGAAAAAGTAAGTGGCTGTTATATTGACTGTTAAACTGACGAGCACTGTGTTAAGTGTTTGGATGCATTGGAGTACTTTTTCTGGTATATAGAGGACTCTTATAAATGCAAAAGCATTGAGAATCAGAAAGCAAAGTCTCATCTGGATCTGTGCTTTTATTCTTATATTGATTTAAAATCCAGTCATCTTTTGAAGCTTTTAAAAAAAGTCAAAAGCTTTAACATATTCAATTCTGCAGGTTCTGTTTATTCAGTTTTGCAGTGGAATCTCATTATGAATGCTTGGTTGAGTTCCAAATCCCACTAATGGATTTAGTTCAGCCAGGCTTGTTTACGAAACTGTCAAGGTGACTGTGAGTTTTGTCTGATTGATTGTCTTATGACAATTTAACAGGACTATATTTCTTTGAAGTTGTTTTTGAATGGTTGATTGTTTATTTTGACGGATGCATGAACACTTAAGAGGAATTATTCTTTTGCAAGTAGAGTTTGAATAGATGATTATTGATTTTTGCCATGAGTATGACAAGATATCCCAATCTTAAAGGGTTCATGTATCCTGTCCAAGATGGATACTGGGCAAGTGGACATGGGAGAATGGAGAGGGTGGTGGGGGGTATGTGGGTAGGAAGGGGGCATAGGAGATATTTTGGGTATGCAAAGGGCATTGCAGTAACTGGAGGAAGGGAGAGGTTGGGGGCCAGGGTGCCTAGGAATCATGAACGGTACTGAGCAAATTTTCCCAGCAAACTGTGGCAAGCATTCTAATCTCTCCACCTCAGCATTCTGCCTCCATTCTCACCTTGGCCCACAGTCAGAAGGCAGTGGCTGCAGCTCCAGCCCAACCCAAACTCAGTGGTGAGGGTTGAAAGGGGGTGGGAGAGAGGATGTTGTTGGGAATAATATGTTCAAGCGAGTTTACACAGGTCGGATCCCACCTTCTACTTCCAAATCCCAACCCAAGAGGGGAAAGTCTATCTCAGTAAGGTCCCATAATTAACAACTAACATGGATGACCAGAAAATCTGCTTCTGGGATTGACAAATGAGCTTGAGTCACACAATGCGCTGCTTAGCGATGAACAGTTCCATGAGATTCTTCATGTGCTTACAAACAGCTGTATGTGACTATGGTTCAATGTCTCACCTGAAAAGAACATCTTGAGCACTCTATCGGTGCTGCATCGTGGCCAGTCAGGCTTAGGTGCTGAAGGCCTAGAGTGGGTCTTCAGCCCACAACTTTCTGACTTGCAAATAATACACTAGTTAACACTGGGCAATGTATACTTCGGAACTGCCAGCTATTTTTCCTGTTCAGATTGTGAAGCTTGTGTTGATAATGACTGCTTTTTCTGATTCACCATTAGTGTTTCAACTGTGGGTGCTTACATAAAACCAGCAAATACATTAGTTAATAGAGTATTTCAAAATATATCGACATGTCAGTGAGTAATTGACTGCGCCCCCATCATTACAGACAAGTGCCTGATGCCATGTGGATAACCTGATTGAAATTCATTATCCGCAAAATCCAATGCATACTAAGGTTTGAAGGTGACACAGTTACATTACACACTGAGGTTTGCAGCCATTGCAAGTCTTACTGCAAGGGGATCTGAAGCTGATGCATCCATGCTATTCATCACATGGTAGCAGATTTGCAGGGTGAAATACACAATGCATGCTGACGCCAGGGGCTGACACATTCACTGACTTCAATACCCACTGAGGTCCTGAGCAGCCATAACCAACAACATGGCTCACAGAGATTCAGAAACGATGCACTCTCAATGGACGCTGGCAGATCCAAGGCAATTTACAGACTTTTAGCACAGGGCGTTGG
The DNA here is from genome assembly GCA_024679065.1 of Sphyrna mokarran. Taxonomy (NCBI): domain Eukaryota; kingdom Metazoa; phylum Chordata; class Chondrichthyes; order Carcharhiniformes; family Carcharhinidae; genus Sphyrna; species Sphyrna mokarran. Next base: position 125,327,327 of record JAGIQG010000003.1, on the reverse strand, counting down.
AGTACCCTTCAGCCGTTCTATTCCATTTGTGTTTATGTTCTTTTTTGTAACTAAAATAGACAAGATAATAGATTCTCACCTTCTGTTTGTCCAATACAGAATTCCATGTGCAGCATTAAATAAAGAAAAGGAGAATGTTAATGACACAATGTTTAAAATGAAAATTATAATTAATGTTGTGCCATCTTGTATATGATTACCTGATCATCTAACAGTAAGGAGATAACCTGCTGGCCTTCTAAGGTAGCAAAAGAGAAAAATACTTGCACAACACTTGCAAAGAAGCAATGACCACTGAGTCCTGAGCAGCTACATGAACATTGATAACTGTGGTTGTCACATTGCTAAACAAAATGCAGTCTAATTCTGACTTTATTCAAACACACCCAGTGAAAACAGAGCATGTTCATGCCAGTAGGGCTTTCCCATCCCACTACAGTGAACCGAGATTTGGCTAGACGACAAATGCTCTGACCTCGCTGCAGAGGGACCATGATGTGAATGGCTGGCTAGATCCCATAGATTACAATGGCACAGAAAGAGGCCCTTTGGCCCATCATGTCTCTGCTAGCCTTCACATACACCTATCCCTTCTATTCCCATTTTCCAGCACTTTGTCCGTAGCATTGTATACTATGGCACTTCAAGTGCTCATCTAAATGCTTTTGAAATGTTGTGAGAGTTCCTGCCTCTGCCACCTTTTCAGGCAATGAGTTTCAAATTCCTACCACCCTCTGGGTGAAAAAGTTTTTCCTCAAATCCCCTCAATCTCCTGCATCTTATCTTAAATCTATGCCCCCTGGTTATTGACTACTCTACTTTCTTTTTGTCTACTCTATCCATCTCTCTCACAATTTTGTATACTTATTACTTTTTGTTTTATTTTTGAATCTGCCCACTATCTTTTAGGGCTTTCTGTACTTGTGCCCCAGAGTTTCCTTGGTTTTCCTGGTTTTTCATTGGGAATCTGCCTCCATAGAAATCTGTTTCAAGAAATCATGAGTACACTCTCTGCAAACCTCACTCCATTCTTTTCCTGGATGGAAAGTTCCTGGATACTGAGGATGTCATGTACTCCAGAGGCGCTTTGTATGCCCTAGTTAGACATCATTTCAATCTTTGTTCCCACTTGGTCCATTAGTCTAAAATCAGGGCCTATGCTAGAAATATTTGCATTTTCAACTGCAATAAAATTATTTTCCTCTGACATATTTTGGTAGAAGCCTAAGGAAAACAGAGTAAATTGTCACAAGTTCAGGTTCAGTTCTTGCATCTGTTATCAGTAGAAAGGCACCCTAGAGACTAGTATAGCCGGGGCTACATACAGAGTAGAGCAGTCTCTGAATTCCCCCAGAGGACCCCTATACTAATGTGACATTTCTGATTCATCAAGCAACCAACTGTGTAGTTCACCTAAGCGGGACTGCAAATTTCTTTGTGCAAATTTAGTGCTGAATTATAGTGCCGTGGTCTCATGTGTACTTGGAATGGATTGAGGCAGCTCAAACTAATTTTACTCAGAATGCCGGCAGTCAGCGGGGACTGAACACTTCCATCTCATCAGTCTAGTCTAGACCAAAAGCAAGCATCTGGAGGTGAAAGCACACTCATCCCAGCCTCTCGATCATTCTGTCGCCAGTTTTAGCGGATATAAAAATTTCAGAGGCACAGCACTTGATAAGCTCACTAATGCATTGGCCTTGATATTATCACCTAAGTATGCTCTCTAACAGCATCAAAACAGCTATAGAGTTGAAACAATGGCTTTAAAATAGAACAGAACAGAATCATAACGTGCAGAAGAAGGCCATTCGGCCCATTTAGTCTGCACCGACCACAATCTCACCCTGGCCTTATCCCTATAACCTCATGCATTTATCCTGCTAATTCCTCCAATGTTAAGGGCAATTCGGCATGGCCAATCAACCTAACCCACATATCTTTGGAGTGTGGGAGGAAACTGGAGCACCCGGTGGAAACTCATGCAGAAACAGGAAGAACGTGCAAACTCCACACAGATAGTCACCTAAGCCAGGCATTGAACCCAGGTCTCCAGCGCTGTAAGGTAGCAGTGCTAACCATTGTGCCAGTGTGCTGTCCCACTAATGAGGGGTTAATGTTTGAGTTAGTTGAGTGAGTTAAAACATACTATTATTTCCTGTTTTCTGACCTCATTTCTAAAATGTACATTTGTCTAACAGACTGTCATTTGCAGAGACCAAAGCCTGAACAGTAAGCCCTCCTGCTACTTTCTATGCACAAGTTCAGGAAATGGAAGGTGATCTTTTTAAATTGAATTTAGCTTCACAAAAGGCCAACTTTATAACAAAGTGGCCTTGGAAGAGAACCTGGCCCTGGAAGCACATGGAAGAAATCAGGAACTGTGAAAGAGCAAAGAAATTTAAGGGTACAAGTGCAGAAGTTCCTAAAAGCTAGTGGACAGGTGCACAAATAAATGAAAGTAAAAGTAAAATTTATTTATTAGTCACAAGTAGGTTTACATTAACACTGCAATGAAGTTCCTGTGAAAATCCCCTAGCCGCCATAGTGCAGCACCTGTTTGGGTACATTGAGGGAGAATTTAGCGCGGCCAATGCTCCTAACTAGCACATTTTTTTAGATTGCTGGAGAAACCGGAGAAACTCACGCAGACACAGGGAGAATGTGCAAATTCCATACAGACAGGGGCCCAAGCCAGGAATCAAGCCTGGGTCCCTGGTGCTATGAAGCAGCAGTGCTAACCACTGTGCCACCATGCCACCCATCAAAAGATTCATCGAATGTTGACCAATAGAATGTTGACCTTTACTGCAAAGAGGTCTAGAATTTAGAGGAGTACAAGTTAGGTTACTAATTCTGGTTTGATCCCCTTACGGTCTGAGCAATACACCCCAGGAAGTTATAAGATTACAGGTGCATACCCTTTATCTGAAATCTTTGGGGCTGATTGGGGTGATTCATTTTGGTGGGACAAATTTGAATGCAGATTTAAATGCGGATTACAGGGTCAACAGCAGGATTTTGAGGATATGCACAGGGAGAATGTGCAAATTTCATACAGACAGGGGCCCAAGCCAGGAATCAAGCCTGGGTCCCTGGTGCTATGAAGCAGCAGATCTTGCGGTTCATATCCACAGATTTCTGAAGGTTGCCCCTCAAGTGGATAAAGCCATGAAGAAGGCATATAATGTGTTAGTGTTTATTAATAGGGGGTTAGAGTTTGAGAAGCGTGGGGTTATGCTGCAACTGTACAGGCCCTTGGTGAGACCACATTTGGAATATTGTGTACAGTTCTGGTCTCCTCACTAAAATAAGGATGTGGAAGCATTGGAGTGAGTGCAGAGGAGATTTACCAGGATACTGTCTGGTTTGAAGGGTAGGTCTTGTGAGAAAGATTGAGGGAGCTTTGGCTTTTCTCTTTAAAGTGGATGAGGATGAGAGGCAACTTAATAGACATTTTATAAGATGATGAGGGGGATAGATAGAATGGACGTTCAGACACTATTCCTCTGGTGGATGTAGCTGTTAACCAGAGGGCATAATTATAAAGTTCATAGTGGGAGATATAGAAGGGATATCTGAGTTAGGTTCTTCACTCAGAGAGTGATTGAGCTGTGGAATATACTGCCTGCTGTGATAGTGGGACACTTTAGGAACTTTCAAGTGAGTTACTGGATAGGCACATGGAACACACCAAAATGGTAGGGAGTGGGGATAGCTTGATCTTGGTTTTGGACAAAGCTTGGCACAACATCGAGGGGCAAAGAGCCTGTACTGTTTTGTACTGTTCTATGTTCTACAACTGCATTTCTGTAATCAGATATTTTCAGACCTATTGTATACATGTAGGCCCAGGCCTACTTATACTACAATAGCCTGTGCCGAGGTTTGATACAGTCTACAAATACTAAGTTGTTTCTTCATTTGCCAACTTTCACACACCCTACATCTTATTTGTTGGCACTTCATCACGTCTGGAATATAATATTACATTGCTTTATTAACCTACAAGTTAATCACATATCCATTCAAATAAAATTTGGCTGTTGAATGTGTTTGGTTTTTGGATGTACGGATAAAGGATACTCAATCTATAGACGATTATTAATCAGGTTATCAACATTTAACTCCATTAGAAACCAGCATTTGATTTTATTAGATACCCTCCTTTGTAGAATAGTAGAATGGGAAAGCTTAAAATAGGGCATAGCATGAAAAATGCTGTGACAGTGGGAGCATGGGAAAAATATATCACATTTTAAAACTCTTGCAAGGGCTAATGCTGCTTGCGTAATTAAAAGGGCAATGCAATGATGCATTTTCACAAACTTCATCAGAAATACAAAGGGTATTAATTAATAAGGAAAAACTGCACTTAGACCAGCAGCACCCCCTGCACTCCCCACAGCCCCAGTTCCTACTTATCTATTGCATACTTTCTACCCAATCATAGAATCCCCACAGTGCAGAAAGATGTAATTCAGCCCATCAAGTCTGCACCAACTCTCTGACAGCATCGCAATCAAACTCTATTCTCATAACCCGACATATTCAGCCCGCTAAACCTATCTTGGGCATAAGAGACAATTTAGCATGGCCAATCCACGTAACTCAGACATCTTTAGACTGTGGGAGGAAACTGGAGCACCCAGAGGAAATCAACGCAGACACAGGGAGAACATGCAAACTCTCCACAGTGACCTGAGGCAGGGATTGAACCTGGATCTCTGGTGCAGTGAGGCAGCAGTACTAATCACTCTGCCACCATGTACCCCCTGGGGTGATTAAGTAACTCTCAATCCCAATTGGTCCTTCAAGCCAGATAATCCTCTTCTGCCGCATTGCCCTTAAAGGGATAGTCACCACAGGCAGGGGAACCGGGATCTTTATTACGAGAGAAGAAACATTAGAATGTTGCTTAAGATAAGAGGGAAGCAGCAACAAAACATTAACATCATGTGATGTTAGCAATTGCCATGTGAAATATTCCTGGTTAGCCAAAAAAAGCATGCCTCACCATGGGGCTGAAGGTGATAGGGGACCATGAATCATAGAATGCTACAGTGCAGAAGGAGGTAATTTGGCCCATAAAGTCCACAATCCCAGGCAGGCTCTATCCATATAACCCCATGTATTTAGCCTAGCTAGTCCCCCTGACACTAAGAGGCAACTTAGCACAGCCAATCTACCTAACTTGCACATCTTTGGCCTGTGGGAAGAAACCAGTGTACCCAGACGGAACCCATGCAGACACGTGGAGAATATGCAAATTTCACACAAACTCCAAGCTGGGAATCAAACCTGGGTCCCTGGCACTGTGAGACAACAGTGCTAACCACTGTGCCACCATACTGCCCAGGGTTAATTGGGTAAAAGCCACGACATTAGAGACTCTCTTGATCCGGTTCATGTGACTGAGAAAACTAGAAACCAGAAGACAAGAGACAAGAAGAGAGAGGAACAGAAAAGAAGAAAGACCAAAAGCTAAAAGAAACAAAGTCATTGTGCACTTGCCACCCAGCTTTAGTAGGGGAAATATATTGCCCGTATTAGACCTTAATCAATGCCTACATTTATTGCTTTAGTTTACCTGAAGACTTAATAAACTTCTTCTGACTTTATCTCATTAAAGTAGTCTCCTGACTGAAGTTTATTGCCAGTTCATTCCCATAATAATTCGGCGCTCCAATCCCAAAAAATCTACAAAGTCTATATTGTCCTTGGAGGGTAGAGTACAGAATGTGGCGCACAAACTCTGTGGATACTTTGACTTGGCATGCTATCCAATTATAATGTAGGCAGATTGATTTTATGCAAATTACAACGCAGCAATACAGAAAGCTCCCAATCATTGTTTATAAGAATTGATTTCCAAACTCACATGTTTTGAAATGTTTGTGCTCCTTGAATCCACATTGTACCTGCAGGATTAAGACAGGAGATAGTGAGACCAGGAGAGGAACACATGTAAGCAACACACATCAGTTTAACAAAGGTAAGCAGCTGAGACTAAGTAAATGCAATTCAACACATTTAGACGGTTCAGTCTATGTATTATCAGTCTCCTAGCTCCTGCTGTGTCAAAAATCTGGCAAATCCCTCTTAGATGTTTTAATGTACACACATTTATTTATGACTAAATATACTGATATAGTCATTTTATTCCATCTGTTGTTTTTCAGTATTTTCATTGCTAACAGCTCTTTGAATAGTTTTGAATGGCCACTGTAGTTCCATTTCACTAACTAACAGCTGTATGACCAGTTCCGCACCCTCTTAAAATAGTGCACCAACTGGAAGGAATGCATAATGACAGATGAGAGGTTTTCACTGGCAGATTCCATTACAAGACTTGATTTAAAAACTTACAATGAAAGTGCTTGATAAAATGTACATGCAGATTAATTGTACCTGCGATAATGGATAGGTAACAAAGACTTTATTGCTTCAAAGATCTTGCATTTTTATTAAGACTAGAATTAAGAAATTGATCAGAACCAACAACCGTACCTTACGGAAACTGGACTGGTATCTCTAAACACAAACTTTCTTTCCCTTTCTCTATTTCTCTTTCTGAAAAAAATTAACTCTAATTCAGCTGACTTATTTCTCTATCTTCCTTTGGTTCTTGCTCAATTGTTAAATCCCGTTGGTTATGGAAAGTGACCTTTAGTGTTATCTTTCACCAAGTTCCCAGAGGCTTTATTTCCCCTTACTGTGCAATTATCAGTTCATACATCCAACAACTTGCAAGCCAGTTCTGAGTAGGAGGGTGAGAAAGAGAGTCTAACAAGTCAGACTGTGAAATGCCCTGACTCAGTCTCCAGCAAACTTTGGCCCATAACTACTGCATTCAATTCATTTTTTAACCCTCTTCCCTTCAAAACCTCTAACTCTCTTGATCTCTTCGCACCCCTGCCTCTCTCCCCATTACACTCCCCAAGATCCATGACTGTTGGCCCCATTGTGATATCAGCAAAGGAACACTTTGGGTTTGATATCATAGCACTGATTCTTGGTTGCTTCCTGCACGTCCAAGAAACATGGACAATGACAAAATGTGTGCAATAAGTCCATGACTGCGTGCTTTGCTTGAAATGATGCCTCAGAGGGGACAGCCATTTCTAACTTAAGTTTGCACCATGCCTGATGAGTCTTGCAAGAAACCTGTCTGTAGATGAGAAGTAACATACACACACACACATTTGCATTGTTGCTAATACCACGAACTCCTTTCTAATTTGCAGTCAGATGCAAGGGACATACGCTAGCTGCCTGGATTCAGCTGGCAATCTTCCACAATGGAGCTTGCACCTTTGCGGGATGGTCTCCAGTCACAATAAACCCTTGCCTGTTGATGTATAATCTCTGATCATAATAGCACACTTCACCACTGTGACGTTATGATCAATGATTCTATATTTCTCTCATCACCATAATGTTCCCATTCATAGAGTCATATACACTGAAGAAGCCCAAAAGAGAAAATGCTGGAAAATCTCAGCAGGTCTGGCAGAATCTGCAAGGAAAGAAAAGAGCTGATGTTTCAAGTCCAGTTGACTTTATGTCAAAGTTAAAATGCACTAAACTGGGAGATATTTATACTGCAGGGTGAGGGAGCGAAAGATGAGTCACAGCCAAGGAAACCAGGGAAAGCAGCTAATAGCTATCCACAGAGAATAAAGAGCGTGAATGGTCAAACGGCAGAAAAGCAAAAATGAGGATGTTGGGGGAGGGGGCAGAGGAAATTGAATGGGAACAGAGGTAAGATTTAGGAAAGGAGAAGCAAAAGGGGAGAAAAATTAATGAAAGGGGGATAAAATAGGGGGAAGTGGGGGGAGGAAGAAAAATGAAGAAAGGCAATAAAGAAATAAAAGGTAGAGAACAGTAAAAATATTAAGTAAAATAAAATGAAAACAAAGGAGTCGAGGTGGGATAGAGCTAATTATCTGAAGTTGTTGAACTCAGAGTTGAGACCGGAAGATGAAACCTTGTTCCTTCAGTTTGCATTGGCCTTTACTGGAACATTGCCTCAGAGCAAGGACTGAAATGTGAGCGTTTTGGTGCCACTTCATGCTCTCATCCAGACTTCGAAAAATTCAGCAACTTTGTTTCCAATTTCCATTCCTCCATCACTTTTACCTGATCCATCTTCCCTTTCCTTCCTTGACCTTTCTGTCTCCATTTCTGGAAATTGACTATCTACCAATATCCATTACAAGCCCATTGACTCCCACAGCTTTCTGGACTACAGCTCTTCACACCCCACATTCTATAAGGACTCTATCCCTTTCTCTTAGCTCCTTCGCCTCTTTCACATTTGTTCCAGTGATGCCATTTCCCAAAGTGATGCTTCTAATATGTGCTCCTTTTTCCTCAACCATGGATTCCCTTCTACAGTTGTCAACAGGGCCCTCAACAGCATGCATTCTATCTCCCACACCATGACCTTCAGCCCCTCTCCTCCTCCCAGAACAAGGATAGAGTCTCCCTTGTTGTCACATTTCACCCACCAGCCTCTGCACACAAAGCATAATCCTCTGCCATTTTCGCCAACTCCAGCATGATGCCACCACCAAACACATCTTCCCTTCACTCCCTCTATCAGCATTCCACAGAGACCGTTCCCTCCGGGATAACCTAGTCCACTCCTCCATTGTACCCAACACCTCTCCCGTCACTCATAGCACCTTCCCGTGCAATTACAGTATCACATATCCCTTTACTGCTTCTATATGCTCACCATCCAAAGGTCCAAATCATTCATTCCAGATTAAATTGAATTTCACTTCTGCCTCTTTCAATTTGGTCTATTGCATTCACTGCTCCTAATGTGGTCTCCTCTGGAGATACTAAGCATAGACTAGGTGATTACTTTGCTGAGCACTTTCGGTCTGTGCGCAATCAGGACTCTAATGTTCTGGTTGTTTGCCATTTTAACACACAGTCCTGCTCCCATACCCGCCTATCTGTAATGTTCCAGTGAAGCCCAAAGCAACCTTCAGGAACAGCATCTCATCTTCTGACAAGACACATTACAGCCTTCCGCTCTCAACATCGAATTCAACAACTTCAGATGACTTGCTCAACCCCACCTCATTGTTTTCTTTTATTTAATTTTTCATTGTTCTCTACCTTTTATTTATTATCTTTCTTCATTTTTCTTACCCCCCCCCCACTCTTTCCCCCTATTTTATGTCCTTTTCCTTACTTTTCTCCTCCTTTGCTTCTCCTTTTTTAAATCTTACCTCTGCCCCATCCATTCGCCTGCCCCACCCCCTCCAGCCCAATCATCTTCATTTTATCTTCCCCCCACCGCCCCCCACAAACATGCCCCCCTCAAACATCTTTATTTTAGCTGCCCCCCACCTCTCTGCCCCAAACATCTTCATTTTAGTTTCTCTGCCATTTGGCCATTTGCATTCTTTATTCTCTCTGTTGACAGCTATTAGCTGGTTTCCCTGGTTTCTGCGGCTATGATTCACCTTTCATTCTCTCACTCTGCAGTATAAATATTTCCCACTTTCTATGCCTTTTAGCTTTGACAAAGGGTCATCTGGACTCGAAATGTCAGCTCTTTTTGCTCCTTAGAAGATTTTCAGGCATTTTCTCTTTTGGTTTCAGATTCCAGTGTCCACAATAATTTACTTTTATACTAAAGAAGCCCATTTGGTCCACCATATCTGTTGTGGCTTTCCGAAAGAGCTGTCAATGAGTACTGCGTTCCTCCTCTTTCCCCATAATCCTACAATTATTTTTCAATTATGCAGAGATGCAATTCCCTCATTGGCAATCTAAAGTTACTTCTCAGTTACTTTCAAATCTGCTTCTACCAACTTTTCAGGTAGTACATTCCAGATCATAACAACACATTGCATAAAACAAAAATTCTCAACTGCCTTGGGCTATTTTCGTGATTATCTAAAAGCTATATTCTGCTGCCAATGGGAACAATTTCTCCCCCTTTATCAAAACCTCTCATAATTTTGAACTTTTCCATTGACTGATTGGTTTATTATTGTCACATGTACTGAGATAGAGTGAAATGTATTGTTTCTTGCAAGCCATACAGACAAAACATACCATTTATAGAGTACATAGCAGAGAAGGAAAACAGAATATAGTGTTACATTCATGGCTATGGCATAGGGAAAGATCAACTTAATATATGGTAGGTCCATTCAAAAGTCTGATGACAACAGGGGAGAAGATGTTCTTGAGTCAGTTGGTACATGTCCTCAGACTTTTGTATATTTTTCCCAATTGAAGAAAATAGAAGAGAGTATATCCAAGGTACGTGGAGTCCTTGATTATGCTGGATGCTTTTCTGACGCAGTGAGAAGTATAGATAGAATCAATGGATAGGAGGCTGGTTTGAGTGATGGACTAGGATACGTTCACAACCCTTTGTTATTTCTTGCGGCCTTGGTCAGAGCAGAGTTATACTAAGCTGTGATATGCCTGGAAAGGAAACTTTCTATGGCGCATCTGTATAAATTGTTAAGAATGGTAGTTGATTTCCTTAGCCTCCTGAGAAAGTAGAGGCTTTCTTAACTATAGTGTTGGCATGGAGGGACCAGGACAGGTTGTTGGGGATTTGAACACCTAGAAGCTTGAAGCTCTTGACCATTTTCACTTCATCACCATTGATGTAGATAGGGGCATGTTCTCCACTACGTTTCCTGAAGTTGATGATTATCTCCTTTGTTTTGCTGACATTGAGGGAAAGATTATTGTTGTCGCAACATTTCACCAGATTCTCTATCTCTTTCCTGTACTCCGTCTCACCATTGTTTCAGATCTGACCCACTATGGTGGTATCATCAGCAAACTTGAAAATGGTATTGGGGCAGAATTTTGCCACACAGTCATTAGTGTATAAGAAGTATAGTAAGGACTGAGGACACAGCCTCACAGGGCACCAATGTTGAATATAATAGTGGAGGAGGTGTTATTATCTGTCCTTACTGATTTCAGTCAGTGCGTTAGGAAGTCTAGGATCCAGTCACAGAGGATGGACCCGAGGCCTAGGACATGGAGTTTGGAGATGAGTTTTGTTGGGGTAATGGTGTTGAAGATTGAGCTGTAGACCATAAAAAATTACATCTCCCCCAATCTTCCCTTTGTGCTAAGGAGAATGATCCCAGTGTCTCCAGTCTCTCCAGATTATTGAAATTCCTCATTCCTGCTACCATTGTAGAAAATCACCCTCTAGAATCTCTCCAAGGCTTTGGTATCTTTTTCAAAGTGTGAAGTCCAGAATATGACACAACACTCCAGCTATGATCCACCTACTAATTTATAATGGTTCAGCACAATCTTCTTACGTTTGCGCTCTTTGGGTGGTATATTATCCCTCTCACCTGCACCACCATGACCACCATCACCTCCCCACCGCTTCCCCTGGTTCCTACTGCAGCATGGTTTCTGATGGTGGAGCTAGTCCACCATTGATTGGCAGCATGATCTTCTGGACCCACCACTGTCAATGGATCACCAAAAGAGAAAATGTTAGAAAATCTCAGCAGGTCTGGCAGCATCTGGAAGGAAAGAAAAGAGCTGATGTTTTGTGTCCAGATGACCCTTTGTCATTAACACACTGCCAATGGGTTTTCCCATTGTTCACATCCCACGCTGCTTGGGATCCTGTAGTGAGAGGGAGGATATACTATTAATGGCACCAGAAGATCCTATGGGTAGTAACAGCCATAAAGACTTGGCTTCTGCCTTTATTTATAACACAAGACCCAAATAGTCTTTCAATAGCCTTCTGAACTTGGCAGTACTGTAAGTGTTGTCCTCTTGCTGCATCTCCCCTCCATTGTCAAATGTGCCACAGACCAAGCTGTTAAAATTAACAAGGACTTTCCATTCGAACACTGAGCCAGATCCCGAGGATATATATGAAACCATGCCCATAGATTGGGTCAACTAAATTCTTTGTTATCAATGACTGCACACGCTGTGACAGATCTTCTTTGTATTGCAAAGGGCTAGCAAAGATACAGAAAACTCTTGTTGCAGCTACCAAACTCCATCTAGAATTCATATCAGTGCTTAGAAAACTAAATCAGTGGTTGCAGTCAAACATCAAACAAACTTATTCTAAGAGTGAAGAACTGATTTTTTAAATTGACAGAGCAGGGAAGGCAAGAGCAGAAATGCAAAGTAATTACACTGCTGATAGCTGTAAAGGAGGACAGGCCAAGTTTGTCTGGAAATGAGAGTTGGTTTGAAGCCTTCTTGTCAGCTGTCTCCCAGCAGACATACAATATCAGGATTATTTTCAGTGTTGCCTGAGAGAAGAAACAGAGTCAAGTCATTTTAACAATCTCTTGCTTGCAGGCTGCCTCCTGAGTTCCATAAGCTCGGTAATATAGGTAGCACAGTTAGCACTGCTGCCTCACAGCAAAAGGGACCTGGGTTAGATTTCTGGCTTGGCTTACTGCCTGTGTGGAGTTTGCACGTTCTCCCTGCGTCTGGTGGGATTCTCTGGGTGCCCCGGTTTCCTTCCACAGTCCAAAAGACATGCTGGTTAAGTGCATCAGCCATGTTAAATTCTCCCTCAGCGTACCCAAACTAGTGCCAGAGTGTGGCGACTAGGGGATTTTCACAGTAACTTCATTGCAGTGTTCATGTAAGCCTACGTGTGACACTAATGAATAAACATAAAAATAGCTGATTAAATTGGCCAACAGGCAAAAGCAGAAACAATTGCAATGTTGCATCACTATCCGCACACCACTTCCCCCGAAGCCCCCAGTCCACCCCACCCTCCAAGATCTGGAGGTAGCAAAGCGCTTCCAATTCTTGACAATGAATATTTTTCAGATGGGTTATTACTTGTGATCTTTTTTCCATTTCAAACTGTTCACCTTTATGGCAATCTCCAACAGCAATGAGACTGTTGAACTCGCTGCCATGTGAAGCAGAGTTTTCCATTCTGGGACCTCGTTCTTTGGCAGGGGCATTTTTCATGGTGGCATTGGGGCTGGGAGTGGGTATCTCACATATGCATTGAAATCCTTTACACAAAGCATACCTTAGTCTGCTTCTAATCTTCTTGTTGGAAAAGCTGCGGAATAAAACAGGAAGAAGACGACCTGCACAAGAGATGCCACCTCAATGCAAACATTAGAGCTATTGCCATCACAGGACAATATACAGAAGTCAGCCCGGAGATGCCAAGACTTGAGACCTGGTGCAACTTGCCTTTTCTCTTTCCACTTAACTCCTTCAATCACGCAATCATAGAATTAGTATGACAACCAGATGGCATATTGTGTTGCCACTGATCTGCCGGTGCCTAGCCTCACAACTACAACCTAATCCTTATTCAATTGTCTTTTCCTGGACTAATCAGATGGCTCATCGTCAATGCCAGACTAACCAACGAAGGTAACACTGATGTAGATGCACCATCACTCGCTCGCAACCTGTAAGACACAACACTGAAATCTCTGGGGCTTATTAATGAATCAACGGATCTGCCAAGGGTAAGTGGGCGAGATCAAGTGGAAGAAGCAAGCAAGGATCATAAAGAAGCTACTTGGATGGCCAGCTCACATCCTCATTTTGCCGAAGAGAGCAAAGATGCAGACCTAAAGGACATAGGTTATTTTTTTCAGTACAGAATTTCTGTGCTGCAACAGCAAATGCTCGATGTTTTGGGCTGTCAGAGAGCTTCCCAAACATGTCAAATAGTATGGTGAGTAGGAAATGCCAGGTGAAAATCTCCTGAGTAATTCACTGACAGCCAGAGAGAAAATAAAAACTGGAAAACATCCTTAAGGTAAAACAATCAAGTGTCCTTGAATGCAGAGGAAGCAGCCCCTGACAACCCACGGCAGCTGATGTTTTGCAGACAATTTCACAGCTCGGTGATACTGCATTGCCAAATAAAAACGTGGGTGGGTAGGTGCAGGGCAGTGGATTACTGTAGCAACAAGCACACATGATGGCCCCAACAACCTCCTCCCATAAACGTCTATGGTTCTTTGATAATGTCTAAGTAATTACCATGCCAACAGTTCAGTGTTGTAGTGAAAACTGACAAGTGTCCCAAGATAGAGTCCTTCTATCTTGCACTCCAGTCAAGGGATTTGGTTCTTAAACTTTAGATATACTCCAATATTTGTTTAACACTTTTTTATTGGTACTATTTCTAAACAGGTTATAGACTAGGCACATACTTCCTTGGCATGATTCCAAAAGAATCATGCCTAGGAATTATGTGCCAGTGGTACATCACATCATACATTAGCACGTCCCACCCTTTATACTACAGTGAGCACTTTTACCACTTGAAATGACAGAATTAAATGCAGCACTAAGTGGGTAGGAATCTTGCATAGAACCAATGAATCCCAACACCACAGAAAGAGGATATCGGCCCATTGAGCCTGCACCAACTCTCCAAAAGAGTATCTCATCAAGAACCTCCCCTCCACTCTGTCCCCGTAACCATATGCATGTGCCATGGCTAATCCACCAAACCTACACATCTCTGGCAATGGCGCCATATAAAGCATCTTGTCTGGATGTATCACAGCTTGGTATGGCTCCTGTTCAAAGCAAGACCGCAAGGAACACAAAGGGTTGTTAATGTAACCCCGTCCATCATGCAAACCATCTTCCCATCCATTGACTCCAAGTGCACTTCCCACTGCTTTGGAAAAGCAGTCAGCATAATCAAGGACCCCATGTATCCTGGACATTCCCTTGTCCAACTTTTTCCATCAGGAAAAAGATACAACAGCCTGAAATCATATACCAACTGACCCAAGAACAGCTTCTTCCCTGCTGCCATCAGACTTTTGAATGGATCTATTTTAAATTAAGTTGTTCTTTCTCTACACCCTATCTATGACTGTAACACCACATTCTGCACTCTCCCCTTTCCTTCTCAATGAATGGTTTGCTTTGTCTGTATAGCGCACAAAAAATAATATTTTTCACTGTACCCTAATACATGTGATAAAAATAAATCAAATCAAAGCAATGCACCATGGCCAATCCACCCAACCCGTATATCTTTGGGCTGTGGGAGGAAACTGGAGCACCTGGAGGAAACCCATACAGACACAGGGGGGATGTTCAGACTCCACACGGACAGTGACCCAAGCTAGGAATTGAATCCCGAGTCCCTGGCGCTGTGAGGCAGCAGTGCTAAGCACTGTGCCACTATGCCACCCTTTTATGCCATCCCTGGCCATAATCAACTGAATAATTCCATCATTCCCACCTTCACTGTTACCAAGGGATCTAACTGGGTTTATAAAATTGACAGAATGAGCTGGTCATTGAAGCTGCAATCCTGGACTGTGACACAGTGCAGTTACAGTCGCACAGAATAACACTTGTGCGATTTTACCACAGAATGAGCCTCCTGGGTTTGTGAACAAAGTGAGCTTATTAAAAACTTTTCTGACAACTGTGACATTTCACACTGTAAATGAAAGCTGCAGTGGGAATTTTGGATCCCTACTCATCAAGGGTCACATTTTTCAATTGGCCTCTCCTCTGCTTTGTTACAGAAATCCAATCAATAAAGATAATTTCTATTTCTGAAGACTTTTCATTGTCTTCCTGCAATGAATGCAGAGTCAGATTGTCAGCGAGTTGGTGTGTTTGGAGAATAATCTCCATAGACAGCAATCATTAAGATACAGAACACATGATAACATCTAATGCATCCAATTATCATACTGCAATAGACTAGACCACTTCTTATTCATGCTCATGCTGTACAATTCGAATGGTTTAGTAAAACAACATTTGTAGGGCCGATTTTAATTTGCGACAGTGGGGAAAAGAGATTTTTAAAATTCATTCACAGAATGTGGGCGTCACTGGCTGGACCAGCATTTATTATTTATCCCTAACTGCCCTCTGAAATGGAGAGTCATTTGAGGGTTAACAAATTGCTACAGATCTGGAGTCAGACCAGATAAGGCCAGCAGATTTCCTTCCTTAAAGGACATTAGTGAACCAGATGGGTTTTTTTTACACCAACTGACAATGGTTTCACGGGTCATCATAAATTCCAGATTTTTATTGAATTCAAATTTTACCATCTACTAAAGTGGAATTCGAACCCGAGTACCCCAGACTGTTACACTGGATTTCTGGATCACTAGTCTCGTGACAATACCGCTAGGCCATCACTTCCCATATTGAAATGGTAATGGATCAACCACCCTTTATACCAAATGTTCTTTCCCTTTGTTGCCAAGCAGAGTGTATATCAGGCAGCCAAACTACTACTGCCTGATTCCCATGAATGCTGTTGTCCTGCAGTCACTGTGATGGGGACAGCGGAGGAGAGCAGACTTTCTTTTGATGGGGTTTTTAGATATCCTAATATATAGCAAATCAGAAAATCAGCACTTTCAGCAAAGGGGACATGCTGTGAATCATGAAAAAAGATCAATTTTCCCTTTAAATCAATGGTGGTTCCCTTGTGGTGTTGGGGGGATGGGTGGCTGGCGTTGTGGGGGTGGGGGTTGGAGGCAGAAACTTGCAGATTCATATCAGTGACATGAATCAGCAAGTGAGCAGAGGAATAGCCTGCATTAATTAGATGTCACTGGGAGTCTGATGTTTCCCCTTAAAGTATAATATGCAACAAAAACATGCCAGTCGACCACTTAGTCAACATAGGGCTGATGGAAAAGGTAATTACTTGAGAATAAAATGAAATTGCTACTATCCTGGGAGTGTTCACTTTTCAATATTATGGAAAGTGGATATTTTTGCAGGACCACAGAGACAGCTGAATTGTGATAGATGTAACAAAGGTTTTGCCATTTGTACATGACTGTTACGAATCCTGTATCATTTTATAATCGGGCCTATAGTTCAAAGGTGAAGGATGTTCCTTTCTGGATTATTATTTGGAGAATGCAAACACTGCATTTTAAAATTAACTTCTGTTTTTATGAGAATGTTAGCGATCTATCTCTTTTTTTTTCAATGAATATTGAAGCACCTGTTATATATTTATTGCTTTTGCCCATAGTCTGGCTGCCCTTGTTTATATGTTATCATTCATTCTGTGGCTTTTCACTATAATTTAGGCTTACACAAGGGCACAGCGAGCAACGTGTGGCATCTGGCAGGAAGAAATGTGATTACTTACACATCAAAACGCAGATTCTGCTTCTCCTCAAAGAAGTAATCCAGGACAAACTTGCGCACAAAATCTGGGTTCAATGTGTTTTCAATCACTTCAGTCCTTCCATACTGGGAAAAAAAAGAAGGAATGAAAGAGAAATGAAAAGACAAAATGAAGTAATTTCTCTGCAAACAGCTATCACTCAGTTAACAAGTCACTTCAAGGAATGAAACATTCAAAGGCTTCTCAAGCTCTTGGAGATGGACAAATAATCAGCAACGCACTGATTGCGACAGATGGAGCTCTGAAGATCTGGAAATAATGTGATGTAATAGTTTATTGATTAATGTTCCATTTTGGACATACTGCTTTCCATCTGATGCCATTCCCTCAGACTTGTTTTGAATTATGCTCCTATATTCCTTTCTTTCCTCTCCAATCTTCTCCCCTTTTCAGACAGAACAGCAGCTGGAGAAGTCTATTCGGCCCCTCAAGTCAGATTCGTCATTCACTTAAATCATAGCTGCTCATCTACCTCAACGACCTGGGTGGCATGGTGGCACAGTGTTTAGCATTGCTGTCTCAGTGCCAGGAACTCAGATTCGATTCCCGTCTTGGGTGATTGTGTGTGTGGGGTTTGCATGTTCTCCCCGTGTCCGTGGGTGCTCCGATTTCCTCCCACAGTCCAAGAAGTGAAGCTTAGTTGGATTGGCCGTACTAAATCGCCCCTTAGCATCCAAAGCGAGTATTTAAGTAAATTAGCCATTGTAAATGTGGAGAGCTGCAGGGATAGGGCAGGGGAGTGAGCCTATATAAGATGTTCTTTTGGAGAATTGGTGCTGACTCAATGGACCAAATGATCTCCTTCTGCACTGAAGGGGTTATGGGGTTATAACACCATTTTCCCACACTCTCTTCATGTCCCTTGATATCTTTAACATATAGATATCTTTTTTTTGTCTTGCGTATACTCAA
The DNA here is from genome assembly GCA_024679065.1 of Sphyrna mokarran. Taxonomy (NCBI): domain Eukaryota; kingdom Metazoa; phylum Chordata; class Chondrichthyes; order Carcharhiniformes; family Carcharhinidae; genus Sphyrna; species Sphyrna mokarran. The sequence goes on along the minus strand of JAGIQG010000003.1, from coordinate 125,309,236 downwards.
TGACTGAACCTCCACAGATTCACCACTGTCTGAGTGAAAGAATTCATTCTTGTCTCATTCCCAAATGGCCTACCTCTTATTTTGAGAGTGTCTCTTGATTCTAGGTGCACCAGCCAGGGCAACATCCTTCCCGCTGGCACCCTGTCCAACCCTGTAAGAATTTTGTTTGCTTCAACAAGATTCTCTCTCATTCTTCTGAACTAAGAATACAGGCCCAGTCTCCTCAATCTCTGCTCATAGGATAATGTGTCCATCTGGGAATCAGTCAGATGAACCTTTATTGCACTCGCTCAGTGGCAAATATATCCCTTCTTAGGTAAGGAGACAAAAACTGTACACAATATTTCAGGTAGGGTCTCACCAAGATTCTATACAATTTGCAGCAAGATAGCTTCACTCCTGTACTCAAATTCTCTGGCATACTGTTTGGCTTCTCAATTACTTGCATCATCTCCATCTTAGTCTTCAGTGACAATTCTTTTACTCTTTCTTGGGGTGTGGCTACTGTTGGCAAGGCCAGCATTTGTGCCCATCCCAAAATGCTCTTGAATTGAATGGCTTGCTAGCACAGTTAAGAGTCAATCTCTCCCGCAATGTCAACAAAACGAAGGACATCAACTTCAGGAAACCTAAAGGAGAACATGCCCCTGTCTACATTGGAGACAAAGAAGAAAGGGTCAAGAGCTTCAGGTTTTTAGGTGTTCAGATCACCAACAATCTCTCCTGGTCCCCCCCATGTTCACACTATAGTTAAGAAAGCCCACCAACTTTCTCAGAAGACTAAGGAAATTTGGCATGTCAGATATGATTCACACTAATTTTTACAGACACATCATAGAAAGCATTCTTTCTGATTGTATCATAGCTTGATATGGCTCCTGCTCTGTCCAAGACCACAAGGAACTACAAATGATCGTGAATGTAGCACAATCCATCACGCAAACCAGCTTCCCATCCGTTGACTCTGTCTATAATTCCCTAAGCAAAGCAGCCAGTATAATTAAGGACCCCACACATCCCAGACATTCTCTCTTCCAACTCCTTCCTACAGGAAAAATATATAAAAGTTTGAGGTCACATATCAGCTGACTCAAGAACAGCTTCTTCCCTGCTGCTGTTAGACTTTTGAATGGCCTTACCTCAACTAAGTTGATCTTTCTCTACACCCTAGCTATGACTGTAACTCTACATTCTGCATCTCTCATTTCCTTCTCTATGTTTTTGTCTGTATAGCACGCTAGAAACTATATTTTTCACTGTGTCTTAATACATGCGACAATAATAAATCAAATCAAATCAATTACATTTCTGTGGGCTGGAGTCACATCTAGATCAATCTAGGCAATGGCGGAAGAATTCCTTGGCTAAAGAGTACTAGTGAACCAGATGGGTTTTAATATTGATGATATTTTTATGGTCACCATTACTGAGAATAGCTTTCAATTCCAGATTTATTAATAAAACTTAACTTGCACCAACCGCCACGGTGGGATTTGAAAGCATGTTCCTACAGAAATATCCTGGGTCCATTGGCATACTAGTGGAGTGGCATTACTACTATGCCATCGATGCCCTCTCCCTTTGGCACCCAAAGTTTCTAAATGTGCTGGTGCTACAGAACCACACACACCAGCCATCATTCACTAAACAGGCAAATTAATCTTCATGGCCACAACTGGCTCAACTCCCACCAAACAGTAATCATGAGCTGACTTATCCCTTCCCAATCTCCAGGATGCACTGTATCAATTGTAGCAACCTCACTCAGGCACCATCTGAGATGTTATATTGCAGGGCACAGGAAAATAATTGAACACAGAACTGCTTTGGTCAAAAGCTCTGCTCTTCCTCCATCTGTTCCTGGGATTTGGCACTTATTACCTTTCTGAGCAACATTCATTCAACTTCTGTCCATCCTATTTGTTCCATCATTTCAAATTGGTGCACTTTCGAGCACGTTCACAAATTAAGGGAACATTGATCTCAGTTGCTCTTGTGGAAGTGGTGATAGGCTTTCTTTTTTGAACTCCTGCAGCTGCTGTGGTGAAGCTGCTCCCAATATGCTGCCGCATGCTTTCTTTCATAATTCACTCTTTATTTGTCTTCAACCTCTGCTTCCTGGAAGGTGAGCGAGAAGCTAGCATTGCATGAAAATTGTTGATTTTACTTAACAATTCTTAGAGCATCCAAAGGTTTGACAAATAATAAGAGAATCTAATCCTGCAGCATGGAGTACCAGTAGCCTGCAGAATCACAAAACTTCCCAAACTAACTGCGGGTCCTAGCTGACAAAACTCCACCAATGTGAGGATACTCATCTCAAGTACAATTGATATCAGTTTGTTTAGTCTATTTTTCTTTGTAATCTATCTCAGCACAAGCCATTCCTTGTATGACAGGAAGAATAGACAACTCATATCCAGACCATTTCTCACTGCTGCTCCGGAGTTGGCAGTGAGGTGCCGGATCAGATAAGATGACGCTATCTACACTGCTTCCCATTAATAATATTGACACAATGTCAGCTGAGTTTTACCTGAAGCTTACTTGCACAGTTACATGATAAAACAAAGGTCAGGCACGAGGGAGCAATGCTCCTCTCCATTTCGGGTAATCATCAGGTGCACGTGCTCATGGCATTGCTCTATATGATGTAAGTCTGACCCATATCCAACTCCTGTTCCATGTCCACCTCCTGAGCTATCATCCGCTTTATCTGGGAAGCAAAAGTGGACCTTGTTTGCAGGGACAAGATGTAGAAACTTTTAGATGTAGGAGGGGAGAGAAGAGCATTGCTTACCTGCTTCTGGAATGTACCTTGACAAAGAGATGCAATGTTCTTTTTACCAAGATTCATCCCACACAATCTATAACACAGAACTCTGTGCTCTATGGGCTGTTTACAGCGAGATAAATATTGACTGTTCCTGGAGGACCAATGAGTCAGAGTTTTGGTCTCCCCAAAAGTTGTTGGTCTTTTGATGGAAAGAGCTGTTTAACAGCTGAATGTGACAGATTGCCACATGGTCCATGACTGACCACCTTGTACCAAGGTTTTGGGGTAGTTACAGCAAAGGTTCAGTAGAGAAATAGCACTATGGAAAGCCCTTCTGCCAGAGTACACCAAGAGGCTAGAAATCATGTAAAACTCCTCTAACTGCAGCACCACAGAATCTTTGACATGAAATGCAAATGTACAACTGTAAATAAAATCTCTAATGGCAAGTAAAGTGAGATACACAGTGGCACGGTGGTTAGCACCGCTGCTTCACATTGCCAGGGATCCACATTTGATTCCAGTCCTGGATCACTGTCTGAGTGGAGCTTACACATTCTCCCCATATCTGTGTGGGTTTTCTCCAGTTTCCTCCCATTTGGCCATGCTAAATTGCCCCTTAATATGTCAAGATGATGGATTAGTGGGTAAAAACGTAGGGTTATTAGGTTAGGGCCTTGGTTTTGTTAGAGAGTTGCTGTAGACTCGATGGGATGAATGGCCTCCTTCTGTACTGCAGGGATTTTTATGATTCTTTTTTTCTATATGCCTCGCACTAAAGAAACTGATCTTTACCGTACTTTCTGTGATGTCAAATCTCAACTGTTATGTAATGCACTTCCACAATTTTAAAGTACATTTTGGGGGGAAAAAGTACTGCTTCTTAAAGGAAATTTACCCCAAGTTTCACATAGATCATCCTCACTGACAGCACTAATGACATGGTGGCAACCTTGTAACTTATTGTATTATGAGTCATGGAGGTGAATTGTATGGAAACAGGAGTAGACCATTCAGCCCCAAGAGTCTGTTCAGCCTTTCTGTTACAAATTAGTATCTTAGCTCCACTCACTTGCTCCTTATCTCTTGACACCTTTGAATAATAAAAATCCCGCAGTTCCAACATTATAAATGTCAAAGGATTGCAGTTCCACAGCTCAGGGAATTTCCCCAGGTTTGAACAGCAGTGAGAGTTTTCATGTAATACAATCTTCCTGTCCTTTTATGTTGTTACTGATGCTGATTTTCAAAGATATAAATAATTTCCGGTACAGCACAGTGCTTAGCACTGCTGCCTCACAGTGCCAGGGACCGGGGTTCAATTCCCAGCTTGGGTCACTGTCTGTATGGAGTTTGCACATTCTCCCCATTTCTATGTAGGTTTCCCCAGGTGCTCTTCTTTCATCCTACAGTCTGAAAAATGTACCGGTCAGGTGCATTGGCCATGCTAAATTCTCCCTCAGTGTACCTGAACAGGTGCTGGAATGTGGTGAAAAGGGGATTTTCATTGTAACTTCATTGCAGTGTTAATGTAAACCTACTTGTGACACTAATGAGTAAGCAGATGTTTACTCTATTTACAAGAACCCCTGCTCTTCATTCCCATTCCTCTGTCCCATTTGCTTGGCTTCAAATCTAGCACATGCAACCAAACATACAATCACCCATAATTTCACACCAAGGGCCATCACCACTGCAGTGGTCAATTAATTCTCCCCAGCCTGCCTCACTCACTGGAATGTTCTGGTTAAAGTCAGCCTTGTTAACTTGCCGACCTGAGTCGCAAAATTTCCCACATGGTAGTGTTTTACTGCTGCTTAAAGTTTACCAAGGCTCCTACCACAAACAGGCCTCAGCCTAGCCTCAACTGAGGAAGGAGTCCAAAATGAGGTCAAATTCACCAATTCAAAACCTAGCAGGTTGAGGACAATCACCAGAGGAGGTTAAGGTTGTTGCTGTGCGCGTGTGTGTGTGTGTGTGTGTGTGTGTGTGTGTGTGTGTGGAGGGCGGGGAATGCCTGAATAATCAGGAATAAGACATATTAATAAACTGTTCCAGTTTGTTTACTACCACTGACCCCTGGTTTATTATCAGTCTTAATAGCAGACCCCATACATAACAAAGGTAAGTAACAATATTTATTCTGTCAGACGATTCCTTGAGGGTTTGAAGGAAAAGAAATGCTTGGACCTCCTGGCTCATCTTTCCCAATGCTAGCATTTCTTTTTGGAACCCCCCCCTCCCCCCACCATAACAAATGAAACATTTACTTTGGTCCCCCAGACAACCACCATTCCCACTTCCCCCCCAGATCTGCACTCTGGCTTTGACATCAAACCCACTAGCTATGGCAGTCCAGCCAAATCCAGATATTGAAGCCTGACAGTTAAAATTGGTTGGGTATCACAAGCATTCGAAGTTCCAGCGGTCTCTACTTTTAGGGTCCCCACAAACTACTCCTCCCCGAAGTTAAAATCCAGTACTGGGAAATCAAAGATGGCGCTGGTGTGAGAGGAAGCATGATCCAGAGGTGGCAAGACCCTTCTTGAAATCTGGCTGTTTGTTGAGGTCTGCACAGAGGTTATGTCCATCAAGCAAGCTTTAAACATACCAGGAGCGCAGTTGCGAAGGGCGAACTTCATAAGTCTAGCTGGAAAGGGTTATTTTAAGATTCCTTCCTGCCGGTTGGAATTTACTGTGTGTGCTCAGCAAGGGGGGCGGGTGGTGAAGGTAGCTCTCAGTTCAGTCTGCAAACTCTCTGTTCTTTTTCATCAAGAAAGGATAAATTCAAGTGGAAAACTGGAGCCACTGAGGTCCTGCTGCAAATTGCAAGCTGCTATTTCCACTTTTGGATTGCTTGTTTTGCAGCTAGAGCTCATTCAAGAGCAGGTTGGGACTTGCAGTTCAGTCTGGAACCATCTTGTAGTTTTTTTTCACTCAGTCAAGTGTGAATTGGTTTAAGTGGGGGCCGCCCAGGGAAGAACTCCTGTGTCATAAAAACTTCAACTGTCAGACCGACCTGCTGTTTCTTTTCTCGCCCAACCGAGGGTGAATTAAAGTGAGGAAGAAGAGTTGCAACTTTCAGCTCGCCTGGGAACCCTTTGCTGCTTCTGTTTGTCTGGTTATGGGTGAAGGTGAAAAGCAATCCATGTAAGAACTCTGGTAGATTGAACAGTTAAATAGTTTGATACATTGTTCCAAGAAATAGTGCTCCAGACGGGAGGAAATGGGTAAGCCTTCAGATGCTGGCACTAGCAAAGTGGCAGGAGGCAAACCAAAATCGAAGAGTGGGACTACAGGGTAGAGGGAGGGGAGTCCTCAGCATGGAGGGATCCCTGAGCAAAAGGACAGGGAAGCTATTATGGAGGCCATGCAAAGATTGGGCAGCAAGTTGGACCAGTGGGCCATTGTGTTGCAGGCCAAGGTAGACGAGCTGAGAGAGGAGCTCGGATCATCTAGTAAATCTCTCCAAGATGTCACTGTCAGCCATGAGAACTGCTTGAAGGAGCTTGAGAACTCGGAGGCATTTAGTGGAAACACTATCTCCAAGCTGAAGAAATAAATTACTCATTTATCTTCAGAAGTTAAGTCCCTAAGGGAGAAATGTGATGGCATGGAAGAATGCCAAAGATGAAATAGCATCTGTCTGGTAGACCTTCCGGAGGGAGTCGAGGGTCCAAGTATCACAGACTTTGTCACCCGGCTATTGCAGAATGTACTGGAATTTGAGGATAAGCTGCTTCTGTATTGCACACACCGAGTGTTAGGGACAAGCCGAGACCGGGAGAAGCTCCTCGGCTCATTATTGCATGGCTGCATTACACCTCAGCATGAGACACAGTCCTGCAGCAAGCGGCACAGGCTACCACTCTGAGATACCAGGAAAGTAAGTTGATTTTAACCCGGCGGTGGTAAGGAGAAGGATGGCCTTCCCTGATGCCAAACGGCTTCTGTGTGACTGTCCTGCGTCAGGTTTGGGTTTTGCTTTCCAGCCTTCTTGAGGATTACTCTCAACAATGGAACTGAACACAACTTCACAGATCCGACGGCAGTGATGAAATGTGTGGAGCAGGCTTTTGAATCAGGTGACTGCACGGCAGATGCAAACTGATATTTTTTATGAACCTGCACGCTATATCCAGATTGAATTGTCAGCCAGGAAAGGGTAATGGGTTTTGCGACTGTTAGATTAAATGTTAAGTGTTTGGTATTTCGACGGATCTTTTCAGGTTATAGCACCTGTGACCACGAAGGGAATGGAAGTGGAGATTGTGTCTCATGCCGAGTGCTGTGAAAATGTCATATGCTGGAAGCACAGGTGCCCTGTTTGAGAGGGTGTGGGCAGGGGTGGGGGAGGCACGCTGTGTTTATGGGTTTGGCCTGTGTGAGTGTTTCCGTGTCTTCGCTAATTTTTTCCCCATGGGTGTGACGTGGCCTCTTTCAAGCCTAACCTCCTTTCTCATTGTCGGTTTACTGCGGCCAGAGAAGAGGATGGGGAAGGTGGGGCTTTGGGGTGTCTGCCGATGTCAGTGGTTAGAACATAGAACATTACAGCACAAACAGGCCCTTCGGCCCACAAGTTGCGCCGATCATACCCATACCTACTAGACCATAGAACTATCTATAACTCTCAATCTCATTTAATCCCATAAACTCATCCAGAAGTCTTTTAAAAGACCCCAGCGAGTTCGCCTTCACCACTACCGACGGCAGACAATTCCATTCACTCACCACCCTCTGAGTGAAAAACCTACCCCTAACATCACCTCTGTACTTGCTGTCCAGCACCTTAAACCTGTGTCCTCTCGTAGCGACCATTTCAGCCCTGGGAAATAGCCTCCGAGACTCCACCCTATCTATTCCTGTCAACATCTTATAAACCTCAATCAGGTCGCATTTCAACCTTCATCTCTCCAGGGAGGAGACATAGCTTCCTCAACCTATCTTCATAGGGCATGCCTCCCAATCCAGGCAACATCTTTGTAAATCTCCTCTGCACACTCTCTATAGCTTCTACATCCTTCCTACAGTGAGGCGACCAGAGCTGCACACAGTACTCCAAGTGGGGTGTGACAAGGGTCTTATAAAGTTGCAGCATTATCTCCCGACTCCTAAACTCAATCCCTCAATTAATGAAGACCAGTACACCATATGCCTTCTTAACCATATCTTCCATCTGCGAGGCTGATTTAAGAGTCCTATTGTTGCAGGAAAACTCCCCAGTGAGAAGGGAAAGCAGGATACTGTTAGGAATGTGGGATGCTGGTTAGGAGGCCCTTGTGCTCTGACCTCAGAGCGAATAAGTTCACCAGCTGGAATGTCAGGGGATTAAATCATCTGATTATGCGCATTAAGATATTTCAACATCTTACACAACTGGGTACTCAAATTGCATTCCTCCAAGACATCCACCTCAAGCTGTGGACTATTCTTGACTCTGTAGAGGATAGGAGAGAGGTTGGGGAGAATGGGGGAAACAATCCTTATCCACAAGTTCTCACTCTTAGTAGTAGCCAATGTCATTAATGACTCAAATGGCTGATATGTCATTGTCACGGGTCAATTATATGGGATACCTCTGGTGTTAGCCAACGTGTACACTCCAAACTTTGGGACTGTGAAAACTTTTTCCAGTCATTTTGCATGCTACTTCCAGATCTGAATTCACATCAATTGATATTGGCCGAAGATTTTGACCAGTGCTCGAATCCTGCCCTGGACTGCTCCTCCCCCAGGCCCGCTCCTCCCCCCGCCTGCTCCTCCCCCAGGGAGTAGCTATCTTGGGGTAGCTATCTTGAAGATAGCTACCCCATCAAATTCTATAAAAAAATTTATGGACAGGTTGGCTCCCCTGTTACTGCGCATGATCAATGAATGGTATGAGAACCGCTCTCTCCCGCAGACTTTGATTCAAGCCACAATTTCACTTATCCTTAAGAAGAATAACGACCTGCAAATCTGCAGCTCTTACAGACCGATCTCATTGCTGAAAGTGGATCTCAAACTGATCTTTAAGATTCTGGCCATTCAGCTGAAGGACATTCTGCCCTCTATCACCTCACCTGACCAGACTGGATTCATTAAAAATAGACATATGTACTCAAATATTTAGCAGCCGTTTAACATTTTGTATGTGCCTGCCACCTTCAAGCTACCAGAGATGTTAATCTTGCAGGACGTTGAAAAAGCATTTGAATGGGTGGAGTGGGATTATTTGTTTTATGCTCTTGAGAAGTTTGGGAATGGCTCAAAGCTCATCTCCTGGATCAAAATATTGTACTCCGTTCTTCTAGTCTCAGTCCAGACAAACAATGTGCATTCAGCTATTTTCCCTTTGACCTAGGGCACTAGGCAATGATGCCCCCTCTCCCCCATTATTTGCCATTGTTATTAAATCTTTTGCTGTGGCTTTTTGCAACAGCAAATGACTGTGGGGATTAGTCGGGAGAGAATCGAGTGGAGGGTATTGCTGTCTGCGGACAATCTACTATTGTATGTCAGTAACCCATCCAACTTGATTGCTGAAGTCTTATCTATACTATTTTGGGTTTACAAGCTTAACTTGAAAAACAGTGAGCTCTTTCCTTTGAATGCAATGGTTCGTGGCCTCCCGCTCCACACCCTGCCTTTCAAGATTGTCACTAGGCAGTTTACTTACTTGTGAGTGCAAGCGATTAGTAAATTTATTGGCCCTTTTGAGCTAACTTTGCTTCACTCATGTAGCGGACAGAACAGCACCTCAAATATTGGTCCATCCTCCCATTATTGCTAGTGGGCTGGATCAATGCTGTGAAGATGAACATACTACCCAAGTTTTTTTTTCTCTTTCAGTGCATCCCGGTGTTCATCCACAAATCCTTTTTTCACAGATTTGGTCAGAAAGCTCATTTCAAACTTTGTCTGGAATAAGAAAAATCCAAGAATGCGGAGGATAGTCTTGCAAAGCCCTAATTGGGAGGAGATTGCCCAATTTTCTATTTCATTATTGGGCAGCCAATATGAGAGCAGTAGTGTGTTGGGTGCAGAGAGAGAGGCAACAGGAAGTCCCTTCTAGGCTGCAGTTAGAATCCTCCTCTCTTCCCTGGCTGCTTTGATATGTTCCACATTAAACTTTCCCTCCTCCCAGTATACTACGAGTGCACTTGTCAAGTCAGCTCTTAGAATTTGGTTTGCAACACACCACAGTGAATAATCCATTTAACACAAGCACCCACTTAGCATGAGATGCGCTGGGCAATCACTTCTTGCAGACCATTTTCTAAAGTACAGGCTGTTTCATATTTTTAACAATGAAAGCAGTTTAATGGATTGTCCCAAATAACAGAAGTTAAAGACTGGCACAGTGAGAATACTAGCACTAAGAGAGAATACTAGCACATTGTGCCATAGAGTGATCTATACAGAACCAACCACTGAACACTCACACCGCAAATCTGCACGTCTCAGTTGCAACATAAAAAGAGAGGATCAAAGCTGTTGAGGGGAACCAAAGTTGAGGCAGGGGGGAGTCGCAGAAAAGTGCGTGGGTGCAAGAGGCACTCACTGGGACATGCGGATATGATAATCTGAGGCACCTCCAGGTCAGCTCTTTTGCCAATGTTGGGAGGCACAGCAACATCGAGAGATGCATTGAATCAAGTTGTATTTCCAAGTTATCACAAGATGTCAACCATCGGGAGACATGGGCAAAGCAGAAAATAAGTAACTCTGGCAGGGAGAAGTAACGGACCACACAGCACATCATGCAGATTGGGACAAGCGACAGCATTGTTCCAACGCATCATGCGAACAAGAATAAGTGATAGGACAAAACGTCAATTGTAGGAGGAAATGCACCAGTTAAAGGGAGTGTACAATTATTTTTAAGACAGCATCTTCAACTTTCCTTCTCTTAGCAGCAATAGTGTTCAAAATAGCAGAACACCTTGGCAAACACTACATGAAAACTTTGCATATACCTGACTCAGATATTTAGTCTAACGCTCTCTGTTCCACTCCCTCACAAATAATTTTATTGACAGTGCAACATGATTTTTTTAAGCATTGCATTTTCTGTTTTCCAGCACTATGAAGTTGACTTGCATCTTCCCCTCCTCCTCCCAGTTCATTGCTCCATCCTGTGCTTTTCTTTATTTGATTTTACAGGGTCTCTATGAGGCTGCTGTTTTGGATAAATGCTCTGAGTAGCCGGTGGATGGATAACCGTGTCTTTCATTCCAATTGTTCCTCCAATTGTTCCACACCATTATTCCTATGAAACTCATCTCTAATCTCAGTGGCCTGGGCCTCGGTTCTTCCCTCTGCGACTGGATCCTAAATTTCCTAACCCACAGACTACAATGAGTAAGGATAGGCAACAATATCCTCAACTCCTGTGCTCCTCAAAACTGTGTTCTCAGCTCCCTACTATATTTCATATATACCTATGACTATATGGCCAAATACTCTACTAATTCAATTTTCAAGTTTGCTAATGATACCATCACAGTTGGGTCTCAAACAATGATGAGACAGGAGTACAGGGAAAAGATAGGGAATCTGGTGAACTGATACGGCAATAATAATTTCTCCCTCAATGTTAACAAAATGAAGGAGATAGTCATTAACTTTAGGAAGCGCAATGGAGGACATGTCCCTGTCTACATCAATGGGGACGAAGTAGAAATGGTTGAGAGCTTCAAGTTTTTAGGTGTTCAGATCACCAACAACCTGTCCTGGGCTCCCCATGCTAACACTATAGTTAAGAAAGTCCACCAATGCCTCTACTTTCTCAGGAAATTTGGTATATCCAACAAAACCCTTGCCAACTTCACAGATGCACCATAGAAAGTATTCTTTCTGGTTGTATTGCAGCTTGGCATGGCTCCTACTCTATCCAAAACACAAGAAACTACATGAACAAAATCCAGTCCATCATTCAAACCAGTCTCCCACCCACTGACACTGTTTACACTTCCCACTGCCTCGGAAAAGCAGACAGCATAATCAAGGACCTTATGCACTCCAGATATTCTCTCTTCCACCTTCTTCTGTCAGGAAAAAGATACAAAAGTCTGACATCAAGTATCAACAGACTCAAGAACAGCTTCTTCCCTGCTGCTGTCAGACTTTTGAATGGACTTATCTCACTTTAAGTTGATCTTACCCTACACCCTAGCCATGACTGTAACACTACATTCTGCACTCTCCCCTCTCCTTCTCCATGAACGGTACGTTTTGTCTTTATAACATGCAAGAAACAATACTTTTTCCTATATGTTAATGCATGTGATAATAATAAATCAAATCAAAAACAATAGGAGACAGGACTGACTGTTCCTGGGGAAACTCACTTCATAACTCAACATTGCCATTACAAATGGAATAGCACTGGACTAATAGCATTGTATTTTACGTTTATAGGGTATTAGTGCATCACTATTCCCTGTGCAGGAATCATGGGTGAACTCAGTAACAACTCGTCAACTTGCTCACCGAGACACAGGCCAGATTCAGTACTAACAATGTGTGCATTTATAAATAACTGCTTTATTGTTTCTCTAAGTGTTTCTCTCAATAAATTAATAAATGCTAAGATTATTGTAGCATCTCCTAAGGACATGGGTTTAGAGGGATATGGGCCAAATTTGGACAACTGAGACTAACTTGGTGGTTAAAAAAAGGGCGGCATGGACAAGTTGGGCCAAAGGGCCTATTTCCATGCTGTAAACCTCAATGTCCCTATGACTGATAATTTTAAGTTTGCAGGTAAAGGTTGTGTGGAAGCACTATATATAACTTGCTCAAAAAAGGAGTGGGGGTGGGGTACAATTGAAACCCAGACTTTGGACTGAAGGTGAAGAAAAAAAATATTATTTTTATTTATTCGTTGGCCATGGGCATTGCTGGCTGGCCAGCATTTATTGCCCATTCCTAGTTGTCCGAGGGTAGTTGGGAGTCAACCACATTGCTGTGGCTCTGGAGTCACATTTTGGCCAGACCTGGTCAGGGCAATAGATTCCCTTCCCTAAAAAAGGACATTAGTGAACCAGATGGGTTTTTATGACAATCAACAATGGTTTCATGATTAACGGTAGATACTTAATTCCAGATTTTATTTTGTTGAATTCAAATTTCACTATCTGCTTCAAGAAGATGACCATCATCCTGGTACCTAAGAAAAATCAAGCAACGTGCCTTAATGTCTATTGGCCAGTGGCTCTGACATCCATCATTATGAAGTGCTTCAAAAGATTAGTTATGGCACAAATCAATTCCAGTCTCCCGGACTGCCTGGTTCCACTTTAGTTTGCCTATTGCCGCAACAGGTCCACAACAGATGCCATTTCCTTGTTCCTGCACTTAACCCTGGAATACCCAGATAACAAGGACTCCTATGTCAGACTCCTATTTATTGACTATAGTTCAGCCTTCAACATTGTTATTCCCACAATATTTATCTCCAAACTCTGTGGCCTGGGCCTCGGCACTTCCCTGGCCGACTGGATCCTGAACTTCCTAACTCACAGACCACAATCAGTAAGGATAGACAACAACACCCCCTCCACAATAGTACTCAACTCCAGTGCCCCACAAGGCTGTGTTCTCAGCCCCCTGCTATACTCTTTGTACACTTATGACTGTGTGGCCAAATTCCCCTCCAATTCGATTTTCAAGTTTGCTGACAACACCACCGTAGTGGGTCAGATCTCAAACAATGATGAGAAAGAGTACAAGAATGAGATAGAGAATCTGGTGAACTGGTTGGGTAACAATAACTTCTTTCTCAATGCCAACAAAATGAAGGAGATTGTCGTTGACTTCAGGAAGCATAAAGGAGAACATATCCCTGTCTACATCAACAGAGACGAAGTAGAAAGGGTCGAAAGCTTCAAGTCCAGATCATCAACAACTTGTCCTGGTCCCTCCAGCTGAGACTATAGTTAAGAAAGTCCACCAATGTCTCCACTTTCTTAGAAGATTAAAGAAATTTGGTATGTCAGCTACATCACACCAACTTTTATAGATGCACCATAGAAAACGTTCTTTCTGGTTGTATCACAGCTTGATATGGCTCCTGCTCTGCACAAGACCACAAGAAACTACAAAAGGTCACGAATGTAGACAATCCATCATGCAAACCAACCTCCCATCCATTGATTCTGTCTACACTTCCTGCTGCCTCGGCAAAGGAGCCAGCATAATTAAGGACCCCACGCACCCTGGACATTCTCTCTTCCACCTTCTCCCTTTGGGAAAAAGATACAAGTCAGGTCACGTACTAACCAACTCAAGAACAGCTTCTTACCTGTGGCTGTCAGACTTTTGAATGGACTTACCTTGCATTAAGTTGATCTTTCTCTATACACTAGCTATGTCTATAACATTACATTCTGCACTCTCTCGTTTCTTTCTCTATGAATGGTATATTTTATCTGTATAGCGTGCAAAAAACAATACTTTTCACTGTATGTTGATGCAAGTGGCAATAATAAATCAACTCAAAAATTCGAACCCAGTTTTCCCAGAACATTAGCTGAGTTGCTGGATTAATAGTTTAGTGAAAATACCTGTAAGCCATAGCCTCCCCACTAAAAATGGTCAATTGAAACAAAGGTATATTCATGCAATTAGCTTTGCGGTAACACAAACAGGCCAAATGGATTCGGTACAACAGTGATCCAAGAGAACAGCTCCACCAAATGACAAGATTTGGATCTGCATCAGATTTCCCATCTGAAGAGTTCCCAATCTCAATAAACCTGATAGCAAGCAAATGGGATAAATAGACCCATGGAGATGGAGAAATTAGAGGGGAATTCATTGTACGCACCTCACAGGTTGCTTTATGCTATCTCCAAGAGGACAGACACAAAATGGCATTACTGGGGAGCTGTGAGCAAGGTGTCACCCATCTTTCTCACTGACAAGTGTAATATTCTTCAGGGAGAAGGGGACTAAGGGACTAAGCTCAATAGCTTTTAAAATTATACCATGTTGGATTTTTTAAAATAAAAATCTGACAAAATGGTATGCAGTGGCGAAGAGTTAGCCATGATACTATGTATTCTGACTGTGGTTATGTACTCTGGACTTCTACAGTTCACCAATCTCTATCATTCAGCACCTATCTTCCTGTAACTTTAATCATCACTGTGTTGTGTAAATTTTACCAGCCCTGAGTCTTGCAACTTCAAAGACCATCACTATCCACAGCAAATTCTCCCAGCTTGGGTCACTGCCTGTGCGGAATCTGCATGTTCTCAATGTGTCTGCATGAGTTTCCTTCCACAGTCTGAAAGACGCGCTGGTTAGGTGCATTGGCCATGCTAAATTCTCCCTCAGTGTACCTGAACAGGTGCCGGAATGTGGCGACAAGGGGATTTTCACAATTATTTCATTACAATGTTAATGTAACCCAACTTGTGACACTAATGAATAAACAAACATTGAGAAACAGAAGGGTGGCAAGATAATGGAAATAGCATCATCTCTGTTTGAATTTAAAAATGAAATCAGTCTGATTGACAGCTCCGCCTTTCGATTGCCATGTGACCATGCCATGAGATGTAAATGTAGTTGTGGAGAACACTGGGATACACGGTTGCAAACTGGAAAGTATTGAAGTAGATAAGGAGAATGTGCTAGATATTCTTGAGGGTTTGAAGTTAGATAAGTCCCCTGGGCCGGACGGGATTTACCCTAGGATTCTCTGGGAGGCGAGAGAGGTGATTGCAGAGCCTCTGACTCTGATCTTCAGGTCCTCGTTGGTTACGGGTATAGTGCCGGAAGACTGGAGGATAGCGAATGTGGTCCCATTGTTCAAGAAGGGGAAGAGAGACTTTCCGGGGAATTATAGGCCGGTGCGTCTTACTTCTGTTGTGGGCAAAGTATTGGAGAGAATTATTAGGGATAGGATTTATAGTTATTTACAGAGAAATGAATTGATTGGGGATAGTCAGCATGGTTTTGTGAAGGGTAGGTCGTGCCTTACTAACCTTATTGAGTTTTTTGAAAAAGTGACCAAAGAGGTGGATAGGGGTAAGGCAGTTGATGTGGTATATATGGACTTTAGTAAGGCGTTCGATAAGGTGGCCCATGGAAGGCTTCTGCAGAAAATGCAGATGTATGGGATTGAGGGTGATTAGCTAATTGGATTAGGAATTGGCTAGCAGATAGAAGACAGAGGGTGGTGGTTGATGGAAGTTATTCATCGTGGAGTTCGGTTACAAGTGGTGTACCTCAGGGATCTGTTTTGGGGCCCCTGCTGTTTGTAATTTTTTATAAATGATTTGGATGAGGGTATTGAAGGATGGATTAGTAAATTTGCGGATGACACCAAAGTCGGAGGAGTGGTAGATAGTGAAGAGGGGTTTTATAGTTTGCAGAGAGACTTGGACAAGTTGCAGAGCTGGGCCGAGAGGTGACAAATGGTGTTTAATGCAGAACAGTGTGAGGTAATTCACTTTGGCAGGAATAATAAATGTGTAGAGTATAGGGCTAATGGTAGGATTCTTAATAGTGTTGATGAACAGAAGGATCTTGGTGTATACGTGCATAGATCCCTGAAAGTAGGCAGTCAAGTCGATAAGGTTGTTAAGAAGGCATACGGAGTCTTAGCTTTTATTGGTAGGGGGATTGAATTTCGGAGCCGCAGCGTCATGTTGCAACTGTACAAAACTCTAGTGCGGCCGCACTTGGAGTATTGTGTACAGTTCTGGTCCCCACATTATAAGAAAGATGTGGAGGCATTGGAGAGGGTACAGAGAGGTTTACCAGGATGTTGCCTGGTATGGAGGGCAGGTCTTATGAAGAGAGGCTGAGGGATTTGAGGTTGTTTTCGTTAGAAAGAAGGTGGCTAAGAGGAGACCTATTGAAACATATAAGATGATTAGAGGTTTAGATAGGGTGGACAGTGATAGCCTTTTTCCTAGGATGGAGAAAGCGAGCACGAGGGGACATAGCTTTAAATTAAGGGGTGGTAGTTATAGGACGGATGTCAGAGGTAGGTTCTTTACCCAGAGGGTGGTAAGGATATGGAATGCCCTGCCTGCTGCAGTTGTCGATGCGCCAAGTTTGGGGGCGTTTAAGAGGTTAGTAGATAAGTTTATGGATGTAAAGGGAATGGTTTAGGTTAGAGGGTCATTGCTTTTTCTTAATTGGTCGGCACAACATCGAAGGCCGAAGGGCCTGTTCTGCGCTGTAATGTTCTATGTTCTATGTTCTATGAGGCTGCCACTGGGGACAGACTTTAATATCAGTTCCATAAAAGCCTCTCACAGAAACATACAGAAGAATTACAGCTGTCTTGATGCTCGCAGCATGGGGTGTGATTTTCCACTCCCTGCATGGCATGTTTTGCGAAGGCAGCTTGCCATTGGCTGGCGATCTACTGGTCCCTCTGCTGTCAATGGGATTACCCATTATCACATCCTCCACCATGGGGGAAGATTATAGCAGGAGGTTGCCATTGACAGGACGAGAAGATCCCACCAGAGAGAACGGCAGGAAAGTCTGATGGATAGAGTCAGAGAGTGAACTAAAATAATTATACAATCCTTCCAGAGGAGCAGGGAATACACCAAAAACCCAAGATATAGAAAGGTTCAAAATCTACAAAAAAGCTGCTGAAAAGAACAGATTTAAAAGACAATAGTTCCAAGAGACTAAAGAAAATTACACACAGGCTACAAAACTGGCTGCAGAGAAAAGAAAACATAGACAAAGGCTGCAAGTAAATTACTGAGTAGTACAACTGAATTAAATTTCCCAATCGTATCTCCAGTAACATTGGATGGTGATGAATGGCAAAACTGGTGATTTTCCAATTACAATAGTAAAAGTATGAGATTGCAACAAATTTAATTAAGAAGCCTGAAATGATAAGTGTAGCTGCAGAGGAGGGACTACTGCAACGTTTATACCAGTTTAAGTCCAACTGGTGAACAAAGATAAAGAATTTCAGAGATTTTGAAAGCCTGAAACGCATATTTTGAACCCTGAGTGAATGTTACATATGAATGATATGTAATCAGCACGAAAGTTGAGTAAACTATTGAAAGGTACATCATAACAGTAACGCAGGTAGCAGAATTAGGACTGGGAAATACGATCTGAATAAAGATAGATTGATCCTAAATGTGAGAGACCACCTCTCCCCCATTCTTCAGTGGGAGCACATCTACTGAGGATAAGAAACTGAGGCTAAAGAAAGCAACAAATGTGTACTGAAATGCAGAAGCTATGAAATGTCAGCTACAGAATACATATGGTCGAGCAGACCAGGAATGCAATCCAGACCAAAAAAGCTGAATAACCACAAACAAAGAGCAGGATGCAACAACTGTGGAGGACAGCGCACACAGGAAAAGAAGAACTGCCCAGTATTTTAACTGCAAAAAGCACAATCATTTGATCAGAAAAAGCAAAACAAGCATATACATATGGCCATTTCAGCAGTATAGTCTGATGGAGAACCAACTACAATGCATTGGTTCCATCAGGTCAATAGGAGACAAATGGATTGTGACTGTTACAATGATGACTGTATTGGGGAAGTATAACATTAACAAGAACTATCAAATAAACATAGGTGCATCATGTGGCACAATAACCTTCACAGATTTCTGTGAAGTGGCATAACATGGCAATCCAAAAATGAAGCCCTTGGAAGTAAGATTGAGACTACTTGATGGCATAAAATTCAAAACAAAGAACAAGTTAGTCTGACAGTGCAATACAATGGAAAAAAGGAAGATCTAGATTTCCAGATCATAGATGCAATGAAACAGTCACTCATTTCAGCTGGAACAAGTTTAAAGTTTGGGCTGGTAACCCTGAACATGCCAACGATTAGGATCCTGGACCTGAACCCCAAGGTATATTGTGAACCCAGATTAGACGCCAACAATTTTTCTATTTTGGCATCAATGTGAGGAAAGGATACTTTGCTCCAAGAGTAGGATCTTTTATCAAATCAAGCTTTATTCATTACACAGTTTAAGCATCACTCTAACAAAATGAAACAGTTTAACACTTAACAATTGAACAATCTTTAAACTTGAAAAAAAAACTTCAATTTCTAACTACCACCATTTCAGTGCCAAACAAGCCACTTTAAATAGTTAGCAAACAACCCAGGCATACTTGCTATAAACTAGTGCAAAAAAATCTTGAAGCTGTCAGAGAGAGAGCAGATTTGTGTCTTTCAACAACTCGAGACAACAACTGAAACAGAAGACACTCTGCTACATACCTAGCCCCTCCATTAACCATATCATTACCTTTTTCTGAAGCATAGAAAGCTTAGGTGTGATCTTATAAAGGGTCTGTAAAATAATGATGGCCATAGATAAAGTAGATAGTCAACATCCTTTCACAAAGATAGGGGAACTTAAAGCTTGAAGGCAAAGATTTGAGATGAGAAGGAAGAAATACTAAAGGATCCAGAGGAGCAATTTTTTCACTCAGTGGGTGATGAGTGTCTGGAACAATCTGCCAAAGATAGAGGAAGAGGCAGGTACAATTTTGTCTTTTAAAAAACTTTTAGATAGTTATATGGGTAAGATGGGTATGGAGGTATATGGGCCAAGTGCAGGCAATTGGGACTGGCATACTACCAAACCCTAGTCAACAAGGACAAGTTAGGCTGAAGGGCTTATTTCCATGCTGTAGATCTCTATCACATGACGCTTTATCCCTAATTAAAAACCTCAGCCTCCATTCCTTTCATCAACAAAATCCAGGGGATCTTTTCATCAATAAACAAGAATCCATTAGCTCTCCCCTGAATAAATGCTACATGGCTAAAATTAATAATTATCCTGCTTTCCCAGCATCTGAGCTATATTCCCACCAGATATGCTGACTGCCTGAATCTTAAAATAGTTTCTTAAACATACACTATATTACATATATTAGCATTGTTTCATTGCATAATAGAGAAGACAAAACAAAACTTCAGAGATAGGGTGAAGGAGGCTCTAGAGAGAAGAGGATAATGGCTAGGATTTTCTCTCCCTGTCTGACATTTTCTGTGGCAGTGGGAAGTGGCACATGCTCACTGGTGGAAGGATACACTAAAGAACTGCAGCTGTCCTTATATTTGCAATAATCGCCAAGCATTCCTAGTCACAAGCTTTCTTTATGTGAACATATATCCGTGTTCCTTCATCAACGTCCCAGTCTTTTATCATGATGTGAGCCCCATTGCTACCAGCAGTTCAAGAAGAAGACCTATTACTATCTTTCCAAGACAGAAATGTAGCATTTGTCAGTATTGTGATGTTAGTGTACCTTTTAAAGATTTTTTTAAATCATGGTCACAGCCATTGGTCTTATCATTGTTGGGAGGAGAAAATAATTGTGTGCAGCTGAGGTGACGGGGTTGTTCAGCTTTCAGTTTTGTTTTGGCTGCAATGTTAAAGGCAGTCTTAGAACCAAGCTGAAAAAGAAGTCTCTTTCTCTCTCTGCCTCTATTTTTAAAATTTTAACCAGTGAGCTGAACGCACAGCTTATTTGCCATCCTGTAGTAAAGAATCTGTACTTTGGAGTTTTGGGGAGCAGATACCACTGCAAACTGCTCTAAGTTTTCAAGGTTATTTGAAAGCAGCATTCAACCCAGGGAACTTGATCCCAGTACCAAGTAAGCATTAGTCTGTGCTGTGTATCTGTGTAAACTTGTAAAAAGGATCTTTTGTCTATGGAACATATTAGAGATGTCCATTATGAGTTATACATTATAGTGGTTGGTTTGTTTCTTGTTTGTAATTGATAAAAGTTCTTGCTAATTTTCCTACTTTACATGCTAACTATATTCTTAAATAAACTTTGTTTGATAAAAGCACCGTAGTGAGTCTTTTGAATCACACCTGAAGTGGAACACATCGTGTTTATCCTAGCCAAATTCAAGAAGTAAAACTTATGATTCAGGCGGACTTAATAAAACACTTTGGAGTTTCTAACCTGAACCATAACAGTATTTCACATATTCTTGAGAACATACAATTTAAAATTTCTGCTCCTGTTGTTGTAAAGCTTTTATTTAATTGTTATCTATTTCTTCAGAATGCATGTGGCTATACTGTAGCTGCACACTGGCGCATATGCCCGTACGTCTGTTCATCCCGACATTTACTTTTCAACCAGCACTTGTGCAAATAGATTACTGCTGCATTTGGGACCTTACTCTATGCAAATTGACAGCTGTGTTTGCCTACATGAGAACGATGACTCGACTTCAAAACATTTAGTTGGCTCTGAAACGAATTGGAATGTCTGAAACATGTCAGAGAAATGCAACTATATCAGTTCTAGAATAATAAGAGGGATGTAGATTTCCTAGGAAACTTATGCTCTGCTGCTTGGATCTCTCCATTTGGCTGCTAATGTCCTTCTCCGAGCCCACTGTGCTTTAATCAATTCTGTGTTTCTCCTAAAATAGTCATCCAGCCCTCTTCAGAAGCTTTTATTAATATGCATTAAACTACCCTGGGGATTTCGAACAGATTTCCAAAGCTTAGCAAACCTAAGAAGCACCAGCCTTTTCCTATGTTTAAAACGGATGATGACATAGGAATTGCACCAGTAATGTTACATTAATGACTGAGTAATTATAATTCTAATTATTTCAAAAACATTGCACAATGGATATACTTGTACTATATTTTTTAAATACAATAATGTTAAGCTTACATTGTAAATTAAGCATTATTGTGGATAATGGTAGAGTGAATGACATCTTATCAGGCTAATGGTTAAAATTTTTTTTTTAAGGATTGTGGTTAGAGGAAGGGAGTGAATGTTAAGGGAATAGTACTCAGACAATGGCTCTTTCAGTCAACGGAAGTTTAAAGTTTATTTATTAGCGTCAGAAGTAGGCTCACATTAATAAAGCAGCCAAGTTGCTGTGAAATCCTCTAGTCACCACACACTCCAGCAACTGTTTGGGTATACTGATCATAATGTCTTTTGGATTGTGGGAAGAAACTGGAGCACCCAGAAGAAACCCACACAGACATGGGAGAATGTGCAGGCTTCACACAGGCAGTGACCCAAGTCAGGGATCGAACCCAGGTTCCTGGCACTATGAGGCAACAGTGGTAACTACTGTGCCACCATGCCATCCAAGTAACTAGCACAAGGGAATTGAGTTGATTGACTACCTTCTCTGTTGCAGACTTCTGAGACTTTATTTTTTTTTTAGAGCAACACAGCACGGGAAACAGGCCCTTCGGCCCAACGAGCCCGCGCCACCGTCATAATTATATAGTAACAATTCCATTATCCTATCCTAATTTTAGGTTATTCCTAATATGGAAGAGTCTCAATGTAGGGACAATTTGTTTCCCAATCAGCCTAAGAGCGAATTTTTGGGATGTGGGAGGAAACCGGAGCGCCCGGAGAAAACCCACGCAACCACGGGGAGAACGCGCAAACTCCCGCAGACACCGGCCCAATTCCAAGTGTCTGCACAGCTACAGCGATAGTCACTGAGCTGTCATGGTGCCCTTCAGATGGTCCAGATAAAGCACTCATTTACGACATGAAGCACCAGGCAACCCATGAATCAACATCCAAGAGCTGTCCTCACACCACCTGCCGAATGCATGCTCCTTGATGGTCAAGTATGGACCGAATTACCTGTGGAAAAAAAAGCCATAGTTATACAGTCCTACTATATCCCTCTATCTGCATAACGCTCATGTGGCTGTCCAAGAGACCCTTAAACAGCCCTAGCGTGCCTGCTCCCACCACCTTACTCGGCAGTGCATTCCACACCCCCACTACCCTTTGTGTGAAAAACTGCCCTCTAATATTCGTCTTATATATAGCCCCCCTCACCCTAAGGCCGTGACCCCTCGTCCTATCCATTTCTGAAGGTGGAAAAAGTTTACCACCATTTACTCTATCTATACCCCTTATAATCTTATACACCTCTATTAGATCCCCTCTAAGCCGACGTCTTTCAAGGGAAAACAACCCCAGTCTATTTAATCGTTCCTCATAAGACAGTCCTTCCATACCAGGCAGCATCCTGGTAAACCTCCTCTGCACTCTCTCCAAGGACTCCACATCCTTCCGATAGTACGGCGACCAGAACTGGACGCAGTATTCCAAGTGAGGCCTAACCAACGTTCTATACAATTGCAACATCAAACTCCTACTCTTGTATTCTATACCCTTTTCTATGAAAGCTAACATACTATACGCTTTCTTTATCACCTTCTCCACCTGTGAAGACACCTTCAGAGACTTGTGAACCTGCACCCCCAAGTCTCTCTGCGTCTCTATACTCCGAATAGTTTTACCTTTTATCCTATAACTCTCTTCTACATTTTTCCGGCCAAAATGCATCACCTCGCATTTATCCGGATTAAATTCCATTTGCCATCTATCTGCCCAGTCTACCAACCTGTCTATGTCCTGTTGTATTGCCTGACACTGCTCTTCTGTACCCGCCAATCCAAGCATCTTGGTGTCATCAGCAAATTTGCTGATCTCACCACCTACCCCAACTTCCAAGTCGTTTATGTAGACCACAAATAGAAGAGGACCTAGTACTGAGCCTTGTGGCACTCCACTAGTGACAGGCTTCCAGTCGGAAAAAGAGCCTTCCACTACTACCCTCTGTCTCCTCCTCCCGAGCCAGTTCTCGACCCATCTACATACCCGGCCCTGTATCCCATGCGCCTTCACCTTCTCTATCAGTCTACCATGAGGAACCTTGTCAAACGCCTTACTGAAATCCATGTAGACGACATCAACAGCATGTCCTTCATCAACTGTTTTTGTCACTTCTTCAAAAAATTCCACTAGATTTGTAAGACAAGACTTCCCCTTGACGAAGCCATGCTGCGTATCCCTGATCAGATCGCAGCGCTCCAGATGCTCACACATCCTGTCCCTGAGGATCCTCTCCATTAGCTTACCTATAACTGAAGTCAAGCTCACCGGCCTATAGTTCCCTGGGTTATCCCTCTGACCTTTTTTAAACAACGGTACTACATTTGCTATCCTCCAATCCTCTGGGACCTCACCTGTGTCCAAGGAAGAGACAAAGATTTGCGTCAGAGGCCCAGCTAGGTCTTCCCTCAACTCCCTTAGCAGCCTGGGGTAAATGCCATCAGGCCCCGGAGCTTTATATGTCTTTAAGCTGCCTAACAGCCCCAACACCTCTTTCCTCGTAATCTTTATTTCCCTCAACCGATCCTCAACTTTGTCAATTTTATATTTTAATTGTACGGTCAAGTCCAAATTTTCATTCCTGTAAATAAATGTTATTCTCTTTTCCAGATGAGTCTAAGCTGCTGATTCATGCTGATGTTTTTGCATTCCCAATTTTTGATGGAACTTCTGGAAGTCAAGATAAGCTGCAGACAATCCAAGTGCAGAAAATGAGGGTTCCCTTTGATTGTCATTCCCTCTAATCTTTTAAGAATGAGAAGACATGCCAGAGCAGATGTGTTTTGTCAGTACTGTTGGTGAATTTCAATGGAATAGTTGTTCTGTGTGTGAACGAATATGAAGCTTGGATCAATCCTTTCAGTCAAGGTGGGGAATTTCATATATCGCAGGTTGTTACAGTGTAGGAGGCCATGTCAGCACCAGCTCTCCAAATGAGGATCATGGTTTGGTGCCATTCCCCTGTACCCTTGGTATTCTGTTCTAATACCTTCTTGAATGCCTCAATTGAACCCGCCTCCACCACACTTCCAGTAAGTGCATTCCAGAACCAAGCCACTTGTTGAGTGAAAAATATTTTTCTCACATCGTATTTGCTCCTTTTGCAAATTAGCTTAAATCATTATTTTCTTATTCTTGATCCTTTTAAGTGGGGAACAGTTATTCCCCCATCCACTCTCTCCAGTCCCTTGTGATTTTGAGCACCTCTAGCACTGGCTTCACAATACAAAACCGGTATTTAATTTGGAATTAATTGCCAATCTCACCCGCACACGTTAAGCGACTGCATGCTTCAAAATGGACATATCTCACTCACGCAGCGATGGGTGTTTTTATTTTGAGTTTGGGATTAAGATATATTTTTGGGGGAAAAAAGAGGGAATGGTATTGTGCATGTGTTATACCTGATCAGTGAATGCTCAGTACTACTACTTTCTGCCCAGATACGGAGGGTATTCCATTAATGAGAAAATAATTTACCCAAATTATATCATTAGAAATACCTGCTGCCCTTTAAATACATTACCACCAGCCTATCTGTGAGCATCAATGCTTTAGGAGACCTTAAGTTTTAATAACATTTGTGTTGGTGTAGCAATATCCATTGACAACCTTACGTAACAAATTTGCAATTTATACATTAATGTTGAATTGCCACTTCCAAAGTAATTCCACACAACTACACCTTCTATTAACACCTGCACATGCAACATATTTAAGTAATTCAGTCCCATTCCCATTTAAATACAGTCTGTTGAACTAACAGCAAACTCAACAGGAACATTTTGTCCAACTCTTATCACATTCCTAAAAAACAAGAGGAAGAGGCTACCAAAGGAACTCAAAGCATTAACATAAGGACCCCCAATCATTAACTTATACTCATCACACATGGGAGTAAAAGTGTGTAGTGAGTATGGACAGCAACTGTGATGTGGGTTAACACATCAGGAACACTGCATAAGGTGCAGTGTTTCTAGATCTTGCTGTCAAAAAAATGAGTTGAATGCTGGTAACAAAACTCCATAAGACCATAAAACCATCAAACATAGGAGCAGAATAATCCCATTTGGCCCATCAAGTCTGCTCTGCCATTCAATCATGGCTGATATTTTTCTCATCCCCGTTCTCCTGCCTTTTTCCCTAACTCCTGATCCCTTATTAATCAAGAATCTATCTATCTCTGTCTTAAAGACACTCAATGATCTGTCTTCTGTGGGAAAGACTTCCACAGATTCACCACTCTCTGGTTGAAGAAATTCCTTCTCAACTCTATTTTAAAGGATCATCCCGTTAGTCTGAGGTTGTGACCTCTGGCTCTAGTTTTTCTTACTAGTGGAAACAAGTTTTCCACATCCATTCTATCCAGGCCTCACAGTATCCTGTAAGTTTCAATAAGATTCCTCCTCATCCTTCTAAACTCCAATGAGTACAGACCCAGAGTCTTCAGCCATTCCTCATATGACAAGCTCTTCATTCAAGGGATCATTCTTGCCAACCTTCTCCGGACCCTTTCCAAGGCCGGCATATTCCTTCTTAGATACAAGGCCCAAAACTGCTCACAATACTCCCAACTGGATTTGACCAGAGCCTTGTACAGCCTCAGAGGTATATTCCTGCTCTTGTATTCTAGTCCTCTCGACATGAATGCTAACATTGCATTTGCCTTCCTAATTCAACTTATTAGGAAGTTCAGTGAATGCCCAAGTAATGAAGTGCGTGAATCTTTGCGATGAAGCAAGCTTAATGTCTTATGAAAAGCATTTTAAAAGAGGAAGGAATTGGAATCAAAGTTGTGCTACCAATGGATTTCTGGCAAGCTCTCCAAATAATTGTAAACTATTGGTCTTGTACCAGAATTTGCTCATTCATTCAGCCCATAAACCTTGTTTGGTCATATAGCCTTCAGCATGATAATTTGATACTGGTATTCCTAGCTTTGATGAGCTGAATAACTTTTTCCCATCCCTGGCTTTGAATAAAAATGAAGGTGGATTTCCTCTGATTGCTTTAACATTTATTTTCTGCAGACAATAAATATGACACCTGACTTCTTTGTTAACAATACAAGTGACGTATGCTAAGCAGAGGACATTTTCCCTGCATCAAAATGTTACTTAACCGAAGATAAATTGAGAATCACCATAATTAATACTCTCAATCACATCCACAAAATCCTATTTTCCAGCAGAGAGTGCGTGGGGAGCTTTAATGACCCTTCTCCACTCCAACTTAGTGATAGCTAGGCCAATTATAATGTTACATCACCAATTGGGGTCAGCTAACTCAGCGCTAAACAAGACTAGAGGAGAACCCATTTTTAATCTACAGTTAACAACTTTGATTAACTTTCTGCTGCACTTCTATTTGTCCAACTGATCTTTGTTGGTGATAACAGTGATGACACTGGCTTGAGAATATTCCTCATTCTGAGACCACAAAGGAATTGTGTCAACAGACATAAAGACTTCAAAACATCCGGTGAGTCATGACTGAATCTCCATTAACATTAAGGGCTTGGTAACTCTTCAAGGCCAGCTCTCCTCAAAGCCACTTTCCTCTCATGATGTAATAAACATCAACAAGCCAGTCTTACAATTGTTAAAAATATATTGTTTGCAGTTAAATGTCTATTTACTTGTGTCACAAGTAGGCTTACATTAACACTGCAATGCAATTACAGTGAAAATTCTCTAATGGCCACACTCCGGCGCCTGTTCAGGTACACTGAGAGAGAATTTAGCACAGCGAAAGCACCTAACCAGCACGTCATTCCGACTGTGGGAGGAAACCAGAGCTCCAAGAGGGAATTCAAGCAGACCCAGGGAGAATGTGCAGACTCCACACAGACAATGACCCAAGACAGGAATCGAATCCAGGTATCTGGCAACTGTCCTAACCACTGTGCCATCATGCTGCCCAGCTAATGCATTCACCTAAAGTTTATTTGTTCACTATTTCAATATGCACATTTTGTTTTTTATTTATTCATTGGACATGGGCGTCACTGGCTGACCAGCATTTATTGTCCGTCCCTAGTTGCCCTTGGAGTTCAATTAGAAGTCAACCACATTATCTGGTCTGCACACAGATTTCCTTCCCTAAAGGACATTAGTGAACCAGATGGGTTTTTCCAACAATCGATTCATGGTCATTATTTAACTTTAATTCCAGAAATTTTTTATTGAATTCAAATTTCACCATCTGCTGTGGTGAACAGAGATCCCCAGAACATTAGCTCAGTTTCTGGATTAATAGCCTAGCAATAATACCACCAGGCCATCGCCTTGCCAGTTATCTGTTTAGAAAAGCTACACTGGTTGACAGCGTTAAAACAATTCATATGGGAATTTAACATGGGCTTCTTAACTTGTTTACTACTAAAGGAAATAAAATCCAACAATACTTAATGATTGAGCGTAGAATTTACTGCCAGCTCTTAACATCTTTCCAACATTCCTCTGGCTGCTACTTTAATTAAGGCAATAGATCGCATTACAACAAGCAGGTTATACCTCTATTAACATAGCAGACTGAGAAATGTCACGTTATGCACTTCTGATTATTATATTACTACTGCAGCAATGGTGATTTCTAGCCTTGTACTTCCACCTCACATTATAGACTTTTTTGCAGCAATTTAGGATGTTCTGCTTCTCCAGTCTGTCACTGGATAGCCTCACTTTAAAGCACAAATAAGAGTATTTCAGTCATTTTTCAATCACTGAGGCTAGGATTGAAACACCTTTTAAAATTGGCAGCTTGGAAAAAGGGACTGAGGCAGGGAGTCACGCTTACTGGTCGGTTAGCATGCAGACCGTATGCCACTACTGATAAATGTATTTTTATTCTTGTAATACAGTAGTTAGACTTCCTAGAGGTCAGGCTGATGGAGGCTTGAACCAACGCCACCAAAGGCTCTCAAATGTAACACCAATATCGTTTTACTTGTAAATGACTTTTTTTTTTCAATTTTAATCCCAGGTAATGGGATCTTTGAGCCGACAGATAGAACTTTTCAAGAGGAGGACAGGAGCTCCTTCATTCAGAACCACGGAAAGCTCTTTTTTTAGATAGCTTCAGCAGAGAATTTCCTAACTCCGGTGTCGAACATTTCAATCACAAGTTTGAATCTCCAATACCGGCAGTCACTATTGGAAGTTCATTTCTTTTTGGTTGATTGATTCATGAACTTTTAGTTCGACACTGTACTAGTGTACAGGTGAACGCAGCAGTGTTTATTTTTCCATTAGAAGGAAGGGGAAATAAAGAGAGCAGGAGTTGTAGAAAATTGCCTAATAAGGAGGAATGCTGTCAGTGCTGAAAGCAACCTACAGGCTGGAGGATGAAGCATGTTAAAAGCCTGAATCTATAGGAGTCTAATGAGAGTAACTTTGTACAAGAGTGAGCGCATTAACATTTTTGTTAAAAAAAAAGGAAAATCAAATTTCTCTGGCCATTTCCTCTGAGCAGAGGCACCAAAGTAATCATTTTTTAGTCACTCGCAGGGGTGCTAAATTCTTCAAATACAAAGTAAATTGTATCCGGAAGAAACCTTGATTGAATCTTTCACTGGGATATGAGTACACATTCATACACATCAGCTTCAAAGAGTTACCAAGCCCCAGAAGGATTCACTTTAATGGATTCTCTCAGCACTCGCTCACAGAGATGATCCCATTAAAGCCTTCAGAAATGAAGCCACATTGGCAAAAAAAAAGGCAAAAAAAAACTTTATTTTGGAAAGTTTATGTTATAAAGGAATGAGAGCAGGTTTTTGATCTTGTTCACTTTGGGGTTTCATCCTGTTTCAGCATGGCTCTAGTGAAAGGGAAGTCTGATTTAGCATCTCTTTCCCAATCTTCTGATGTACACAGCAACCAGGAAGATGAACTGCCACCATTCATTAGTTGTTCCCTTTGAGATACAACATTTGTGGTTGTGCAGCAATATGTAAAGGTACTGGGAGTTCAATTGAACTGGTTGCATATAACTAAAAAGAACAATTAAAGGGGACTTTGCCCACTTCAGCTGTGTTAAAGAGTGTCAGAATCCAGGGTGACTAACAGCAAAACACCTCCTCTTTATACATATCAAACAAGCTGAATTAAAATCAGGGCCATGTTCTCTGGTTCACTTTGTTTCTCTTATTGTAGTTTTGAAAGCTCAACATAAAAGTCATACCGAATGTATACATACACGTACACTGGGAAATCTAACACTTTTGTTAAATAATGTCACAACTTTTTTAGTGGAATGGCACAGTGACGCAGTGGTCAACACTGCTGCTTCACGGCACTAGGGACCCAGGTTAGATTCCCAGCTTGGGTCACTGTCTGTGTGGAGTCTACATATTCTTCCCATGTCTGCATGGGTTTCCTCCAGGTGCTCTGATTTTTCTTCCACAGCCAAAAGTGTGCAGGTTAGGTGAACTACCATGCTAATTTCTCCTTCAGTATATCCGGAATGTGGCGACTAAGGGAATTTCACAGTAACTTCATTGCAATATGAATATAAGCCTACTTGTGACTAATAAACTTTTAAACTTTAATTTAATATGATAGTAATATAAATATCTTGGATTTTCATCCAAAGTACTGGTCTCCCTCAGCAGCACCACTAAGTTTGGTATCAGGATAAGTTTCCACCTTAAACTTCCTGGATAACTACAGTGCAAACCAGCCTCCTAATCGTTGTGTCTACACTTAACACTGCGTTATAACAGCAGCCAGCAAAGGCCCCAGGTACCCTGGACATTCTCTCTTCCACCATTTTTTGTCAGGAAAATGATACAAAAGTCTGAGGTCACGTACCAACCGACTCAAGCTCCTTCCCTGCTGCCATCAGACTTTTGAGTGGACCTACCTTGCACTAAGTTGGCCTTTCTTTGCACCCTATCCATGATTATAACACTACATTCTTCACTCTCTCCTTTCCTTTTCTATAAATGGTATGCTTTACCTGTATAGCATGCAGGAAACAATACTTTCCACTGTATAATAATACATATGACAATAAATCAAGTCAAACCAAATCAAAAACTATTTCACTTCTCGTAATTTAATTTTTTATAAAGGGTTCACTTTCAGTTTTACAACTAGAAACATCCAAGGTTTCAAGATGCCAAGATACAAATCACAATCCCAATTTGATCAATTATAGGTTCAGTGCCCCTCAGACCAACTGAGAACAAGAGTCAGCATGGTTTTGTGAAGCGTAGGTCGTGCCTTACTAACCTTATTGAAACTTTTTTTGAAAAAGTGACCAAAGAGGTGGATGGGGGTAAGGCAGTTGATGTGTTATATATGAACTTTAGTAAGGCGTTCGATAAGGTGGCCCATGGAAGGCTTCTGCAGAAAATGCAGATGTATGGGATTGAGGGTGATTTAGCTAATTGGATTAGGAATTGGCTAGCAGATAGAAGACAGAGGGTGGCGGTTGATGGGAGATATTCATCGTGGAGTTCGGTGACAAGTGGTGTACCTCAGGGGTCTGTTTTGGGGCCCCTGCTGTTTGTAATTTTTATAAATGATCTGGATGAGGGTATTGAAGGATGGATTAGTAAATTTGCAGATGACACCAAAGTCGGAGGAGTGGTAGATAGTGAAGAGGGGTGTTATAGTTTGCAGAGAGACTTGGACAAGTTGCAGAGCTGGGCGAGAGGTGGCAAATGGAGTTTAATGTGGAAAAGTGTGAGGTAATTCACTTTGGCAGGAATAACAAATGTGTAGAGTATAGGGCTAATGGTAGGACTCTTAATAGTGTTGACGAACAGAGGGATCTTGGTGTATATGTGCATAGATCCCTGAAAGTTGGCAATCAAGTCGATAAGGTTGTTAAGAAGGCATATGGAGTCTTAGCTTTTATTGGTAGGGGGATTGAATTTCGGAGCCGCAACGTCATGTTGCAACTGTACAAAACTCTAGTGCGGCCGCACTTGGAGTATTGTGTACAGTTCTGGTCCCCACATTATAAGAAAGATGTGGAGGCATTGGAGAGGGTACAGAGGAGGTTTACCAGGATGTTGCCTGGTATGGAGGGCAGGTCTTATGAAGAGAGGCTGAGGGATTTGAGGTTGTTTTCGTTAGAAAGAAGGCGGCTAAGAGGAGACCTTATTGAAACATATAAGATGATTAGAGGTTTAGATAGGGTGGACAGTGATAGCCTTTTTCCTAGGATGGAGAAAGCTAGCACGAGGGGACATAGCTTTAAATTAAGGGGTGGTGGTTTTAGGACAGATGTCAGAGGTAGGTTCTTTACCCAGAGGGTGGTAAGGGTATGGAATGCCTTGCCTGCGTCAGTTGTAGATGCGCCAAGTTTGGTGGCGTTTAAGAGGTTAGTAGATAAGTTTATGGATGAAAAGGGAATGGTTTAGGTTAGAGGGTCACTGCTTGTTCCTAATTGGTCGGCGCAACATCGAGGGCCGAAGGGCCTGTTCTGCGCTGTAATGTTCAATGTTCTCTGTTAAGAAGCAATCCATATCTAAGCCACTTATCTGTTTATAACCACCTGATATCCCTACCATAGAGCATCCAAAGTCTGGTTTTACGCCAGCCTGTCAGAAACCTTAATTTCTCTCAACATTCTTGTTAGTGACCTCCAAATCTTTCTGCTCTACACCCCGTCCTGCACCCTCACTTGTGTTAGATCCCATTCTATCACAAACCCTAACTGCCAAGATTCACCAAATTCCTATTCCCAGTCAATTGATTTCAAAATTCTCTTTCACTTTGAAATCCTCTCACTGTACCACTCTGCTCTCTCTCTCTCTGAGCCCCAGAAGCACATGTACCCTCCACAAGCACCTGTTCATTCTCCTACTCATCCACCACTGAATCATAGGATCCTTTATGCAGAAGGTGGCCATTTGACTCTCCAGCATACCATCGTAATCCCCCCTCCCTCCATAATCCTCCAACTTGACATGGCCAATCCAGTTAACCTGCACATCTTCAGTCTCTGGTCAGTAACCGGAGCTCCTGAGGGAAACCTATGCAGACATGAGAAGAATGTGCAAACTCCACACAGACAGTGACCCGAGGCCAGAATTGAACCTGGGTCCCTGGCATTGTGAGGAAGCAGTGCTAACCACTGTGCCACCGTACATCCCTCCCCATCACTGGTTCCTCTTCTCAGTCACTAATTTTCTGCCCCCTCCGTCCCTTAACACATGCACCTCGGGACCATTCTGCTGTCAAACTTTCTCATAAGATGTTTTCACTGCGCTACCACCTATCCACTAATCTATCTGTTCCTTGTAGTGTTCCAGATTGTTCATGCACTGAATCATCCTTCTTTACACAAAGAGCACTGTAGAAACACAAATTATAAATCGAAAATGCAACCAGACTTCCTTAACACAAAGCCTGAGGTAACAGAACAAAGGAGATCTGCATCCGTACCACCTTGTTCATGGAACAAATAATTTGGATATTTTCCAGTTCCTCCTTAAAAGCTAATCTATCAGAAAATTCTGCAGCAGATGGTCTGAGATTATTAATTATTAAAGATTGTGTGTAGGGGAGGAGACCTGAGAGAGATGGGTGTGAAGGCAGAAAGATCACGCAGTGTATTTAACGCGGTGGTTCCTACTTGGACTGTGATGGCACATCTGCAAGTTTTGTTACAGTTAGACGTGCTCACGCAAATGCCTAACATGTAGATTTGATTAGTGCATCTGGTGCCAACTTGACTCAGTTCACGCTTGGCTCAGAGTTGGAAGGTTCAGGTCCCAAGCTCTTTAAGCACATTTATCCGGCATTTCAGTGCAGTACAGAGCTGTCTGTTTCCAACTGATTTTTAAAGGTGTCATGGCACCAAGCAAAGAAGAGCAAAGAGTTTCCCTGGCATTTTGATCAACATTCTTGCCTCAACCCCACCTCAAAGGAAGCCAAAAAGTCTGGAACAGAAGACATTAATGAAGCGTACATTTCAAACATAGGTTTTAAGAAGATTGCTTTACTTAAAGACTGATTAATTTTAGAATAATCAACCAGAAAGCAACACAGACAGGAGCATTAGAGATAATATTTCAGTGAGAGAATCAGGGTATCAGAAAGAGGTACTTAGGGGAGTTGGTGGCATAGTAATAGTGTCCTAGAAACATAGAACCCTACAATGCAGAAGAGATTATTCAGCTTTTCAAGTCTGCACTGGTTCTCTGACAGAATATCTTGCCCAAATCCTCTCCACCAGTCTATCGCTGTAAGTCCACACATTTCCCATTGCTAATCCATCTAATTTACACATCTTGGGACACTATGGGGCAATTTACCATGGTCAATCCACTTAACACACACCTCTTTGGACTGTGGGAAGAAGCTGGAGCACCCAGATGAAACCCACACAGACAAGGGGAGAATATGCAAACTCCACATAGTCACCCGAGGCCAGAATTGAACCCAGATCCTTGGAGCAGTGAGGCAGCAGCACCAATGACCATGCCATCCATAAAATGGGATTCCCCTGGGATTTGAACCCAGGACCTCTCCTATCCAAAGTAACAATCATATACCTTGACCAATGAACCGTTCAGCTAGTAATCCATAAACCCATGTTAATGTTCTGGGGATATGGGTTCAAATCCCTTTGTGGCAATTGGTAGAATTTGAACTCAGTTAATAATAAATCTGGAATATAGAACTACTGTCAGTAATGGTGGTGATAAATCTAACATTGATTGTTGTGAAAAAAGAACAAATCTGGTTCAGTAATGCCCTTTAGGGGTGGAAATCTGCCATCCTTCCCCTGGCCTGGTCTACATTGTGACTCCAGACCACAGCAACGTGTTTGACTCTCAACTGCCTTCTGAAATGACTTAGCAAATTCAGTTCAAGGCCAATCAGGAATGAGCAACAAACATTGGCCTTGCCAGCATTACTCACAGAATTCAAAAAGAGGTATCCTTCTTGAATTTGTTCACCCTCAGCTCAAGTTCAATTTTCCTGCAATGTGTAGGAACTTCTGGATATGGAATGTTTTGCCCATTTGAGAAATGGCTGGGAAAGGCAGGGAATTGTTCTTTCCTTCGCTTTGTTGAGGTTTCCATAAAACTCACTCAATCAAGACCATGAAAAGATCAACAAGGCTGACCACCACTACCCACCATAAGCTAAATCTGCTATTTGTCTGTGTCTAGGGACAGAAGCTTCTTAATTCCCTTAGTAACCTGCCAGCAATCGCTATGGTGCCTAAGGGCAGGACCCCTCTGAGGGCAGGGTTGGGGGGTTGCTACCGTGTGCAGACATAAAGTGAAATTTATATGAGCTTTTACTTTAAGCTGTGCACATTTTGTGATGTGCAGCTCATTCGGGGCTGAATGGCTGCTTTCTCACAGCGCTGTCAGCAGGCATGCTTCTAAAAGCGTCCGTGTTTATTCAGAACATTTGCTCTTTCTAAATTAAGCCGTGGATTCTGAAAATCAGAAAAGCACAGGTCACATCAATCATGCCATCCTTCACCCACGGCTCATAAGCAAAGCCGTCGTCCTCTGATTTAATATCTCTATCATTATAATAAAAGTGGGGGAGCCAATTATTGAAGCTTAAGGAATTCAAATTAATTCTATTCAGTGAGTGATGCCTTGAACATTAGGCATTCAGATGTTAAGATTAAACTTTAATCAAACAGAAAAGGAGCATTCAGCATGAGGGAGCCGTTTTGCTCTTTCTGAACTGTATTATCAACAGTTAGGAATTAAGGGAAATCAGGTTTAATGAGCTACCCTCAACAAATCTGGCAAGCAACAGTGCTGCCAATATCAAATTAAACTTCTCCTGTGCACCATAGTTATCCCTTTACTTGTAAGCTGCTCGACTGGATTCTGTATTGTTTCCTGTGCCCTAAATCGGATACAACATATCGATTCATTGTTTCCGTCCTTCTCTTGCATATTCATCAAGTGGATTGCACTGTCCTTCTGTCTAACTCACTGAGTGCGTTGGGACTGAGGCCATCCAACCAAGTGGTTTAGCATTGTACTACACTCCCAATTTGAGTTTTTTAGATGGTGGAAGACTATGAGAGGTCAGAAGGTGAACCACTCGTCACACAGTATCCAGCCTCTGAACCGCTCTTGCTGTGATTTGATTCAATGAGCTCAAATCACTCAGTTGGCTGGATGACTAGAATGTGATAAAGAGAAACACCAATGGTGAAGATTCAATTCCTGGCCTGATTAGGAAATAGGAGCAGGAATAGGCTATTCGGCTCCTCAACCTGTCTGCCTTTTGTGGTTTATCTTCTACCTCAATGCCAGGGAATTTGGTCATTATGTCAGTGACACATTTCAGCCCCCTCCCATGAATCGTCTCCATGGGTCCCAAGTCCCCCTCATGTAATAGCCCTCCCAAATCCCACCCTCCCACCATGGCACCCCTCATATCAGCATCTCCCAAACACTCCTTCGTGTGAGTCACCTCCCAACGCACCATCACCATGCCATTACCTCCTAAAGACCCCCCCACATGATTCCCACCCCAAAGTCTCCCCAACATGGCCTCCTCATACCAGCATCTCCCAAAGCCCCTTCATTGCTTCCCCTTCCAATGGCCCCTACCTCACTTCAATATCTCCCAATGCCCCACCCGTCTGGCCCCTTCACATCAGCATCTCCCAAAGCCCTTCTTATGTGAATCAGCTCCCAAAGCCCCCCGGCCATCATAGTGTCACCTCCAAAAGCCCCCCCACCATGGCATCATCATCCTAAGCCTCTATCACATGATTTCCCCCTCCCAAGTCCTTTAAACATGGCCTCCTCACATGATCGCTTTCCAAAGCCCCTTTAGAATCCCCTATCAAAGATCTCAATGAATCACCTGACAGGGCTTGACATGGGGAGTTGCTATTTCTGGTGGACAAGATAAAGCATTACAGCCTGAATGGTGGGTGCCACCATGTTCAGTGAACCGCTCCCCACCTGCTGGTACCAGTCAGATATTGTCCTTTCCTGCAAAAGGATTCAGATATTAGAATAAAAGATCAGGTGTGAGCTGGACAAGTGCCTGGTCACTGTAAGTGATCATGTAAATACCCACAGTGTCAAAATCTTGTGCTACCAGCTATTCTGGTGACTAGTACCTGCTACGATTAATGCAATGCAGGGTAAAAACTGTGCTGGAATAGCGTTTTACTGTTTTAACTGAAATGTTAAATTGTTTATTGGGCCATCCATTATTCTATGTCAAATAATTTCTGCTCTGTGGATGATAATAGATAGCTAGAAGCATTTAAAAAATCAGTTATGCATCAAGCAGAAAGGTCTCTACAGTTCATTATTTAGAGTGAAATCATAATCACTGGTATAAAGAGTGTAGTGAAGAACAAACAAAACCTTTCCAAAAGGGTTTTAATATACCTGGCAAAGATCTCTTACACTGCATTATATATCCAAAGCAGTCTGAGGGCTCAAATTGTAATGAGATTGAGTCGCACTGATAAAAATTGAGATTACCACTCTGATAAAATATATAAATGTGCTGGCTTAGTGCTTCCTGTAGTTCTGCTGGTTTTCACCAAAGCAATTGGCCTGAAATACCTTCTCCACTCTCATCTTCAACAGCAATTAGTCAGTGTCATTCCTTTTCAGCTTCCAACTGAGCTTCCGACCCTGTACCCTGTCCACCACAAATATCACCTGCTTCCTCATCTGTAATGTGGTGGGAAAGGGTCTGGAAATTTAAAGGTAAGTTACATTAAACATAAATTGATTCTCAATTACCTTAACACTACTTTTAAGGAACAGGATGGCATTGCTCACAAACTGTCCAAGTCAGCAGATCAAAACAATGAGCGATGGAGTGCACCTGCCGCCAACCGTGTCAGAGTCTAACCGTCTAAAGGAGATTTGTTAAATTACACTTTTATTTTTAGGCACAAGTCTGTAAGAAGATTTTAAAAGTTTTTTTTAACTCTATCCTTAAAGTTATAAAGCCAACGCTCAGAATGGATTGGGCAAACCCAAATCCATTCCTTGCTTGCTCCAAAGACCAAACTCAATATCCAACTGAACACAATTCAAGATTCCCTTGAGTGAAAGACAGAGAGAGAGAGACAGACAAGATCCAAACTGACAGGATGAGGCATTGCACCCCATCTTGAGCTTGATCTTAGCCAAAAGGCTGAGGTAGAAATTTGTGTGGAGGGTGACAGGGAGGTTGGAAGAGATTTGGGGGGAGGCGGGGATTGCAGAGATGGGAGTTGGCAGAGGTGTTGGTGGAATCTGTGCTCACAATTCAATACCTGTTTGAACAGGTTCCAACTGGGCGCACAGGAGAACAAATCTGTTGAATTCACCTCTTCTGAATAATTATAGCACGTCAGAGCCAGGCCCCTCTCTTAACACTCTGCCTATCAATGGAATTCCCCAGCCTGACTGGGAAAAGGACACTGAGACTAGGATGCTCTAGTGGATTTGGTTTATTGCCTGTCAGAGAACTTGCTTCTCTTTCCTAACAGCCAGCGCAATGCCAGCTTACTCTTTTTGTATGCCTCTGAGTATAATTAACTCATCAATATTCGGCACCTGTTCATCTTATTTACCTTAAGCTACTAGGTATGAAACACACATTAACAGACTTTATTATATAATAATATTGTGGTTAGAAGCAACAGAACCTGTGCTATTCAGCATTACTGAGAATGATTGCATGTTCCCGCCTCTTCTCAACAGCCAGTTCAACCCTTATGTTGCTATCTGGCATTGATTGTGGAAGTTGCTGTGACCATGCACCTCTCCATGGCTTTCACCACCCCCCGACGACCACTTCCCTCACCTGAATCTTTTTTCTTTCTATTTCCTGCTTTTAGATCCAAGAACTAAAGGCTATTCAGTCACAGCAACCCAAGGAAAACGGATAAATAACACCATACTAATAAAGAAACCCTAACACTTGATCTGACACGCACAGCCAGCAGCTTGAGATATTGGCACTGCACATACCTTGGAGGCTGATATAAAGTTGGGATCAGTATGTGGTGTGCCATCTGAACACATTTGAGTTGCAAAGAGCCCCAACAGGAAACAATGGTTCATTTGTCAGCTGCCCAGAGGGAAAAGTCGCTAATGACTTTAGTTCTGCTGCAAAGGACTCAAATGAGGACTTTGATGGGGCAACATGCAGGGGAGCACGGATCCAAATGGCAACTAGGATGCTGGATGCCGGCTGGCTTGCCAGACGGCTGTCTCTCGCTGTTGAGCAGCATGGATGGGATCTGGGTCCAAGTTGGCAATTTCCTACCTCCACAATCTCTGTTCCATTCTCCTGTTATATTGCAGAGTCAGAGGCACCATTCCCATTTTTGCGATAGCTTTTATGTGGATAGGGCACTTAATCCACTGCCTGTCCTCCACCCTACTGCAGCAGCATTTTCTGGCAAACATGGGTACATCCCTGTGCTCCCTCAAACACCCTCCAGGGTACTTCCAGTTACTGAAAAAAATTATCTTAACTACAATCTAGGAGCCTAGTCCTACCAAAGTGGCATTAGGCTTTGCAGCGTTGAATTTTTCACCCAGTAAACCTTAAAAATAAATTCACTTTACTGAGAAAGTGACCAATGTACATCAACAAACCTATATTAATAAATAATTCAGTAGCATTTATTAAATTTAATAAAATCCTGTTTCAGATGGCAGATTAAACATGTTACAAATTGCTTATTTTTTAAGATTCGATCTATTTTTGCTTGTATTTTTTAAAAAAAGCAAAAGGTAACCTGGAATACATCAATGAACATGTTTTAAGGAAAGATAAAATAATCAATTATTATCTATTATGCTGCTAGATTGAGCTGGTTCATGAAAGATTTCATGCTTGTGATTAAATAAATAACTTGTACAGAAACTTGAGGCCACAATGGCTTCAGAAAACTGGTGTAATTCCAGACTGAATGTGCTCCCAGATCGCTGATTGCACCCAAAGTAGAAACTCTGCCCCAAAATTTGGGCTCAGTCCTTGTAGCTGAATACATTTTACCAATTAGGCATGGCCATACGGAACGGTCCCTCTCACTTCCATTAGCTCTGTCCAACTTGCTTATTGCATTGACCAGTGGTCCCTTTAAGGTTAACACGATGGACAAGATTTTGTTCCTTCTATTTTGCAGCAGAGTGAAGCAGCGCACAGCTCGTTGGCAGTGCCATCCTATAGTCCTGCCATTGTCAACAGGGTTTTCCATTCCCCCTCACTGCAGTGAAGGGATGCACCATCAGCGGGACCCTAACATCCTGTTGGCATGAACAGCAGCAGGCTTTCGGCAACAGATGTGCATCTTAAAGAGGACATTGCTTGTTAAACCTCATCCAGCACATCCCCAATTGCTGCACAATTGTACAGCAATGCATTTTGGAAAGAAAGCCAGTCACATTGCAAAAGGAACCGCAATGTAATTCAGTATAACCCTGTCCGTCTCCCATGAGTTGTCTGTCTCCACTATTGTAAAGTTCTTGGAACAGAAACAGATGTATATTCAGATAAAGACATTTAGATTTAGAACTGTACAAACTATTAAACATAGATCCATTATTATCCCTTCCCTCTGGTCAAGTTTAAGTTTTTACGTTTATTTATTAGCATCACAAGTAGGCTTACATTAACACTGCAATGATGTTACTGTGAAAACGAGGGAGAATTTACATGGCCAATACACCTAACCAGCACGCCTTTCGAACTATGGGAGTAAATCGAAGCACCCGGAGGAAACCCAGACAACGTGCAGATTCCGCACAGACAGTGACCAAAGTTGGGAAACAAACCCAGGTCCCTGGTATTCTGAGGCAGCAGTGCTAACCAAGGTGCCACCATGCCACCCAATCATGGCATGTTTACATATGGCAGCCTCTCATGGGCACAATGCAAATTTCAATATACTACAGCTATCACAATATAATTGAACTGGGAATAGAGTTTTCCAAGTGTTTTTTTTTTAAAAACTGCATCTAAATAAAATGTAAATAGCAGCAACACAATTGTTGAACCTCTGAGACAATGCCATTGACAGGTAACAAAATAACGTACAATACCCACATCACCCTGAGTGAATGCTATCAACAGGTAATACTGTGACATGTAATACATTAACAGGAGCTGACTGTAGCAACAACCAATACATAAACAAACCTAACCAGCAAAGTAATTGATATGAGAAAATAATTCCCACGATCATATATAAAATCTTTTTAAAAGTCACCAGCTTATCTTCCAGAATTTATCTTTGCAGCCAGTGCCTCCTATATTGATTTCTTTTTCCTCAGGAAATAGATAGCTTGCCATGTATTGCAAGGCAGCAATATATCAAATATAAAGGAAGAAATCAAGACTGCCACTGCAAATGCCTCACACAGTTGCACCAAATTACACTGTGCAAAAGTTCTCATCAGTTGGAAATTAGTATATCAATGCCTCTGATAAAGTCTCTCTTCTACCTCCTCACTATATAACAACTATGCTATTCATTTCCTTTCTTTTAACTGTTGAATGAAGGGAGATGGTGGCTGCATGGTAAAGTCACTTGCTCATAACCCAGAAGCCCAGGCTAACGTTCTGGACACGCAGGTTCAAATCCCACCACGGCAGTTGGTGGAATTTGAATTCAA
Source organism: Sphyrna mokarran (assembly GCA_024679065.1). Taxonomy (NCBI): domain Eukaryota; kingdom Metazoa; phylum Chordata; class Chondrichthyes; order Carcharhiniformes; family Carcharhinidae; genus Sphyrna; species Sphyrna mokarran. The sequence continues at coordinate 125,268,203 of JAGIQG010000003.1, read as the reverse complement.
TGAATAAATCTGGAAATGAAAGCTACTCCTAGTGATGGTGACTCGAGAACAATTTTTGATTTGGCTACAAAACCCTACCTGGCTCACTGATGCCTTTTACAGAAGGTCCTTACCTGATCTGACCGGCATGTGACTCCAAACTCACAGCAAAGTGGTTGACTTTTAATGGCTAACTGAAAAGGCCAAACATGCGACTCTGTTGCATCAAACCACAATAGAAAGTCAATGATGAACTAAAGCAGATGAACCACCCAGACACACTGACTGAGGCAGTGGAGATAACAAGGATAGATTCAGCTTTGTTTATCCTGAAAAGTCCTTCTGACTAATATTTGGGGGCTTGTGCCAAGACTAGTCGAGTTGTCCCACAGCGAAGACAAGCAACTGCCAGGCATAGTCATACGCACAGAATCATATTTGCAGACAATTTCCCAGACACCATTATCACCACCCCTGGCTATGTCCTGTCCCATCAGTAGGATGCAGCCACTAGAGGTAGCAGCACCATGGTATAGAGTTGAGAGGAAATTGTCTTGGGAGTCCTCAACATTTACTCTGAATCGCATGAAGTCTCATGGCATCAGGTCAAACAGAGGCAAGGAAATCCTCATGCTGATTACCACTTACTGCATATACCCCTCCCCCCCCTCAGGTGATGAATTAGTACTTCTTCATGAACGTCACATGGAAGAAGGACCGAGGGTGACAAGCGCACAAAAGATGGAGAACTTCAATGTGCGACATCAAGAGTGGCTCGGGTAGCACCACTGCAGACCCAGCTGGCCAAGATCTGAAAGACATGGCTGCTGGACTGAGACCATGGCAAGTGGTGAGGAACTACCACTGGGGCGGCACGGTAGCACAATGGTTAGCACTGCTGCTTCACAGCTCCAGGGACCTTTGTTCGATTCCCGGCTTGGGTCACTGTCTGTGTGGAGTTTGCACATTCTCCTCATGTTTGCGTGGGTTTCCTCCGGGTGCTCCGCTTTCCTCCCACAGTCCAAAGATATGTGGGTTAGGTTGATTGGCCGTGATAAATTGACTGTAGATAGGTTAGAGGATTAGTGGGTAAAATATGTATGGGTATGGGGGGTAAGGCTTGAGTAGGATTGTGGTCGGTGCAGACTCAATGGGCCGAATGGCCTCTTTCTGTACTGTAGGGTTCCTATGATTTCAAATAGATGGAATATCTATGGACTATATGCTCACCACCTACTTGCTGCAAATACATCTGTCCATAATAGTTTCGCTGTGACGGTCCATCTCACAGTTCTTGTGGAGACTAAGGTCGATCTACAAAGTGAGGATACCCTCCTTTGTATTGTGTGACACTATCACCAGACTGCATGGGTTAAATTTTGAACAGAACTAGGCACCCATGTTCAAGTGCAGCATGGCCTGTTCAACATTCATGCTTGGGTTCATAAGCAATCGATAACATTTGCACCACAGGTTTCATTCTTAAATACGTTAAAAGTGGAGTTGGTGTTGTACAGTCAGATTTTGTCACTGTCGATTCAGGGTCAGTCCACAATGACACCACGTAAGTGACTGATCATTGACTTGGCCAGCAGTTCTCACTTCGATCTGATTAATTATTGTCACATATATTAACATACAGTGAAAAGTATTTTTTCTTGTGTACTATACAGACAAAGCATACTGTTCATAGAGAAGTAAACAAGGCAGTGCAGAAAAGAGAGTGCAATTAAAGTTACACTGTAGACCAATCCATGGTGAGATCTCTTGGGTGACCGGTGACCTTCACTTTAAGTCTGGGATGAGGAGGCGGATCCCATGAATGCTCTTATTCTCATTTCATTTTCTACCATTTGTATTCCATACACCCACTTGCACAATTTCTACCTGTCAGTAATGAATCATCCATCATATAGCTAGCCAGAACATCCTATATTGTGCATATTACCTCACCCACCCACTGGACTTCTGTCATACCCACAACCACTGTTCTGCCTATTCTTGCAAGTAAAGAAGGCAGTAATGGTTACTAATCACAGAGGTCTTTAACTGTGCAAACCTGCGCTGAGATAAATTTCCAAGCCAAGTCTTTAATACATGAACTGCTGACATTGTTACTAAACTGACCAGATGTCCCAGTTAAACTGGAACAGTCCCATTTTTCATATTTTCATCTCCAAATAGATGCTTTCAGGCTGCTTAGTGCCCCAGTTTTAAATTGCTCTTGCTGCCTCATAATTAATTCCTTCACTCTTGTCACCTTATTCCGATGCCTTTAAATTATCCATGAGGTGATTGCATTTAGTTTCTGATTTTTACAATTAGTAGGCTACATGTGCATTATGTCCATTAACAGATCATTCCTGTGTGTGGTGGTGCTAATCAACAGATTGCAGGAATCCCCACAGACCCGTCAATTGGATGCAATGTATTATTTCAACTGGCACAGATGCAACTGGCCTTGATTTTAGTGTGGGGTGGGATACTTCAGCACGTGGGGTCCAAGCTTGTGTGGTGAAGCCTAGAGGAAATTTAACTCTTGGACCTGATTTTCATAGCAAGGCTTGGACTCCTGTCTGAAACATCAGGAATCATTTCTTATAGCTGACAATAATAGAAGATTGCCGTCTTGCAGGGAGAAGGGATTGGGGAGTGAGGAGAGTTAGTGATGGTTATCAGTGCAGCTGAACCCAGGTTAAGGGAGGCCCAAAGTTTTCAGGTGGGTTCAGTGGAGCACTTCCGCATCTCCTAGCCCCCAGGGCAGCTTAAAACATTTATTTTCAATGTGCAATGGAGGTTCTTCTAGTCTGTGATCCTCTTTTGGCCGAAAGCAGAGGTCGACGCTACTTCTCCACTCAGGGTTCTGGTTAATATGGCAAATCAGAGTCCAGTTTGAATAGGCAAAGTAGTTGGTGGTGGTGGGATAGGGAAGTTCACAAATCAGCAGAATGGAGGGAAGCATGTGAATGGGACAGTTTGTGAGATACATTTCAACCATTCTCGGGCCCTGCAAATGTAGGGCTGAAATTTCCCTCTGGCTACATTGAACAGCAGTCTTGAGCTCAAATTTCCCAGCAATGGGAACATGGTCAGAGATTTTACTGGCACTAATTAAACATGGATGGGTTATCTGTGCTGCTGGCTCAATCAAAGAGCAGTGGCCGAAGTGACTAACTCTTGTGAACCAAAATAAAGGACATTTTGACATTGATGACAAAGGAAGGTACGTCCATAAACACTGCCCACCAGGCTGAGTATCAACCTATAAATACTTCCACACACATGAATGACCAGTGTAAAGAGGAGAAGAATATTCCTTGTCAGCCATGCAATGGAATGAAGTTGGAATCTCTACTACTATTAACCACAGGTAGTTGGACTATCTTGAAAATATAGACTTTGAAATATACTGTCGTTCCTTCACTGTCAATAGGTGAAAATCCTGGAACCCCCTCCCTAACAGCACTTTGGGTGTACTTACAAGACATGGACTGTAACAGTTCACTACTTCTAATGGTAACACTGGAGGCAGTCTGAAGGAGACTTACCAGGCCAATTCCTGGGATGAGAGGGTTGTCCTATTAAGAGATGCTAAATAGACAGGGTCTGTATTCCCTGGTGTTTAGGGGAGTGAGGGGATGATGTTATTCAAACATGTAAGATCCTGAGGGGGCTTGAAGGGGAGATGGTGAGATGCTTTCACCAAGGGGAGAGTCTCAAACAAGGGGACCGGTCATTTAAAACTGAAATGTGTCGAAATTTCTTCTCGCAGAGGGTAGTGAATCTCTGGAATTTTCTTCCCCAAAGGGTTGTGAAGGCTGGATCATTAGAAGTACTTAAAGTGGACATGGATAAATATTTGACAGATCAAGGAATAGTGGGCTTTGAGGTCAGCATAAACCAGCTATGATCACATCGAATGCTGGGGCAGGCTTGAAGGACCTGATGGCCAACTCTTACTTCTATTTCTGGTGTTATCCTGAGTGATGGGTATTAATTCTGACCTAGCCAGTGATGCCCACGACCTATGAAAAAAAGAGACCAGGCTACAGCATGCATGTAGAAGTCCATGTGGCCACAGCAACTCAGACTTCTTGGGCAGCTATTTGGCTGGAAGGCAGCAATGCAGATCAGATTGGTGCCAATAGCATGAGGTTCATTCTGGTTGAGGCGGATTTGGAATCTGTCTTCTTGTCCTACCTGTGGTGGAGGTCATGGTGCAGTGGGTCAGACCTGTATCCAGAACAGAACTCAGGAAGAAAAATGTAATGTCATCATCTTGAAGTATGAAAAATGGAATTTTCAATATTTCTTATCAACAGGATTGCTGGACATGGATATAAAGTAATATGGAGCCAAGTGAGTACATGGAGTTAATTTACAAATCAGCCATGATCTCATTTTATGGTCGAGTTGACTAGAGGAACTGAATCCTCCTCATCCTATTTCTCTGTGTTGATTCTATTGGACTACAGGCAGACATCAATTACTAACTTGATTATTTGCAATTATTAGTCCATTTAATAATATCTGGCTACTTTCAATTGGGGGCATGTTGGCATAGTATTTAGCATTGCTGCCTCACAGCACCAGGAACCTGGGTTCAATTCTGACCTGTGTGACTGTTTTTGTGGAGTATGAACATTCTCCCCTTATCAGCGCGGATTTCCTCCAGGTGCTCCAGTTTCCTCCCACAATCCAAAGATGTGCGGGTTAGGTGAACTGACCATGCTAAATTGCTCCTTTGTGTCCTAAAATGTGTAGGTTAGGCAGATTAGCCATTCTAAATGTGTGGGGCTATTGAGATAGGATGGGGGAAAGGGCCTGGGTACGATAATCTGTCAGTCAGTGCAAACTTGATGGGCCGAATGGCCTCCTACTGCACTGTGAATCTGAGGAAAAAAGTTTGCATAACCTACTGCCTTTTTAAAGCTGCCACAGATTGCATGCAATTTACAATCAAATAAAACAGTTTACAATCGATAGCGTTTACCTTTTCAGAAGATGCTGTCTATAATATTGGTGAAATAACTTGTTGCGTCTTGATTATAAAATACTCAATTTTTTCACCTTCTTATTCTGTTCAATAATGCTGGCGTTCTTTACGCAGCGTTAATCCCTTGCACTGCTGGCGGGAATCCTCACTGGCAGAAATTCTAGTCAGGAATTTGGGCACAGGTGGGCGAGGTACCTCTCCAGTCATGTGACATTGATAAATTACACTTATGGTGAGAAATATGTTTGGTCTTTGACGCTTCTCCTTTCTGACAGATTGTAAAGAAGCACCAGGAGACTGCGACAAAACTGTTACTATTTGGGTAACAATAAGCTCATTGTGTCATTTTCTTTGTAGCAATGCCATGTGAAGTGACACAATGTGTGTTTTGACAAAGCTGATACCGTCATATTGTGGCTTGTAAGCTAACAGAAGGAAGGTTTGCCAAATGATTTTTTTTATTATTTGAAGATTGTGTCTCTTCAAAGAACCCGTGGCTTGAGATTTCTCTGCTCTATTCTCGGCAGTGATAAAAACCGTAAGCCCAGTTTTATGAGTTAGTCTGATTAAATTAATTAGCCGTGACGAGAGGTTCAAGATCCTTCCTATATCCAGTGCCATCAATAATCTGATTCCGCTTTATGCTGTGCCTTCCGTCAAATGACACTTCACTCTTTAATAGATATCTTAGGAACCTCCACTGTTAACAATCCACACACAGTATATTAAAAAAATACCCACTGCTGCATACGTGCAGGCAGCAACAATATTTTACTATCTCTTTCGATTTGGAGGCTCTGATATCTTGTGGATTCTGTTAACTCACACACTTCCCTTCCCTTGTGAAGTGACACATTGCAGCATTTCGCTACACTGGGCAACAGCAAACGTGCCGTTACCTGGGATTTCCCACAGTTTGAATGTAAATTTTTGCACAATGTTTCGTTTACTTCTTTCTGCTATTCCTCCTTTGCGGTTATCCCGTCAATAAAAAGAGAAAAACGTGGGAAGATGATTGCCTCCTGGGCTTTACGAATGTGCACTGGGAAGTAAATTAAACTGCTTTCCCTCTGACATTTCTCCTGAGATGGAGGGAGCCTGCAACTTCACAAAGTGAATCATCAATTGTTGAGGATATCCTCTTGATATCCGAGCATTAAAAAAAATCAGTTAGTGGCACCAACTGAGAGTGGAACACACCCCCTAAATCCTCGGATAGAGGTTCGATACCATTTTAGTACATTCCTGGGATTGGATATCATGCTTTCATGTGAATTTTCACCTAATAGACATGGGTTAAGTTTCACTATCCTGAATATCACAGAAGGAGGTCCATTGAACCATTATACTGGCTTCTTGAAAGACAGTCAAATTGGTTTCACTCTCCTGTCTTTTCTCAGAGCCCTACAAATTTCTGCTTTCCCCAAATCCTTTTGAATCTATTCCCCACAGACCCATACACCTCTCCCCCTCCCCCGCCTTGCAGATAGTACATTTCAAATCATAACAGCTTGCGAGATTTAAAAAAAAACTTCATTCCCAATCCCGCTCCCCCACATCCCCACTGGATTTTCACAATTATTGTAAATATACTTCCCCAAGCTAATATTTATCTTGCCAGTGGAAATAGTTTCTCCCTATCTACACCATCATAGAGGTTTACAGCATGGAAATAGACTCTTTGATTCAACTTGTGCATGCAGCCCTTTTTTTAATCACTCAGCTTGTCCCAACTGCCCGCATTTGGCGTATATCCCTCTATACCCCTTTCACCCATGTAGTCAAAACCCCTTATAATTTTGAACACTCCCACTAAATCTTCTCTTTATCTTCTTTACTGTAAGGGGAATACTCCCATTTCTCCAGTTTCTTTGTAAAACTGAAGTTCCTGATCTCTGCAGTGTTTTAGTGAGTACCATCCATACCCCATTCAAGACCTAGATATCCTTACAAAAGTATTGTGCCCAGAATTGAACATAATACTCCAACTGATGTTTTGCCAATAATTTAATAAGATTTATCATAACTTCCTTAATTTTGCACTCTTAGTTATAAGGCCAATGTATCCTCTAATTCTATTGCTCTTTCATTGTATATTTTGATTTGATTTATTGTTGTCACATATATTGGGATACAGTGAAAAGTTTTGTTTTGTGTATGTTATACAAAGCATACTATCCATAGAGTACAGAGGGGAGCCAGAATGGAGGGCGCAGAATGTAGTGTTACAATCATAGCTAGGGTGCAGAGAAAGATCAACTTAATATGAGTAGGTCTACTCAAAAATGTGATGGCAGCAGGGAAGTTGATAGATGACCTCAGAATTTTGTACCCTTTTCCTGACGGAAGAAGGTAGAAGTGCGCATGTCCATGGTGCACAGGGTTCTTGATTATACTGGCTCTCTTTCAAGGCAGTGGGAAGTATACATAGAATAAATGGAAATGAGGCTGGTTTGCATGATGGACAGGGCTATATTCACATCCCTTTGTAGTTTTTCAGTCTTGGTCACAGTAGGAGCCATACAAAGCTGTGATAAATCCAGAAAAGATGCTTTCTATGCTGCATCCGTAAATATTGGTGAGAGTCCTAATGGATTTCCTTAGCCTCCTGAGAAAGTAGAGGCATTGGTGGACTTTCTTAACTATAGCATCAACATGGAAGCAGGACAGATCGTTGGATCTGAATACCTAGAAACCTGAAGCTCTCAAAAATTTCCATTTCATCCATGTTGATGTAGTCAGGGACATGTCCACCATTATGCTTCCCGAAATTGATGACCATCTCCTTCATGTTACTGACATTGAGGGAGAGATTTTTGTCTCTACACCAGTTCACCAGATTCTCCATCTCTTTCTTGTACTCCATCTCGTCATTGTTTGAGATCTAACCCACTGCAGTGGTGTCCCTGGTAAACTTAAAAATTGAATTGGAGGGGAACTTGACCACACATAGGTGTATAAGAGGCTGAAAAAATGCTTCTTAGTCTGCACCTACGGCCTAGGATTAGTTAAGATAGTTGGGCAGGGAATGTTCGGAGTCTTTTCTTCCATTTTACCCAATATCTCTAACACTGATGCAGTGTCATATTGTGGATATACTGTACATTAGTATGTTTACCTATCCTGAGACACAATGGTTAGGATTTTCCACATTGCCGTCCCCAGCATATTAAACAATGATTTCCCATTAGGAACTTTGAAGCAGAAATCCCAGCCAAAAGCTCCAAATCAAATGAAGGTGAAATGGGTACCAAAGGAAAACCTACTGCATGCGAAGGGAATGAATTCCCATCAGTATTGAGAACTATTAACATGCCATTAGTAAATATTATGAAAAAGAGAGTAAAACGAAGTCAGGGTATATTCCAGAAGACGGGAAATTTGAAAGAGTACTTCAACTACTCATTGCCTTAAATGTTTTTATTTTCCCATGGTTTCTGCCCTTCTTAATAGCAACCCGCATTGCAAAGCAGTAGAAAACATAACCCTTTATTAGTAGCCTACTGATTCATGATGTCGTTCAATCAATAAAGTTTGTCGTGGAATGCTAGCACTGTTGTGAGCCTGCAATTCTCCTTATCACAAAGGGTAATGAGAACTTGCTAAGTGTGTCAGTGACAGCATTTCCCATTGAGTCACCCTAGGCATCTCCTGCAAATGGTGAGAGACAGCAATAGCAGCAGTGGTTTAGCATGTCCTTCCTTCACATTCAGAACCTGGCATTAACTCCAGTCCAGACCAGTGCAATAAAAATTCCACCTCTCCACTGACTATGGTTACATAAATTCCAGAATGATGCAGAACACAAAGGCACATATATGATTTGGCCCAAAGTTATCAGCCTCATTGAAGCAAGTCACAAGAAATGGACCAAGAACTATATATATCATGTTGTCACAACTTCAGTCCAATTGAAGTTGGACTAAGGCACCTAGTTAGCTTAAAGGATTTTTTTTATCCATGGGACAATGGCATCACTGGCCAGCATTTATTGCCCATCCCTAGTTGCCCGAGGGCAGTTCAGAGTCAATCACATTGTTGTGCCTCTATCTGGGGTTACTTGTAGGCCAGACTGGGCAAGGATAACAGATTTCCTGCCTTAAAGGACATTAGTATATCAGATAGGTTTTTCCAACAATCAACCGTAGTTTCACGGTCATCAGTGGATACTTAATTCCAGACTTTTTGTGCTGAATTCAAAGTCCATCACATGCCATGAATATTTGAACCCGGGTCCCCAGCACCTTAGCTGGGTTTTTGGATTAACACAAAAAGAGAAAATGCTGGAAAATCTCAGCAGGTTTGACAGTATCTGTGGAGAGAGAATAGAGAAATATTTTGAGTCTGGATGATCCTTTCTCAGACCCTTCTTCAGAGCCTTCATCAGGTTATCCAGACTCCAAACATTGGCTCTATTCGCTCTTCACAGATGCTGTCAGGTCTGATGAGTTTTTCCAACATTTTCGTTTTTTGTTTCAGATTCTAGCATCTGCATTATGTTGTCTTTATTATATGGGTTAATAGTCCAGCTATTACCGAGCTCATAATAGACAGACTTGACAACATTTGATGAAGAAGAAGAGCAGAATTTTTTGGATGGTGGAATTTCCTGACTCTGTCTTAACAGGGAACAGATTTCCACCAATCATGGGAGCCCTGCAGCCATGCTGGAGGCAGCACCTCAGCCCCTCACTCGGGAAATGGTTTGCCCTCAGTGAGCTGCCAGCCGATCTGAGAGCTCTCCAATATTGTCACACCAGTTTAAGTCCTCAAATACTCCTCCCTCAGGAGGATGCGGGATCTCACAGTGATGTTTTAAGGGAAGTCCCAGGGTTGGTGAGAAGGAGACGTTGGGTTTCATGATGGCAAGGACTGACAGGGAAGGGGAACCTTCTGGGAGAGTTGTGGGGAGGCAGGAAAAGGGGTCAATGTTGCAGACTTACCCCTCCCCATTTGATTGAATCACAGAATCCCTACAGTGCAGGAGGAGGCCATTCGGCCCATCGAATCTGCACCAACAGTACGATAAAGCAGCTTATCCAGGTCAGGCTCATTCCCCTGCCCACATCCCCATAACCCCATGCATTTACAATGGTTATTCCACCTAATCTACTCATCTTTGGACACTAAAGAGCTTTTTAGCATAGCCAATCCACCTAAGCTGCATATCTTGAACTCTGGGAGGAAACTGGAGCACCCAGAGGAAACCCACGCAGACACAGGGAGAATATGCAAATTCTACACAGACATTCATCCAAGGCTAGAATTGAACCTGTGGTCCCTGGTGCTGTGAGGCAGCAGTGCTAACTACTATACCACCATGCCACTTCCCAATACTGCACCGGGTCATTTGTCAGGTATTCCCCAATGTCCTTGACCTCCTCCCACTGGCTGAAACATTGCAGTCAGGCAGGAAGTGGCCCTTAAGTGGCCTTTAAAGACCTCAATAAGGCTGAGTGTGGGTAGACCATTCTCAGCCTCACCCACCCCTCGTAAAATGGCGAACAGTTTGGAAGCAGGTGAGGTGATGGTGAAAAGACCACCCTGTAAATTTTACAGGCACCCCACCACCAGCATTCTGCCCAAAATTCTGCCCAAAAACATCAGAATAGACTTAATTGCCAAAAAGCTTGATTCTGCATAACAAATAATGTTGTTATATTGTATTCTCTGATATAATCAGAGAATGTGACATGTTCGAAATGTTAACAGTGGAAGCAAGAGCAGAGGCAGCTGAATTGATTAAAGTATCATTTTACAACATTAGTTAGAGAGGGTGTATGTAAGGGGAAGCAATCAGTAGAGACACTCTGGTTCAAACTCAGGAATAAGGGAGGATTTAAAACTAATGGAATTTTCCTGCACTCATTCTGGTAGCATCAGTGAAGCGACAGAAGTGAAGTAATCATTCAGAGGTTGGAGAAGTTTTTAGAAAAAGCAATTATTTTAATTTTCAAATTGGGAAGATGAAAATAGCTCAAGTCAGACAAGTAACACATTTCTTGAATGCGTTTGTAACAACTTTAATCAGGCAATTGAGGTGGGCCTGTTCGAATATGAACTCCCTGATTAAGGGCTAAATTGGTGTGCCAATCAGGGAGCCCCTTGCCTTATATTTAACCAGGAGTGTCAATTCCTCTGGGACTCCTAGTGTAGACAGCTAACTGAAAGCACTCTACTATTGTCAGATTTGTAAATAAAAGGATTTTGATGAAGGAACTTCTGCCTCCGAGGACATATTACAACATTCAAGATTATTCTCTGGATCAATATGTTCTAGAATCAAACAGAAACAGTCTGTGATGAGTAATGAGTCAGATTCAGTTAATAACCTTGGAAAAGTTATCTAACAATGATAGTATTATGATTGAATGGAACGTTAGATTTGGAAAGAAAAAATGTACCACAGCAACTAAAATGTTAGATTAACTTTAACAGGATAAAGCAGAAACTGATGACATCATAACTGGTCAAAATCATTTTTGATTAAGATTACAGATGAACATCAGAGGTAGTCTAAAAATTGTTGAGTTTAATGCAGTCTATTATATACCTCTAAGGAGCATGAGTTCAATTTATCATAAAACAACTATGGTCAACAAAATAGGAGACTCTTGAGCAATATCCTTTGGAAACCCAACATAGACAAATAATTTGAGGAATGTTGAAGCAGCTAGAGATGGCATCATTGGAATAGAGATATATAAGTAAAGGGAAACAATCACTAGAGACACGCTGGTTATAATTAAGGAATAAGGGAGAATCGCAACTGGGATTCTCCAGTTCCGCTGCAATGAATAGAGTTTTGGCTGAGCGCAAAATTCTTCATTCTCGCTGGCAGCGATTTTGGGGCAAACACATTTAAAGAATCCTGCCCATTATCTGACGGAAATGGGAGCAGGTGGCTGAGAGAGTTGCTCCTGGAATTGGGCTGAAAAGAGCTGGCTGCGTGGAAGAAAAAGTTTAATGACCTCACAAGGCGGTCAAGGTCATTAGTGCATCTGTAAAGAACGCCTCATTCTCAGTCCACTGTCGATACGCCACGCCATCTTCATTCACTCATTAGGAGTGCCTAACACTTGGGACGCATGACAGACATTCAGATATTTTCCCTCAGACTCTGAAAATTAAAGTCTCCTCTAGAATAACTGCTTTTTCTAAAAAAAGCTTTCTAACCTCTGAATTATTGCATTCTGTCAAATCATTGCTGCTATCAGGATGAGTATAGAAAACTTCCATTAGTTTTAAATTCTCCCTTATTACTTAATTATAAGCAGAGTGCCTCTACTGATTGCTCCGCTTTACTTGTATCTTTCTCTTCCAATGATGCCACCTTTTGCTACCTCAATATTCCTCAAATTATTTGTCTATGCCACCACATCCACTGATATTCTGACTTCTCCTTTGCAGGCTATGGTGAACCGAAATACAAGGGAACAGTAGAACACCAGAGGGGGCCAGGCACAGTTTATTCTCTGAACATGGCAAAGGGGCCGGTAGTGGCCAACTACACCAAAAATATTCAGGACAATAGTGAGTTAACATGAAAGCAAAGAGCTGCAGATACTGGAAATCCAAGGTAAAAACAGAAAATGCTTGAAATACACAGCAGGTCAGGCTGCATCTGATGGAAATGAAAATATAGTCTGTTACTTTTCATCAGATAGTTACTGATTTATTCCTTTTCTTAACTACCACCTCACTCTCATCTTGCACAATGCACAAGTTGCAGCTGGTGAAACAATGGACATTTTGCTTTATACCTAACCCCCACCCACCTCACCCCCAACTCTTCCCTTTAGGTATTAAGTTTTCAGATAAGCAAGAGCTGCTGCCAGGGGGAAGAAAGGGAGAAACATCAGACCTTTGATGAAGAAGCACTATCTCCTAACTGGACACTCAGAGCCACCAACTCAGATACTCACACTGCATAAACTTTAAAGGCCAATAAACAGACGGGATGGGAAAGTGGCGAGTTCATCAGGCAGAAGTGAGCTACAGCCGGTCTAGTGGTATTATCGCTAGACAATTAACCCAGAAACTCAGCTAACGTCCTGGGGATCCACGTTCAAATCCCGCCATAGCAAATGATGGAATTTGAAATCAACAAAATTATCTGGAATTAAGAATCTACTTATGGCCATGAAACCATCGTCAATTGCTGAAAAAACCATCTTGCTCACGAATGTCCTTTAGGGAAGGAAATAGGAATGGCACAATGGCACAGTGGTCAGCACTGCTGTCTCACAGCATCAAGGACCAGGTTTGATTCATGGTTTGAGTCAGTGTGCGTGGGGAGTTTGCATATTTTCCCTGTGTCTGTGTGGGTTTCTTCTGGATGCGCCGGTTTCCTCCCACAGTCCAAAGATGTGCAGGTTAGGTGAACTGGTCATGCCAAATTCTCCCTCAGTGTATCCGAACAGGTGCCGGAGTGTGGTAATTAGGGATTTTTACAGTAACTTCATTGCGGCGTTAATGTAAGACTACTTATGACTAATAAATAAATTTTATCTGCCGTTCTTACCTTGTCTGGCCACATGTGACTTCAGAGCCACAACAATGTGGTTGACCCGCAACTGCCCCTCTGAAATGGCTGAGCATGCCATTCAGTCTCAAGGGCAATAAGGGATGGGCAACTAATGCTGGCCAGCCATTGATGCCCATGTTCCACAAAGGAATAAAGAAAAGGATAGTTTGTGTGCAAGCACACAGGACAAAGAGATCATTCTATTACAGAATACTCCAATGAGGACTTCAGTGGGGTGGCATACAGATGGGTGGAGAACCAAAATACTGGGTGTGTTGACAGGCCTGCTAGACAGGGTTCCTCCAACACGGCATGCAACAGTGTGCAAAACTTCAAGCCCATTTCTTATGGTGTGGAAATGATAGCCAACACCATGGACCGTCCGTGGACCGGGCCTTTGCTGGTCTCTGGCTCAGCTTCCACTGCAGCACAGGAACCACCCAACAATCCAGTCTTGCAGTGGAAATACAAATGAAGCTCATCAACTTGTGCTTGCTGCCACATCAAGGGCCAGTTTTTTCAGGAGGGAAGTTGAAAACATTTCTTCATGCAAAACGTGTTAGAAGTGTGAAACTCTCTCCTTCAAAAAGCAATGGATGTTAACTCATCATTTGAAATATGAGATAGATAGCGTTTTGCTTAATATTAAGGGATATGGTGTTTGGATAGAGTTAAGATACAGATTAGCTTTCCTCCATCATAAGGTCAGAAGTGGGGATGTTCACTGATGATTGCACAATGTTCAGCACCATTTGTGACTCTTCAGATACTGAAACTATCCGTGTTCATTTGCAGCAAGACCTGGACAACATTTAGGCGTGGGCTGATAGATAGCAAGTAACATTTCTGCCACAAAAGTGCCAGGAAATGACCATCTCCAACAAGAGAGAATCCAACTATCTCCCCTTGATATTCAGTTCCGTTACCACCACTGAATCCTCTACTATCAACACTCTGGGGATTATTATTGACCAGAAGCTGAACTGGACTGGCCGCAGTATGCTGATAAAACCCATCTTGTTCACAAATGTCTTTTAGGGAAGGAAATAGGGATAGCACAATATCACAGTGGTTAGCACAGCTCCCTCACAGCATCACAGATCTAAAGGACATTCATGAACGAGATGCGTTTCTTCAGAATACTGCAGCTACTAGAGCAGGTCAGAGCCTGGGCTAAATGCAAGGAGTAATTCTCCTCCTGACTCTCCAAAGTCTGTCCACCATTTATAAAGCACAAATCAAGAATGTGATGGATGAATGCAGCTCCAACAACTCTCTAGAAACTTGATACCCTCCAGGATAAAGCAACCTGCTTGATTGGCACCCCATTCACAAAAAATCACTCCCTCCACCAGAAGTGTGTACCATCTATGAGATGCATTGCAACAACTCACCAAGGTTTTTTTGAAACACCTTCTGAACTTGTAACTTCTTACCACTTCAAAGAACAAGGCTGGCAGCTGCACTAGAACACCAGTGGGGTGACACGGTGGCACAGTGGTTCGCATTGCTGGCTCACAGCACCAAGGACCCGAGTTCCATTCATAGAACATAGAACACTACAGCACAAACAGGCCCTTCGGCCCACAAGTTGTGCTGATCATATCTATACCTACCAGGCCATAGAACTATCTGTAACTCCCAATCCCATTAAATCCCATGTACTCATCCAGAAGTCTCTTAGAAGACCCTAGCGAGTTCGCCTCTACCACCACTGACGGCAACCGATTCCATTCACTCACTACCCTCTGAGTGAAAAACTTACCTCTAACATCTCCTCTGCACTTGCCCCCCAGCACCTTAAACCTGGGTCCTCTCGTAGCGACCATTTCAGCCCTGGCAAATAGCCTCTGAGAATCCACTCTATCTATTCCTCTCAACATCTTATAAACCTCTATCAGGTCACCTCTCAACCTTCGTCTCTCCAGGGAGAAGAGACCTAGCTCTGTCAACCTATCTTCATAAGGCATGCCTCCCAATCCAGGCAACATCCTTGTAAATTTCCTCTGCACCCTCTCAATAGCTTCCACATTCTTCCTATAGTGAGGCGACCAGAACTGCACACAATATTCCAAGTGGGATCTGACAAGGGTTTTATAAAGTTGCAGCATTACCTCCCAACTCCTAAACTCAATTCCTCTATTAATGAAGGCCAATACACCATATGCCTTCTTGACCACATCCTCCACTTGCGGGGCAGATTTAAGAGTCCTCTGGACTCAGACCCCAAGATCCTTCTGCTCCTCAACACTGCCAAGACTCCTATCCTTGATATTATACTGCTTCATCCCATTGGTCCTGCCAAAATGGACCACCACACATTTATCTGCGTTGAAGTCCATCTGCCACTTCTCCACCCAGTCTTGCATCCTATCTATGTCTCGCTGCAACTTTAGACATCCCTTCAGACTATCCACAACACCACCAACCTTCGTATCGTCGGCGAACTTACTAACCCATCCCTTCACTTCCTCATCCAGGTCATTTATGAAAATGACAAACAGCAAGGATCCTAGAACAGATCCCTGGGGCACTCCACTGGTGACTGACCTCCATGCAGAAGAAGACCCATCCACAACTACCCTCTGCCTTCTGCAGGCAAGCCAGTTCTGGATCCACAAGGCCAAAGCCCCTTGAATCCCATGCCCTCTCACCTTCTCCGCATGTTCTTCCCGTGCCTGCGTAGGTTTTGTCCATTAGTCTGGTTTCCCCCTACAGTCCAAAGATGTGCTAAAAAAAATTGCCAAATTGCCCCTTAGTGTCAAGGGGACTAGTTAGGGTAAATGCGTGACGTTATCAGGGTAGAGACTGGCTGGGATTGTGGTCAGTGCAAACTCGATGGGCCAAATGGCCTCCTTCTGCACTGTCAGATTCTGTGATTCTACCACCAATTGCATCCTGTCTTGAAAACCCATTGCTATTCCTTCACTGTTGTCAGGTCAGAAATCTGGAACTCCCTTCTAACAGCACTGTGGGTATGCCTACGCCACACAAATTGCAGCAGTTCAAGAAGGTAGCTCATCACTTTCTCAAGGACAAATAAAGATGGACAATCAGCGACACACAAATCTTGTGAATGAATTTTTAAAAAGTTATAATTGCACTGAATTGCAAACTAGCACTATGACTTGCATGTGGCCTATTCCTGTTCCTCAATGTTTCATTCTAAGTCTGGAATAGTATAAAACATACTCAGAGATACAATGCCAGAATTCTGATTCAGATGAAAAATTTATGATGGCAGTGAAACAAAGTACAAAATGTATCAAGAAACAAGTGGTAAATGTTCTGTATCCCACTGTGAATCAAGCTGAGCCATATCACAAGTGTAGCAGATAGTTTAATTAAAAAGAAATGTGAAACATTTTTGTCTAACACACGTCAACAATTCTACAGTATATTGAGATTAGTATATTATTTAATTGTACCCTAAGTAATACAAAATAGACCAACCTATGCACCAGAACAGTAGCAGTCGTGGATTTTGCTGTCCTACCATCTCCACAGAGCAATGCAAATCACTGTCTCTACCCAGTGATATATGGTAGAATGGTGACTATGTAATATTCCCTTTTTGTCAATTCTCTAAATGGCATATGACATTTCAGCCATGTTAGCTATGCTTGTCACTATATTTTTGCTTTGGTTTGAGTTGCTATTTCTCAAATTAAGACCAGGACAAATCTGTCTCTAAGAACATAGGAATTAGGAGCAGAAGTAGGCAATTCAGCCCTTCGAGCCAGTTTCGCCATTCAATCCAATCATGACTGATCTCTCCCTGGTCTTAAATCCACCTCGCTATCTGGTCCCATATCCCTTCAACCCATTTTAATATCAGAAATATATTTATTTCCTTTTTGAAACCATTAATGATTCAGACTCCACTGCCTATAGGACAGCAAGTTCCATAAATTCACCACCCTCTGCAAGAAGTAGTACCTCCTCATCTCAGTTTTAAATTTACTGTCTCTCAACCTATACCTGTGACCTCGTGTTCTAGAAACTATACCTGTGTCCTCTTGTTCTAAAACCTATGCCTGTGACCTTGTGTTCTAGAACTTATACCTTTGTTTTTGTATATGTTTCAGATTGCCCCATAAGGGGAAACATTTCATCTACTTCATCCAATGGCAGTACCAACTTTCTATTCCCAAAACAGTTCCTGATATTTAACCAATTGCTATCTTTGGGATTTTCCTATATGCTAAATGCTCACTGCATTCTTTCCTGTATGAGAACTTTAGAAAGTCCAGGCACGATAAAGTGTTACTGAAACAGAAACAGAAATAAGGAATAGGAGCAGGAAGAGGCCATTTGACCCTTTAAGCCTGCTCATTCATTATGAACTAACTCAATAGCCTGATCCCACCTTCCTCCCATATCCTTTGTGCCCCAACAGCAAAAACTAATTCCTTCTTAAAATATATAAGGAGCAATTCTGCTGTCTCACTGCCCTGATTTTTTAGCACAGCGCGCCAGGGGAATTGCACAGGTGGAGGACAGTGGGGGGATTCGCAGGATTCCTGTGAGCATTCGCGCCCCACTTGCATCTCCCAGTGCCAGATTTCCAGTGTAGTCTGCTTCATGTTGGCAATCAGCGGAGAGCCAAAACTAACATTTAAATGATATTTTAAATCTGGGCACCCCTGCCATTGGGAATATTCTTCCTGCATCTAATCTGTCTAGTCATGTTAGAATTTTATAGGTTTCTATGAGATCCCTCTTCAGTTTTCTAAACTCCAGCAAATATAATCACATCCGACTCAATCTCAGTCTCACTATCCCAGGAATGAGTCTGGTAAACCTTCTTTGCACTGCCTCTATCACAATAACACCCTTCCCTTGATAAGCACACCAAAGCTACACAAAATATTCCAAGTGTGGCATCACCACAGCCCTGTATAATTGAAGCAAACATCCCTGCTCCTGTACTTGATTTCTCTCTCTATGAAGATTAACATACTATTTTCCTTCTTGACCATGTGCTGCACCTACACGCCCATCTTCAATAAATAGCACACGAGGACATCCTGATCTTGTTGCACACACCCCTCTCTTAATTTATAGCCATTCAGATAATAATCTGTCTTCCTGTTTTGCTACCAAAGTGAATAAGTTCATATCTATCCACATTACAGTGTATCTGACATGCATTTTCCCATTCACTCAGCTTCTCTAAATAACACTGAAGCACCTCTTCACACCTCAGCCTCCCATCTGGCTTTGTGTCATCTGCAAATTTGGTGATGTTACATTTAGCTCCCTGGGCCAGAATTTTACAATCCGGCCCACCATGGAAATTGGAGCAGACGAGGGGCGGACCATGGATAGGTCCTTTGAGCTCTGGTGGGATTTTATGGTTTTGGGACAAGCTATATTGTAAAATCCTGTCCTTTATCTAAATCATTACTATATACTGTGAATAGTTGGAAACCGAGCACTGATCCCTGTAGCACCCCACTAATCACTGCCTGCCATCTGGAAAATGACCTGTTTGCTCCTACTCTTTGTTTCCTGACTGCTAACCAGTTTTCTGCCCAAACCAATACATTTGATTCCCAATCCTATGTGCTTTAATTTTACATGCCAGTCTCTTATGTGGAACTTTGTCAAAAGCTTTCTGAGAGTCCAAATAAATCACATCCATTGGCTGCCCTCATCAAATCTACTAGTTACACCCTCAAAGAATTCCACTGGATTTATCAAGCATGATTTCCCTTTCGTAAATCATGCTGACTCTGTCTGATCCTGCCACTGTTTACCAAGTGTTTTGCTATAAAATATTTATAATGGACTCAAGAATTTTCCCCGCTACTGACATCAGGCACTATTTCCTCTTGCGGTTCCAAGCAGGAACTGGAGCAATGCATTCAAACACAGATGCTGCTGGCATTGACTACTTTCAGTTAAAAACATCTCACACTCAAAAGAAGGCGAGTGACCCAAGGACAAACCGCTAAAACCTCCCTTCTACTCCCTAGACACTTCCCTGGCAAGGCTGAGTGCTCATCACTTGTCAGTCGTCACTCAGCCTGATTTGGAAGTATGCAGGTTAAAGTTCCACTCGAAAGACTGGGCACATGTGACAGACTGATACATCAGTGAGGTACTGAAGGAGCTGTGGGAGCTGTCACCTTTCAGAGGAACTGTTAAACCGAGACCTTGTCTGCCCTCTCAGGTGGATGTCAACTTTCACAGAGCACCATTCAAAGAACAGAGAATTCTTCCAAGCATCCTGGCCAATATGTATCACTCAATCACCATAATTGAAAACAGATAATCTGATCATATTCTTGTTGCTTGTTGTGCAGAAATTAGCTGTCGCATTTTGTACAATAGTGACCATACTTCAAAAGCATTTCATCAGCTGTACTACCTTGTGACATCCTGGGGCGCTTACAGATGCTGCAAAAATGCAAACTTCCTTTTGTTGGAGAACTCATCAGATCTCCAACCCATTGGAGTCAAAGGAATGATAGGGGCAGCACAGTGGCACAGTGATTAGCTGACAGCACCAGGGACCAAGGTTTAATTCTGGCCTTGGATCACTTTCTGTGTGGAGTCTGCATATTCTCCCTGTGTCTGTTTGGGTTTCATCCGGGTACTCCATTTTCCTCCCAAAGATGTGCGGGTTAGGTTGATTGGCCATGCTAAATTGTCCCTTAGTGTCAGGGGGATTGGCAGGATAAACAGATAGGTACAGAGGTAAGGCTTGGTTGGGATTTGGAGACTTGATGGGCTAAATTGAGAATTGGATGACTTCTAGAATGGGTGGGCAATCCACTCAACCAAATATCAGTCAGACATTGAGAGTGAAAATTCTATGTGTGGGGTGGAAGATGACCTCTGTGCAGTGACGGATTATGTCCCTTCATCACATTGTCTACTGTAGTGACACTGCTGTGATACAAGTAGAAAAAAGTTGCGTGCAAGGTCACTATTTAAATGCAGTCTTTCCCTAGAGAAATCAAATTGAATTGTTTATTAAAGACTTAAATATTTAAAAGTGTACAATGAATTAATCAAGAAAGGGCAGCTCTGATGTGTGCTGAATATATTATTCTTTTATTGCTCCTTACTGTCACTGTGCACCCACTGGATCAACAGCAATGAGACAATTACTAGGTTTTGGCAAAAATCCACGTTCCACAAGATAATCCAGAACAAGATAAACTCAGTGGTGACATTCACCACAGATGTGAGCGAATGGTGCCACATCTTACAAAAAAAAACCTTTTACAATAAAACAAGGAACTAAACACTTGGGATTTTCCTGATCACTTAACCTCACCAGTTAAGTGCTGTTTAACGAGGCATGAAATTGCAGCTCAGAGTATTCCATTGTTAATTTATTTTCCAAAATGTCAAGCTAACATATTCTTTAACGTGCTTTATGAAGGCAGCAAATTCTGTGACTTGTGTTTCTTATAAAGCAAAACATATTCTGAATACTTTGAAAAACATAAAAGATACAAATTATTGCCAGCTATCCTACAAATAATTGACATGTATTATTTTAACAGTGATAATAATGCCTCTGTTAAACCCATGGCAAGTGGCATTTACTATGAGTGTATTAAATATTCATACAGTAATATCACTGAGAGTGATTTTGAAGCTCCAAAAACTATTTCTTTCCTAAATGCCTTACCAAAGCAAACTATCTTCAAATTCCACATTGTAACACACCTTATAAAGGGATACTTCTTTGCACTAACATTTGTGCTCATTGCGACACACCTCTCACTGTTTTACCTTGAGAAGTGTGCTGAGTTTTATTGTTACAATGATGACAATATAGTAATCACTGTGTCACTGTGCAGACTATACAGCAATCGATGTGTTACCATGATGCATGCACAATAATCACTGTGTTACCATGAAGGGTTTACAATAATCAATTTGTTATCATGGTAATGAACTCATGATGGAAGTGATCATCATGTTACAATGAAGATTGTACGATAATCAGTCACAGTGAGGTGTACAGTAATCATTTTGTCACAATGATGACTACAGTATTCACTGTGTTACAATGAAAGGTGTAGTCACTGTGTTACAGTACTAGATGTAATCATTGTTACAATGAGTATACAGTAGCCACTGTCACAGTGAAATGTGTACAATAATCACTGTCACAGTGATAGGTGTATTCACTGTGCTAAAGTGAAGGATGTACAGTAAACAGTGTCACAATGATAGATGTAAAGTAGTAGCTGTGTTAGAGTGAAGAGTGTACAGTAATTACCATGTTACAGTGATAGCTGTAACATAATCAATGTTACAGTGAGTATGCATTAACCACTGTGTTACAATGCTGGGTATACATTAATCACTGTAATACAATGATGGGTGCATAATAAATACTGCTACAATGAAGCAGGTTGCTAATCACTGTGTTGCAGAGTGCCACCTATCACTGGGGAAACTTTGACTCCCTTCAAACAGGTTGAATCAGATGGCATGTAAAAATGTTAAAAATTTAAATCCCAACCCAACCCACATCCAACTTTTTCCACGTCCTGTATTAGTGGAGGTAGGATTAAGAGCAATTAACTGACCTGCTCCCAGGAAACAGGATAATAATAATTTCAATATTATATTGAGGCTGTGTGCTTCATATTTGAGCACTGTTTCAAATTTGCAATGTCAGATGGTGGTCTGCACAGGCACATTGGTCTGCAGATAGCTACTGGTATCATTCACTGTGCCCATACAGACAGGAGCATTTGCACATACACAGGCCTGCATAGCATGGCGATGTCAGAAAGAACACACATGCACAAACTGGTGACTCCTGAAGAGCATGTTGATAGACACATGGTATCCACAGGGAATGTTGGGCAGACTTTAGGGGGGTCCTCATTCATTCCTCCTCACTCGCATCACCTCCCTCCTCTCCTTGGTCAATCTCAGAGTTGTCCTCAAGGAATCCCCTGTAATTGGGTACTGTGATCAAGCACATGCCAGCACATGCCTGCTCCAGGTAGTTTTTACAGTGAACCCAATAATCCCATGCCATTCCATGTTCCACAGTTAAGTCTGCAATTATTGCTTGTTCGAATGCACTTATTCCAAGCTAACAAGAACGTGAATTCTAGTTAGAAGCAAACTTGATTCATTTCAGCATGAATGGTATCCATGATGGACAGAGTGCTGTGTTTTGCTATAAACGTGCGTTTCTTCTTTACGTATATGATACAGTTGATGAGTGCATATTGCTTCTCTAATGTCCTTCAGGGAAAGAAACCTGCTCTCCTTACCTGGTCTGGCCAACATGTGATTCCAGAGCCACAGCAATGTAGTTGACTCTCAAATGCCCACCAAAGGCAACTAGGGATGGGCAATAAATGTTGGCTAGCCAGTGATGCCCATACTCATGAATGAATAAAAAAAAACAGTTTCACATTTCTTTCCAAGTACTCAATAAAAGGACACCACATAAGAAGTAACAATTTCAGCAATGACATCTTTGGTCATTACCTACTCAGCCACTCCAAGCGATGTCATGGAGCAACACATCTGAACTACGCATGGTCGAAGAATGCATAGGATTGGCAAGTAACACAGCCTTAAATTTAACCCTAGCTGGGCCTGGGAAAATCCCTGGGCTCAAGAGCGGTAAGGACTGTTGGACTCATGAGGTAGGTGCACATCCATCAATCTGCTGGATCAGTTTATCTGTGACATCCACCTTTCCAATCTCCCCTCCGACACCGACATTTTCAATCTTGTTAGGATCCCAGATCCCTCTCTCCTTTCTTCCCTCTCCTTGACTTCTAAGTCCCACCCACCTGAAAGCCGCACTGGCTGATCCTGCCATTCAATGCAGTAGAAGCTGACTGAAACCTGTCCATCTAGGTATCCTGATCTCAAAGAGGTTTTTTGCACCCACTCCCACCAAAACCCCCACCTCTGAGTTAAATCCAGGTCATTGTTCTCAAAAGGGATGTGCCATGTTTCATGTGTTACAACAAAGGTGTTCTTTGAAACATGGTGTTACAGTAGTTGGCATACTACTTCTCTTGAATTGAAATATTTCTCCTTTTGATATATCTGCAGAGTATAGATTGAGATCTGGGTCATATCATTATTTCCAGTTTGCAATGAATTTAGAAAAAAGGAGTTCTAGATGTGTTACAGGATGACTTCTTCACCCAGAGGGTGGTGAAAGTTTATTTTATTAATGTCATAAGTAGGCTTACTTAACGCTGTGATTAAGTTACTGTGAAAATCCCTTAGGCGTCACACATTGGTGCGTGTTCAAGTACACTGAGGGAAAATTTTGTGTGGCCAATGCACCTAACTGGCATGTCTTTTGGACTGTGGGAAGAAACAGCAGCACCTGGAAGAAACCCATGCAGACTCCTCAGAAATAGTGACCCAAGTTGGGAATGGAACACAGGTCCCTGGCGCTATGAGGCAGCAATGCTAACTATTGTGCCATTGTGACACGAATGTATGGAATTCACGACCACAGAAAATAGTTGAGGCCAAAACATTGTCCGATTTCAAGAAGAGACTCGATATAGCTCTTGGGACTAAAGGGATCAAGGAATATGAGGGGAGGGAGGATCAGAGTATTGAATTTGATGATCTGCCTCGATCAAAATGAATGGTGGAGCAAGTTCAAAAGGCTGAATGGCCTACTCCTGCTTCTAGTTTCTATGTTTTAATGATATGTAGGAAAGTAATATTTAATCTTGGAAGAGAGCAAGCTGCAGTATTCCAGCTTCTGTTAACACTGAAAACTAAGGTTAGAAAAGGTGGCGCAGTGGCACAGTGGTTAGCATTGCTGCCCCACAGCTTCAGGGACCAGGGGTTATTCCGGCTTACTTGTGTCGAGTTTGCACATCAGAAAATGTAGGTGCTAATTGAAGGCAATGTTAAGAACAACTTGTGCTACTATGGACTCTCCTGACAAAGAGTCTATGACGCAAAACATTAACTCTGTTCCTCTCCTGATATGTACTGGCAGACCTGTTCTTGTTTCAGATTCCAGCATCTATGGTATTTTGCTGATTGTATTTGTATGACATCCGTAATATAGGAAAAGGCATTTTACAGTCATGTAATCAGCTGGGGAAAAGGGTGGAATTGGTCGCTAGGGAACAGAGTTTGTGGCAGGAACCAATGCCGTGCTGTTCCTCTGTGATGCTCTGAAAGAAAACATAGATCATTGATGCCCGTAAGTCGGTCAGGCAGTTTGACCACTCAGTAGCAACGGAGGTGCTTAAGAGGTGGTCATTAAACTGCCCCCAGATTCACTCTCAGATGAATGTAAAAGATGGCATGATACTATTTATAAAGAATGGTGGGGGAATTCTGCTTGGGTCCGCTCCAACATTGAACCCCCCCACTCCCAGCTCTCGGTTCATTTATTTCATTGCAGGTTTCTACTTTACACAAATAGGTTGCAACACAACACTGACAAATACTGAATTGGCCATGAGGCACTTCGACATGCCTAAGAATGTGAAAAATGATACATTACATACTTTCCTTCTTCCGTACATAGAAACATAGAAAATAGCAGCAAGAGTAGGCCATTCAGCCCTTTGAGTCTGCTGTGCTATTCATTTTGATCATGATGAAAGGTCACATAATGTAGGTTATAGTCCAACAGGTTTATTTAAAATCACAGCCTTTTGGAGTGCTATTCCTTTGTTAGGCGAAGTGACTGATTCTGATCTGCCTTTACCTCATATTCCCCTCCAGTGATGCTAAAGTAAAAGTTCATTTAGTAGTCACAAGTACCCTTACGTTAACACTGAAGTTACTGTGAAAATCCCCAGGTCGCCACACTCTGGTGCCTGCTTGACTACACTGAGGGAGAATTTAATACAGCTATTCCACCTAACCAGCATGACTTCCGGACAGACACTCATGTGTTAATTCACACTCTAATGGGCTTTGGGTGAACATACAAATGGGAGTCCAGTTCTTCCTTAGCTATCTTAGAGCATGAAGGCATCAGAAGCAGTTTTACTTTTGTATGATAAAGTCTGGAAATGACAAAGTGATTTTCCAGCCATATTGCACCCGTTGCAAATTCTGCTAAATCAGGAAAATTCCATGTGAGTCCAAATAAGGGCAAGAAGGTGACTAGCATGCATTTGTCTCCTTCTTGCATCAGTTCTGTCTGTCATCCCTGTAATATCATCATTAATCCACTCCCTACTACCTCTTAGCCTCCCAACACCCGACCCCACTCCCCCCTTGCATCTTCCTCAGCATTCCTGTTCAGATCCCCTTCCTGTCCAGGTACAATGCTTATATATGTCACTTTCTGTCAACCCCCAGAGACACCAACCACTCAGCTCACAATGCCATCTTTGTGTCTCCATAGGAGAAGATAGCTTACAGTAAAAGGGGGAGAGAAAAGACGGGTAGGGAAATGCTTGAGTTGTGAGTCTTCACTCTCCCCATAAGAGAAAGGAACGCTGCAGGTTGTGGGAAGGATCAGGAGTAAGCGGTGACTGATAATATCATTCTAATATCATTAGCGAGTTTAAAGTCAGATTTTCTGACCTCTGGCAATTTTCCCACCCACCAGCAGAATGTTTGTTGGGCACCAATTACTATTGGTCCTAACATATATGACCAGAGGCAAGGGACTTTGAGAGGGAGCAAGTGAATGAGTATCCTGTCTACACTTAGCCCCAGGCCACCAAGAGGGATCCTTCAAGGGATGGTGTTATGTGGCCTTGAAATTCTCTGATGCGTCTCCCAGGTTGAAAGATCTTTCAGATCTTCCCTCTGACGTGGGGGATATCTTTGAACTGCTTATATATTCATATTCAATTTCATTCCACCTTAATTTTTTGAATGTTCCAAAGATGTGCAGGTTAGGTGGGCTGACCATGATAACTGTGCGGCATTACGGAGGTAGGGTGGAGGGGGTGGTCTGGGATGCACTTTCAGAGAGTAGGTGCAACTCAGTGGGCCGAATGGCCTCTTTCTGCACTGCAGAGGTTCAATAGCAGGAGGATCTGAGTTCAGATGCAGAGTGAACTCCAAGTGGGAGAGGGGTCAAACACAACACAGTCGCAGTTTTGAGCTGCAACATTCTTTAATGTTGATTATTTACAATAATCCTATCCCTAACTATGGAGTCTACCTTCACCTGTGCCCACGCGGTGCTCTTCCAACTTCTTCATTTTCTGTGGCCTGATGTCTCCGCAGGGCACATATCAGAAGTGGAGGTAGCCTGCTGCCTTCTGCGCCCTATGAAATGTGAGGCCTTCAGTGGATGTCTTCTGAAGGGCCAGGAATTAGAGGACCCCAGCTGACTTTCAAGTGTTACTGGTGTTGCCATGTCACCCTGTTCTGCCCGCTGTCCAGGAGATGCACTGGTATCAAGAAGGGGGGATTTAGAAGGGCTGGAGAGTGCCGAGGTCTCCTGGATGAACGGATCCAGAATGGGCTCCAAGGCTTGCTCCTCCCTCTGGGTGTTTGTGGGCCCCTGGTCTACTCCTTGGCATATTGAGATAGTTGAAGTGAACTCCAGAAGTTTCAAAAGTCAGTCCTGGAGTTCAACATCGTCTGCACAATGGTGTCAAAGCCCTCTTTAACACACCTCGGCATCTGGACGAAGCTTTGGAATCTCTCACTGATGTCCCTCTGTGTCTGGACCATACTCTCAAGGTCCTAAGACCGAGCATTGTCTTGGGCTACTCTGTTCCTGGCCTGGATGTTCTGCCCCAGACTTCCCACTGCAAACATCAGCCTTGCAGTGTTAGCCTGGTGCCATGCAATAGCAACAACATTTCATGCACCCGATGACCTTGGGGCACCTCCAAGTGGCCTTGAAGTTGCTGGAATGTCACTGACAGCCCCTCCTGGACTATTTCTGGCTCTGTCTTTGCATCTTCAGCAGCTCTGGAAGAAACTTTTCCAGAGGGTTGGCATTTGGTTGGGGGCCAGCTGTTTCCTAAGATCCTGCAGGCCTTTGACTGCCACTCCCATGGAAGTTCCTGCCTCCACACGATGCGCATCAGTAGCTGTGTGCTGCTGCACCAGTGGCTGAAGCCTCCCCACTAATATGTACCACAAAGGTGCATGTCTCTGGGCTGGTGGATAGTGTGAGTGATAGCTGTGACAACTAATTGGTATTCTCCTCTGAGGTCTCCTCCTAGGTGTTCTCCAGGTTGCAGGAGGAACAGCAACTCCAAACGGCCTCGTCTCAACTAATGGTAATCCTACAAGACAATAAGCAAGGGCTCAAAATCTGGGACGGACAGGGTTTGGGAAATAGACAACTCACTTGAGACCGATCATCTAGATAAAGGTGCAATGGATTTTCATATCTATGGCACATGCCAATCTCATAGAAACTCATAGAATCCTTCAGACCAGAAGGAAACCATTTGACCCATTGCATCTGCACCGACCACAATCCCATCCAGGCCCTATACCCATAACCCCATGCATTTACCCTAGCTAGTCTCCCTGACACTAAGGGACAATTTAGCATGGCCAATCCACCTAACCCGCACATCTCTGGACTGTAGGAGGAAATCAGAACACCTGGAGATAACCCATGCAGACAAGGAGAGAATGTACAAACTTGTTATCAGTCACAGCTGACCCTTCCCACAACCTGCAGCGTTCCTTTCTCTTATGGGGAGGGTGAAGACTCACAACTCAAGCATTTCCCCACCTGTCTTCTCTCTCCCCCTTTTACTGTAAGCTATCTTCTCCTATGGAGACACAAAGATGGCATTGTGAGCTGAGTGGTTGGTGTCTCTGGGGGTTGACGGAAAGTGACATATATAAGCATTGTACCTGGACAGGAAGGGGATCTGAACAGGAGTGCTGAGGAAGATGCAAGGGGGGAGTGGGGTCGGGTGTTGGGAGGCTAAGAGGTAGTAGGGAGTGGATTAATGATGATATTACGGGGGTGACAGACAGAACTGATGCAAGAAGGAGACATGTGGTCACTCACCGTTGTTGCTCATATGAGGTCACCTTTTTTTCCAACACTGAATGCCAGTCCTCCTTGTCAGACTGCTGGCACTGACTGCAGCTCCCAAGTTAAGATTCACCTGGCTACCTTTAGTCTTTTACCCACTCAGATGCAAAGGATTGCCCACCTTTCCTCCACTGCTTCCAACAGCCTGTTGAGATCTGCCTCCAGGAAACACGGAGCTAGTTTTCCTGCAGTCATCCTTCTGGCTTGACTAAGAGTGAATGCAGAGGGACCACTTAAATGCAGTTCTCTTTTGTTAACAATGCACAACCGAGCTCCAGTTTGGGCAAATCAGATGCCTGGGGAGCCAAACTCGAGATTTATTCATTTATTGCACTCAGTGTGGGAAGCTCACAATCTGATTCACGCCAGGCAGTTCGTTACAATCCACATTGGCTTTTGGGTCCAGAATGACACTTGGGCCAGAATTCACCAGCCATTCACGCTCTTCTGATGCTGCCAGCGAGAAGGAAGAATTTGGTGTTCTGCAAAATTTCCATTCACTGCAGAGGGATTGGAAAATCCCAGCTACAGGCGATGTTGAAGAATTCCGCCCTTAGTCATTTTTGTAGGAAAGTTCCAGCTCAATAAAGCACGACCAGCAAATTCTGCACAGAGCTGTTATCAAACATTTCTTACTGGGATGTTCTCTTGATGGTTCCTAAACTCTTAATTGGATTTCTGATAATCAGGCGCAAACAGGGAACCCACAGGCAGCTCAGCTAATTAGCTACCGACAATAAATTAGTCTTAATTTTCAGTGCCTTCTTCAATCATCACAAGTACCTTCCCACATCTACAAATGGGCATGAACCACATTCCACAGCAGCAATCAACTTTCATATAAAACTTTTTCTTTCCATAACAGTACATCCTTTTTGCACAATCGCTTTTTTGCTCCCTCGTTTTCACAGTTTAAAGTTTAATTATTAGTGTCACAGGTTGGCATACATTAACACTACAATGAAGTTACTGTGAAAATCCCACACTCCGGCACCTGTATGAGTATAATGAAGGAGAATTTAGCCAGTGAATCTTTCAGACTGTGGAGGAACCCCACGAAGACACGGAGAGAACATGCAGACTCCACACAGACAGTGACCCAAGCCGGAAATCGAACCTGAGTCTTGCTACTGTTAGGCAGCAGTGCTAACTACTATACCACCCCAGGGGCTTGCAGTACTGACATTCTTATTTCTCTTCCCCACTCACAGCTTATTAAGTTTAGAAATGAAGTCAAGGAATACTTTGAATGCAGTGTTACCGAAATCTAAAATGTTTTCAGCCAAAGGATAATGAATCCCAGGATAATTAAAAATGTTAAGATTGAGGTTGATAGATTATTGTTAGACAAAGGAAGCAAGTGTTACGGCACAAAGACCAGTACATGGAGTCAGAACTCATGGTATTGGGGGTGGAAGATTAGCATGTGTACGGAATTAACTAACTACTAAGAAACAAAGAGTTAGGATGAATGCTCATTTCAAATCCATAAAATGCAATCAGTGAGATGCACATGGATCAGTGCTGGGGCCTGGACCATTTACAAAATATATTAATGTCTTGAATGAATGGGCTGACTCTCTTTGAGCAAAATTTGCTGATGATACAAAACTAGGTAGGAAAGCAAGTTGGAAGGCGTGGTGGTGTGAGATCTGCCTCCAGCATTTTATTTTCTCAAAAGTGTTGGAAGATACGATGGGAACAGCCAGCAGTGCTGCACTGCACACTGCTTTACTTGCCAGATCCAATACTTTGTAAAAGAAAACTAAAAATTCTACCCAAATGGTCTGCAAAGCGACACAGAGAGGTTGAGTGACTGGACAGAAAATCAACAAATTGAGTATAATATGGGAAAATATGATGTTCTCCACTTTAGCAAGACAAATAGAAAAGCAGAGTATTATTTAAATGAAGAGAGAGTGCAGAGTATTGCAGTACAGAGGGATCTGGGTGTCCTTGTACATGAATCACAAAAATTTAGCATGCATCAAGTAATTAGACAGACAAATGGAATGTTGACATTTATTGCAAAGGGGATGGAATATAGAAGTGGGGAAGTCTTATTACAATTGCTCAGGGCATTGTTGAGACCACACAGAGTACAATGTGCACAGTGTACAGTTTACAGGGTATCCAAATAATCCTACAGTGCAGAAGGAGACCATTCAGCCCATTCAGTCTGCATCAACGACAATCCCATCCAGGCCCCACCCCCACAAATTTACCCTAGGTAGTTTCCCTGACACCAAGGAACAACTTAGTGTAGCCAATTCACTAACCTGCACATCTATGGACTGTGAGAGGAAACCAGAGTACCTGGGGGATACACAGGTCGACATGGAAAGATGTTGCAGACTTGTACAGACAGTGATTCAAGGGAATCGAACCCGGGTTCCTAGCACTGTGAGGCAGCAGTGCTAACCACTGTGCTGCCATGCCACCCCACATGGAAAACAGTTCAGAGAAGGTTTACTTGGGTAATCCATGGGATGAAGGGATTCTTTTATGAGAAGAGGTTGAAATTATACTTATGTGCTTTCCTAAGTACTCTTGTATCATCAGCAAATTTGGTGAAAATGCATGCTGTGCCTTCACAAGAGATGACCTTATTAAATCATAGAAGATTTTTTTTTAAGCAACACAGCACGGGAAACAGGCCCTTCGGCCCAACGAGCCCGCGCCGCCGTCATACTATATTGTAGCAAATACATTATCCTATTTTAATATTCCTATATAATAATATATATTATTCCTAATATGGAAAATTCTCACCATAGGGACAATTTGTTTCCCAATCAGCCTAAGAGCGAATTTTTGGGTTGTGGGAGGAAACCGGAGTGCCCGGAGAAAACCCACGCAACCACGGGGAGAACGCGCAAACTCCCGCAGACACCGGCCCAATTCCAAGTGTCTGCACAGCCACATCGATAGTCTCTGAGCTGTCATGGTGCCCTTCAGATGGTCCACATAAAGCACTCATTTACGACATGAAGTACCAGGCAACCCATGAATCAACATCCAAGAGCCGTACCCGCACCACCTGCCGAATGCATGCTCAATGTTGGTCAAGTATGGACCGAATTACCTGTGGAAAAAGCCATAGTTAAACAGTCCTACTATATCCCTCTATCTGCATACCGCTCATGTGGCTGTCCAAGAGACCCTTAAACAGCCCCAGCGTGCCTGCTCCCACCACCTTACTCGGCAGTGCATTCCACACCCCCACTACCCTTTGTGTGGAAAACTGCCCTCTAATATTCGTCCTATACATAGCCCCCCTCACCCTATGGCCATGACCCCTCATCCTATCCATTTCTAAAGGCGGAAAAAGTTACCTCCATTTACTCTATCTATACCCCTTATAATCTTATACACCTCTATGAGATCCCCTCTAAGCCGACGTCTTTCAAGGGAAAACAACCCCAGTCTATCTAATCGTTCCTCATAAGACAGTCCTTCCATACCAGGCAGCATCCTGGTAAACCTCCTCTGCACTCTCTCCAAGGACTCCACATCCTTCCGATAGTACGGCGACCAGAACTGGACGCAGTATTCCAAGTGAGGCCTAACCAAAGTTCTATACAACTGCAACATCAAACTCCTACTCTTGTATTCTATACCCTTTTCTATGAAAGCTAACATACTATACGCCTTCTTTATCACCTTCTCCACCTGTGAGGACACCTTCAGAGACTTGTGAACCTGCACCCCCAAGTCTCTCTGCGTCTCTATGCTCCGTATAGTTTTACCTTTTATCCTATAATTCTCTTCTACATTTTTCCGGCCAAAATGCATCACCTCGCATTTTTCCGGATTAAATTCCATTTGCCATCTATCTGCCCAATCTACCAACCTGTCTATGTCCTGTTGTATTGCCTGACACTGCTCTTCTGTACCCGCCAATCCAAGCATCTTGGTGTCATCAGCAAATTTGCTGATCTCACCACCTACCCCTACTTCCAAGTCGTTTATGTAGACCACAAATAGAAGAGGACCTAGTACTGAGCCTTGTGGCACTCCACTAGTGACAGGCTTCCAGCCGGAAAAAGAGCCTTCCACTACTACCCTCTGTCTCCTCCTCCCGAGCCAGTTCTCGACCCATCTACATACCCGACCCTGTATCCCATGCGCCTTCACCTTCTCTATCAGTCTACCATGAGGAACCTTGTCAAACGCCTTACTGAAATCCATGTAGACGACATCAACAGCCTGTCCTTCATCAACTGTTTTTGTCACTTCTTCAAAAAATTCCACTAGATTTATAAGACAAGACTTCCCCTTGACGAAGCCATGCTGCGTATCCCTGATCAGATCGCAGCGCTCCAGATGCTCATACATCCTGTCCCTAAGGATCCTCTCCATTAGCTTACCTATAACTGAAGTCAAGCTCACCGGCCTATAGTTCCCTGGGTGATCCCTCTGACCTTTTTTAAACAACGGTACTACGTTTGCTATCCTCCAGTCCTCTGGGACCTCACCTGTGTCCAAGGAAGAGACAAAGATTTGCGTCAGAGGCCCAGCCAAGTCTTCCCTCAACTCCCTTAGCAGCCTGGGGTAAATGCCATCAGGCCCCGGAGCTTTATATGTCTTTAAGCTGCCTAACAGCCCCAACACCTCTTTCCTCGTAATCCTTATTTCCCTCAACCGATCCTCAACTTTGTCAACATCAGGCACAGACATCTGTCCAGTCTCCTGCGTGAATACCGACACAAAGTATTCATTCAGAATCTCCCCCATTCCCTCAGGCTCTAAGCATAGATCCCCTCCTCTGTCCCTAAGAGGTCCAATCTTGCCTCTAACCATCCTTTTGCTCCTTACATAGGTGTAAAATGCCTTTGGATTTTCCTTTATCCTACCTGCCAGAGCCACCTCGTGGCCCCTTTTTGCCTTTCTAATACCCCTTTTAAGATCCCGTCTACACTCTCTATAAGCTTCCAGCGCTGTCTCAGTCCCCAGTTGCCTAGATCTAATGTAAGCCTCTCGCTTTTTCTTGATCAAGTTCTCAATATCCCTGGTAAGCCACGGTTCTCTAATCCTACCTTTCCCATCCTTCCTCCTTGCCGGCACGTATCTTTCCTGCAGAGAGTTTAGTCTTCCCTTGAAAGACTCCCACATGTACCTCGTCGACCTGCCCTCGAAAAGCTTATCCCAGTCGGTATCTTTAAGATCTTGCCTAATCTGGCCGTATCTAGCCCTCCCCCAGTTAAATACCTTCCCTTTTGGGCCAGTCTCGTCCTTTTCCATTAATATCCTAAAGCAGACAGAGTTGTGATCACTATTTGACACCTGCTCTCCTACCTCGACGTCAACCACCTGGCCTGGCTCATTCCCCAGAACCAAATCCAGTATAGCCCCCTCTCTAGTCGGGCCATCCACATACTGCTCCAAGGACCCTTCCAAAACACACTGTACAAATTCCTCCCCGTCCACTCCTACAGCCCTGGGCACACTCCAATCTACTCCAGGAAAATTGAAATCTCCCACTACTACCACCCTATTTCTCCTACACTTATCTAAAATGTCCCTGCATATCCCTTCTTCCACGGCCCGCGGGCTGTTGGGCGGTCTGTAGTAAACACCCAACAGAGTAACCACTCCCTTCCTATTCCTCAACTCCACCCATAGAGACTCAATTCCTAAATCATCCATACCTCCCTCCCTCTGCACTGCTATGATGCTGTCCTTAACTAATAAAGCCACTCCCCCGCCTCTCCTCACACCAACTCTGTCACGCCTAAAACACTTATACCCTGGAATATTCAATTGCCAGTCTTGCCCCTCCTTCAACCACGTCTCGGTCACCGCCACCACTTCTAAACTCCTCGTGAACATTATTGCCTTCAGTTCATCTGTTTTGCCAGTCACACTCCTCGCATTAAACACATGCACTGAAGACCCTCAGCTCTCGGATATTCCTTTCTACCTTCTGGTGTTACCCTATCATCCCTCTCTCTCCCACTCCCAGTTCCTGCTGTCTCCCCACCCTCCCTCCCTATTAGTTTAAACACTTCTGAAACACTCCAGCTAACCTCCCAGCTAAAATATGTGTTCCCCTCCCAGTCAACTGCTCCCTATCCCTCGTGAATAGGCGACCCTCCCTCCTGAAGACCTCCCAATGATCAATAAATATGAAGCCTTCTGCCCTACACCAATCCCTCATCCATGCATTTAGTTGGAGTGTCTCATTTGTTATTACCCAATCGGCCCCGGGCACAGGCAGCAGCCCAGAGAACGCCACCCTGGAGGCCCTACCTTTCAGTTGAGCCCCCAACTCCCTAAACTGTCTACGTAAGTCCCCCCTGTGCTTTCTTCCTACATCTTTCTGTCCTACGTGAACTATTACATTTGCCTTAGACCCTTCTCCCTTCAAAATTCCCTCTACCCTCTCTGATACATCCTGGACCCCTGCTCCAGGGAGGCAGACTACCATCCTGGAGTCTCTCTTTTGCCCACAGAATCTCCTATCGATCCCTTTAACCATCCCATCCCCCACCACTATCTCACCTCCTGCTTTCCCGCCGGTCTCTGTGGCATTCTGTTCCCCCTCACCTGCCCTCTCCATCACAGCCTTTACCCCCCCCTTGGTTTTCTGGGAATCCTCCTTAGAGATGGCCTTTGTGCCTTGATTTTTATTCTTGTTCCTTGTAACTGTACCCAGCCCATCCCTACTACTAGATCCTGGGGTCCCCGCAGGTCTGCCTTCCCTATTCATTGTATCCTCATTTTCCCTCACTAGACAAACGTCCTCCAAGCGCAGCTCCAGCTGTCTCAACTTTGCTCGTAAACGTTGCAGTTCTAAACATTTTGCGCATATGTGGGCCTTCGGCAGACGTGATGCCTCCAAGAAGGTCCACATATGGCGGCGTACGCAGTGGACGCGTTTGGCCAAGTCAAGATTCTGACAGGACTTGACAGAGTAGATGTTGCAAAGATTTTCCTCTCATGGGGGAATCTAGACATGGGGGAACACTTGAAAAGTAAGAGATCTTCCATTTAAAACAGATGTGAGGAGGAATAGTTTCTCTCAGAGAGTCGTTAATCTTTGGAATCTTCATCCACAAGAACAGTGAAGGTCATTGAATACATTCAAGGCTGAGTTAGATTTTAAATCTGTAAAGAAGTCAAGGGTTATGGGGACAGGCAGGAACATGGAGTTAAGGCCTCAATCAGATCAGCCATGATCTTATCATATGGCAGAGCAAGCTCAACGTGCCAAATGGTCCACTCTATTATTTCTTATAATGTCACAATCAACTACATACAGATTAGTCAAGATCTACCTGAATGGCAGAACAGGCTTGAGGATCCTAATGCTCTACTCCTATTCCTATGTGTATGTGGCTATTAATTCTACAAAGAACCATCGGAAGCTACCTGGACAATTGATATCTCTTTCAAAATATATGAATATAGAAGGAAAAAATCAGTCCCTGACCTGCCCATTTTTTCAGCAATAGATAGTTGAATGTTGAAAAACCAGGCAGGACTTTCTACACCCAATCCTCCTGTAATTGCTGTGGCAGCCAACAACTTCTAAGTGCCCAGGGTACCTGCCCATGACAAAGGCTCTCGAATATGCTGAGCAAGAACCGAAATACCAGTTTTAAAATCACAATACCAATTTCCACATATAAAATGCATATTTCATTCTGTTTCCTCAGGCTAAAACCACCTCACTAATGATGCCTGAAGAGAACACTGGAGACCTCCAATGAACAGGCAAGATTTTACTGCTTTTTAAGATTTTTTTTAAATGTCATTTGTCCATCACAACCCTCCTCCTCCAAGAACTACAGCAATCCTTTAGCTCACTGTCTGTTCCCCTAAATTCCAAATCCCGTTCAATTTCCCCCATTATCAGTGAGCCAACTTAGTGCCTGAGTTGGCCAACTTTGTGAAGCTAAGCTGCACAGGATACCCGAGTGGGATGGGCATTGGGCAGCTCAATGTTATTAAGATGTTGAGAGATATTCTCGGGTGGATTCTCAGAGGCTTTTTCCCAGGGCTGGAATGGTTGCTACGAGAGGACACAGCTTTAAGATGCTGGGGAGTAGGTACAGGGGAGATATCAGGGGTAAGTTTTTCACTGAGAGAGTAGTGGGTGAGTGGAATTGCCTGCCGTCAATGGTGGTGGAAGCAAATTCGATAGGATCTTTTAAGAGACTTCTGGATGAGTACATGGGACTTAACAGAATTGAGGGTTATAGGTAAGCCTAGTAGGTACGGATATCATCAGTGCAACTTGTGGGCTGAAGGGCCTGTTTGTGCTGTATTTTTTCTATGTTCTATGTTATTATATAATTGTGGCACAGCATCCAATTTCCAGTAAGCTTTGGGCTTAGGCCTTTGGGGACTTGATACACCCTTTCCATGTGACATTAGCTTCCTGGCCAAAGCTTTGTTACATTGTAGAATCATTGAATCCCTCCAGTACAGAAGGAGGCCATGCAGCCCATCAAATCTGCACTGACAACAATCCCACCCAAGCCCTATCCCCATGACCCACATATAATTCATCACAGTAATCCTTATTTATGACTAATAAATAAACTTTATCTTTAACCCTGTTAATCCCCTGTCACTAAGGAGCAATTTAGCATGCCCAATCCAGCTAACTTGCACATGTTTGGACTGTGGGAAGGAACTGGAACACCAGGAGGAAACCCATGCAGACATGGGGAGAACATGCAAACTCTACCCAGACAATCACTCAAGGCCAGAATTGAACTCAGATCCCTGGTGCTGTGAGGCAGCATGAACTCTATTTCATATTAACCTCTGTATGTGTCCTTTTCTTTCTACCACAATTGTTCACCACATCAATGTAACAGGTAATTGAACCGAAATGTTTGGAGCAACCTTGAATGATTCATCCAGTTGAATGTGATTAAGAGATCATTTTCACCTGTTCATCCTCCATTCTTGAGTTGCAAGAAACTATATGGGGGTAGAAAGATTGGCTGCAAACACTGTTATTCCATTTCAATTTCTCTGGCAGCTGCAATGGATAATCACTTCTACACTGCGCTGGCGTTCTGCTGTTCTAAGCCAGTAACTACCTCAGTTATTATTTTTTTTTGCCCATCATCTTCTCAGAAGTGGGATGTTCTGAGGTCCTGCAGTACCAGAAGACAGGCCAACTCTTGCCAATGGGGCTCCAGGAAGTCACTTTTACCTTTAAGCAAATGGAATCTAATATACAAAATATAAAAATATCATATTACTCACCTCCCGCCACTCTTTGCTGCCGATTCCTTGAACAAGAAGCACAACAACTGCAAAAAACAAAAAAGAAGTTTAAGGTAATTGGAGTGAGGGTTAAAAGTCAGCAAATGATTTAAGAATTCTAGAAGTTTTTAGGCAGTAGGAAGACAAAGGCACATGTTATTTATAAGGGAAGTGGCTACTCAGTATTTCGTGACTAGCAGGACAAATTAGCAGGACTAATTTGCTGCATCTAACAAGCTCAAAAATAACATCATCCTGGATCTAATGGTTGTGTAAATATCCAGAGACAGATATTTTCTGAGGAAGGAAGAGCTTGATGGATGTTTGAACCTACTGTTCACCAAGTTTAAATGACTATGTCAGTTCACGAAAGTTGCTGAAAGCCTGCCAACGGAAGGAGCATGGGGATTTTCAGAGTGCTTTCAGTTGAAGTGAAGTGTATAAAATCCTCAGCAGAGACATGTCGAAAAGAAAATATTGCTTCTCTGATGTAGTCAGGCTGCAGTGCAGCCTCCTTCCAAAACAGGATCAGTAACCTGACAGATTAAGAAATGTCCCCTTTAAGGACTAATTTCTTGAATGCTTTCAACAGACCCCTTTCCTCCAACCTTCATAAGTTTCAGTTAATCAAGCACTCCCAATAGTTTACAGCCTCTCCCTCCAAAGTCCCACATATCCATCACTGCCATTCTTTCCAAATTCCACTGATTCACCATACCCAGCACATTCGCTTCAAGGCTTTTGTTAATGTTTTTTATAACTCTCCAGATTCTTCCACATTATCTGGGCGATCATCTCCAAATCCATGTACCAGCCTGGACCCACTGTGGCCCTGACTCCAGCTTACTGATTGTGCCTATTATGATGTATTCACAGGATGGCATGGTGGCAAGGTGGTTATCACTGCTGTCGCACAGTGCCAGGGAGCCTGGTTCGATTCCCAGCCTGGGTCATTGACAGAGTGGAGTCTGCACATTCTCCCTGTGTCTGTGTGGGTTTTCTCCAGGTGCTCCAGTTTCCTTCCACGGTTTGAAAGATGTGCTGGATAGATGCATTGGCTGTGCTAAATCCTCAATGTACCTGAATAGGCACTGGATTTTCACAGTAACATCTTAAGTAAATGCTAAGCCCACTTGTGACACTAATAAATAAACTTAAATACTTAAACTAACTCAAGACATAAAACATAATTATTAAAAAAAATTGCAATCAATTGATGATAGAATAATGATTTAAGTGCTGTGAGAGTAAGAAGTCTCACAATACCAGGTTGAAGTGACTCACCTGATGAAGGAGCAGTGCTCCGAAAGCTCGAGATTCCAAAATAAACCTGTTGGGCTTTAACCTGGTGTTGTGAGGCTTCTTACTTGCCCACCCCAGTCCAACACTGGCATCTCCACATCATAAGTGTTGTTAAAACTGAAATCACAGTCCAAAAGAGGTTCACCAGGCTAATTCCTGGTATGAGATGGTTGTCCTATCAAGAGAGACTAAAGCATCTCGGTCTGCATTCCTTGGAGTTTAGAAAATTGAGGGGTGACTACCAGGGTAGATGGTGAGATGTTTTCACTAGTGCAAGAGTCTTGAAAAAGGGGACACAGTTACAAGAGAAAGGACTGGTCATTTAAAACTGAGGTGCCTAGAAATTTCTTCTTGCAGAGGATGGTGAATCTCTGCATTTCTCTGCCCAAGGGGTGGTGGAGGCTGAATCATTAGAAGTATTCAAAGCGGAGGTGGGATAGAGGGGAAATAGAACAGAAAAGGAGTTGAGTCAGGCATACATCAGCCATGATCATATTGAGTGCTGGGGCAGGCTTGAAGTATGAGAATGTAACCAGACTTGGATATAATGTGACTAATGGGAACAGGATATAAGGGTCAGTTAACCCAGTAAAGCATGGAACCCCAATCATACAGTGATGTAATAGTCAGCTGACCAACTGATTCATTATAAATAAGGAACTGTGTGGAATTGTGGGAAGCTTGGAGTGGCCAGGGCGAGGCCCCAAGTTTGGAATAATGATATTTCTTTATTAAACCCTTTCTTTGATTTGTAAGTTGAAGTAAGTTTTGTTGTTGTTGTTTCATTTGCTGCACATTGAAGGGGTCCTTCTGAAGAAGCATGAAGGGCCTGGTGGCTACTTTTGCTTACATTTCTTATGTTTTATGGTCTTGTGATGTAGATCTGTGTCCTCTTTCACCATATTTGTGAATAGCAAATGCAATGGAGCAGGTGTGGCCAAAGTCAGGCTAGTTTGCTTTTCTACTGGGATTGGAAAGAAGGTTCAGCTGGGATAGAAGACTTATTTCAAACAGGGTTTAGCAGTTGCATCAGGAAAGACAGTGTCTAAAACAAGGGCTCATTTTGCAACTTTATGCTTCAGGTTGCATGTCTTGTCTGTCAGAAATGAGAAATATGATGCACGCTACAAATGTTTGGAAGAAGGTGCATCTGAATTTTTCAAGGCAAGGCTAACAATCACGCATGCTATCAAAAATGATACAGGAGAACCACAAAGTTGATTGAAGCTTTCTTCTTTGAGAAAGTCTTGATGTGGGTTCTGAACATTTTGGGTTTATCGTCTTGACTTGTGGAAGTGAGGAAGGACAGTGGTGCAACTCTACAAATTCGATCCTGTTTTAAAGACTTCAATCTCTTCAGAATAGATGACACTGGCAGAACATACTGTAATACACTAGTGTCTTGACTCTTACAGCAATTGTGGAGCTTCAATCATTATTTTCAACTCACTGTGTTTTGGATTGCTGCCAACACCCACTGGTTTTTATTTTTGGAAGGTCAAGAGAGAAAGTGGGATGTGCCATCGTGCCAGTTTTATTTGTGCCAGTGATTCAAACCTTTCATGTTAACTTATTTGGGAAAAAAAAACAAATCTCCCAAATTTTATTCCAAGGTAAGAAGCCTTGCATTGATATGAACAAGGTCGATTTATGAAAAGGGAATATACAAATCTGCAACATATCACCATTCAAAGCACAGCTGAATGTTCCTGTCACTGCATGCACCAGTGCTATGCTTCATCATCGCCACAGGTACCCTCGCTGAAAATGCCACAAATGCTACATCTAGCTCTCTGCTAATTCAGTTTTTGTATAAATTAATCACTGGCATGTAGATGTGCTGGCACTTGCAGATGTAATTGTTCTCAAAATGGCAGGTGTGATGAATCAGGCTTAGCTTACTCTTTCTTTTTAAGTTCATTCATGGGATATGGATATTGGATGAACCAGCATTTAGCGCCCATCCCTAACTGCCCTTGAGAAGGTAATGGGTAAGATGTCTTCTTGAACCACCGTAGTCCATGTAGTGAGGGGTACGCCCATAGTGCTGTTAGGGAGGGAGTTCCAGGATTTTAAGTCAGCAGCAATGAAGGGCTGGCAATATATTTCAAGTCAGAATGGAATGTGAATTGGACGGGAGCTTGAAGGTGGCGGTGTTCCCATGCACCTGCTGTCCTTGTTGTAAATGTTGCGGGCTTGAAAGGTGCTGTCGAAGAAGGCTTGGCGAATTGCTGAAGTACATCTAATAGATGTGCCCACGATGGAGGTAATTAATGTTTAAGATAGAGTGTTAGTTGGTGACTGCTTTGTCCTGGATGGTGTCAAGCTTCTTAAGCGTTTTAGACAAGTGGAGAGTATTCCATCACACTAACATTTCATTGACCCTTCATGCAGTGCCACTGAAAACATCTCATACTGTGACTGGGACACTTCCAAGGAACCATCCAATAGTACAGAAAATCAAGCATTTAGATATTTTAACACTGTGATTAGATCCTCTGGCTCAGCTTCCCTTGAGATGAGAAGCCTCCGGCAGGACTAATTTTCTGTCAAAGTAAGATCCATGTTTGTAAATGGTGTGGAGGAAGTCCTGGTGGATGAGTCAAGGCAACTGTTGAGCCTTTTGGCCTGCCCGATAACACTCCATAGGTTATCTTCTTCTTCCACACACCTCAGGAGGGGGATTCCAATTAGAAAACTCACTGGGATGCAATCAATGATATGGGGTGGGGGCCAGAGAAGGATCGAGGCAAAAGTGAGACAAAATGCAAGCAGAAAAAATAAACAAAAACATTCAAAGTCCAACTGAAATACTTAAGTGATTTATCTGGGGTTTTGAAATCAACCACAACCACATCCTCGATAAAGGCAAAATACTGCAGATGCTGGAATCTGAAACAAAGACAGAAAATGCTGGAAAATTTCAGCAGGCCCAATAGCATTTGTGAAGAGAGAATAGAGTCAGCGTTTCGAGTCTGGATGACCCTTCGTCAGAGTTCAAAGGAAGTTCCGATGAAAGGTCATGCAGACTTGAAATCTTAGCTCTGTTCTCTCTCCATAGAGTCCTACAGTGCAGAAGGACGCCATTTGGTCCATCGAGTCTGCACCGACCACAGTCCCATCTAAGCTCTATCCCCATAACCCCATGCATTTACCCTATTTAGTCCTCCTGACACTCAGGGACAATTTAGCATGGTCAGTCCATCCAACCTGCACATCTTTGGACTGTAGAGGAAACCAGAGCACCTGGAGGAAACCCACACAGACACGGGGAGAATGTGCAAACTGCACACAGTGACCCAGGCCAGAATTGAACCTGGGTCCCTGGTGCTGTGAGGCAGCAGTGCTGACTACTATGCCACCGTGCTGCCCTGTCAGGCCTGCTAAGATTTTCCAGCATTTTCTATTTTTGTTACGACCACATCCTTGTTGCCAGCTGTGACTCAGTCTTGCCTGAGTGTGAAAATTTTGCATTTCAATTTCCATGTCAAAGTTTGAGCAAGGAAGAAACTTAGGCTGGCACTCCAGGGCAGTACTGAGAGAGTGCAGCACTTGGAGAGTCTGGCCAGGATATTACAATCTCGCTCAGGCAAGTTCGTAAAATCCCACCTGAGGCCAATACAGAACTCCATTCTACAAGCCATGCTCACTCTGATTCCAGAGCGGGCATGCGGTAAAATTCCAGCTGCTATCTTTCGGATCATTTGTGGAAACTGAAACCTCGCCTTCCCTCCCAAGTCTAGACATTAGTGATCCCTTGGCACTATTTTAAAGAAGAGTGGAGGGGTTGGTGGGGGAGGCAGGTGCTAGAAATTATCACTGTCTTATTTCAGTCTCTCTTTGATAGAGCTTGCTGTGCACAAATATAATCTGAACTTCAAAAAGCACACCTATAAAGTCATGTAAGTCATTTGGAGCAACCAGTGGCTGTGACCAGCACAATAGGAATATAATTCTCTCTGTTGATGCTCAGATCAAAGAACAAAACAGCATGGGAAACAGGCCCCTCGGCCCAACGAGCCCGTGCCGCCACCTCGATGTTCCCACTTCTACCCATGATCCCTGTCTATGTTTTTAGATCTATGCATTGGAACCAAATTTGCCAGACAATTTAGGGAGAATTTGTTTTGCAAATCAGCCTAAGGGCGCATCTTTGTGGTGTGGGAGGAAACCGGAGCCCCTGGAGAAAATCCACCCAAGCATGGGAAGAACGTACAAACTCCCACAGACACAGGCCCAAATCCATGTATCTGCACAGTACAGCAATTGTCACTTAGCTTTGTGTTGCCTATCAACTGGTCCAGTTCAAGCGTACACTAACAAAATGGAGCACTAGGCTACTCTCGAAAAATCCAACAGCAGCCCTCTCATGACCCATCGCATGTATGCCCCTTGCCAGACAACATTCTTTCTATAATAAGGTGACCAGAACTATACACAGTATTCCAAGTGAATGGACTAGCTAGGAATACTGTGGCAATTAACTCACTTCCTGACACCCCAAAGCTTGTCCACCATCTGCAAGACACAAGTCAGGATGGAATACTCTCCACTTGCCTGGAAGGATGCAACTCCAACAACTGTAGAAGCCTGACACCATCCAGGACAAAGTAACCAGCTTCCTTCATTCCTTATGCCTGAACATCAGGAAATGATGTGCAGCCCTATTCCTGTTCCAAATATATACATTAACATTTGAATCTGTCACTTCCATGTTGCTGAACACTGCTGTCCTTGGTCCTAGGAAACTTCAACAGTGTGCAAAATGGGTGGAATTCTAGAATGACAGAATTCCTGCAAAGTTCCACTACCAAGCACCCACTTAAAGCTAGTATCCATTTAGGTCAGAGCAGAACCACAACAAGGGCAGGGGAAAGGTTTGCCTACTTAAGAACACCAGTCATATGAACTGTCCTCAAGTTATCACATCTGTGCAATATTCAGGATATCTGGATTTGTGGGAGGCGAGGGGAAGCTGTGCACATCCAAATAAGAATCCACACAAGCAGAGGAGAATAAGATCCACAAATATAACTCCTTGATCTTTAGATTCTCAAAAAAAACATGAGATTAGTTC
This sequence comes from Sphyrna mokarran, assembly GCA_024679065.1. Classification (NCBI taxonomy): domain Eukaryota; kingdom Metazoa; phylum Chordata; class Chondrichthyes; order Carcharhiniformes; family Carcharhinidae; genus Sphyrna; species Sphyrna mokarran. The sequence continues at coordinate 125,224,120 of JAGIQG010000003.1, read as the reverse complement.
ATGCTTGAATGGGAAATGCTTGCTCTCAATCATTTAGCTTGAGGATGCACTTTACTCATCAACTTCCTGTTTTAAAAGCATTAGCAAACAAACAGCTCTTCTTTCCATTCTCTTCATTCAATTCTTTTTTTAATAAGATGTTAAACCCTGTTGTCCATAAGGCTTCTGGCTCCTTCAACATAAGTAACCTCTTTAATTAACAGCAGCTATGCCGCACTCTAATTCTTTATTCGACACATCAGCGAGTATTCCTCTCATTAGAACACTGGGAGGTGCATTGTTTCAAAGTGCCACATTTAGCTGTGGAAGTGTGTGCTTAGTGTTGTGATAATGAAAAGAACGGCCATTTTACCCAGCAAGTTTGTTCACAACAAAGTGGATGAGGCTGTCCTTAGTGCTTAGCCCTTGGTGCACTAAAGTGATGGATTTTCTCCTAAAATCACTGCTGAATTTGTGATGTGCTACCACGGTGGAGAATTCCAGGATTTTAACCCAACAGCAACACTGATACAGATCCAAGAAAGGATGACATGCAACTGAGAGGGAAACTTGCAGGTAATGGTATTTGCATAACATTGCTACTCTTGTCCTTTCCAATTGTGAGTCTAATTATTCCATTAACAATATGATAAGCGTTAATTGCTAGCAATTTCTAAGTGTGTCTTATGCCCACACTGCTTTTTTATACTTCGGAGAATAGTAGGGGGGAAGTGGTGGAAGAACTGCTAGCTGATTATGAGATCAAGAATGCTCATTATGAATGTTCCTTCCACACCCATCAAATCCTGGTGATGGACTCGAACCTGGAGCTTCATGTTCAGGGGTAGGGGTGCTGTTACTGCACCCCAAGGCCTCTTATTGCAAACAATAAACTTCACTGTCAGGTGAAGTTTAACTTTTACAAGTGTGGACTCTTATTTCCTGCAGGGTGGGGGCAGGGAACTCCAATGGAGCTGCCCAGGGCCACTGGTAAAATTGAGAGGGAGGAGAGGATGCATGGGTAGATGATGGGTGGCTGGATTTTATATGCCAAGCTGCTTTTAAATTTGCCAGCAGGGCAGTGTAAAATCCAATCCAATACTCATAGTTCATTCCTAGCTCAATGCTGTCTTCTTTGTTATCTTACAGAGTAGATGGTGGCACAGTGGTATTACCCCTGGACTAGTAACCTAGAGACCCAGGGTAATGCTCTAGGGAGCCAGGTTCAAATCTGACCATGGCAGCTGGTGAAATTTGAATTCAATAGAAATCTGGAATTAAGTCTAATGATGACCATGAAACTATTGTCAGATTGTCATAAAGACTCATCTGGTTCATTAATGTCCCTTTAGGGGAGGAAAGCTGCCATCTTTACTAGGTCTGGCATGACTCCAGACCCACAACAATGTGGTTGACTCTTAACTGTCCGTCTGAAATGGCGAAGCGAGAGATTCAGTTCAAGGGCAATTAGGGATGGGCAACAAATGCTGAATAAAGCAACCAATTTCCAATCAAACCCTCTGCCCTCCGCAAGCAAATGTAAGATGATTCACGAAGTATCATTTAGAGCAATTGAAATTTGGTCCATGGAATTCACAACTCCGATCTCTGAAATAATGGCTCTGCTATTTACCAATGTGGGGAATTTGGACTGAATTAAGGAGGGAGTTAGGGACAGAAAACCAAAAGTACTTCACTCTACACTTCAATTGCAAACTGAGTTTCAATTCATTTTCCAGTTTTCCCAACCTGATTGATAGTTTGGACATCTTTTGGGCAGGAAAAGCTGTGACCTTGTGAGTTCAGTGGTGGTAGAGGGCATGGAGATACCAAGACTAGTGATCGCAGCAGCAAGTTGGTGATTGCATTGAAGGACATGTGGTTGCAATTATAGGGCTAGATCAATGATTACAGAGAGCGATTAGCAATCAGAACAAATGGAGGTGGGGGGAGGCATGGTTAGTGATCGTTTAAGGTAAAGTTTATTTGTTCATCGCCAGCAGGCTTACATTCACACTGCAATGAAGTTACTGTGAAAATCCCTAGTGCCACATTCCGGTTTCTGGTTGAGGGAGAATTAAGCATCTGTAGTAAGGGGGTATTGGTGATCTTAGTGAGGCTTATTACTGATCACAGAGGGGTCACTGGAGAGTCAGTGATGGCTGGGCAGATCAGTCGTTATGGGAGGAGTCAGTGATCGTCAAGGTATGTGACTGAGATTGGGATGTTAGTAATCATGGGGTGAGTTTGGTGATCATGAGGGTGCTAAGGGACTGATCAATATTTAGAGATCATGCAGGGGGATTTTTGCAAGGTTAGATTGTTCAACTCTGGGGGAAACATTCCAGCTCATCCAGACCCCCAGCAGTACCACAAAGGCACTCACTTTCTGGATCAAGTTCTTCTCAGCCACTGTTGCCAGCTAGGAGTTTCAAGGCCACAGCAACATGAATGACATTAGTTATAAGTCTTATTAAACTGGGGACACACAACCTCCACAAAACTTTTTGATGATTGATTCACTTCCTGGGAGTGGGTTGATCAACTGCTTCCCAGTCTCATCTCTGTTAAAGCTGGAGATGGCTAGGCTCAAGGAAATCTACAAAAATTTGTAAATTTTTTCTGCCCACAGAAGCCAAGCTCCTCCTGCCTCCTGAAAAATTACCCCAAACGTCTGGGAAGTTGGTGCACAAAATCTTTGGATTCTACAACAATTTGTATTATTATATCTTACCGGGATCTGACTTTGAGAAGGTATCCACATCAAGAAGGTGCCTATCAAAATAGAAAAGAATAATTAACAAACCAATGTATTATCAGTTCCACTGTTAAACTCATGGATATCCAAATATATTCTTAAATTATTGGAACAGTGAAAGAAATAGCAAAAGAAAGCAGGGATTAAGGAGAAACATTTGACTCATAGGCCAGTACTTTACAACCTTATTCAGGCGAGGCTCATAAAATTCTATCCGAGGCCAACGGAGAATTCTATCGTGCAAACCGCATTCGTCGTTTCCGGGGCCAGTGTGCCGGTAAAATTCCGGCCATAAAGCCCATCTGTAGAACAGACCATGCATAATCTGTTCAACTGGAGACTCTATCCCACCCATTTAATCTCCCAAATACTCCCTGAGCAAATGATCAAAAATCCTCATGATAATTGCTCTTTATCGTATCCCCACTTGTGTTCCTGGCGAGGAGATCCATCTTAAATGGATCTCTTCCTATCCTTTCATCATGAGCCTTTGTATCATTGGCATGCCGCCACAATTCTCAGACATTGCAGTGAGGGATTTATAGAAAAGGAACAGTCAGCCTCCATCCAGCTCATCACTTCTTATAGGATCTTATAAGCCTTTTTGTAAATCTAAATAATCGTAGCCTGGAATCTTGTGTCCTTGTGGCAAGTAAGGACCCTGCCACCTTCTCATCTCAATTCCAATTAAATACATGGTGGGAAGGCCCACGGATGTTCTTCCCATTCTGCCAGCAATTAGCGCCTTTATGTGGACAATCAACGATCAGCTAAGGACCTCATCTGGCCACTTCATGACTGCTGGTATTAACCCAGAGGGTGGGCTCATCATGTGAGGATTATGATGAGCAAAGCCTTGCATGTGTGCTTGTAGACTTCTGGGGGTGAAGTGGGATGGATGGGGGAGGGGGTGGAGAACCCTTGTTCAAAAACCTCAAGCATCCACTTAAGGGGTCAAGCATTGGGAATGGGGAGGAGGTGGACAGGTGGCGGGGGGGTGGGGGGGGGCATTCTCCTCCCTGCCTTTGCTGATAACCTGTTCCCTGCCAGGGACCCTCCTCAATGCAGGGTGATCCAAGTACTGATATCTCCCCAGTGGCTCTGTTAAATTTAGAAGAGCTGCTGACTTTTAATTGGCTGGCAATTCTCTGTTGGGGTGATCCTGTCAAATGCCCCAGTGGCTCAGGACACAGTGGTTCTTCCCAAAAAGAAGCAACATGGAATTCTCACTGGCAGTGGCCAAGACCCCATCCACCTCCACAGGATTTTGTCATAAGCTCATTCAAACATCTGCCACCCCACTTGCTTTATAGAAGTGCATCCAATGGTACAAGCACCATCAGAAGTAAAATATACAAATTGCCAGCAGTGCTGTTGCTGGCATCACTTACTGAATGATGTTGTGATATTGACATTGTTGGGTCTGGTTGCAACTGGATTGATCTTTCAGCCCAACGGTTCAGATCAGCAATCAGTGTTGGTCATTTCTGAATCAACATCAGTCAATGATAACGACAGGCTGCTGGTTCAGAACTCTGAACCAAACAACAAGACTACAGCATAATTAAACTCTATCTCAAATATGCTTCAATCTCAAAGTGGAAATGGTGGAAGTGGTGGTGATGGTTGGGGGCAGTTGTTACTCAATCTTTGGGTGACCCAAGCATCATGCTGAGGTTTCTCTCCTATGCTGCATCTGCCCATCCCAAATATACCCTAAATTAAAACAGTCCTGAATATCTGATATATCTGAATATCAGGGCAGGCAGTGGCACAATGGACCAGCAATTCATAGACCCAGGGTATTAGCAGTCCTTTCCCCTGGTTTCTGATGCTATGACTCATCTTTCATTCCCTCAGTCTGCAGTATGAATATCTCCCACTTTCTATGCCTTTTATCTTTGACAAAGGTCATCTGGACTCGAAACCTCAGAGCTTTTCCCGCCTTACAGACGCTGTTAGACCTGCTGAAATTTCCCAGCGTTTTCTCTTTTGATTTTCACTGCATCCGTAGTAACTTGCTTTTATCCAAAGACCCAGGATAATGTTCTGGGGACCAGGGTTCAAATCCCACCATGGCAGAGGATGAAATTTGAATTTACTAAAACTCTGGAATTTAATGTCTACTGATGACCACAAAACCACTGTCAATTGTCAAAAAAAAATCGATCTGGTTCACTAATGTCCTTTAGGGAAGGAAATCTGCTGCCTTTACCTGGTCTGGCCTAAATGTGACTTCGGACCCCTAAAATGTGGTTGACTCTCAATGGCTCTCTGAAATGGAGGACAGTTAGGGATAGGCAATAAATGCTGGCCCAGCCAGTGACACTCACAGCCACTAAAAACAAGTAAATCTAAGAAAAAAAGAACTAAACTGTGTTAGAACCAGATTTTCTGGTCAACTTCGCCTGTGACTCCCTTTTATCATCACCAATCTGCAACTTCGATTACTCTTACATACCATTCCCCATCCACTTTAATGCACTCTATCACCTGTGTCTACTCATTACATACCCTCTGTTATCTTCACTTTAAAAATTAGGACACAGCAAGATAGAAGTGGAACTCAGGATAGCTTTATTTTTACCTCAGTCCATCAATCAAGAGATAGTAATATCTGGTAGAAGTCAGCCAGAAATCAATTTTGTGACTTTTAATTCCCTGGCAGAAATTACTGTTCTTTTTCTAGTCCCTCTGCCTTCATTATTTAAAATTCCTGCTTAAAATTCTAACTTTCTTCATTTTCCCCAGGTGACTAGGCTTTAATGATCTCTGGACGGTACATTCAGGAATAACAGCAATCATAACCGGAGTAATGAAGTAATTGCATTGATATTTTATACATTCTTATTTTAATATCCACAAGTTTTGCACTTAGTGGGCTAGTTGTCATTGCATTTTTATTGTAATGATTTAATCTCAAAAGCTCTTTGAATATCTTCTTAATCTTGCTCAGTGGGGACACCAGCTTTGTGACTGACAAGACTGTTATATTATCAGACCTCCTTGGACTTTGTGCTTACTGTGGGAGAGCAGAAGTAGATTTCTTGCAGTCTTTGGTTGTGTAAGCAACTGGTCTATTAGCCAAAATGACACAGTGGCACAGTGGTTAGCAATGCTGCCCCACAGTGCCAGGAACCCAGGTTCAATTGCATTCCATCAGATATTCCATTCTACCTTAGTCCAAGAACACAATGAATTTCTGAAGATATTCTTACACTGAATGATTAACTGTTGACAACTTTTCTAAATGATGACCTGAAAGTAGGGATGTTCCATTGATATAAATGTAGTGTAATGAAGTCCCCCCCCCCCATGAATCCTCACCTAAATCCAATGATCCAAAGCTCACAGCTTGAGATATAAAATATGAGAATGCATGGGATCAGAAAAAACCCATGTGGTTTATGTTTACAATGGATTGTGTCTAGCTTCCAGAGTCACCAGTTTATTATATTTCTGGAGGAAGGCAACCAACTATAGTGAAACCTGAGATGCTTCCATTACAGTCGATTATTCAGTGTAAACATCAGACAGAATTTGCTTTCTGAACCCATGGTGTAAGGACATGAACTGGTTTGCATCATAGACAAGCGAGAGTTCCTTGGGATAGAAATGAATCCTTTCCATTCAATTTCTCAGTTGCTCAGTGAGTGCTGGTGAACTCAGTACCACAAGTGTACACCCTCAGGGCATTCTGCTACACTGCACAGTCCAAGACTCTGTATCGCTGCTGCCAAAAGGGCTGATATCAAAATGGATGAATTTTTGTTGTTTGATGCATAGCCTGGTAACTCCCTGGTTAATGTTGCATTGACTCTCAAATGCACTTTTGGGCCCTGTATCTAAGGATGAATGTGTTAGCCCCAGAGAGGTTCCAGAGGAGGTTCACGAGTATTAAGCTTGACGTACGAGGAGCGTTTGAGGACTCTGGATCTGAATTCATAAAGTTTAGAAGGATGAGGGGGGATCTCATTGAAACGTACAGAATACAAAAAAGATCTGGATACAGTGGACATGGGGAAGATGTTTCCATTAATAGGAGAGCCTAGGATCCAAGGGCACAGCCTCAGAATAAAGGGATGACCCTTTAGAAATAAAGTTTATTCATTAGTCACAAGTAAGGCTTACATTAACACCGCAATGAAGTTACTGTGAAATTCCTCTAGTCACCATAGTGTGGCGCCTGTTTGGGCCAATGCACCTAACCAGTATGTTTTTCAGAATATGGGAGGAAACCAGAGCACCCGGAAGAAACCGATGCAAACACAGGAAGAAGGTGCAAACTCCACACAGACAGTGACCCAAGCCAGGAATCAAACCCGGATCCCTGGCACTGCGAGGCAGCAGTGCCAACCACTGCGCCATCATGCTGCACACTTGTTGGTGAATGCAGCTCAAACAACATTTAAGAAGCTTGATACCATCCAGGACAAAGCAACCTGCTTGACTAGCAACCCTTCCAAAACATTCACTCCTTCCACCAGTGTCACACGATAGATACTGTGTGTACCATCTACAAGATGCACTGCAGGAACTCACCAAGGATCCTAAGACAGCACCTTCCAAACTGCCATTTAGAAAGACAAGAGTAGCAGATGCTTAGAAAATTCATAACTGAGATAAGAAATTCTTCAGCCCGAGGGTGGTGAATCTATGGAATTCATTGCCACAGAAGGCTAAGGAAGCCAGATCATTGAGTGTATTTAAGTCAGGGAGAGATATGTTCTTGATTGGTAAGGGGATCAAAGGTTACAGGGAAAGAGAATGGGGTTGAGAAACTTAACAGCCATGGTTCAATGGTGGAACAGACTGGATGGGCCAAGTGGATGAATTCTGTTCCTCTATTTTATGGTCTTCTGGAGTCCCTGTTAATAAATGTAATTGCCATGGAAAGAACAGTTATTGTGAGTTTGTAAACCTTCACTTTGAACTAGGCAGAGAGCACTAAATGTCATATTGAAGAGTAGGAGTTGTCTGGTGGACAGTTTCTTATCGATCTCAGTGGACAAATGTGGCCTGTGCTATGTAGGGGAGAGTTGCAGCTGGTTGGGCATTGATCCTCTGCCTTGCTGCCTGATTCTCCTTGATTCAATGTATTGCTGCTGTCTCTCCTCCTCCATTACAATGATACAGAGTGATAAACTCATTGGATAAGTCATTCTTTATCCAAAGTTCATCATAATATAGGTTTGCAGTGGGGGAGGCTTGGGTCCTCAGAGATATTTGCTGGGAGAAGGGTGACTGATCAAATGAAATGTAGATGTCAGTGATTCGCACAATGTAAATGCCCTCTCAGCACTCCAGTTCTTCATTTACTCTTGTCTGGAGTGTTATGGTAAGCAGCTAGTCCATCCTTTACTTAAAGTAAGTGGCATGAACCCAAACCTTCTGTGAAATTAAACAATGCATTTATGCAAATAAAACCTGAGAGAATTTGACAGGCATAGATTTGCACTGTTAAAAAGATCAAGAAAATTTGCATTCAACATAATAATGGCATATTAATGTCATCATGTGCCAAGATGTAAACCTTTTCAATCTTTTCGACATAATAATAGAGTACCAATGACATAACTGCTTTAGGGAAGAAATAAATTGAGGATCCGTATCTACAGCACAATAGGATTGAGTGGAGGTGTTACCCCATTATAAGCTAATAGGTACATGACTGTAACTCAGTGGGAGGTCCAATCCTTCAACAGTCCTGTATGTAGGAACTCCAGTCCCTACACTCAGAAGATTTGTTTGTGGAACAGTATTAGTTCCCTGGAGATCTGCAGATTGATGTCTTGCTGTACACAGGATGCTAAGGTGTAGGCTAAACTGAACAGAGTTTGAATAGCCTGTGACATTAATGATAATGATAACCACAGACACACTTGCGGTGGATCTCGCAGCCTACATCATTGCACTGCTAAAATGGAAGACTCAACAGAGGAAGAATGTGAACACAAATGTTCCATCAATCAATTTTCAAAAACATATTCATGGAGCATATTTAGAGATAAACTCTTAGGGCTCACATGACATTTCACCTGAATGTTTTAATGGAACAGCGATTTGCCACTCAATCAGCTATGAATTATTATTAGTGACATTGCTGGTTGGGAACTTAATGCATTTGGATGACACTCCTCTATCCGCTTTTTTTTAAAAGATAATAACATGTTTAACCTTGATGGCTAGCATGCTGGTTTGCACTGCTGCCTCACAACACCAGGGATCTGGGTTTAATTCCAGTTTGGGTCACTGTCTGTATGGAGTCTACACATTCTCCCCGTATCTGTATGGGTTCCTTTCAGGTGCTCCAGTTTCTTTCCACAGTCCAAAAAGACCACTAACTTTTCCCTCATTGTATCTGAACAGGCACTGGAGTGTGTAGACGAGGGGATTTTCATAGTAACTTCATTGCAGTGTAAATGTAAGTCTACTTGTGGCACTAATAAATAAAACTTATAAACTTATAATGCTTCCAAAAAAAAGAATGGAATATTATACAACATTAAACATTCACCTTGAACTCTATTTCCAGCTCTGGTGGCCAGTACACAGAAGGGCTACAACGCTCTCATTGTGTAAGAATCACAGACTGGTACCCATGTTCTGCCAACACTAATCACGAATGTCAGAGGATTTTTGTATTCAAATACAGGATGTGGGCATCGTTGGTCAGACCAGCATTTGTTAGAGTCTTGAGAAGGTGGTGCTGAACTGACTTCTTGAACTGCTGCAGCCCTTATGCTGTAGGTACACCCACAGTGCTGTTAGGGATGGAGTTCCAGGATTTTGATCCAGTGACAGTGAAGGGATAGTGACATTTTGCCAAGTCAGGAGGGTGAATGATTTGGAGAAGAACTTCCAGATGGTGGTTTTCCCAAGTATTTTTTGCTCTTATCCATCTAAATGGCAGTGACCATTGGTTTGGAAAGTGCTGTCTAAGAAGCCTCAGTGAGTTCCTGCAGTGCATCCTGCAGATGGTACACACTGTGCATCGCTGGTGGAAGGAGTGAATATTTCTGGGTGTCATTCTAATCAAGCAGGCTGCTTTGTCCTGGATGGTGTCAAGCTTCTTACATGATGTTGGAGCTGCCTCACCAGACAAGTGCACAGCATTCCATCACACTACTGACTTGAGTCTTGTAGATGGTGGACAAGCTTTGGGGAGTCAGGGAATGAGTTACTCATCACTTGTACCCACAGTATTTGCACGGTTAGTTGAGTTCAGTTTCTGGTCAGTAATCCCTAGGATGTTGGTGGGGAACTCAGCAATGGTAGTGCCACTGAGCTTAAAAATTTTAAGTTATGAAGAAAGGCTGAACAACTGGATCTTTCCAGCTTAGAAACGAGAGGTAATCTTATGGGTTTACTGGGTATGGAAAAATTGGCAGAATTATGATTTTAAATTGAAGTGTAGGAATAAGAGCTAGGGACTTAAGTTCAAACTAGCAAATAGTTACTTTAGAACTTATGTCAAGAAAATCCCTCTGACCCAAACAGTGATTGACATATAGAATAATTTCCAATATCTCACAGAATCCCTACACTGCAGCAGGAGGTCATTTAGCCCATCAAGCTCGTACTGACAGCAATCCCACCCAGGCCCGTAACCCCATGTATTTACCTTGCTAATCCCCCTGACACTAAGGTGCAATTTAGCATGACCAATCAACCTAACCTGGAATGTGGGAGGAAACCAGGAGCACCTGGAGGAAACCCAAGCAGACACAGGGAGAATGTGCAAACTCCGCACAGACAGTCACCAGAGGCCGGAATTGGACTTGGATGCCTGATACTGTGAGGCAGCAGTGCTAACCACTGCAATGGAGATAAGATCCCCAACATCACTTAAGATGCAATCAGATGCAAGAAGGAAAAGCCAATTCAACATTTTCAAATCACAGTAAAAATCAGCAATATTGACACTGGTAATATTGGAATTCCATTTTAAGGTGTACAAGACAAATTTGAACAAATTTTACTGGTATCCTTTTTTAACAAGTTTCACTAGTTTTTCCTCCTGCTGCACTGAACTTAGATTCAGATATTTCTGAATGGAAATAGGGTTTATTGCTTCACTCTTCATTATCTGGTGAGTTATTTCTGCCTTGTATATTTTACCATCAGGCCCTTTAGAAAGGGCACAGGGTAACAGCTGATGTGAACATTATAAAAGATCACTTCATTAAATATAAGAACATAAATATAAGAACTAAGAGCAGGAGTAGGCCATCTGGTCGCTCAAGCCTGCTCCGCCATTCAATAAGATCATGGCTGATCTTTCCGTGGACTCAGTTCCACTTATCCACCCACTCACCATAGCCCTGAATTCCTTTACTGTTCAAAAATGTATCTATCCTTCCCTTAAAAACATTCAATGAGATAGCCTCAATTGCTTCACTGGGCAGGGAATTCCACAGATTCACAACCCTTTGTGCGAAGAAGTTCCTCCTCAACTCAGTCCTAAATCTGTTCCTCCTTATTTTGAGGCTATGCCCCTTAGTTCTTGTTTCACCTGCCCAGTGGAAACAACTTCCATGCTTCTATCTTATCTAAACCCTTCATAATCTTATATATTTCCATAAGATCTCCCCTCATTCTCCAGAATTCCAGAGACAATAGCCCAGTTTACTCAATCTCTCTTTATAAGCCACCCTCTCATCTCCTCAATCCATTTAGTGAATCTCTTCTTCTAAATATGGAATAAAATATAAAATAAATTAATTTGGTCACAATTTGCAGCTGCATTCTGAGGTTAAAAATGGGAATCACCTCAAAGGTTTTCTTTGGTCTTAATTTTAACAGCCAAAGTTAAGCTGGGCCAGGTTTTCCTACTGTAGACACTGATGAATCAGTGAGTTCCACTCACTGAGTCACAATCCCACACACTGATATAAAAGCAAAACACTGTGGATGCTGGAGATCTGCAATTAAAACAGAAAATGCTGGAAATACTTAAAATGTCTCTGCGGAGAGAGAACCCCACTTAACGTTTCAGGTTGATGACTATTCATCAGAAAGGTATCATCGATGACACTACTTGCTCACCACTGTAAATTTACACTGGGGAATTAAAGGACTGCTGGATATGGTCTTTTAAAATGGAAAGACCTTTACACTGCAGTTCAAACCACAGTCTTACACCTCTTGATAACTGAATTAAAGGAACGTGATGTAAATAACCATGACAACCAGCTGCCTTAGAAAAGCAGCTGACATAATCAAGGACCCCACTCACCCCGGACATTCTCTCTTCTACTTCTTCCATCTGGGAAAAGATACAACAGTCTGAGGTCATGTACCAACCGACCTAAGAACAGCTTCTTCCCTCTGAATTCAACTTCTTTAAATTAAGTTGATCTTTCTCTACATCCTAGTCATGATTGTAATACTACATTCTGCATGTTCTCCTTTCCTTCTCTATGAACAGTATACTTTGGCTGTATCATGCATAAGAAACAATATTTTTCACTATATACTAACACATGTGACGATAATAAATCAAATCAAAATAATATTGTTTAATATGTAATTTGCTAACAACAAATTGGTTTGCTGAGAAATAGTTGCTGAACAATTTGGGCCTTCATCTCAACTTCAATGGTTGAAGTGGGAGGCCCATCAGCACCATCACACAGCAACTAGGATGGGGTAATAAATACAGTCTTGCCAACCTTTCTGGCAAAACAATTAAACTAAACTAAATTAGTTGAGAGACAAATTAAAAGGGGTAGCACCCAAAAAGGGAACTGTCTGAAATGAAAGACAAAGTAGAAAGAAAATTTAAACATCAAAGTAAAATGTGATTAAATAGGTTGATAATATACCCCAGCCACTGTGGTGCCAAGCGGGCATGTGGAAATACAGTTTTACCAGTGTTACCCATGTCTCTGGAACAAGGATAGCTGGGATTTCTGGACCTGCCACTGCCCTAGACTGAAAATTTGGCAAAACAGCCAAAAGCCCATTGATTCTTGACAGAAATTGGCAAATGTCTACAAGTTTCAGATTAATATTCATTGGTTTTGCAAACTTTTCTCTCAAATTCCCTTTAATACAATGATGTTACCCATATTGGAGGTGGTTTTGCAAACCCTGTTCTTGATAAAGTCACAGTAAGAAGTCTCACAACACCAGATTAAAGTCCTACAGGTTTATTTGGTAGCATAAGCTTTCAGAGCGCTGCCCCTTTATCAGGTGAACGGAGAGTTTGGTTCACAAATAGGGCATATATGGACACAAACTCAATTACAAAGTAATGATTGGAATGCAAGTCTTAACAGATAACCAAATCATTAAGTTCATATAACTATATGATGACATCAACAAGTTCCATTCCACCATCAGACTCACCATGGATTACACTCCAGAATCGGTTGCATTCTTCAACACACGCAACTCCATCAAGCACGGTCACTTCAGCATTTCACTGTACTGCAAGCCCATTTATAACCTCACAATGCTCCATTTCTCCAGCTTCCACCCTAAACATGTTAAAGAAGCCACCTCCTTTGGATAAGTCCTCCGTATACATAGGATCTACTCAGATGAGAAAGATTGCAACAGATACCGACAGATACTGAAAGTTACCCCCCGTAAGAACAGGATATGGCACTCGACTCATCGATCGATAGTTCCGACATGCCACAACGAAAAACCGCACTGACCTCCTCAGAAGACAAATACAGGATATGGTGGACAGAGTATTCTTCGTCATCCAACACTTCCCTGGAGCTGCAACATCTCTGCAGAGCATTTGACATGTCATCGATAAGACAAACATCTCGTCAAAGCCACATCCCACACCCCCACTACTTGCTTGCAAACAACCGCGCAACTTCAAACAGACCATTGTACGCACCAGTCTTGGAACAGTGATCACAACACCACACAACCCTGCCACACCATGCCGGATCATCGACATGGATGACATCATCTCACATCAAAACACCATCCACGTTGTTTATGGTACGTACTCTTGCGATTTGGCCAATATTGTCTATCTGATATGCTGCGGGAAAGGGTATCCTAAAGCACAGTACATTGGGGAAACCGTGTAAGACGCTACAACAATGGATAAATGGAAACCACTTGACAATCACCAGACAGAAGTGTTCTCTTCCTGTTGGGGAATACTTCAGCATTCGGCCTCTGACTTTCAGGTAAGCGTTCTCCAAGGCGGCCTTCAAGACATATGACAATGCAAAATTGCTGAGCAGAAACTGATAGCTAAGTTCCGCAAACATGAGGACAGTCTCAACTGGGATCTTGGGTTCACGTCATGTGATCTGTAATCTTCACGACTTGCCTGAGCTTGCAAAATCTTACTAACTGTCCTGGCTACACCTCTTTAATCTGTACTTACTCCTCTCTCCATTCGTATTGTCTGCACCTGTAAAGACTTGATAACTTGTTAGGACTCACATTCCAATCATTATCTTGTAATTAAATTTATGGCTATATATGCCCTGTTTGTGAACCCAATCCTCCACTCACCTGATGAAGGGGCAGTGCTCCAAAAGCTCATGCTGCCAAATAAACCTATTGTGAGACTTCTTACTGTGCTCAGCCTACTCCAATGCTGGCATCTCCACACCTTGATAAAGTCCGCACTGTAAACTCTACTCGGGCCTTGCTATTTTGGCCAATGTGAAAAATGTATGCTACAGCAAAGACCATTAAAACTGAAAATATCGACAAAACACAATAACAATTTTGATTTCAGTGCGTCACTTTAATGCTGAAAGATTAATTGTTTAAAGGATAACTTTCTCCAGCTCCAGATTCATTCACTGACACTTAAAGCCACCATGGCATGATCAATGAAGCGATATCATTGTGCTAAGGGTTGTATCAGCTATACAAATGTATGAAGCTCAACTGACAGCCAACATTGAATCACTGCAGTCAAATACATTGTATCAGCAAAGTCTTTAAGTCATTAAAATGCAAAAAATTCAAACTAAACAAAGGAACAGAAAATGCAAAGCATTAATATCAATGGTGATTATGTCTCTGGAGGACATTCAGTAGAACATTGACTACCCAATGAGCAGTGAGTGCATTGTGCAGTGGAAAACATTTTATTCCTAACTGTTCGAGACCGTATTTAAATATTGTAATTCAGTTAGCTATTCTATTCAAAAGATATAAGCGGGGTGTTTACTGGTCCATCACAATTCATAGAATCATACAATCTCAGTTCAGAAAGAGACCATTTGGCCCATCAAGCCTGTATCGCTAACAATCCCAATCAGGTCTTATCCCCATAATTCCACATATTTACCCTCGTAGTCCCTCTGACACTAACAGGCAATTTATTATGACCAATCAACCTAACCCACATATGTTTGGTATCATCTATGTGAATGCGAAGGGATTTAGACCCCAATGAAATTCCACAATTCCATACTTGAATCAGACTGTACTTTGATCAAGAGTATAAAGCTCCAGATTCATCTGAAAATCATAACAGGGGTGGAGTGCAAGGTGAGGCTGGAAATGGGGGATTATGTTGGCCTGATGAAGACAAAGAGGACAAAGTGGAAGGAAAGCTGCGCAAAGAGGAGGCGGGAGAGACGGTGGGCTCATGATGGCAGGCAGAGGGGCAAGGAGGTGGATGAAGAAGAGGAGCAATAAGATGCAGTGGAAAGACCGAGGGGAGGGAAGCTAGATCTTGACTCAGAGAATACTCAAGGGTGATTATTGACTCCTGTATGTAATATTCGTTGATTTGATTTATAATATGAGCTTGGAATGTTTGTTATGTGCTCGCTTGGCCAAGAGGGTGCAGTAATAGTCAGAAACATGGGAAAGTAAATTGTGAGACCGTTGTTGAACAGGGAATACGTGGTCATGGATTGGACAGCCTGAGCAGAAAAAGGATATGCAGTTTGTCTCCTCATCTCCTCCTCCTCAGCTGCTCATTGTACACCAGGTGGAAAGGCTTTGTCCTCATAATGGTGAGATGTAGTAGATCATGAAGAGTCCTGGCACACATTCTAGCGAGTGCTCCTGGACTTCTCCAGGCAGAAGAATCTAAACAAGTGCACACCGGCGGTCTGCTCAATGGTTCACTGACATTTTGTGTGGCAGCATCCACTATGTGGATGGCAATCACACGAGCTTAGGTTTTGCATCAACTCGTGAGCCAGCTGGTCAATGAATTGCCCTTGTCCCCATCTGATTTTCCGTAGTGGCTCCAATACTAATGGTCCAGTAGTCAGGCAGAGAATTTACTGGGAATTCACCAGCATGATGTGCTGAGCATTGTTATGCACACCAACTAAGTGGAATCTTTTGCAGTGGTACATCTTTGTGTGCAGCCAATGGCACTCTGAACCACCGAGAAGCCTACTGTGTCCTGGCAATGTTATTTACATGTTCTATGTCCTTGGCGCTGGTCAGCAAGAATTCAATATTCTAGCACATGATTCACCTCTCTCATACATGGTAAACTGGAAGATGTCACCTGCTCCAGCCTACGTGAATCCTGCAATATAAAGGTGGAGGCCTCGGTTCACCATCAAAGGTGCTGGCAGCATTGCCTTCACTCTGCTCTGAAGCTCTGCCTACAAGAGGTGACAGATATTAGAATGTAACCAATGATAACATTGGATCTGTTGTCATGACCAATGGTAATAAGCTGACCCAGTAAATTATGTAATCAATGACAAAATGCAGTGGTGGTCAGCTGACCAGCTAACTCAGCATAAGAACCTGCTGGGATTTATGGGAGGTTGGAATGGCCTAGGGTGAGGTCCGTGCTGGTGGAGTAATGATGTTTCTTTATTAAACCTTTTCCTTTTATTTGTAAGTTGGAACAAGTTTTGTTTCATTTTATTGCCTACAACTGAAGGGTTTCTTCTGTTGGATCAACAGCAGATTTCACTGGATATGTCACACACGCCATTCCTCAGTGAGGCTGATGGAAGCGAATTTCTCCAGGAGGGCCCTGGTGGGTAAAGCCTCCTACTGAGAGCTCTTCTATCCCTTCTCCTCTCTCTTTGAGCAGCTCTCCTTCTCGTGCTGCACCACACTTTACAGAAAAACTCTCAGCACTTCTACAATCTGAGCAACAGCCAATAAAAACTAATTAGTGTCTGAATTGATGTATTTGATGAGCTCTTTAGGTAGTGCTTGTGGGGAATCCTTCCTGCTACTGAATGCATATTCAGCTGTACAAGATTAACTGAGGAGCTCAGTTGGCACATTGATGTTAAAAATGTTATCGCTGGTATCAAATCAAACTAAAACCATAATTTGCCTACTCTGCATGCTTGGCACATACTCCTAATCCTTGCACTAATACTGTCATCAAAACATTTTCTGGTGCAGGCCACACCAGAGATGTGTGTGTGTGTGTGTGCATGTGTGTGGGTGTGGGTGCGTGTGTGCACATGGTGTTGGCATCAATTTTCATCCAAAGTGGCACCTGTAGCACTGGAACATGGACACTACTAAGCCAAATTTGGTGATCCCTCTCTTAAAGGGTTGCTGTCTTCATGAAGAAATGTTTGGCAACATGCTTATTTTGTTGTTCGCCAATGAGAGGAACCAGAGAATAAGTAAGTTGGGTGGATCATGATAAAACATGTTGATTGTGTGCAACAACACATCAATTAGTGTGATTTTATCATTCTTCATCAAAACTATCCCTGATAGTCAGAATCCTTCTTCTAAAAGGTCTTAAAGGGAACCCATGGAGGAAGGCTTCCACAACAAGATCGCTATAGTTAATCATCTCCTTCAGGCAGTCATACAGTATCTACAAAAAGAATTTTGCATTAATTTCTAATATTAAGTAAAATTGAAGGTGCACAATGCATTTCTCAGTTAATAGTTTTCAACACCCAACAAATGCTGCAAATGATGCCACTGCATTTAAAGAGTTAAAGTATATTTATATTTTTAAATAGTGCTCTGCCACTTGTCTTAATTATGAGCACATAATATATCACAATGATAAATCCCAGTGTTCAAAAGCTACCACCTGATCAACTAACAAATATAAAAAAATCCTTAATCACTGCCAACACTCCACAGCAAATTCTGCAAATGCATACTTATTGAGTGACTCATTCCTCAATGGTCCAATTATCCTTAAATTCTTCAGCCATTACTGAGTAAAACAGAAGGCCCTCTTTTGATATGCAGGCTGCTCCTGTTTTAGGTTCCTTCACTGTGCCCAGCAGACCACGTGAAAAGGAGTTGGCCTTACTGACCTATAGCACATCACTCGGATATGCTTGGGCAGTGAACTCACAAGCATGAGCAAACAGCAGTCTTTCTGAGGCAACTTGTCAATTCATGAAAGCAGGTTGGTTGGAGCATATTGTTGACTCCTTGTTGTTTAAACAAAATTGGATATTAAAAGTACAATTTTCTCGTTTTTATTTCCATACCATTTAAATGGAAATGGTTTTCCGCAACTTTTGGAACCTAATTGTTTAGTGGGCAATTGCCATAATGCAAAGTTTATCTATTATTGTCACAAGTACACAAGTAGGCTTACATTAACACTGCAATTAAGTTACTATGAAAATCTCCTAGTCGCCACACTCTGGCGCTTGTTTGGGTACCTTGAGGGAGAATTTAGCATGCTCAATGCACCTAACCAACATGTTTTTTGGACTGTGGGAGGAAACCAGAGCGCCCGGAGGAACCCCACCACAAACATGGAGAAAATGTGCAGATTCTGCATAGGCAGAGACCCAAACCAGGAATTGAACCTTGGTCCCTGTGAGGCACTAGCTTTGGGGCCTCTGACCTTTTGTCAGGTGAGTGGAGAGTTCTGATCGCAAACAGGGGATGTAAAGACAGACACTCAGTTTACAGAATAATGATTAGCGTTTTTATAGCTAATCAAATCTTAAAGGTGCAGACATTGTGACTGGAGATAGCATTGAGCATAGGTTAAAGAGATGTGTATTATCTCCAGACAGGACAGTAAAAACTCTCCACTCACCTGACAAAGGGTCAGAGGCCTGAAAGCTAGTGGCTTCTGCTACCAAATAAATCTGTTGGACTTTAACCTGGTGTTGTGAGACTTCTTACTTAATCAAACTTCACCAGGTTCTGCTTTTGCACACAACAAGCAATATTTTTTAATGTAAATTTTGTTTTCATGGAATTTTGTTCCAAAGCTCTGCCCTATTGCACTGACACATGGTAGATTTAGTAAAGTTTTACAACACCAATTTTAAATCCAACCAATTTATTTGATAGTAAATCCGCGAGCTTTCGACACTATGTTGTGCCTTCATCAGGCAAATGCAGTGTTCTGCATTCAGAACACTGAATGCAGAACATTCAGTGTTCTGCATTCAGAACACTGCATTTGCCTGACGAAGGCACAACATAGTGTCGAAAGCTTGCAGATTTACTATCAAATAAATTGGTTGGATTTAAAATTGGTGTTGCAAAACTTTACTGAGTTTACCCCAGTCCAACGCCGGCATCTCTACAACATGGTAGATTTTACACTCAGATATATGGAAATATTAGAAATTTGAAGACTTCTAAAATCTAATGCAATTTTGGGTTCAATTTCACAAAATTGTTATGTTACAGGAGGAGGTCATGTGGCCCATCATGACCTTACTGGCTCACCAAAAGACAATCATGACATTGTGTCATTTTCCTGCCTTTTCCCCACAACCCTGTACATTGTTTCTATTCAAATAATCATTTAATAGTCCTCTAAATGCCCCAATTGAAGCTGCCTCATTTGAAGGTAGTGCTTTCCAGATCCAACCACTTGCTGTGTGGAAAGTTTTTTTTACCGATCACGTTTGCTTTTTTTGCAAATCACTTTAGACCTCTGCCCTCTTGTTCTTGATCCTTTTGAGTGGGAACAGTTTCTCCTTATCTACTCTTGTCCAGCCTTTTCGTGATTTTGAATATCTCTATCAAATCACCTTATAGCCTTTTCTTCTCAAAGAAAACAGTCCCAACCTCTCCAATCAATCCTCATAACTGAAGTTGCTAGAACCATTCTTGTAAACCTCTTCTGTATTCTCCAATGGATTCACATTCTTCCTATAATGTGGTGCCCAGACTGCACAAAGTTCCAACTGAGATCTGATTAGTGTCTTGTATAAGTTCAGCATAAAATCCTTGCTCTTGTACTTTATGCCCCTATTAATAAAGCCCAGAATACTGCTTTAGTAACTGTCCTCTCCACCTGTCCTGCCAACTTTAATGACTTATGTACATATTCACCCAGGTGCTTCTGCTCCAGCAACCCCTTAAGAATTTGAGCTCTTATTTTATGTTGTCTCTCCATATTCTTCCTACCAAAACACAACACTTCACACTTCTTGACATTGAACTTCCTCTGCTATCTACCAGCTCACTCCACCAACTTATCAATGTTCTTTTGAAGTTCTACACTCTCCTCTTCGCAGTTAACAATTGGTTTTCCATCATCCTTAACCTTTGAAATTGTCCCCTATGCACCAAGATCTAGATCATTAATATATATCAGGAAAAGCAAGGGTTCTAATACTGACCTCCATGGAGCACCATTATCAAACCTCTCTTCTATCTGAAAAATATCTATTAACTATTACTTTCTATTATTCAGCCAATTTTCATATCCACATTATTACTGTCCCTTTTATTCCATGAGTTATAACTTTTCTCACAAGTCTTTGTGTTGCACTGCATCCAATGCTTTCTGAAAGTCAAGATATACCACATTAACAGCATTATCCTCATCAATCCTTTCCGTTACCTCCTCAAAAGACTCCAGCAAGTTGCTTATTCAAGATTTCTCTATTAGAAAACCATGCTGGCTCTTCCAAATCAACCCACATTTTCCATGGAACTACTAACTCTATCCTGAATAACTATTTCTAAAAGCTTGTCCACCACTAATGTTAAACTGGATGATCTGTAATTGCTGGCGCTAACCTTGCAACTTTTTTTGAATGAGGTGTGACATTTGTAACTCTTCAGCTCACTGGCACCTCACCTGTGTCTAGAGAAGACTGGAAGATTACGGCTAGATTTCCTGAAATTTCTATTCACACATCCTTCAATATTCTTGGATGCATCTCAACTGACCATGATCTGACTAAGATGAGTAGCAGACCAATATGTGCAGAGGATGCTGAAAGTCTAAAAAGGATAGCTAGTCTAAGAAAGTGAGCGAGGGTCTGGCAGATGGAGTGCAATATTGGTAAATCTGAGGTCATCCATTTTGGTAGGAATAACAGCAAAATGGACTATTATTTAATTGCAGCTTGCTGCTGTGCAGAGGGATCTGGGTGTCCTTGAGTAAGAATCACAAGGAGTTGGTTTGCAGGTGCGGCAAATAATTAAGACAAATGGAATTTTATCCTTCATTGCTAGAAGGATGGAGTTTAAAAACAGCGAGGTTATGTTGCAGCTGTATAAAGTGCCAGTGAGGCCAGATCTGGAATACCGTGTACAGTTTTGGGCTCCTTACTTGAGAAAGGATACACTGGCCCTGGAGGGGTGCAGAAGAAATTCACTAGATTGATTCTGGAGTTGAGATGGTTGGCTTATGTGGAAAAACTGAGGCTATATTCATTGGAATTCAGAAGAATGAGGAGAGATTTTATAGAAATATATGAGATTATGAAGGGAACAGATAAAATAGAAGCAGGGAAGTTGTTTCCACTGGCAAGTGAAACTAGAACTAGGGGGGCATGGCCTTAAAATAAGGGGAAGCAAAGTTAGGACTGAGTTGAGGAGAACTTCTTCACATAAAGGGTTGTGAATCTGTGAAATTCTCTGCCAAGTGAAGCAGTTGAGGCTATCTCATTGAATGTTTTTAAGGCAAGATAGATAAATTTTTAACAGTAAATGAATTAAGAATTACGGTAACCGGGCGGATAAGTAGAGCTGAATCCACGAAAAGATCAGTCATGAGCAGGCCTACTCCTGCTCCTAGTTCTTATGTTGTTATGACCCAGTGCCTTGTCAACTAAGTACTGACAGCTTATTCACCATTTCATCCTCATCAATTTTGAACACCTCTAGGGACAGAATTTCCTCATCTGTCACCATGTCCTGGGTAGCATCCACATCCTTAGTAAAGATGATGCAAAGTATTAATTTAACATCTCAGACATGTCCCTGGTCTCCATGTGTGAATTCCTTTTTAAGTCCATTATCGACCCGAGTCCTCTCTTTACCAGTCTTTTACTATTTATAACCCCAGAGAAAATTTTGGGATTGCTCTTTATGCTGGCTGCCAGTCTGTTCTCTCAATCCCTCTTCACTTCCCTAATGTACTTTTTCACCTCCGCTCTGATTCTTCTGTATTCCTTGTGGTTTTCAACTGTATTTTCTACTTGACACCTGTCATAAGCGCATTTTCTTCCTTATCTTAATTTCTATCTCTTTTGTTATGTAGGAAACTCTGGATTTGTTTGCCTATCTTTTCCTTTTAAAGGAATATAACTTGACTGTGTCATTTCTGTTTTGAAGGTTGCCCATTGTTTAACTATTGTCTTTCCCTCCAATCTTTCATTCTAGTCATTTGTGGACTCAACTCTACTTACCCCGTCTGGTCACCATAACCCTTAATTCATTTGCTGTTAAAAATTTATCCATCTTGCCTTAAAAACATTCAATGAGATAGCCTCAACTGCTTCACTGGGCAGAGAATTCCACAGATTCACAACCCTTTTATGTAAAGAAGTTCTCCTCAACTCAATCCTAACTTTAATTTCCCTTTATTTTAAGGCCATGCCCCCTAGTCCTAGTTTCACCTGTCTAGTCTAACCCACCTCTGGGATAATTGGGAGTTCCAGCCTGCTGCATATGTGAGACTTTGTGCATTGAGAATGGATACCAGAGGATCCAGTTATTGTTCTACACATCCAGCTAGGGACTTAGCTCATGTGCTTATGGGGCTCACATACACAAATCAAGGGGTTGTAATATGAATTTACAGCTCAGTGGACTGAGTACTTCTGTTATAAAGGTTTGTTCAGTCGGTCTTATGAAGAGGTTCCAAGGCTTGTATGGTTAGTTAGTAGTTTTTATTTGTAACATGTAATTATATGCATAGGTACAAATTTTAGCCCAGAAGAGGAGTTAACTTCTTGTTGACTTCTACTCCAGTTTCTCCATACAACTCTGTCTTCTGTCCACTGTCATGTGTCTCTCGAAATCATAGTATGAGCAGCACTGTTCTCCTGTCCCACATTAACCTTGCTTTGCCAAACACAACTCAATGTGCAGATCCCAGGATTTCTGCATCCACTGCTTCATCTGAAAGGTTATTTCAAATGGTGGATTGCATTGAAGTCAATCTCTGTCTCTTATTTGAAAATAATGCACTTAGAATGAAAAGAGCACTGGATCTAGTTGCTGGACCAACTAATTTTAGTGCATCTAATAGACTGTTCAGTGCTAATATCTAAAGTTATGATCACCAAATTTACTTTCACTCTATCTTCTCATCCAATCTTCTCATCCCCTATCCTGGGGTATCCTAGATTGGGTACTTGCTGCATAGATAACAAAAGTAAGAGTCTTCATCCAATAACACTTTTTTTTGGTAATGATCTTAATATTGGAGCTAACTTTACTGTTTTAAGCAAGATAAATAGAAAACTGGCTCGGTCAAAGCAGACAGAGGGTAGCAATGGAAGTATGTATTTCTGAATTGAGGGCTGTGGCAAATGGTGTTCCTCAGGGATCAGTGCTGGCACCTTTGCTGTTTGTAAGATACATAAATGATTTGGGGGAAAATGTAACTGGATTGATTAGTAAGTTTGCAGACGACACAAAAGTTTGTGGATTTGCCGATAGCAATGAGGGGTATCAGAGGACACAGCAGGATATAGATCAGTTGGAGGCTTGGGCAGAGATGGCAGATGGCATTTAATCTGGACAATTGTTAATTAATGCATTTTGGAAGGTCTAACACATATAGGAAATATACAGTAAATGGCAGAACCCTTTGGAGTATTGATAGGCAAAAGAATCTGTGTGTACAGGTACACTGGCCACTGAAAGTAGCAATGCAGATAAAGAAGGTAGTCAAGA
Source organism: Sphyrna mokarran (assembly GCA_024679065.1). NCBI lineage: Eukaryota > Metazoa > Chordata > Chondrichthyes > Carcharhiniformes > Carcharhinidae > Sphyrna > Sphyrna mokarran. The sequence goes on along the minus strand of JAGIQG010000003.1, from coordinate 125,200,353 downwards.
AGGCATATAGCATGCTTGCTTTCATTGGCCGGAGTACTGAGTTTGAAAATTGGCAAGTCATATTGCAGCTTTATAGAACCTTAGTTAGGCTGCATTTGAACATAATGTTCAATTCTGTCGCCACACTACCAGAAGGATGTAAAGGCTTTGGAGAGGAGACAGAAAAGATTTACCAGGATGTTGCCTGGTGTGGAGGCCATTAGCTATGAGGAGAGATTGGAGAAACTTGGTTTGTTCTCACTGGAGCGACGGAGGTTGAGGAGAGACTTGATAGAAACCTACAAGATTATGAGAGGCATAGACAATGTGGATAATCAGAAGCTTTTCCCAGAGTGAAAGAGTGAATTACTAGGGGGCACAGGTTTAAGGTGCAAGGAGCAAGGTTTAATGGAGATATACGAGGCAGATATTTTACACAGAGAGTAGTGGGTGCCTGGAACTCATTGCCGGGAAAGGTAGTGGAAGCAGATACAGCAGTGATTTTTAAGGGGTGCCTTGACACGTACAATATAGGATGGGAATCGAGAGATATGGTCCCCGGAAGGGTTATAATTAAGTCGGGCAGCCTGGTCAGTGCAGGCTTGGAGGGCCAAAGGACCTTTTCCTCTGCTATAATTTTCTTTGTTCAAGACAAACATTATTTGTTGAACAAGCCAGAGCCCAGAGGGAAACCTGTCTAACTGATCATAGCCCTTTTTTGTATTTTGAAAACAAGAAGGAAGAGATACTGACGCCCAAAGCATTGACCTCCATTAATACCTTTTGGATTTTAAACATTAATTTTAAAAAAGAAAAACAATTCGGCACATAGATTAAAATTATACAGCTAAATCAGTTTTACAGTATCCCTTCAGCTAAAAAATGGCAACTGTTGCCTGTAGTGTTTTCTTGTCGTTCCTTGTGACGCAGTTTCACTACAGGCATATGGGAAAATAATAATAATAATACACTGAAATTTCCCGGTTAGTTAGGATTCTGAAAAGAACAAGTAAGAAGACTTTATGCATCTTGTCCAAGTTGAATGGCCCTGGACCTGTGTTTGAAACTGAAACAAAAGAGGAGGTGGAGCCGCTGTCAAGAATTGCTAAGCTAATTATGAATATCATCTCCACCTTTCTGGAAAAGGGTACACAGCTTGTTCTCAACCTCCAAGTGTTGAGCAGCGGCCTCTCTAGACTTGTCTGTCATGCACATGTCCATTTATGAAGAAGAGGCCCCTCTTGCCCTGAATGCAGCAATAATAGTTCTCATCCAGGCTAAGTGAACAACCAGCCTAAATTTTCAGATGCTTGGCCTTGTCTACTCAGAAATATAATTGACATTGTATTGCTTGATGAACGAAGCAATGCAATTTCGACTTTCAACACAGCATCCTAAACTTAAAGCACAGAGATCAATTATTACTTCAAATCTACTTCAAGCCATTGATAATTTATGTATTATAAACGAGATGGTTGATTTACTTTTAAAATTGGTTTACTTATCATTATAGACAATCTGGCAGCTAGCCTGTTTGGCCTGGGGGGATTTCTGATACTTTTCTTAGATAAAAGCAATGTCAGGTGATACAGCACAAAAGGTGTTATTGATTTCGTGGCACAAGACCTGAGGATACTTGGATTTCTAGTGTCAGTCCTGAAGATTTATGATGTTGGACAGAAAGATACGCTGAATCATGTGACAGCCTACAGAACACCTTTAAAAAGGGAGTTCTCTTTCGGCTGCACATCAGGAAAACAATGAACTGCAACATTTTTCCAATCCTGACACGTTTCATCCTTCACACCAGTCTCATATTTCATTCTGTAGTGTCACCAACTGTAGTAGAAAGATAGAAAGAGCTTTAAATACATTTGACTCCTGAGGGTTTTCTGTAAGGAACAGTACTCACTTTATTGTCCAAAATCTCTACTGCTTTCTGCCCAAATCCACCTGGGATCAGCTAAAGGCATTATTCAGTGCACTAACTACCATTAATCCTTTAACAAGCTCTACTTCAGAATGCATGGCAATTCTCCCTGCAGAAAGACACACTGTCTGCTTAAAGAAAAATCCACCACAATACCAGTTAAAGAAACAGAGTGCACTACTATCCATCTGCAAGTGTAACCTGTGATCATTACGAATAAAGAATGCTATTTTTAAACATGTATCGGATGTAGATGTTCTTCTGGATGAGAGGCTGTAAAGGAGGAATGCTTGAAAGGGGACCGCAGGTAGAAGGCACCAAGGCTCCTACAGTGGCACAGTGGTTAGCATTACTACCTCACACCGTCAGGGACCTGGATTTGATTCCCAGCTTGGGTCACTGAAGTTTGCATGTTCCCTTCATGTCTGTATGAGCACCCAAACTGGGTGCTCGGGTTTCCTCCCACAGTCCAAAAGACATGCTGGGTTAGGTGCATTGGCCATGTTAAATTCTCCCCCAGTGCACCCAAACAGCGTGGCGACTAAGAGATTTTCACAGTAAGCCTACTTGTGAAACTAATAAATAATAAATAAACTTAAACTTAGAAACACACACACGTGCAGAACCAAGACAAGGGACAGGATTCTCCGGCTGTTCATGCTGTCGGGATTCTCTGCTTCTGCCGCACACACAACCCCCATCCGCAGATTTCCCCGTGGCTTTGAGTGGCTTCAGTGGAAATCCCATTGACAGCGGCTGGACCAGAGAATCCCAGCGAATGGCACGTTGCCTCCCCTACTGAGAAACGTGAATCTGGGAGGCTGGAGAATCTCATCCCATGTTATTCAAACTGGCCCAAAAGTGATGGGAAACCAAAGGCTGGGCTCCTGTAATTCTATAAAGCTTTCATTGTTTTGGTCAGCACATTATTTAGATCAATGATTGAGGTGAAAGTCTCCACTGGCCACCTGGCCTTTCCACTTCAAAATCCAACCATCCTAATTCTCTTCTGCCTCTTGGGTCCTTCTGCAGATTGCCTGACAGTCTCCTTGCAGTTCATTGAGTATGTTATAATGATGGTCGGTCTTGAATTTCCTAGGTTCGTGTCTACAAGGCATTTAGGTTTAATTAGAATAGGGAATACAAGGAGCAGCTGCTGCCACAGCCTACAATATTGGAAGGACATCGTTCTTTTGAGTCTGAAGTGTTCAACTTTCCAGAGATATTTTCTTTATTATTTATATTGAGCACAGATAGCCTTCGACTTGTTTGTGACTAACTGCCCATGGGAGTACGAGGCTTCTGGGGAGATTCTGAACCCCCCCAATTCCCCCCAAGTGATGGTGTTTTAGGATTAATTATGACATTCCCGTGAGCGTACCTATTGACATGACAATGGAAGCAACAACTGCACTTAACTTTCATGGTACTGGGCATTCTAAGGAATCACAAGGGACTCCTAACAGCCAAGGGGTAGCACAGCATGTAGGCATCAGGAGGCATGTGTACTTTTCGGAAGAGCTAGGAAATTCATTGACTTTGCCATCACATCAAACCAGTAGCAGGATACAGCCAGCCAGTTTTATGGAGCTATTGGCTTTCTTAAGATAACAGCAGTTGGGGGCCATGCAAGGTAAACATGGGAATGACTGCATTTTCACGAGCTCTAGCACTATTCATTTTTTAATCTCTTTTTTTTATCTTGATGCATAACCCATACTTATTTGATTCTGGTTTGCATAATCTGTGCAATGTTCCTGGAAGGTACTGACTAAATTTTGGTGATGAGAGTCAAGTTAAACCAAGAAAAGTTTTGTTTGGCTGAGCCGGTCGGAGATGGCTGGGGTGGAGCCCAGTTCACAGTGGCCGTTTTGCAGGTTTTGGCAATGCCACAGTTATTGAGATGATGGTTGACATTGTGAGTGAAGTTGTGGATGATCACCATGACTCCCCAGCATACATTATTGATGCTCACACTGGTGAACGGTGAGAAATCCTGAAGAGAATGGACGAAGTGGAGAAGGGAATCCTATCAGTTGAGAGTGAGTTTCCTTGGGGGCGCTCACCTTCAGTCCTGGGAATTCCTGCTGCATGGTATGTCGAACATCTTGGTTGATTGGGGAGACAGGAGTGGAGAAGGAGTGTCCATGGGGAGGCAGTGACCTAGTGCTTTTATTGCTGGACAATTAATCCAGAAACTCGGCTAACGAGTTTCAAATCCCACCAATTGGTGGGTTCAAATCCCACCAATTTGAATTCAATATAAAAAAAAAATCTGGAGTTAAGAATCTATTGATGAACATGACACCATTGTCAATTGTTGTAAAAATCCATATGGTTTGCTTATTAGGGAAGGAAATCTGCCATCCTTAACTGGTCTGGCTTACTTGTGACTCCAGAGCCACAGCAATGTGGTTGGCTTTCAACTGCCCTCTGAGGGCAACTTGGGATGGTCAATAAATGCTGGCCAGCCAATGATGCCCATGTCCCATGAATAAAGAAGAAAGAAAAATCAGTGTGTCCAGTTTCCGGAGGAGAGCTGGCAATGAATTCCCTACCGAATCTGAGATCTGGCTGCTATGCTTATGTAATCTTGATTGGAAGGCTGGATGTTCTGAGTTCAGTGGAGCACATAGTATCTGGTCTTCAAGGTTTGGGGTCGATCGAAGACTCTGATCACTGGTCTTGTACTTAATGTTAGTCGAGAAGGGCTAAAGGCAGCTAGACACAATGTATCTTCACCATCTGCCAGATGTTTCTCTCTATGAGGCTTGGAACATGGCTAAGGTTCAAAGGCTTTGGTGAAGCTCTGGAGAGATCCTGAATATTGCATGATGATCCCATCCTGGCTTTGAACTTTTCAAGCACCATGGATGGTTATAATATCCTGCAGTTTATCACTAATCCTAATCTGTGTTCCCTTGTAATTATACTCCCGATTTCATGATGTTGCCTTTTACCCTGACAAGAATGTACGATGTATGAGCACAGGAGTGTTTGTTTCCTGTTACCCAGTTATACTACAAAATTAGAATTGCCCATCTTTTCTCTATGATGGTATTTGCCCACTGGCATGCTCTGACGATGAAACCAGGAAGGCTTTACTTTAATGTGCGTTCAACCTTGGTTTTGATGTGTGGTACTGGAGAGTGGGGTGGATAAGGGGGGGCTGCCCACCCTGCTTCTGGCCCAGTGTCAAATTCTAATTCTTGTGTTTCAGTGTTTGCAATATGGAGATACTTCCTTGTCTGGGAATTGTTTACAACTCTCTTCCATTCCATTGAGGAACATGCTGAGTTCGTTGTATGATACGAAGTTTGTGCAATTTTTTTTTTAAATGCACTGTAAAACTTGCATTAACACTGAATATATTTTTTGGTACCCTTCACTTTATTTATAGGTGAGCATCACAGCAGGGTGGGTGTCACAGAGGTGGTTTATGTGGCCTTGTAGATCCTTATAGATGTGAGTCTAAGTGCTTTGGTTCAGCATTGTTAGAGTCTTTCTTCAGTCGGAGATTAGGCTCGATGGATGATTAGGTCACCCTCCTCCATCTTTTTTTTAGAGCAACGCAGCACTGGAAACAGGCCCTTCGGCCCAACGAGCCCACGCCGCCGTCATAACTTTATAGTAACAATTCCATTTTCCTATTCTAATTTTAGGTTATTCCTAATATGGAAGAATCTCAATATAGGGACAATTTGTTTCCCAATCAGCCTAAGAGCGAATTTTTGGGATGTGGGAGGAAACCGGAGCGCCCGGAGAAAACCCACGCAACCACAGGGAGAACGCGCAAACTCCCGCAGACACCGGCCCAATTCCAAGTGTCTGCACAGCTACAACGATAGTCACTGAGCTGTCATGGTGCCCTTCAGATGGTCCAGATAAAGCACTCATTTACGACATGAAGCACCAGGCAACCCATGAATCAACATCCAAGAGCTGTCCTCGCACCACCTGCCGAATGCATGCTCCTTGTTGGTCAAGTTGGACTGAATTACCTGTGGAAAAAAAAAAGTCATAGTTAAACAGTCCTACTATATCCCTCTATCTGCATACCACTCATGTGGCTGTCCAAGAGACCCTTAAACAGCCCTAGCGTGCCTGCTCCCACCACCTTACTCGGCAGTGCATTCCACACCCCCACTACCCTTTGTGTGAAAAACTGCCCTCTAATATTCGTCTTATACATAGCCCCCCTCACCCTAAGGCCATGACCCCTCGTCCTATCCATTTCTGAAGGTGGAAAAAGTTTACCACCATTTACTCTATCTATACCCCTTATAATCTTATACACCTCTATTAGATCCCCTCTAAGCCGACGTCTTTCAAGGGAAAACAACCCCAGTCTATTCAATCGTTCCTCATAAGACAGTCCTTCCATACCAGGCAGCATCCTGGTAAACCTCCTCTGCACTCTCTCCAAGGACTCCACATCCTTCCGATAGTACGGCGACCAGAACTGGACGCAGTATTCCAAGTGAGGCCTAACCAACGTTCTATACAATTGCAACATCAAACTCCTACTCTTGTATTCTATACCCTTTTCTATGAAAGCTAACATACTATACGCAGTGTATAGTTTTATGTAGTGACTTCCAGGCTGTCCTCCATCTTAAGGCTTGGGCTCCCCTGGGGCTACGTGGGAGGTGGGGGCCAATATTTTGTTCCATATGAAGTTACACTATTCGGTTCCTGGTATCCATTTTGTGAAAGTGCACATTGCTAGACCATATGTGGTATCTATTAGCCAATCCTCATATTCCTCTTCTTCTGGGTTTTCTTTCTTTATCTGGGTAGATGAGGTGCTCCGACTTATATTTAATTCTAGAATTATAAACCCTCTAGAATTCCGGCCCCACAGCTGACAGGATACTCCTGCAGCTCCAAGATTACTCAAGAAGCTCAACATCATGCAGAACAAAACAACCCTTGTGATTGGCAATCATTTCAAATATTTACTCAATCCATTACAGGTGCACAGTTACGATACAGAAGATGCACCTCATCAACTTGCCAACTAAGGCTCCTTCAATTGCCTTTCAATTACATCTCTACCAAAAAACCCAAGAAAAGCAAGTAAAGCAGGCATATTGGAACACTATGGCTGAAAGTTCCCCTTCAAGTCACACACCGTGCTGATGTGGAATTATATCGCTGTTCCTTCCAACCACTGGATCAACTCTCACCCCAGGAGCACTTTGGCTGCATCTATACAACATAGACTGCAAAGAAGACAACATAGCCCCACCTTCTCAAGGACAATTCGGCGAGGGCAAAAATGCTGGCCTTGCCTGCCGTACACAATCCTATGAATGTATAAAAAAGAATACATTGACCATCTGTTCTTTTTTTTCCGGAATTAATATTTAAATGCAGGAACTCTTTCCCATAATCATTGCAGTCCTTAGAGTAGCTTCACCTGTGTCAGGACACATCAATTACAACACAGTAACACATTAACTTATTCACCTTCAGCTCTTTAGAGTGGTTGAAATTGCTCTACGGACTTTACATGCATTAACACCAGAGAGGTTAACAATAAGAGATTTGGGCTACAAAGTAGAACAGGCAGGCAATAACAAAGGAGCAATCAATTGGATATGTTTATTAATCAATCAAACACAAAGAACAGTGACTGCATGTCTTATTTTTACACATCTTGGCCTGTATTTCAGTCCTAAATCATTATCATGGATATGTTTGGAGCCTATTGCTGGCACATCTTTGCTGCACTGTATCCAGACATTTTATTATTTTATTATGCAGTAATAATTCAGAGATGGTAATTGTAAAAGGCCTAGAGTGTTGTTTATGACACAAGATCTGACCACTTAGCAGCCTCATTTCTCATAGTTAAAGATTTCTTATCAGAATATATTTTCAATTTACACACTATGATTCAGCAACGGTTTATTCTACTTCTCAAAGCTAAAATATTACAATGGTTTATTTTGGTAATCTCAATTCAAGACATCTCTTGCTTCCAGAGATTTACAAGCTCGATGTATACCGCAGCCCGAGTCGCTGACACTCAGTCAATCTGCCCCAAGCGGTCCCAGTGATTGCTGCTGTATCTTGGCATGCCAGCCTCAGTCAGTCCACATCAGTCTATAACACCCAATCCTATCTCTGCCAGTACAGTAACTGCAGTATCCCTATTTCAGCTAGTCTCTACCTATCTCATTTTCTCTCAATCCAATTTGTCTGCCTGACACAAAGTTTAACTCTTTGAATCTCTGACTTTGGAGCTAATCCATCAAATCACATAGGCCTTTTGGCCCATGAAGTCTGCACTGACTCTGCTAAAGGCCATCCTACACCTTATTCTTGTAACCCCACACAGTTACTATGGTTAATCCACCTAACCTACACATCTTTAGACACTAAGGGGCATGTCAGCATGGTTAGTCCACATAATGTGCACATCTTTGGACTGAGAAAGGAAACTACAGCACCTGGAGGAAACCCATGCAGACACAAAAAGAATGTGCAAAACTCCACAATGGACAGTCACCCAAGACCAGAGTTGAACTGGTTCCCTGGTGCTAACCACTGTCCTATTATTTTCAATCTTGTAATGTCCTGTCTGTTATTTTGATTGAATCTTCTCCCACCCAACATATTATGTAACAGTTATCATTTTGATTTCCTGTTTATAATCTTATTTATGTCAAAGAAGTTGCATCACGTGGAAAACCAAATTTCATAATAATCTCAAACTGACTCCCCAGTTTTATTGCTGCATGAGATTGAAGATATTTTAGGATCCCTGGGTAGGTGTTGATAATGAGAGACTTATACTGAACTCATTGCAACATCTGAGAAGCAGCAAATAAAAATACAACCTTAACGAAAGATTATACTCACCTTATCTCATCTGCACCTTTCCCAAACAGAGGACTTGAAGGAAAACTACATGTTGTGTAAGTTGGATTATGTCAATACTTACATCAAAATGCCCTGAAGGGTTTTAATATTTTGAATTCTAGGTTGCGTTCAATTATGGATATCAGTGCTGGGAAAGTGAATTATTTACTCTTTCTGACATTCCTTTCTTTGCTAATTTTAATAAAAGATGAGGGTACAATGTGATGCCCTTCTCATACATTATTACTGCTTTGTGGATTCATACCACTCAAAAATATCTACTTGATAAATGAAAGATGAAAGGTAGCTTTTTACTTATTAAGGTCTTGTTAAGATCATTAGCAATAAACCGATGCAGCTCATCATTTAATGACCTTGACTGCAAGTTCCTGCCATTCTGCTGAAGGATCATTAATTTTACTGGAAAGCAGGCATTTTAATAGCATTGTTACAGAATCGCTCCAGTAAGAAAGAGGCCATTTGGCCTATCAAGTCTGCATCGACTCCGACACAGCATCCCACCCTGGCCCTATCCCCATTACCCCACCTATTTACCCTGCTAACCCTCCTAACTTCTTAGGACACTAAGGGACAATTTGGCATGACTAATTCAGTTACTTTTGGACTGTGTGAGGAAACCACAGCACCCAAGAAAATCTACGCAGACATGTGCAAACTCCACACAAACAACCACCCAAGGCCAGGATTGAACATGTGCCCCTGGCGCTGTGAGGCAGCATAGCTAACCATTATGCCACCTATTAAGCATGCTCAAATCGGCTGCAGCTTGAGATAAACACTAGGAGAAGCAACCTAGGCTCTATCCCAGTCAACTTCTTGCAACAACATCAGCATCCAAGCGCCATATCAGTGTGAAGATTTTTCCATTTACCAATGTAACCATCCTTGGGGAAAGATCTCTCTGGGTGCTCAGTGTAATAGAATCATACAATCATACTTCATTGCTAAGTTAATAACTCAATTCCATTCAGCAAAGTTCCCCTTCTCCTACTGGGATTCTGTGTGAGATCGCTAATTCAGGAATGAAATTTCTCCTGTTTGTAAATTTAGTGAAATCACACTTTTTTTTTTATATTTTGAAATGAAGAATTTAATCTTTTAGTGCAGAATTATTGTGAGCAGTTTCACTTCACACCTATTTGGGATTGGGCTGGATATGGCCCAACTCACTTTTACTTATGATCCTTCAAGCCATTATGGAACTATCATCAATTTTAAAATGGTTTTATGTGTTTGCTTTCTCTGGGAAAGCAGTATTTGTTGCCCATTCCTGACTGCCATTGAACTGAACATAATCCTACTCACCTTATCTCATCTGCACCTTTCCCAAACAGAGGACTTGAAGGAAAACTACATGTTGTGTAAGTTGGATTATATCAATTCTTACATCAAAATGCCCTGAAGGGTTTTAATATTTTGAATTCTAGGTTCAAAATATTCTACCTTTTTGGCCCCATTCCCATAACCCCTTGATTTTCCCTGCTAGACCCCTGACACTAAGGAGCAATTTAGCATGGCCAATCATAACCTAACCTTCTCATCTTTGAACTGTGGGAGGGAACTCGAATACCCAGAGGAAACCCACACAGACACGGGAAGAATGTGCAAACACAGACCTCAGGCTAGCTTATTGAGGCTAGCTTTCAATTTCATATTTAGTTAGTTGAATTATCAAATAATTGCATTCACATTCCATCCACTGCCATGGTGAGATTTGAACTCATGCCCCCAGATCACCACTCGCCCAAAGCCACCATCTCCTCTAATATTGGCATGAATCTTGGTAAAACCAGAATTAGATGCCAGAGGTGGAAAGAGAGTAAGGATGATTCACCATCCAGTACTTCTCCAGGGGACACATAACCTTTGAAACTGCCAAGTACCCTCCACCCACCATCCCCTCAAATATTGCTGCAACCAATAAATCATGGAAGCAGATCCAGCACCCCATACTGCATGCATCTATTTTTTTAGTAATTATACAGTGGTCAACTGCACCACAGACATATCACACCACTGAACAATATTTTGCTAGCTCTGTCCTGTAACTGCAAACACAACTTTACTGGTGTGGTCACATGAGCGGTAGGTGTGGGGAAGGAGGTACTGAGCTCAGAGCACTATTGCCCCCACAGTGACAGGTGGCTAAAAATATCTTCTCGTACATCACTATTAACATTTTTATCGTACAAAACAATATAACAATAACCGGTGTTTATCGAGCAGCTTAGCACAGGAAAATATCTCAAGGTGCTTCAGAGAATCTGATCAGGCAAAACTTTTGACACCTAGTCACGTAGGGAGTTATTAGGTTAGGTGACCATAAACTGGGTCAAACATCAAAATAAATCATGGATAACGAAATACTTATCTTCTTCATAAATTTTTCTCCTTCCTTCAGAGTACAAGACTGGCCAAAGGAAGTCAGGAGCACACAAATGTTTTTGATCTTACAAGTTGGTTCAAATCTCACAAGCTGCTTCACGGTGACCTTTCCTGGTATTTTCATCAAGGATGGCATTAAAAGTCACTGGCTTGGATTACTTTGGAGAGACGTGCGTACTAATGCTATTTTTTTTCCACTATCTTAACTTTCAATGAAATTGAATACACTTTGAAAACAAGCTGCTTTCATCATCCGTTCTTGATGGTAGAAATTGCAAAATATTAAATCCTGGTAGCTCACCTGTGAGATTAATTTACTTTGTTAACTCATGCATGCCATCAGAATTTGATCAGCAAGTCTTAGACTACAATTGAATTTTGATATAATGACAATTATTGGAAACAATCTCATTGGGATGAATTTTACCATCCTGCACACTACGGGGAATTGGAGCAGGCAAGGATCGGAACATGGAAAGGTCTGTTGGCCTTAGGTGGGATTTTCTGGTTTAGGGGCAAGCGAGGCTAGAAAATCTCGCCCATTTTAGCTAATAGGATGTCTTATATCCTTAGTTCTTTCCCTTTGTTTCCTGTCTCTTTTTACGTTAGAGGCAGGATTAATTCACAACCTCATAACAAAGGCACTTTAGGTAGAACAGATCATAACATGATTGAATTTGGCATTCAGCTTGAAGGAAAGAGTGGATCTAAGACTAATACTTAAAACTTAAATAAAGGTATTAATAAAGGAAGAATGACAGAGGTAGCTAAAGTGAAATGGGGAAGTAGTTTAAGGAATAAGTCAGTAGAGATGCAGTGGCAGACATTTAAGAAGATATTTTATAACATTCAGTGAGAAGAATAGATGCTAGAGGAAGGACACACAATTATGGCTAAATAAGGTAGCTAAAGATGATATCAAATTGGAAGAAAAGGCTTACAATCCTATGAAGATTAGTGGCAGGTCAGAACATTGAACAGAGTTGTGAATAACTGAAAAAATAACAAGGCAGAAATTAGAGTACAAGAGAAGGATGGCTGGAAAGATAAAAAAAAAATTGGAAAGTTTCCAAAGTTATTTTAAAAATAAAAGAGTAACTAAAGTGAGTGTTAGTCTTCCTAGAGGGTGAGTCTGGGGAATTAATAATGAAAACTAAAGAAATCAAATGAACAGATATTTTGCATCTGTCTTTACCATGGAAGAGACAAATAATATGCCAGATGTAATTGTAAATCAAGAGGAAATGGGAGAAAGGACTTAAAGCAATCACCAGGGAAAGGATACTGAGAAATCATTAGCATCAAGGCTGTCAAATCCACAGGTCTTGATTGACTAGCATCTGAAAATAAGTAGCTGCTGAATGGTGGATGCATTGGTTTTAATTTCCAAACTTCCCTAGATTCTGAAAGGATTCTATTAGATTGGAAAATGCAATATAACCCTTCTACTCGTGAAAGGAGGGAGACAGCGAACAGGAAACTTCAGGCCAGTTAGCCAAACATCTGTCATAGGGGAAATTCTGCATTCATTGATTAAGGGGGTTATAGCAGGGCAATTGGAAAATCTTAATGCAATCCGGCTGGGTCAGTGTGGTTTTGTGAAAGGGAAATTGTGTTTGACTAATTTGTTCGAGATCTTAGAGGAAGCGACAAGCTAAAGATAAAGGGGAACCTGTAGATAGTGTCATTGCATTTAAGATGTCACATTGAAATAAGAACGAATGGTGTCAACCCTGGAACACCTGGATAACAAAGACACTCCTATTTGTCAACTACAGCTCAGCCTTCAAGACCATTATTCTGATGTAACTCATCTCCAAATTCTGTGGGCTGGGGCTTGGCTCCTCTCTGTGATTGGATCCTGAATTTCCAAACCCACAGACCACAGTCAGCAACAGGCAACAACACCCCCTCATGATCATCTTCAACACTGATGCCCCACAAGGCTGTGGCCTCAGCCCCTTACTATACTCCTTTTACACTTGAAACTGTGTGGTCAAATTCTCTTCTAACTTGATTTTCAAGTTTGCTGATGACACCAAAGTAGTGGGTCAAATTTCCAACAATAACAAGACGGAGTACATGAAAGAGACAGAAAGTCCGGTGAACTAGCACAAAGACAATAATCCCTCCCTCAATGTCAACAAAATGAAGGAGATAGTTATCGACTTCAGGAAGCGCAATGGAGGACACAATCCTGTCTATATCAATAGGGATGAAGTAGAAATGGTCGAGAGCTTTAGGTTCTTAGGTCCAGATCACCAATAACCTGTCCTGGTCCCCCCATTCCGACACTGTAATGAAGAAAGCCCACCAATGCCTCTACTTTCTCAGAAGACTAAAGAAATTTGGTAAGCCCAGTATGACTCTCACCAACTTTCACAAATGCATCATAGAAAGCATTCTTTCTGGTTATATCACAGCTCGGTACCACAAAGATAAGGAGTAAGTTGTAAGGAGTATGGAAAGGGATACAGATAGGTTAAGTGAGTGAGCAGAAATTTGGCAATTAGAGTATAATGCAAGAAAATCTGAATTTTCCAAAGGAAGAATAGGAAATGGACATATTATTTAAATAGAGAAAGATTGTAAAACTCTATGGTAGTGAGGGATCTGGATATCTGGTACATGAGTCACAGAAAATTAATAGTCAGGTATGTTAAGTGTTCAGGAAGGCAAATGTCATTTATTGCAAGGGGAATGTAAATGTTGCGTAGTCTTGGTACGCTTGTACTGAGCTTTGGCGATACACATCTGGAGTACTGTGTACTGTTCTGGTCCCCTTATTTAAGAAGGAACATATTTACATTTGAAGTAGTATAGGGAAAGCTCACTTGACTCATCCTTGGAATGAAGGGGTTTTCTTATGCTGAAAAGTTTGATTGGTTGGGCATGAATTGAAGATTAGAGGATTGAGAGATGATTTATTGAAATGTATAAGATCCTGAGAGGATTTGATAAGGTGGATGCTGAGAAGATTTTCCCCTTGTGGTAGAGAATAGAACTAGGAGGCACAGTTTAAAAATAAAGGGCTCTCCCATTTGAGACAGTGGTGAGAAGAATTTATTTTCTTCAGACAGACATGAACCTTAAAACAGTAAATGATTGGAGACTTGAAAAGCTAAGAACAATGTTGTCGCCCTAATCCTAACTCTAAACCTAAACCCTTTTTGAAATGATTGAAATCAATGAGAATGTGTTTGGTATGTTCCATCTTTTTAAGCAGCACAAACTTGAAACCTGAAAAAACTAAGAATGAGAATGTTCCCACCCTTCTAAACCCTAAATCCTTCTAAAAAGCTTTTGGAAAATGGGAATTTAACACCTGTGCAATATACTGGTGTGTTCCACAAGTCTGCGAGAAGTAGTGGGTTCATTGCCCACATTCTCTAGCTTGATTTTTAGGCAACATGGTGACACAATGGTTAGCACTGCTACCTCACAGCTCCAGGGACCTGGGTTCGATTCCTGGCTTGTGTCACTATCTGTGTGGAGTTTGCATGTTCTCCCCCTGTCTGCGTGGGTTTCCTCCCACAGTCAAAAGATGTGTGGATTAGGTTGACTCGCCATGTTAAATTGTCCCCTCATGTCCTGGGATGTGTATATTAGAGGGATTATATGGGGTTTCAGGGATAGGCCCTGGATGGGATTATTGTCAGAGCAGATTTAATAGGCCGAATGGCCTCCTTCTGCACTGTAAGGTTTCAATGGTTTATATGAAATCTGTAGAATTTGCTTTCCCAGAGTTGTGAAGGCTAAGTCATTGGATTTCTTCTTAAAGACTGAGTTAGATAGATTCTTCACTGACAAGAGAGTCAAAGGGCAAAGGAGGAAGATGGGTAAGTTGTGATCTTATCAAAAGGTGGAATAGGTTTGAAGGGCTGAATGGCCTGCATCTGGTCCTACTTTGTATGTTTGCATGAAGCATATCTTTATTTCTATCAGGAACTCATTTTATATTTAAATGTTTCTTGGTATATTTGCAAATAAGGAGTTATAAAGGAGAGGCTGGATAGACTGGGACACTTTTCCCTGCAGCATAGGAGGCTTAGGGGTGAACTCAGAGATCCATAAAATAATGAGAGGCACAGATAAGTTTGACGTCTTTTCCCAAAAATAGGGAGTCTAAAACTAGAGGGTACAGATTTATTGTGAGGGAGGAGTGATACAAAAAGGTGCAGAAAGGCAATTTTTTCACTCAGAGGTGGTGAGTGTCTGGAACAAGTTGCCAGAGGTAGTAGTTGGGGCGGGTATAATTCTGTCATTTAAAAAGCGTTTAGACAGTTACATGGCTAAGATGGGCATAGAGGGATATGGGTCAAATGTGGGCAGTTAGGGCTAGCATAAAACATAGAAACATAGTGGATAGAATCAGGAAGAAGCCATTCTCCAATTCAGTAGTCTAATCTTGCTTTCTCCCCAAAACCTTTGATCCCTTTCGCCCCAAGTGCTATATGCAGCCATCTCTTGAACACATTCAATGTTTAGGCATTAACTACTTTCCGTAGAAATGAATTCCACAGGCTCACCACTCTTTGGGTAAAAAAATGTCTCCTCATCTCCATCGTAAATAGTCTACCCTGTATCCTCAGACTGTGACCCCTGATTCTGGATTCCCCCAGCATCAGCGACATCCTCAATGCACCTACCCTGTCTAGTCCTGTTAGCATGTTATAAGTCACTATGAAATACCCCCTCATTTGTCTGAACTCCAGCAAAACAATCCTAACCTAGTCAATCTCTTCTCATGCATCAGTCCTGCCATCCCCAGAATCAACCTGGTAAACCTTTGCTGCATTCTCCTGAGAACAATAATATCTTTCCTCAGGAAAGGAGATCAAAATTGCACACAACACTCTAGGTGTAGCTTCATCAAGACCCTATATAATTGCACACAACACATCCCTGCTCCTGTACTCAAAACTTCTCGCAATGAAGGCCAATATCCCATTTGCTTTCTTTGCTTCCTGCTGCACTGCATGTTTACCCTCAGTGACTGATGCACAAGGACATGCAGGTCCAGTTGCACATTCCCCTCTCCCAATTTACAGCCACTCAGGTAGTAATCTGCCTTCTTGTTTTCCATCGTGAATAACTTCATATTTATCCAAATTATACTGCATCTGCCATTGATTTGTCCACTCACCCGACCTGTCCAGATCATTGTGAAGGATCGCTGCATCTCGTCACAGTTCACCCTCCCACCCAACTTGATATCATCTGCAAACATTGAGATGTTAGATTTTGTTCCCTCATTCAAATCATTAATATATATTGTGAACAGCTGGGGCCCCAGCACCAATCCCTGTGACACTCCACAAGTTACTGGCTTAGTGGTAAAAGCTATGCAGCATGGACGTGCTGTAAATCTCGATGACTCTAAATGCAGAGGCTTTGCTTTCAGCAGTGACTTCATTGACAATTCCAACATGATTGTTTCAGACTCATGAAAGTTTGGATCACCATAAATGTCGGCCTGGAATTTCTTTGAACTGAATTATACTGCTGTTACAACTTTGGACTTGCATCCACTGATTCAATTCCACTGTTCCGTATGGGCTTCGACAGTCTGTCTATTTCTATTTCCAAGTGATGCCATATTGGCCTGGAACTGAATTAAATGGGAGCTTGCAACTGAATAACATGGAAACCTCCCCCCTCCCCCCACCGCCGCCGCCGCCATGCAGCCTTTAAAATGCATATTCAGCCAGTACTCTTTGGCATCAGGCTAGGGTTAGTAAGTTTGTGCGAAAAGGAACAGTGTCTGCCTCTATTCATTTAAATATAGCATCAAAGGCAAGATCTGGCTTCCTGGGAACTAGCTTCAGAGAAGAGGCCAGCAGCTGCTCCACTGTCGCAAGCAAGCTTCCATGAGGGAAGTGCCACTTCAGTCCCAAGATTCTTTTATGTAGAGCAAACAACCACCTCCAGTAAAGCATTGAAGTATATTTATTCATCACAAGTAAGGCTTACATTGCAATGAAGTTATTGTGAAATTCCCCTAGTTGCCACACTCCAGCACCTGTTTGGTCAATACACCTAACCAGCATGTCTTTCAGACTGTGAGAGGAAACCACAGCACTGGAAGAAACCCACGCAGACATGGGGAGAACATGTAGACTCCACGCAGACAGTGGCCCAAGACAGGAATCAAACTCAGGTCCCTGGCGGTGTGAAGCAGCACTGCTGACCTTTGCACCACCATGTCACCAGTAATCCAGGGTCTCATGTGGCATTCAAGAGTAGAGTCAGGAGAATCAACATAAAATGACACAAGTGAGCATTCAGGGGAACAATTATATCAAGAAATAGTCGATTAGCATGTGGTTATTGTATGAAAGAAACATGTACAAACATCACCGTTTGTTAGACATAGAGACTGCAATCATATAGATACACTTGGGTGATATTGTCATCTTCACTCAGGCGAAGATGACTGGCACTGTCATGTCACGCAAAGAGAGTTGATGTCATTTAATCAGACTGGTGGTAATATGAGGAAATGTTCTTCTATCTGAAAGAGGGAGAGGAGTAACTAAAAGGTGTTAAAGGGGAATACATTAATGGTGACGTTTCTTGAGGCTAACGCTTGCAAAGTTTTCTTCATTCCATCCAGTGGTACTCCAGTTCTTCGATGATAATGCGATACAAGAGTATGGGAAATGCTAAACCAGCTCCTAAGCAGTTAAGTATCAGCTCGAACTCAGTGGAATGCACCCTTGTACTTGCATCAGGAGATTGTGAGTTCAGCAGTGGGATTTTCTGCCCTCCTTCCACCATAGCGATGTGTTTTCTGACAAAAAGACTCCTGGTCCCACCAATGTCTACAACGTTTTGCATTGTTCATCAGCTGCAATATAATAAAATCGCTGTGGGGAGGAGGGTCATGATCAATGGGACCTTATGATCCTGTTGGTGAAACAGCTAGAAAATTCAGCCCCAAGTCTCACTGACTGTGGTACAAAAATCTCGGCCAATGAGCAGTACTGAGGGTGTATTGCACTGTCCGAGGCATTCTTTCAGATGAGATATCAAACTAAAACTCTGCCTGTCTTCTCAGGCAAATATAAAGTTCCCGTGGTACTGTTTCGCAAAAGAGCAGTGAGTTGCACAGTGATTAGCACTGCCACCTCACAGCACCAGGAACTGAGTTCAATTTCCAGTTTGGGTCACTATCTTGCAGTCTGTACATTCTCTTTGTGTTTGGGTGCTCAGGTTTCCTTCCAGAGTCTGAAAGACGTGCTGGTTAGGTGCATTGGTCATGCTACATTCTCCCTCAGTACCCGAACAGATGCCAGTGTGGTGATTAGAGGATTTTTCACAATTACTTCATTGCAGTGTTAATGTAAGTCTACTTGTAACGTGTTACAAGTTAAAGTTGGTGTCCTAACCAACATTCATCCCTTAACATCATTTTTAAAATATCTAATTACTCGTTCATTGCTGTTTGTGGGACCTTACTGTGCTTTAAATTAGCTGCATCATTTCCTGCATCATATCAGAGGCAATACTTCCCTTTGGAACCCCCAATGGGTCGGGGGAGTTGAGGTGAAGATTCGCAATTTTCCTTCTGTGTCAGAAGCAAGTCTAGCTATTTATAGGCGGAATAGACTTCTAAATAGCACTTCTCAGCTGCACAGATCTGTGTGAGAAACTCCATTGTTCCACCTGTACATGTTGATCCTGGCATCTGCTGCTCCCTCAGTCTGACTTACACAAAGTAAATTAGCAGTTCCAGCCCAAGAAACTTGCAGCTGCTATTTCATTGGTTCTCTCTCTGATGTATGGAAACAATGCCTCTTGTATTCAAACACCAGAACATGAGGAAGCTCGAAGCAAGTATTTTTTTAAGATGCACTAGCAGAGGAAACAACACTGGTGATACAGTAGGGAGGCATGGTGGCATCGAGGTTAGCACTGCTACCTCATAGCATCAGGGACCTGGGTTCTATTCCCGGCTTGGGTCACTGTCTGTGTGGAGTCTGTGTGTTCTCCCCCTGTCTGCGCGGGTTTCCTCCAGGTGCTTCAGTTTCCTCCCATCGTCTGAAAGATGCGCTGGTTAGGTGCATTGGCCACACTGAATTCTCCATTAGTGTACCCGAACAGCTGCGACAGCACGGCAACTAGGGGATTTTTACAATGTTTTCATTGCAATGTTAATGCAAGTCTACTTGTGACACCAATAAATAAAGTTAAAGTTGGCATCCTAGCCAATATTCATCCCTTAACATCAAGGTGTTTCCTCCCACAGTCTGAAAGATATGCCGCTTAGGTGCATTGATCTGAAGAGGCACTGGAGTGTGGCGACTAGGGGAGACAGTAACTTCATTTCAGTGTTAATG
This sequence comes from Sphyrna mokarran, assembly GCA_024679065.1. Taxonomy (NCBI): domain Eukaryota; kingdom Metazoa; phylum Chordata; class Chondrichthyes; order Carcharhiniformes; family Carcharhinidae; genus Sphyrna; species Sphyrna mokarran. The sequence continues at coordinate 125,180,826 of JAGIQG010000003.1, read as the reverse complement.
TAAGCCTTACTTGTGACTAATAAATAAACTTTACTTTTTACTTTAACATCCAGCCCTCTAAAAGATTTCTTTCATTGTTTGCATACTACTTTGTGGAAAAATTTAACACTGTTGTCAATAAACAGAAGAGTAAATAAATGCATTCCATAATTTATCTGTTTGACAGGGAGAAACTAATCCTGTGGAAATAGCTATTCCTTTCTGATAAAATAAGAATAAGACAGCAAAACGTATTTAATGGTTGCTTGCTTTGTGCAGTGAAATCCTATTTGCCACAGTACTGCTTCATTACTGTAGGAATTTCACCACATCAAAAACGAGCTGTCATGAACCCGCTTTCCATCTATTTAATTTCCAATTAAATCTTGCAAGAAAAAAAACACTAAATGTCTCCCCATCTCCCACCTCAAAAATAATCAAGCAAATACTTCAGCAAATATAACTCTGTAATCCACATCATTGATGCCAAGTGCTCCACCTACGCTGTTAGCCCTGGTTTACTCAAGACAGCTGTGCAAGGAATGGAATAAGGAACTAAACAACCCCACACCCACCCCCAGGGTTGAGTTGACAAAGAACGGAGAGAATTGCTAGCTAACCGCTGGCTGTGTTTTACAGTCTGTACAAGGAATAGATCAACATTAACCCTGCTTACACACTGCAAAAGCCTGGCAGACCATGATTCAAAATAGAATGTGCTCCATTACTTTGCTGGAATAAGATGTAAGCATTTATATATATTGTGCTTCAATATGCGGTACTTTTCCCAATCTATCATGGTTTCTTTCCCACCTTTTAGTGATATCCTTCAATATGAGTTCTGGCTTCTCAATAAATATAATAAGAAGTCTCACAATACCAGGTCAAAGTTTAAGAAGTTTATTTGGTAGCAAAAGCCACTTGCTTTCGGAGTGCTGCTCCTTCATAAGGTGAGTGGTTACCCCAGTCCAATGCCGGCACCTCCACATCATAACTTCTCAATAAATATGCATGGATTATACCCAGAGTATTAAAACCTTTACAATGAATATATATCTGCATTTGAAAACTGCTTGACATATTCCATGGTCACAGAGGCTCACCTTGGCAATGTTATATCCCTGGTAGGAACATTAACCATTGGCATCATCCATTGGAAGTTCAAGAACATGCTGTCACTAATAGTTGGACCACATTAAGTCTGACAGAAGTTGTTCGTTGCACATCTGAATTTCTGATGTGCTCTCCTGCAGTTCACCTGGCCAGCAATTTGGCTTTATAAACACGTTCTCCTGTTTGACCTCAAAAGGAACATCACAACATAAAAAGAAGATAGATGTCATTCCTTGCTATCCACCCAGACACAGAGGTTTCCCTGCTCTGTCTTAAGTGGCTGCAGACATTTGTGCCAAGTTCGTGCTTCAGATTCCCTACAGCCTGAATCAAAATTAAATATAGGTAAATGTACAGAACACTCTGCAGCTTCTCCCCTCTCTCCATCAACTGGAAATTATCCATCCTTACTTCTTCTATCGCTCACCCTCCATCACACTATATATATAGGGTACAGATGGCACAATGATTCGTACTGCTGCCTCACAGATCCAGGGACCCAGGTTTGATTCCAGCCTTAAGTCACGGTCTGTGTGCATGTTCTCTCTGTGCATGCGTGCGTTTCCTCCAGGTGCTCCAGTTTCCTCCCACAGTGAAAAGACGTGCAGGTTGGGTGGATTGGCCATGCTAAATGTATGGGGCTACGGAAATGGGAGAGTGGGTGGGAGTTCTATGAATCCAACATATGAAAAGTAGTCAATTATGCAAATAAAGTCACTACATTAGATCTGGTAGCTACTGATCCTAAATTAGATAGAAATATAGGAACTAGAAGCAGGAATAGGCCATTCGACTCTTCACGCTTCCTCCATGGTTCATCTTATCATGGCTAATCATCGAACTCAACACCTGATCCCCGCTTCCTCCCATAGCCTTGATCCCTTTAGCCCCAAGAGCTATATCTAATTTCTTCTTGAAATCAGACAACGTAAGAACATAAGAAATAGGAGCAGGAGTATTATCCATCTAGCCCTTCAAGCCTGCCCCGCCATTCAATAAGATCATGGCTGATCTGAAGTGGATCAGTTCCACCTTCCTGCTTTCTCCCCGTAACCCTTAATTCTATTGTCTGTCAGAAACCTATCTACCCGTGACTTAAATATATTCAGCGAGGTAGCCTCCACTACTTCAATGGGCAGAGAATTCCAGAGACTCACCATCTTTTGGGTGAAGAAGTTCCTCCTCAACTCCAATTTAAACTGATTTTTGAGGCCTTATTTTGAGGCTGTAACCTCTAGTCCTGCTATCCTTTCTAAGTAGGAAGAATCTCTCTAACTCTACCCTATCTAGCCCTTTCATCATCTTATATATCTATATAAGATCCCCCCTCAGCCTTCTAACCTCCAATGAGTACAGACCCAGTCTATTCAATCTCTCCACACAGGCTAGCTCCCTCATCTCCAGTATCAGCCTAGTGAACCTTCTCTGCGCTTCCTCTAAGGCCAATATATCCTTTTGCAAATGCGGCAACCAAAACTGCACACTGCACTCCAGTTGCGGCCTCACCAGTGCAATCGCAGCAAGACCTCCTTGCTTTTATATTCTATCCCCCTCGCTATAAAGGCCAACATTCCATTCACCTTCTTGATCACCTGCTGCACCTGCAGACTGGGTTTTTGCAATTTGTGCACAACAACCCCAAGGTCCCTCTGCACTGTAGCACGCTGCAGCTTTTCGCTCTTGAAATTATAATCCCTCCTACTATTATTTCTACCAAAGTGGATAACCTGACATTTGCTAACATTATACTCCATCTGCAAGGTCCTCGCCCAATCACTCAGCCTATCCAGATCTCTTTGCAGACATTACGCATCTTCCACGCAATTTGCTTTCCCACTCATCTTCGTGTCATCAGCAAATTTCGTTACTCTACATTCAGCCCCCTCCTCCAGGTCATCTATGTAAATAGCCAACAGTTGAGGGCCCAGCACCAATCCCTGCAGCACTCCACTATTCACCAACTGCCAACCAGAACAACACCCATTGATTCCAACTCTCTGCTTCCTATTAGACAACCAATCCTCTACCCACACTAACACCTTACCCCAACTACATGCATCCTAACCTTTTACAGCAACCTTTTATGAGGCACCTTATCAAACGCCTTCTGGAAATCTAAGAAGGTGTTTGAACATTTTGGCCTTAACTACATTCCACACATTCACCACCCTCTGGGTTACCCTTTACCTTCAAACTATGCCTCTAGTTCTGGACTCCCCCATCATTGGGAACATTCTTACTGAGTCTATCCTGTTAGAATTTTATAAGTTTTTATGAGATCCCCTCTCACTCGTCTAAATTCCAGTAAATATAATCCTAATCAACTTAATCTCTCCTCTGCCATTACAAGAATCAGCCTGGTAAACCTCCGCTGTACTCCCTCTACAGCAAGGACATCTTCCTCAGATAAGGACACCAAAACCCTATACAGTACTCCAGGTGTGGCCTCACGAGTGCCACACTTGCAGCAGAACATCTCTATCCCTACATTCAAATCCTCTCGCTATGAAGGCTAACATGCCATTTGCAAGTAGTTGATAGATCTTAACATCTTCTGTATATAGCTAGAAGCAATTAATCAAAGTATTCTATCAAGGTTGTAAAGTTTGCTTAACTCCTTTTTCATGTATTTTCCACCTTTCTGAGAAAGCAGACCACAAATTTCCATGGGCCAAGATCCCTGGATTCGTGCCAAGACCATGTCCATCAAGATCTCCTGTACTTACCTCGTCATACAAAGCCAGGGCAGTAAGAAATCCCTTATCTTAATACCTACCCATGGTGGGTGCCTTCACCATTAGAGACATATTTCATGCAACCGCCATCCCTGGAAACTGAGAAGTTCCCCAATATGCTTTGCCCTACTCTGCCATCTTCCTGTGCGCCACCCTCCCACCCCCAATTAGAAGGTGCTATCACAAATTAAAAGCTGCTATCCTCAAATAGTGATTTATTCAGCAAATTACATTTCACATGACAAATAAAACTTTAAACTTTGAAATATTTCCATAATTTAGCTGGTGTCTTACAGAACAAATGACCAGGACATTAAATGATTACTTGAATAGAAACGATGTGCAGTAGAATGGGCAAAAGACAGGAGAATAGCACTAAGCTATATTTGTTTGAAGACCTGGTGCAGACATGATGGGTTCTTAGTGAAAGGATACACAAGCTTGAAAATGGTTAAAATGATGGCAGCAAACTCTAGAAAGACCATACCATTACTCTGATTTGGTAGAGGTCATGAGCAAAAGCCCTGAATTCAAACATGCCTATTTAAGCAAAACCTTTTAGTAACACTAATTATCATGTTAGAGATAATTGGTTAAAAAAATGCAAATTAGTGTCAATTTTTTTCAATTTAATAACTGTTGGTCCTCATTGTAAAACCCCACATCTTAAAGATATTGCGCAGTTGAGGTGTTTAATACAGTGCTTAAAGAACCGTTTTAAAATAAATTGTAACCCAGGGTATAATTTTTGTTCGGAAACCTGAATTTTATCCCTGAGACATGAAGGAAGCAAATTTTGAAGCAACATTTAGAAAGGAAATGTTGGTTAAATACAGAAACAGGTTTGTATGCCTTAGCTGAATGTGGCACCAACAAAAGCAGGCATTAAATACAAATCGCAGAACTGTTACTGCACAGGGGGCTATTTGGCCCATCATGTCTGCGCTGGCTCTCCAAGCGAGCATCTTGATTTAGTGCCATTCTCCTTGCCTTTCCCCACACTCCTGCACGTTGTTTCAATGCAAGTAATCATCTAACGTCCTCTTGAATGCCTCCGTTGACCTTGTCCCCTCCACACGCCCAGGCTGTGCGTTCCAAACCCCAAGCATTCGTTGTGTGAAAAAGTTATTTTCTCACATTGCATTTGCTTCTTTTGCAAATCACTTTAAATTTGTGCCCTCTCGTTCTTGATCCTTTTACAAAGGGGATACAGTTTCTCCCTATCTACTCTGTTCAGCCTCCACATGACATGTGAGTTATTGTTGCCTGAGAAAATGCCTATTTTTTCGAAACATTCCACTCTTTTGGTATTATGGTGGCAGGATTCTGAGCCTTCGAAGGGAGTTATGTGCACTCTGACATTGGGTGCATTCAGCAATAATGTCAAACGTTTCCAGTGCAATCCTGGTGAATGGAGATAAGATTAATTTTTATACAAAAAAATAATTCTACACAATAGGATTCTGGCCGCTATTTGGAATGAAAGTTGGCAATCAAATTCACAGCTGGAGGCAATCAGGCATCATTTACGTGCCAAAGTGACATGATGGCAGCAATTAGGAACCAATCACAGACTTTCTCTGCAACACTTCCCTCGCAATGGCATGACCATTCACACACCAACGACTGTAATTGTTACAATGCTGCATATCAAAGCTTACACGCTACTGTTTGTCTGCCCTATCAGAGTGCCTCATTGCTGTTTGACTAACACGGCAGGGGTAAGAACAGGATAGAATATGGAGGGAGGGGGTAGCACCAACGACCAAAGCAACTTGGCCACTTCACCTGAAATGGAGGAAAGCTACTTTTGCAAACCTAGAACCAATGAAACAATAATCTCTTAACCTCCCAAACTAGCTGAGTTTCATACCTGCATTTTCCTCATACTCAGTTTTATTTTCACCTAGCCAAGTCAATGAACTGCATACTACTTGCCTGCAGGCATTTACTACCTGCCCTTCCTGTGTAGTTTTGTTGAACTGAATCTTACTTATGTGATCACATGAAAATGTTATCTAACTATTGTCAATTACAACATACAAGTTGTAAAGTATATCCACTATTCCTGCATTAATTGTCTCTTCATTAATTATTCTATTGTCTCCTGTGTCAGCATTTGTTAACTCCCCTTAATGTGGTGTTTGCTATTTGCAATATTGTGTGCCTCCTTGCTGTGAATTACAACTTCCCTATGTTTCACCTGGTAAAATATATAGATTTCAAACAACACTATTTACCATCTCTGGCAGTTACTCTATTTGCTGTGAAATCTATCCTCTCCACATTCCACTTCATTCAGTTCATTATCTTGATGAGATGCAGTCAGTTTATTTTTACCACTTCATTGCTACAAGGGGCGGCACAGTGGGTATTACAGCTGCCTCACAGCGCCAGGGACCCAGGGTTTGATTCTGGCCTCAGGTCACTGTCTGTGTTGAGTTTGCACATTCTCCCCGTGTCTACATGGGTTTCTTCCAGGTGCTCCGGTTTCCTCCCACAATTCAGAGATGTGGGGTTATGTGGAATGACCTCACCAAAATATTGCCTCTTAGTGTCAGGAGGGTTAGCAGGGTAAATACATGGGGTTGCGGGATTAGGACCTGGGTTGGATTGTTTTCGGAACAGGTGTGATGGGCTGAATGGCCTCCTTCTGTACTGCAGGGGTCCTAGGATTCTACACGTGCACAGCCACATTTATCACATGCTCAAAGTGAGTTGCATCCAATTCAAGTGTGCAGGTTTACAATTACCTTACAATAAAAAGTGACCAGTGCTGGAAAAGAAAACATCTCTTTCAGGTAATCAAACCCGTAAGTCGGCATTCATCACTTCCTTGTGCATAAAGCCTGTTCATCGGGTCTCAATGGCCCCTCTCACGGCCATGGTGAGACATATCAACCTTGGTGTGCTGGTATTTACCACCATCTGGTGGTGACATGTGCCCACTCCACGTGTGGCATTTACTGCCTGCTGCTGGTTATGTACCCAGTATCCACATGCCAGCACTGACTGTCTCTTGCTAATGACACACTCCCCCCATCCTATATGATGGAGCTTACCACCTTCTAGTGGTGACTGGTACTCAGTCCACAGGCTAGTACTTGCCACCTTCCACATTGTGTTAGCCAATATTTACATCATTGGAGTGGCCCTCGCTTTCTCAGTGACAACAAACAGGTTGCAATTTTAGAAAGAAACTCGGTTATTAATTTGGGGGCACACTAAAGAGATAAGCATGAAGAGGGATGTGGTGGTGGGGAGGCGGGGTGGGGGGGGGGGGTTGCTGATCCCAGTGGGTGAATAGAATTTGTAGTATTATTTTAGAAAGGAGTTTTGGGTGCTGCCTTTCTGGACTCACTGAGTGGGGGGGGGGGGAGAGATAGGGTTGTTGTGGTGCCTGTGACACAAATAAATGTCAACAAGGCTGAGCGGGGCGGCACCGGCGGCACTGCTGGACACCCCCGGCGGGAGCCCACTCCCTTTGGAAACACACGTTCAAACCCAACCCGCACGCAGCTAAACATCTGAAAATAAACCTCAGCAAACTGAAACCTGACCCATCGCCCCGACAGGGGTTTTAATCGAATCCGTCACAAAGTTGAGTACTTTTCTAAAAAATATGTATTCCGATCGTCGCCTCTCCTATTGTTCTGGGGAAAATGTGATTTGAAAAAGCGAGACGGGTGAGCTTCTCAACTTTGGTCGCCCGAGGCTGGGAGGCTGTTGGCAACTGAGGGGAGGAGGCAGCCCCTTCCCGCCCTCTGCCCATCTCCATCGCCCCCCCCCCCCCGACTCCCTCCCTCACACACTCCCTCACTCATTTACACACTCACTCTCTCTCTCCCTCATTCACTCCTTCATTTCACTCCACACACATTCCCTCACTTATTTACACACTCACTCCCTCTCCCTCATCCACCCCCTCACATTTCACTCCCTCACACACACTCACTCCCTCCCTCACACATACTCTCACTCATTTACACTCACTCCCTCTTTCTCCCTCATCCATATCGTCCCTCATTTCACTCCCTCACACACACTCACTCCCTCCCTTACACGCACACTCAATCCCTCATTCCATTCCCTCATCCACTCCCTCCTTCCACACACACTCACTCCCTCACACTCCCTCCCTCATCCACTCCTTCCCTCACTCACTCATTCATTCCCTCACTCATTCCATCCCCTCATTCCCCTCCCTCCCACATTCCTTCATTCCACTCCCTCATTCCTTCACTTCCTCCCTCATTCCACTCCCTCAGTCCCTCCCTCCCTCTCTCACCTGCAGGACACGGTGATCTCGATCTTGGTGGCGGGGACGATGGCTTGAAGCGGGTCGAAGTCTCCGATAGATGCCATTCTGCCTGCTTGTTGCTCTCTCTCTCTCTGTGACTCCTTCACTAACTCTCTCTCTCTCGCTCTCTCTCACATCCAGCCACATGACATCACAGGCATGAGCACCCTCTCAATAATTTCGTACCAAACCTCTGCTTGTTTTTACAGTAAATAACTTCACAGAGAGGAATCCTCCTTTTGAAACATTGATTTCCTCAGCCAGTTAAGGTGTAGCGGAATTACTGAATGTGTTGAAGTGCGTGTTTACATAATTCCCCTTCCCAAGTCTTTATCAATTCGCATTTATATCTCTTTCCCCCCTCACTAACCAATATTGGAAATTCCATTCGCGCCACATTATTATTTTTTAGTCCATGTAATTTAACCTCACACAGCGTGTTCAGCAATTTTCCAGTTTATGCTCTCGACGGGGGGGTTGCGCGAAATCAAAGAATTGCTTCTACAATACAAGTGTGTTCTTGGTCTTGTGTGTGAAGAAAATGTGTTACAGGTTAGTCACATATCCGGGGCACTTCATTTAGCCGCTATATTACTGTGCGCCGCTAATAGAGGGGACAGGAACCGGGGGGCAAGATGTGAGGTGTCATTTTCTCTCAAAAAATATCACAAATAACACGGGTGAACCGAGCATATTTCACATCTGATCCGAGGACTGGGACTGTTGCTTTTAACTCACTGTTTAACACAGCATATAGGAAACAAAGGGACACTTGTTGAAGCGAATTTTGCTACTGCGTTGCTGCTGTGAGGGAGACTAGTGTCGGCACGGTGGTTTTTAGCACTGTTGTCTCACAGCACCCAGGGACCCGGGTTCGATTCCTGACTTGGGTCACTGTCTGGGTAGAGTTTGCACATTCTCCCCGTGTCTATGTAGGTTTCCTCCAGGTGCTCCGGTTTCCTCCTGCAGTCCGAAAGACGTGAGGGTTAGGTAGATTGGTCGTGCTAAATTGCCCCTTAGTGTTAGTAGGACTAGCTAGGATAAATGCATGGGGTTTTGGTGGTAGATCCTGGATGAGATTGTGGTCAGAGTGTTCTTCTGCACTCTAAATGGCCTCCTTCTGCACTGTAGTATTCTATGTATCTGTACAAGGAACACATTATATATACATTGTTAGTCTCTCTGTGAGGAAGATCAGTGTATCCGTACTGAGAGCACCCGTGTGTCACTATTCTAGTCCTGGGTGTAGCTTGGGGAAAAAGGTTTCTTCCTAGCATGGAAGCATAAAAGTTTATAATTGATTTTACTGGTGTCACAAGTAGGCTTACTTGTAGGATTCATTCACCCTGGGCAATTGATACAATTTTATGACTTCTTTATGAAGCATCATTTAAAATAAGCATTTAGAGAAAATGAAGGAGATTAAGTTTCTGGTAATCAAAACCTTGTACAGCATTCAAACAGCATCTGAACATCAACTAACTGAAACATACATGTTATCAACAACATAGCTTTTTGGTTGTCAGCGTTTTTAAAGAGCTGGGCACAAGCAGTCTTTAGCTGCATAAACAATTGGCATTGGTGACCATAAAACACTGCTGTTTACCTATGAGAAAGCCTGTTTATCTTTATACTTTCAAGGAATGTAGCCAATTTCTAAGCTAAATCCAGAATTCCAAACTGAGTTTTAAAATGTGGCCAAGTTAGTTACATTAGGCATTAAAATGAAGCCTTTTAATCAGGCAAACCATACAGAGGATCCCAAAACACTGTAATAAAGTTATTGTGAAAATCTCCTAGAGACCACACTCCGGTGCCGGTTGTGGTACACAGAGAGAATTTAGCACAGCCAATACACCTAATGTCTTTCAGGGTGTGGGAGGAAACCAGAGCAGCTGGAGGAAACACACACAGACATGGGCAGACTCCACACAGCCAGTGTCCCAAGCTAGGAATTGAACCCAGGTCCCTCGTGTTGAGGCAGCAGTGCTAACCACTGTGCCATACAAAGTGGGGTCAGAATCAGTGGAGGATATACAGAAGTGATCAGAGGTGGCATGGTCTGTAGTTGGAGACAAGTGGAGAGGCCACAAGGAATGACCAGGTTCAGGTGATGGCAATGAATGTGGTTTTGCGATTTTGTGTGCAGGGAGAGATTGATGGAGAGCTGGAAGACAGAGAGAGGGAAAGAGTGATGTTAAACTCATGGAGGATGAGAAGTTGCTTGGTTTAAATGCTAAGGGAGAACAGCAACAAGGATAGGTTAGAAAGATGGAACAAAATGATGTGTTCTAGAGAGGAGAAGATGCCAAGGGAATAGAGAAAGAGACTGGTGAGAGTAGATGATAAGAATAACACCACAGTTTTAACACAGCAGTTGGTGGAAGACCTGGGCTTTGATAAGATGAAAGATGTCCTCATTCCAGGAGCCAAGTTATTAAAGATTATAAAGTCAAAGCAATTATCCACAGCCAGGTCTTGGATAAAGAGATCTTTGTTCACAAGTAAATAGACATTCTAGAAAGGGGCAATGGTCAGTAATCTGCTGGACAGAAGGTTGACATGGTTAGCCTTCAGTGACTGTGTTGGGTGGAATGATCAGCAACAGGGTAGGATAGGGTGATTGAGTTTGCTGCTTTAAGGAGTCAGTGATGATTTCCTTGATGGGTTCCTTGGGGAGAATAGGAGTACCATGAGCGATCTGTGAGGCAGTTCAATCAGGAGTAGGTACACTGTTGGTGTGCCAGCAAGGGAAATCAGTGTATATCAGTGCGGGGGTAGGGAGTGTTGATGAGTCTATGAAGGAGATCAGTATATCAATACAGAGACTCCATAATTTAAGTGGAGGATGAGAAAAGGCTGTTTGGATTACAAAAGCTTTTTTTTAGCACTCTAATTCACCAAGTACTTAATTGCATTTTGATCACCTCCGATGATTAACTTCATTATCTTATCTGGTAGATTATTCAAAACATTGTCACCTTTAGGGAGAAGGTACCTTCCTAACATGTATTTAAGAATTTGAATTTGGTTTTCAAAAGAAACCTAGAAATAAAAAGCTGGTAACACTAAAATTGAGCATGATGCTGCCAGATTGCTGGAAATCTAATGTGTTACTAATGTACTTTGGAGGGTGGAAACTGTCCTTGTGGCCTGAACTGTGTGAGACTCCAAATCCACTGTAACATGGTTGACTCTCAACTGCGCTCCAAAGTGACCTAGCAAGCCACTCAATTATATTGCCACCTTCTCAGCCTAGCCAGCAACACCCACATGCGGAGGATAAATGGAATTAGAAAAAAAAGTTGTTCGCAGTGCTCCAAATATAGTGCAAATAGCATTAACAAGCCTTAACATAAATTCAGCAAACCTGTACTTCGCTAACCTGAATAGCTCAACATTTGGGAGCTGCCCTGCACTCTCGGCAGCACAGTAGTTAGCACTGCTGCCTCACACCGCCAGGGACCTGGGTTTGATTCTTCGCTTGGGTTACTAAAGCTGGGGGTGCTAACCAATGTGCCACCATACTATTATGTTGCTCTGTGATTTGTTAGCCACATCCTTTCTTCCTATTGCTCACTTTTGTGGTGTCAACTCTAACTTAATGAAGTTTAAATGATTTCTCTGTCCATGTAATTTAAGTAAATAACAAGAGGAGTACAATCTCTAAATGAGCCTGCATGTTCTCCTCATGTCTACATGGGTTTCCTCTGGTAGTTCTGGTTTCCTCCCACAGTCTGAAAGATGTACTGGTTAGGTGTATTGGCCATGCTGAATTCTCCCTCAGTGTACCCGAACAGATGCCAGAATGCAGTGACTCAGGGTTTTCACAGAAACATTATTGCAATGTTAATGCAAGCCTACTTGGAACAAATAAATAAATTTACTTACTCAATTTAAACTTTGCTCAGTGTTTTATGATTGCAAGTGAATGTTTCTCTGTTACTTTTGGATCACTTTCTAAGCTTCCTTGTGCTAATTTTACTCCCTTCAACCCTGGCTAATGGCAGTCTCTGTGTTAGAAGGTTGTGAATTCCAGCTGCACCTTGAGACTTAAGTACAAAATCAAAGCTAACTCTTTCAGTATTGAGGGAGTGAAACATTGCCAAAGATGCCATCTTTCAGAAGAGATATCAAGCTGAGAATCTGTCTATCCTCTTGGATAATGTAGAAGATCTCATGGCTTTGACAGAGCGCAGGGCAACTCTCAACAATATATATTGCTCAATATTTGAGCCTTAACTGACATCTTGAAATTCAATTATTATCTCATTGTTGTTTATGGAATCTAGCTTTCCATGCATTGATAGCTGTGCTTCCACATAATATAACAATGACAAGTCTTCAAGGAGTACTTGATTCAAGGTAAACTGCTTTAGGATCTCCTAAGGTCATGAAACACCCTATAGAAAAATGCAAGTTATTTTTCTTCATATCTACGTTGTTCCTTTTTTGTTTATTATACAATATTTTAATTTTCCATTTGTCTACCCAACTCATTTACATTCATAGAAATCCTACAGTGCAGAAGGCGGCCATTTAGCCCATCAAGTCTGCACCAACAGCAATCCACTTAGGCCTAACCCCATAACCCCACATATTTACACTGCTAACCTAGATAATCCTGGGACACTAAGGGACAATTTAGCATGGCCAATGCACCTAACCCATACATCTTTGAAGTGTACCGAAGCACCCGGAAGAAACCCATGCAGACATGGGGAGAATATGCAGATTCTGCATAGACAGTGATCCAAGTCGAGAATCGAACCCAGGTCCCTGGAGCTATGAGGCAGTAGTTATAACCACGGTGCCACTATGCCATTATGTTGCTCTGATTTGTTAGCCATATCCTTTCTCCCTATTGCTCTCTTTTGGGGCGTCAACTCGATCTTAACTAGTTTTAAACGATTTCTCTGTCTGTGTAATTTAAGTAAATAACAAGATGGTACAATCTCTAATCTTATAACTTTCTCAGTTTAAACCTTTTTATGGATATTCTAGAAGGAGAATGGATTAATCCTGGTGGGTTTGTAAAGAAGTTCAACATACAACTGCTAGGAACAGGGAGACAGTCATTGTGTTTGTAAAGGTGATCTTTTCTGGGAATAGGGAGAATCAATTCAGAAAATCTCCTTTGACCACAAGGTGATCCAGTAGGGGACTGCATGTAGTGTCCCCAAGGCCCTGAGGGAAAAGATGTTGGTGGATCCAGCCGGATGGTTCCCTGAGTAGAGTGTCAGAGTCATTTGGTAGAACGCATCATTATCGGAATTTTCAAACAATAACCAAGACCCAACTTGGCTGATGATGAGAAGGGCACTCCTGGTCAGATCCTTCATGCACACCCGACGTGTCTGTACCACTGCACACTGCCATCTAAGCAACTGCAGGGAGAAGAGATGGTCACACACCATGTGGAATCTGCCTTTGCAAAGAAGGTCTGAAGAGAGATGCAGTGGTATCTGTCAAGGTTCAACCTGAGTACCTCTATGACACAGATCTCTGTAATCTATGGGCTGTTGCCAGGAACACACATCGAGACAAACATCAACTGCTGCTAGAGGGTCAATCAACTCGATGAAAGGTGTTCTTTGGCCTGCCAATGCAAAGAAATGTCCTCAACTGAGTGTTACAGATTGGCACATTCCAAGTCCAGGACTACGTGCTGAGAGACACACTCAAGCTCAGGGCAGCTGCTGCCACAGCACAATGGGAAAAGGCCACTGTGTAAAGCCTTTCAATCAAGGCACAGGTAACCATGGAAAACCCTCTGACTGTATGCTTAATCCTAACCATATATAATTGTATTGAAGAACCACAGAGTGCTACATGACTAATGAATATAGCTTGGAAAGAATTGTACTCTCTGCAATGAAAATATTGAAATGTTTATAATGTCCTCATTACTGAATTGAAGCACCTTAGATTGCATCTTGATCTCTGGAAAAAATATGAATATCATTGCATGTTCCTGTTAATAACAATGTTTTTGTAATGTTTCTTTCAGAGATTTTATGAATAAAGTATATTTTTGCAAAAAATAAACCTTTCCTGGAAATTGCAAGCCTCCCAGCATCATCGGTATTGTCAATTGGACTCTCTGTTTTGTGTTCAATATTGGAGTGAAATCTCATGATCTTGTAGCACAGGATTTAAAGAATTTATATGCAGAATAAGCGACACTAGACCTGAAATCTAGTGGTCTAAACAAGAATGTAAGAGGACTTGTGCAGATGACGTAGAAGAAAATTGATGTATGTTATTCAAATTTAGGGGCAAAGCAGTAAATTTATCACTCCAGCCCAATATGTACAGGTCTTAATGCCATTGATAAATGCATGTATCCCATTTTTGTAGACTTCTAAGCAGAATATGTGCAGAGGGACATGATCATACAATTCGTACAGTGCAGAAGGAGGTCATTCACCCCATTGAGCCTGCACCAACACTCCAAAACAGCATCTCACCCAGACCCTCCCCTCCACCTTCACCCTATAACCCCACACATTTAGCATGGCCAATCCACCTGACTTGCACATCTTTAGACTGTGGGAAGAAATTGGAGCACTGAGAGGAAATTCATCCAGACACAGGGAGAACGTGCAGTCTCCACCAAAGGCTGGAATTGACTCACATCCCAGGTGCTGAGAAGCAGCAATGCTAACTACTGTGCCATCATGCTTACTGTTGAAAAACTTGATTCATTATAAGCAGGTCTGCTCCATAAGATTCTTCAGCTCCCTGCATCAAAAAGGTCAATATTAGGTTCCTGTTTCTCTTTTAAAATGCATTTTCTGTAGACAGAAGAGTACTCACTTCACAAATAATTATGCTCTTCCACCTTCACCTGTCATGGTGAGCTGCCTATTATGATGTGAAGACTGTTAATTTTTTAATTAATTCTTTCATGGGATGTTGACACTTGCTGCCTACTTTTAATTGTCTTTGAATTGAATGGCTTGCCAGGTCATTTGTGAGGGCAGTTGGGAGTCAACCACTTTGCTGTGGCTTTTTTAATTTGATTTGATTTGATTTATTATTGTCACATGTATTAGTATGCAGTGAAAAGTATTGATTCTTGCAAGCTATAAAGACAGAGCATACCATTCACAGGGAAGGAACAGAGAGAGTGCAGAATGTAATGTTATAGTCATAGCTAGAGTGTAGAGAAAGATCAACTTAATGTGAGGTAGGTCCATTCAAAAGTTTGAGAAAGATCAACTTAATGCGAGATAGGTCCATTTAAAATCTTGAGTCACATACAGGCCAGATCAGGTAAGGACAGCGAATTTCCTTCCCAAAAAGTCATTAGCGAACCAGATGGGTTTTATGACAAATTGTTTCATGATTTTCTTACTAAGGTTAGCTTTCAAATCCAGATTTATTAATTGGATTTAAATGCTATTAAAATTAGCATTTAAATAATGCTAATTTTAGGATGTGGGATTCGAACCCGTCCCCTCAGGATATTAGCCCCAGGCCTCTGGATGTCTATTTCAGTGCCATCACCATTGTGTACAGAAATCTGGAAAGAGGTGTTATAGACTTCCACAATTCATCATTGTTTCACTTTTCAAGAATCAGTGGAGATCTCCTATATATTGTGGGGAAAATTAAGGTATGCATCTTCCAAACAACCAGCAAAGACATCCTTCCAGAATCTTCTCACATTCTGAACACAGAGTCATATAGTCATACAATGCAGAAAAGGTCCTTTGATCTATAGAGTCTTTACTGACAAAACTACCAATAAAGGTGTGCTAATCCCATTTTCCTGCATTTGTCCCATATCCTTGAATATTCTGATATTTAAAGTGCTCATCCAACATGAAGCTCAAGGTGAAAATTTGGGCCAGCCTGAGACACAACAGCAACAAATGAGCCCAGCTAATTTCTATGTCCAAGGGTGATGCTCAGTCCAAGGGAAAAAAAGGGAGAACAGAAGAACAAAGAAAATTACAGCATAGGAACAGGTGCTTCGATCCTCCGAGCCTGCACTGACCAAGCTGCCCAACTGAACTAAAACCCCCTATCCTTCTAGCGACCATATCCCTCCATTCCCATCCTATTCATGTATTTGTTAAGATGCCGCTTAAAAATCACTATCGTATCCACTTCCACTATCTCCCTCGGCAGCGGGTTCCAGGCAGCCACCACCCTCTGTGTACAAAAAATTCCCTTGCACATCTTCATTGAATCTTCCTTCCTTATCTAGAACTTGAACCCCCTTGTAATTTTCATTTCTCAAAATGTTTCCAGATGTTCACCCTATCTATACCCCTCAATCATAGGACCATAAGACATAGGAGCAAAATTAGGCCAATCTGCTCCACCATTGCTTAACCTAATTTTCTGTGGAATTGATAAGACATCAACACGAAGTGGTGAATGTGAGAAAAGGCATAAGAGCAGGAAAAGTGAAAAATAGGAATTGATAAAGGGGAAGAAGAGGAAAGAAATTTAAGATTGACCGACACTAGTGAGTTCTTGCTAAGAAATGCTGTTTTAAAGGAACAGGCAAATGCATGAACTTACAGTAAGAAACAGTTTGCAATTGTGAATTAGCTCAGTGGAAAGAGGGGCAAAGGTTTGGCTGCAGTGGTTTCACATGCCCCTGACCCAGCTGATTCTTTTCGACCAATTCACATCACAGCAAGAGAAAAAGAAGTAGCAGGGCAAACTGGAATTGGATAAATTTCCTGGCTGGATGGAGAGAGAAGTAACTTCATTTGAAGAAAATGTAACATGCAGTGGGGCAAGGGAAGCCTTCCACATGTACAGAATGCTGCTATCAGAAAGGACCACAAATGGTGAAAGAACTCCAGCATATCATCCAAACAAAATAAAAAAACTCTTTTGGGATCAGACACTAGGATTAAAGATCCCAGAAAGCAATGCTTACCTATTTAGTACAAGTAAGCTATATATTAATACTGCAACGAAGTTGCTGTGAAATTCCCCTAGTCACCACACTCTGGCACTTGTTCAAGTCAATGCATCTAACCAGCACATCTTTCCGAATATGGGAGGAAACCAGAGCACTCAAAGGAACTCCACACAGACAACAACCCAAACCAGGAATCAAAACCAGCTCCCAGCATGTGAAACAGTAGCACTGACCATTGTGCCAGCAGAGATATTTGGCTGCTACTTGTTCCAGGCGATGTGTTTGAAGATGTGTTTTTAACTAGAATGTAGGAATTGTTGTATGGAAGGATGCAGATAAGTAATTATTGTCACTTCAGTAAAAGATGAGCTGCCCATAGCTTTGGGCTAAAACAGATAATTGAAACGCTCTGTGAATAAGGAACAGATATGTGGCCATGTCTTATAAACTAGGTAAGGGCATGTTTCAGTGTGGAGAAATGACAACAAGACTGATCGGAGTATTATATTTGTATTGGGAATTGAATTGCAGTTTAAGATTCTGAACAAAATATTTACCCCTATACTGGAGTCCATTTGCTGAGGAATTAAGATAGCTAAGAACTCAGGTCCCAGTGATATAAAGAAGAAGATAAATGCACTCTTTCATGTTGATGTGATATTGAAGATATGGCACTATATATATCTACATGGTTCATAGGTTAGCAATTTTAGATTAACATTAATTAGCTTCACCTCAGGATTTCTGCTGAGTTCATCAAAACATTGAAATCTGAGGATGCTAAATCGTGATTCCAGCTTTCGCTACTCAACTATACGATGTGCACGTCCCTTGGAGTTTTGTAGCATGTCATAAAATATTGAACACTCATTATTACTATTAGTAGCTTCAACCTTTCTTTCTTCATTATTATCTGGGATGAAGCCGAGAAGCTAAAAGAACTTGATCATGCCTTTCCTGTAAGTCAGGGCTCTGAAAAGTTTTGTAATATTGTGGCCCTAATGTCTTCATGCAGAAAGCATTATTCCATATTCCAAGTCAATTAAATTTAATTTTTAATCCTATAAAACATTAATATCATGTAATATCCTATTAATATCATGTAACTGCATGGAGTTGCTATTTATTCAATAAGGTAAGGATTATTTGCCATGGAAGTGTATGGTTCATGCATAATCGCCAAGCAAGAAAAGATTAATCTATTGCAACTGCACATAATTTTCACTTATATTGAAGAATAAGGATTAAGCACGGTAACAGTATGAATATTTCCTACCTACAGTAAGGGTACATGTTACTGATGGGAGAAAAGGTCATATTCATTTGCCAGGATAAGATTAGTACACTAATGTAGTTATTTTATTTTTTTCATTTGGATTACATAGTTGTTGTTTATTCGATGAATCTACACACAGTTGCTGTTCCTTCAGCAGAATAAGCGTTATGCACAATGTAATTTATGCACAATGTAACTGTGTGGAAATCCCATTTATTCAGCTGGGTAAGGGTTACACACTATCTAACTGCATGGATTTCCTGTTTATTCAGCAGGGTAAGGGTGACCTATTATTTTTGTTCTCGGGGGGATTGCAGTATTGAATGACAACTCCTGTGAACAGGAAATAAATGAGCTACTAAGGAATCCATCCTCTGGAAAACAGCATCATTAACACAATTTTAAACAAAATAAAAGCTATTTGATTCTATGCCTATACCGATTACAGCAAGGTTATAAGGTCCTTAAGGTCAAGCACATTTGTTTTCATTCAGCAATGGACAGTCTAATAATGAAGATGTCGCAACAGAAATACAGCATTTAATATACAGATTACACAGCTCCACGCCAATCAGAGGCCAGCTTGTTAGTCTATGGTAATTTGCTTTAAGTAATTAACCTTACTCAGAATGCTCTCTCCTGCAATTTAATCCTGAGATTAACCTTTCCCAATCAAAATTTACTCTCTTTGACACGGGATGCAAATCACTCTAGATTCTTAACACTTACACACAACATTAAGAAGCAATAGATGACAGGTTGCTGAGTCAAAATCCACTTACACATCAGGGCATCAAACAGAGCCATTTACACACTGGAATACTGTGCCAGAAAACATTTACACACCATGGCACTGTCCCTGAACAACGAGACTTTTCATTATGCAGAAGTGGTTTCCCAGCATGTTCTACCTCTGCTTAAATGTGTGGAGGAAATTATGATGGTGAAATATCGATAGGTTTATTGACATTAAGTTTTAAAAAAAGTTGATGATACATTTACATTTTGGTGTAGTATCATGTATCTGGGAACATAAGAACTAGGAGCAGGAGTAGGCCATCTGGTCCCTCAAACCTGCTCCGACGTTCAAAAAGATCATGACTGATCTTTTCATGGACTCAGCTCCATTTATCCACGCACTCACCATAACCTTTAATTCTTTTAATGTTCAAAAACCTATCTATCTTTGCCTTAGAAACATTCAACAAGGCAGCCTCAAATGCTTCACCAGGCAGGTAATTCCACAGATTCACAACCTTTTGTGTGAAGAAGTTCTTCCTCAACTCAGTCCTAAATCTGCTTCCCCTCATTTTGAGGCCATGCCGTCTAGTTTCACTTGCCAGTGGAAACAGTCTCCATACTTCTATCTTATCTATTCCACTCATAATCTTATATGTTTCTGTAAGATTCCCCTCTCATTCTTCTGAATTCCAATGAGTATAGTCTTAGTCTACTCAGTCTCTCCTCGTAAACCCCACCCTCTCAATTGCAGAATCAACCTAGTGAATCTCCCCAGGGGACTCCCCTGTCTCCAATGACAGTTTATCCTTTCTCAGGTAAGGAGACCAAGACTGTACACAGTACTTCAGGTTTGTCCCAAGATGAGCTGAATGAAAATGGATGCAGATTATGTAATGGCCCTGGTTTACATGGATCTTCATAAATGATGAATAAGATATCATGGTAAAAAGAAGTGGCAGGAATGTAAATGTACAAAGATGTTTGGAGGGGGAAAGGGCAAAGGATAATAGGTCATTTCATGGACTATTTCAGATTTGCTGATGACACCAAACTGGGTGCGCACCTAAGTTGTGAGCAGGATGCAAGAGGGCTCCAAGGGGATTTGGACAGGCTAATTGAATGGGTTAGATTGCAGATGGAATATAATATGAATAAATGTGAAATTATTGACTTCAGTAGAAAAAAAAATCAGAAAGACAGAATATTTCTTAAATGATGAGAGGTTGGGAAGTGTGGATGTCCAAAGGGACCAGGATATCAATAGATATGATGGTAAAGAAAGAAAACTGAGTTCTTTGGTATTTAGGCGAATATAATATGTTAACAAGATAAAATTGAGTGCTAACATTTTAAGAACTTGAAGACACCTGTTAATATTGACACATCAATGTTAGGATGTCTTTGTGTCACAAATTGTTCGTGTTGCTAACACATCTCAACACACCTGAAGCAGGCATCGAAAACTGCATGAAAACATACCGAGATTAAGCAGGATTTATCGTTACTCTGAGGCATTTCTAAATTTAGTATTTTGTTTTAACCACATTTTAATTTTTAATGAATTTTATGCTCAACAGCTTGTGGATTCCCAGCGCTGGGAAATTAAAGACAATTCAGGTACACACCATCAGAATCAAGCGCTCGAAAGGTCAGGTGCAGGCTTGATATACATTCAAATGCTTTTATTCTGACTCAATAATAAGTATAATATCTTCCATTTATCATTTCAAGTCATCCTGCTGCTGTTCTGAATGAGATTACTGTGAAATGAGGAAGGCCTTCTTTTGCATTTTCAGCTGATTTCCATCGGGACCATGTTTTGCATTGATTCGTTCCGGGAGAGGCTTGCTGCATCCCAGCAGGTGTGGGTTGAGAGGTGAAAGACTGTCATCTAACCCACTGTGAAGCACACCATTTCAACTGCTCTGTCACTAGGCTGTCCTCACTGAGAGGACAGGCCTTTCTGAGCCTTTGCTAACTCTAAGCTCGGAACCGGCCAGAAGAAATACAAAGAGAATCTGGTCTGCATCAGCTCTTCCACGTGCGAGCGAGAGTATAACATCTTAATCTGAAATAGCAACAGAGCTTTCAGCACAGGTCCTCCTTAGCTGTAGTGAGGCTTCAATCTGAAAAAATATAACACTCAGAATACTCTTAAATCTGTCGGTAGAAAATAGATGCAAGAATAAAGCATTACTGTGGACAGAGCTGCTCAAACTCAATGAATGTGATCTCCCAATTGAGTTCCTTATTTTGTATCAGTACAAAGAAAGCAGCATCAGTGGCAAAAGTGTAATGTACTCAATATTTTGCCAGATAACTTTTTCGTATGTTGTACTTGTTACATTTCACAGTGAATGGAACATTTATTTCCAAAGATTACTGTCAGTGCAAATTATTTTTTTTCAAAAAATGAATTAAATTTGCATTTCTTCAGAATCTATAATCCCATTTCACAATAATTAATAATTAGGACTGAATCATTATTTTATTCAAAATGAAAATGTGGGGAATAATCCGCAGTTCTTGAAGCATTGTTGGAGAGAGGAGTAGAGCCAGATTGCTGACTTTGTGTCAGAAATTATTTATTAATATTTTTATTTCAGTTTGCCGACATCTGCTGTATTTTTGTGTTTATTATTTTCTCCACGTTGTCTGCTGTTTGGTACTTATTTTCAAACCTGAAAAAAAAACAACAGAATTACATCAATAACCCTGACAATGTTGACTCAATCACTACCCACTATTTAATCTAGTCTAATAACTGGCCCAATCTTCTCTAATAGCAAACCACAACTCCAAACCATTCCATTTACCAAACCTATTTGCTCCAGCTAGTGCTGACATTTATTTGTTGCAATCAACTTCACTCTTTTTGATATCTTTTGGTATTTTACTTATAATCAGAAAAGGCAATTCAAATGACATCCACTCATGGTCGCCATATGAGGGACAAAGCAGATCCAAGTTCACAAGACAAGACTTTCCTTCCCATTTTGGGCTTGATCAAACAAGATCTGACCTGACAGGACGAGACATTGCACCCCCATTCCAGGCTTGATCTAACACTCCACCCAAAAGGCTGAGATGGCTTTGAAAAAGTAAAGTCTCAGTTTAACCTTATTGGCTACCCTGATCCTTTACTCTACCCTTGCTTAGGCAGACCATAATCGCAGACTTCAGCGAAACGGGCTAGTCTCGTCTCTGCCTGACCACGGTTTCACCTTGCCTACACCAATCATCAATCCCGCTTTCTCCTAACTTAACACAGGAACCAATCGAAAGAATAACTCCTACTCCATCCAATCTAACTGCGAGGCAAATTAGATAAAAGTGGTATTCTAACTGCAGTTAGAAATGTATCTGAGTTGTGGTAGGTGATGTGGAGATTTAGACAAAGCTTTAAACAAAAGCAGACAACAAAAGAAAATAGCACCAAGATTTACATGGTATGCATAACAATACTATCAAAGTGAAAAGAATGGTTTCAGAAAGGGACAGGAAGAAGCCTAGAGAAAGGGCAGTGCAATAGCACAGCATCAGGGACATGGGTTCAATTCTGATCTTGGGTCACTGTCTGTGCAGAATCTGTATGTTCTTCCCATGTCTGCGTGGAATTCCTCCAGTTGCTCTGATTTTCTGCCACACTCCAAAGATGTGCAGGTTAGGCGGATTGGTGATGTTAAATGCCCATTAATATCAGGGAGACTAGGTAGGATAAATGCATGGCATTATGGGGATAAAGTCTGAGTGGGATTGTAGTTGGTGCAGATTTGATGGGTCAAATGGCCTCCTTCTGCACTGTAGGGATTCTATGAGAAATGAGCAGGTAGTGTATTTGATTCTGCACAGTTGGCATCAGTGTCTGTATTGCCAAAGCCAGGAGTGTGCACAAGAACTTAATGATATTGTTGCACCGTATTTTTAATTTAAAAAGGAGAAAACAGAAAGGCAAAGTTATGTATCATCAATGCTCCAGAAAACACAGCCTTTGTCCCAAATGAGCTAGATGGCATTCGAATTAAATTTATTTGATAAAGTATTTAGTATACATATGCATAGCTTTGTGCTTTACTCTATTTCTAACAAGGACAAAGCAAAAATGTTGACAGAATTGATTGCTCCCTTTTTCAGACACAAAGGTTGAGATTTGTGATTAGCCCATGTTCAGCCTTACTGAAAGCAACATGCATATAGACAGTATAAGGATGGCACTGTGAAACAGTGGCTAGCACAGTTGCCTCATAGTATCAGGGACCCGGGTTTGATTCCTGGCTTGGGTCACTGTCTGTGTGAAGCCTGCATGTTCTCCCCATGTATGTGTGGGTTTCTTCCGGGTGTTCTCATTTCGTCCCGCAGTCTGGTTAGGTGCAGTAGCCATGCTAAATTCTCCCTCCGTATACCCGAGCAGGTGCCAGAG
Source organism: Sphyrna mokarran (assembly GCA_024679065.1). Taxonomy (NCBI): domain Eukaryota; kingdom Metazoa; phylum Chordata; class Chondrichthyes; order Carcharhiniformes; family Carcharhinidae; genus Sphyrna; species Sphyrna mokarran. The sequence continues at coordinate 125,157,372 of JAGIQG010000003.1, read as the reverse complement.
TGTGGCAACTGAGGGATTTTCACAGTAACTTCATTGCAGTAGGCCTTCTTGTGACATTAATAAATAAACTTAAACCTCCCCATTTTCATGATTGCAATGTGCAGCCCAGCATTAAACGTATTTGAGACTGGCTGAACACTCAATGGACAGGCCAAAAGCAAGGACGATTATGGCCAGAATTTTACTGGCCGCCCTGATTCCAAGAGCGAGCAAGAATCAGAGAACGACATTCTCCATTGGCCTTGGGCAGGATCATATGAACTTTGGGCGGATACGTCAGCAAAATTCCACCCTGTGTCTCAGTTAATCTGTCCTTCTTAAAACGAAACTGTGCCAATTGTAAGAAGGCTCCTGCTGATTTGGTAAGTTCATGTTTTTAAGGTTTTACTTATTAGTCACATGTAACACTTACATTAACATTGCAATGTGAAATTTCCCTAGTTGCCATGCTCTGGTGCCTGTTCGGGTCAATGCACCTTAACCAACATATTTTTTGGGAGGAAACAGGAACACCTGGAGGAAACCCACACAGACATGGGAAAACGTACAAACTCCTACAGACAGTGACCGAAGCCGAGAATTGAACCTGGGTCCCTTGCACTGTGAGGCAGCAGTGCTAAGCATTGTGCCACCAAATCCTGAGCTTATTGATTCTGAAGGCTTTAGTTCAAGAGATCAAAGGGAGGAGAAAAGCAATGTTTCCACAGGAGATCCTCAAGGTAAGACCTAGAAGGGAACAGGAGCAGGTGGCCAAGGTGGTTAATTCTGGATATCTGCTCCCCAGGACATAATGCACAGGGAGTTCGATGACCTCACATAGTTGATCAAGATTACTGAATGTACCTTCATAGGACACATCCTATCCACTGCACCAACAAAACTTCTTGCTGCTGAATGCACCAATCCAATCACTCACCTTCTACAATCGGGAATCAGATCTAACATTCAGATACTCCATCCCACAAAACTTTCAATGCATCTCACTATACGTACAGACTTCCAACCACTCACCCATGGTAGGCACAGCAGCCAGGCACAATCAATGACATCCTTTCTCCTTTCTAGCATGGCAAGGTTGACAATAACAAAAGGGATTAGACCCAGAATTAGAGAGCATGTGTGTATCACCTAATTGCTCTGGAAGAGAAATGGGTCCAGCTGTGATAAAGTTCATTTGCATTCAGGGTGCTGATACGTTACTCCATTGTGCTCCTTCTCAATTCCCACCTTACCCTCATCTTGTTCTCTGGCATTAAGTACAAGTTGAAGATGGTGTGACTTTAGAAGTCTCACTTTCCACTCCTCTCTCCCCTTTCTTTTCCCCAACTCTCCCCTTCCACAAGCCTGCTTTTTTTTAATTTGATTTATTATTGTCCCATATATTAGTGTACAGTGAAAAGTATTGTATCTTTCGCGCTAAACAGACAAAACATACCATAGATAGAGAAGAAAGGAGAGAGTGCAGAATGTAGTATTAGGGTGGAGAGAAAGATCAACTTAGTGTGAGGTCCAACAAATGGCATCATTCAAAAGTCTGATGGCAACAGGGAAGAAGCTGTTCTTGAGTCAGTCAGTACTTGTCATCAGACTTTTGTTTCTTTTTCCCAAAGGAAGAGAATATGTCCTGAGTGCGTGGCATCCTTAATTATACTGGCTGCTTTTCCAAGGCAGTGGGAAACATAAACACAGTTAATGGACAGAAGGCTGGTTTGTGTGATGGACTTCGTTCATGACCGTTTGTAGCTAATTGCAGTCATACCAAGTTGTAATACAATCAGAAAGAATGCTTTTCATGGTGCATCTGTAGAAGTTGGTGAGTGTTGGAGCAGATATGTCAAATTTCCTTAGTCTCCCAAAAAAGTAGGGGCATTGTGGGCTTTCTTAACATTAGTGCATGCTTGGAGAGACCAGAGCAGGTTATTGGGTATTTGGACACCTAAAAAAGTGAAGTTCTCAACCACTTCTACTTTGTCCCCACTGATATAGACAGGGCGATGTTCTCCACCAAGCTTCCTGAAGTCAACGACTATCTCCTTCATTTTGTTGACATTGAGGGAGAGACTATTGCACGAATTCATCAGATTCTATATCTCTTTTCTGTACTGTGTTTTGTCGTTGTTTGAGAGCCGACCCATTATGATGGTTTCATTAGCAAATCTGGTTGGAGGGGAATTTGGCCAAGAGTTGTCACCAGCCGCAGGTGGAGGGGTTAAAAATGCACCAGATTTATAATGAAGAGACATGATCATTTTATCTGACAATCGTAACCACCTGCTCAAATACTGGCATAGCACACAGCTTAGAGAGCTGCATAGGATGAGTCACTGGGCACAACTGGACAACAGATGAGTGGCAGATGAAATTTAATGTGGAGAATTGTGAAGTGGTGCATTTTGTTAGAGACAATATTGAGTAGACAGTAACATTCTAAAAATGGAAGCAACATTAGAAGGACTGTGGGGTGAAGGGGGAGGCAATATAGGAACAAAAATCATTAAACATGGCAGGGCAGGTTGAGAAAGCAATTAATAAACTATATAGGATTGTGGGCTTTATAAATAGAGACAAAGAATGGAAACTACTGTTTCATTCTTATTTGGAATATTGTGTTCCGTTCTGATAACCACACTTTAGGGATGTGAAAGCATTAGAGAAAGTGCAGAAGAGATTCTCAAAAATGATCCCAAGGATGAGGAATGTCAGTTTCAAGGACATGTCGAGGCTGTCCTCCTTAAAGAAGGCTGAGAGATTTAATAGAGATATTTAAAAGACAGAATAGATAGAGAGAAATGAGTACCATTAGCGGAAGAATTGAGAGCCTCAGCGCACTGACATCAGGTGACTGGGGAAAAGAAGCAATAGCAACACGAGGAAAAACCTTTTTTTAAAACACAGTGCATGGTTAGGATATAGATTGCACTGCTTTGATGGCCATCAAAGCTAAGTGGGCAGCATGGTGGTACAGTGGTTTGTGCTACTGCTTCACATCGCCAGGGGCCTGGGTTCAATTCCTGGCTTTGGTCACTGTCTGTGTGAAGTTTGCACATTCTCCCTGTGTCTGCATGGGTTTCCTCTGGGTGCCTCCCACAGTCTGAAAGATGTGATGGTTAGGTTCATTCACCCAAACAGGCACTGGACTGCGGCGACTACAGGAATTTCACAGTAACTTCATTGCAGCGTTAATGTAAGCCTTACTTGTGACTAATAAATAAACTTTACTTTTACTTTAATTATTAGAAGAGAAAAAAATTGCAAGGTGATCAAAGAAAGATAGAATTATGGAACTCTACAGTGAAGAAAGAGGTCATTTGGCCCTTCGCGTTTGCACTGATCACAATTCCACCCAGGCTCTACCCCCATATCCCTACATATTTATCCTCTAATCCCTCTAGCTAACGTATGTCAGGATGCTAAGCGGCAGTGTTGGCATGGCCAATCAACCTAACCCACACGTCTTTGGACTGTGGGAGGAAACCGGAGCACCTGGAGGAAACCCATGCAGACATGAGGAGAATGTGCAAATGCCACACAGACAATGACTCAAGCCGGGAATGGAACCCAGGCCCTGGAGCTGTAAAGCAGCCGTACTAACCACTGTGCTACCGTGCCGCTCCAAAGTAGATGGCAAAGTAGGACCGAGTGTACCGACACTGCAGAGATTGCAGGGATTCAGGAACATGACTTACCTCCACCTTCTCAAGGTCTATTATGGATGGGCAATAAAGGCTGGCCTAACCAGTGACACCCATATCGTGTGAAATAATAAGTAAAGGTAGCTATTCTACAGAGAGTTAGCATAGTCACAAGGGCAGCACCGTGACACAGTGGTTAACATTCCTGCCTCATAGTGCCAAGGACCCGATTCGACCCGGCTTCGATTCCCAGCTTCGGTACTGTGTGGAGTTTGTACATTCTCTATGTCTACATTTGTTTCCTCCGGGTGCTCTGGTTTCCTCCCACAGTCCAAAAGACATACTGGTTACGTGCACTGGCCATGCTAAATTGCCCCTCAGCGTACCCGAACAGGAACTGGAGTGTGGCAACTAGGGGATTTTCACAGTAACTTCATTGTTAATACTTGTGACATTAATAAATTGTCTTTAAACACCAGGCTGAGATAGCCATTTGATGATTCTACAATTCTGGCAATCAATGCTATAGAGCACAAATTAAGGCAGCAAGACATCAGCTCAGGCTGGAAATGAACTTGCAATGGGACAGTGAGGACCAGTTGTTGTGGTTTACGTCAGCACCAACAACAGAGGTAGAACCAGAAAAAAGGTTCTGTATAGGGACTGGGGAGTTAAGCATTAAATTGAAAAACAAAACTTGGCTTATTATTGAACTACATGCAATTTGATATGGGGCAAATATAGTTAGAGAAATGAATGTGTGGCTCAAAGACTGGTGAGAGAGAAGTGGGTTCCAGCAAGCTGTAAACTAGGGAAGCAGAGAAGGTTTTAAACTAAATAGTGAACAGCTATGCTTGTATCCACTGGAGTTTAGAAAAGCAAGAGCCAACTTGATTGAGACATACAAAACCCTGAGGGGTGATGACAGGGTGAATGTGAAGAGCATATCACTAAGAGATATTATATAACTAATATTGCCCATCCTTAGAACCATTCTCGGGGATCTTTTCTGCCCTCTCTCCATGAATTCGCAACATTTCCTAAAACATGGAGCCCAAAACTGGACACAATATTCCAGTTGAGACTAAGCCAGTGTTTGGTACTGCAATTGGGAGTAACAGTAACAGAAAAGATGGGGGACTCATCTTTTTGGTTCTAATAGTCATAAAACTTACTTAGTGATTACTTAGTAAGATTACTCACCAGGTGGAAAAGAATAAGAGATAGTACCTCTGTGTTGTGAACAGGCTTGGAGAATCCATCTTTATGGGTCCCCATTATGCAAGGATTAATGGAAGAAGACTGACATTGAAAGCAGCAGCAGCAGTTGGACAACATTAAAGACTGCCTTAAATGTTGCTATGATCAGCAAGATTGAAAGACTATGGTCACCTATGCCACAGAGACTGGTATTACACAGCGACATATGAGAATTGAGCTCAAGGTTAATTTGCATTATATGATATGGTTGGCTGGAGTATTATTTTTGTCAATAACAAGCATTATTATTATAACAAGAATTATTTCTCTGTAGTTTGATTAATCTGTATATTTGACTTATCCAGCAATAAGAAGTAGAAGATATAAATAAACAAAAAAACTCATAGCTAGTCCTTTTGCCAAAAAGCCCAATTGAAAATATTTTTCCATTGTTTTCTCATGAATTCTGCTGCATATAAATTTGAACCAATTGCTTAAAATAAGTCACTCTTCAGTTGGTATCAAATACCCACAGTTAAGTAAAATATCAGCACATCTACATTCTCAATTTAAAGGAAAATTGTATTTTGGCCTGAGGAAGCAAATAAAAGACATGCATCACCAATTCATAGCTCGTCTGAATGCAAGAAAAATCTTCTGAAAGATTCAGTATCAGTGGATGTGAAGTGGTGCGCAAGGTGGTGGGGGTAAAATGTTCGGCTGATGGATCTCTTCAATGTTTCAACTAACAACAAGAAGCCATTATATTTTTATTCCATATCTATTTTGCGAAAGATTTGAGCACACAGTGTAGAGATATTCAGGATGCAGATCAGCCTTTTATTTATAATCATTGAAGTGGGGAGAGAAAATAGAATTCATCTAGATTTTTAAAACTGTTCACATTTTTTATTCACTTAGGTACCATTCCTTTGTGCCTGAATGAAGTGGGAATCATCAGGTTACTTCTTCAAAACCTTCAGTATCTTCTACTTTTCAAAATTTGAATAAATGCGAACACTATATTTATATTTAAATCAATTGAATCATAGAAAGCTACAGCACAAAGGGAAACCACTCAGCCTTCCATATCTATGCTGGCTCTTAAAAACAGATGTTGTACTTAGACCCATTTCTCTGCATTTTGCCCTTAATGCTTTTTTCTCCTTTAAATTCCAGACTCTAAGAGGGTGGTGGTTGGCATATGACATTGTGTTATATGACTGCATGCCATTGTAATATGGTGCCTGGCAGAGGAAGGGATAACATGGGATTGGAAAGTAGCATTGTCCATGGTGTGATGTACAGAGTCACATGGTAAGGAAGAACACTGAAAATAGTTTGCATGGAGCAGCAGTACACAAGTCTCAAGATCTCACTATTAAGACACCACAAATAAACCCCTAATGCAACACAGTGCTTAGCAGTGGAGTTCCATTGCATTGGTCCGTGATTGGGCTTGACAAAGTACTGTAGTAGCTTGCCATTGGCTTTTGCAGTACGGTTGAGTGTCTGCCATCAAGCATATTGGAAGGTTCTACAGGCTAATAATCAACCTGTTTTATCATGTTATGAATGCATCTTGCATGGTCTCACCATGGAGTGGGACTTGAACCTAAAGCTTCTGGCCCAGAGTTACATCACAACCATTGTACGATAAGACCTCACTAAACACTATATAACTGACTAAAAAGCAATTTCAGTCATTCTTTCTGGAGTTACTTTTTTGATATTTATATCCTAAAACATTATAATCTTTTGACCTTCTCCTTTCTCCCCCTTCCATTCCTCTAAGAGAGTATATCATTGTCTATTGGTGCAGACGTGATGGCCAAATGACCTCCTTCTGTGCTGTAACAATTCTGTGACTGTTGTTTCCTCTTGCAATAAAATGTGAGAACACTTTGTTATTAGTTCATACAAACAAGACACACAGTGTAAAAAAAAGCCCAGTTTCTCCCTTTGGCCTGCCCCATTCAGTCAAACCTTTAAAGTTCCCCAGACCTATTCCAAACCAGATCATCTCCTGGTGGAAACAAAAGAAAAAAAATTAAAGAAAACTCTAGGCCAATGTAGGGAAACAAAATCTGGAAAATTCGTGCCTAACCCCTGAAGGCAGTCAGAATGAATTTCCAGGGATACCATCATAAAGAGATCATCCAATAATGTTTTAATCACAGCAATATAAGCCTCCTGTACAATCTTCTCCTGCTCCTTTTAAAGCATTTACAAGAAATCAGCACTTGCTTCAGTGCCCGCATCATATTCTAAAGGTCTACAATCCAAGCAGTAAAAACCTCCTGACACCTAACCTAGTTTTGTGTTTGTGATTTACATGTGTGCCTCCTTGTTCTCCTTATTAAATATCTTATCCACATGGACACAGCGTAGTCATAGAATCCCGACAGTGCAGGAGAGACCATTCAGCCCATCTGTACCAACTCTCTAATGGGGTAACTTATCCAGGCTCTCTCCCTCACCCTATTCCTGTAACCTTACACATTTACCATGGTTAATCCATCTAACCTTGGGACACTAAAGTAGGAGTAAAGTAGTTTATTTATTAATCACAAAGTAGACTTACATTAACACTGTAATGAAATTACTGCGAAAATAAGGATCGGTTTAGTATGCAAATCCACCTAACCTTCACATCTTTGGAGCGTGGGAGGAAATCAAAGCACCTGGAGGAAATCCAAGCAGACATAGGGAGAATGTACAAACTCCACACAGACAGTCACCCAAGGCTGGAATTGAACTCAGGTCTCTGGCACTGTAAGGCAACAGTACTGATTACTATGTGCCTTCATTATTTTAAATACCTTTAACTCAGATATCAGAGGGACATATTTTAGACAGAGGGTGATGGGGGCCAGGAATGCATTGCCAAGCTGAGTGGTGAAGGTGGACACGCTGGGATCGTTTAAGACTTATTTGGAGGGCCGAATGGCCTGTTTCCTGTACTGTATTGTTTTTTATGCCTTAATCAAATCACATTGAAGTCATAGAACATAGAACAATACAGCACAGAACAGGCCCTTCGGCCCTCGATGTTGTGCCGACCAAAATAAAAAGCAATGCCCCGCCTAACTAAACCATTCCCTTCTCATCCATATACTTATCAACTAACCTCTTAAACGCCACCAAACTTGGCGCATCTACAACAGCTGCAGGCAGGGCATTCCACTCCCTAATCACTCTTTGAGTAAAGAACCTACCTCTGATATCCGTCTATAACTCATACCCCTTAATTTAAAGCTGTGTCCCCTCGTGCTAGCTTTCTCCATCCTAGGAAAAAGGCTATCACTGTCCACCCTATCTAAACCTCTAATCATCTTATATGCTTCAATAAGATCCCCTCTTAGCCGCCTCCTTTCTAACGAAAACAACCTCAAATCCTTCAACCTCTCTTCATAGACCTGCCCTCCATACCAGGCAACATCCTAGTAAACCTCCTCTGTACCCTCTCCAATGCCTCCACATCTTTCTTATAATGTGGCGACCATAACTGCACACAATACTCCAAGTGCGGCCGCACTAGAGTTTTGTACAGCTGCAACATGATGCTGCGGCTCCTAAATTCAATCCCCCTACCCATACAAGCTAAGACTCCATAAGCCTTCTTAACAACTTTATCCACTTGACTGCCTACTTTCAGGGATATATTGACACATACACCAAGATCCTTCTGTTCCTCAACACTATTAAGAGCCCTACCATTAGCCCTATACTCTACACATTAATTGTTCCTGCCAAAGTGCATTACCTCACACTTTTCCACATTAAACTCCATTTGCCACCTCTCGGCCCAGCTCTGCAACTTGTCCAAGTCACTCTGTAAACTAAAACACCCTCTTCACTATCTACCACACCACCAACTTTAGTATCATCTGCAAATTTACTGATCCATCCCTCAATACCCTCATCCAGATCATTAATAAAAATTACAAACAGCAGGGGCCCCAAAACAGACCCCTGAGGCACACCACTCGTCACCGAACTCCACGATGAAAATCTCCCATCAACCACCACCCTCTGTCTTCTATCTTCCAGCCAATTTCTAATCCAATTAGCTAAATCACCCTCTATTCCCCACATCTGCATTTTCTGTAGAAGTCTTCCATGGGCCACCTTATCAAAAGCCTTACTAAAGTCCATATATACTACATCAACCGCCTTACCCCCATCCACCTCTCTGGTCACTTTCTCAAAAAACTCAATGAGGTTAGTAAGGCATGACCTACCCTTCACGAAACCATGCTGACTATCCCAATCAATTCATTTCTCTCTAAATAACTATAAATCCTATCCCTAATAATTCTCTCCAAGACCTTGCCCACAACAGAAGTAAGACTCACTGGCCTATAATTCCCAGGAAGGTCTCTCTTCCCCTTCTTAAACAATGGGACCACATTCGCCATCCTCCAGTCCTCCGAACCACACCCGTAACCAACGAGGACCTGAAGATCAGAGCCAGAGGCTCTGCAATCTCCTCTCTTGCCTCCCAGAGAATCCTAGGGTAAATCCCGTCCGGCCCAGGGGACTTATCCAACTTCAAACCCTCGAGAATTTCTAACACATCCGCCCTATCTACTACAATACTCCCCAATTTGCAACCCTGTACCTCAGTGCTCTCCACAGATACATTTCCAGCACTCTGCGTGAATACCGAAGAGAAATATTTATTCAGTGCCTCACCAATCTCTTCAGGCTCCACGCACAACTTCCCACTGCTGTCTATGACTGGCCCTAATCTTGCCCTAACCAATCTTCTATTCTTAACATATCGCAAGAAAGCTTTAGGATTCTCCTTAATCCTATCAGCCAACATCTTCTCGTGTCCCCTCTTAGCTCTCCTCAATTCACTTTTTACCTCCTTCCTAGCTAATCTATAGCTATCCATTGCACTACCTGAGCCTTCAAGCCTCATCCTGACATAAGCCTCCTTTTTCTTCTTAACCAGCAAATCAACTCTTTTCGTACACCTTTCGAAAATGTAAGTCCTTACATTTTCTTAATAAAAAGATCCAGATTTCAGGGACCTGGGTTCAATTCTTGGTTTGGGTTACTATCTGTGTTTGCACGTTCTGCCTTGTGGCTGCATGGTTTCCTTCAGGCACTCTGATTTTTTCCCACAGTCTGAAAAATGTGCTGGTTAGGTACATCGACCTGAACAGGCGCCTAAATATGTTGATGGGGGGAATTTCACACTAACTTCATTGCAATGTTAATGTAAGCCTTACTTGCAACTAATAAACAAACTTTACCTATAACCTTACACTCTTTGCCTGTCAAAAATCCATCAAACTCAGCCTTGAACATATTTAATGATCCAGCTTTGTCTGCTCTCTATGGAAGAGATTAATGTCCTTGAGAAAAAAAAGTCTTCCTTAATTCTATCTTAAATAGGAGACTGTGGCCCCCAGTTCAAGATTCCAAGAGAAAATATCCTTTTAGTTTCTGCCATACCAACCTCCCTCAGAATGTTTCAATAAGACCTCCACTAATTGTAGGTCCAACAGGCTCAACAATTCCTCATAAGATGATCTTTTCTTCCCAGCACTCAGCCAAATGAACTTTCTCCAAACTGCTTCCAATACAACTATGTCTTTCCTTAAATAAGGAGACCAAAACTGTACGCAGTATTCCAGATGTAGTCTCACCAATGCCCTGTACAGCTGTAGGGAGACTTCCCCACTTTTACACTCCATCCACTGCAATAAAGGGCACCATTCTACTTACCTTCCTAATTATTTGCTGTACCTACTTGTTAACTTTTTGTGATTCACATGCCAGAATACCCAGATTCCACTCTACCACAAAATTCTGCAATCTCCTTTCGCGTAAATAATATTCTGCTTTTTCCTTCTTCTGTCAAACTGGACAACCCCACATTTTCCCACATTCTGCTCCATCTGTCAGTTTTTTGTCCACTAAGTTAACCTTTCCATATCTCTTCATAGACTGCTCACAATTTGTTTGTGTCATCAGCAAATTTGTTTGCAATACAGTCTGCTCCTTCACCCAAGTCATTAACATAGATTATAAATAGTTAAGGTCCCAGACTGATCCCGGCAGAACTCCACTGGTTACTAGTTTGCCAACTTGAAAATGACCCAATTGTTATTTAGCAAATCCTCCATTCATACTGATACAGCACCCTATCATCATGAGCTCTTATTTTGTGTGGTGACCTTTCATGTAGCAATTTGTTGAATGCCTTTTGGAAATCTAAATATATCACATTTACTGATTCCCCTTTATTCATCCTGTTTGTTATATCTTCAAAGAACTCTGATCAACTTATCAAACACAATTTACCTTTCAAAAAATCACGTTGTATTTGCCTGATTGTATTGTTATTTTCTAATCATCCTGCAATGACCTCTTTAACATGAGGTTCATATTAAGAATGTTCCCAATGACAGATATTAGACTGAGTACCTTTAGTTTCCAAACATTGTTGTTATATTTGGGTTTATTTCATTTGCTGGACCTTTTCCAGAATTAGGAAAGTTTTCGAAGCTTCCCACCAATGCATCCACTATTTCTATAGGCACCTCCTCGAAGATCCTAAAATGCAAGCCATCAGGTCCAGGGGACTTCGGTCCCACAAGTTTTCCTCATATTTTTTTAAAGTCAGCCTTTCCTGATTTCAGAAAAGTTCTCTATCTGTTAGGCTACGAATCATCTTTGTAGCATTGCACCTTTTTAGCTTAGTACCATCCTTAGCCAGGGATGGTGCATCCTTCTCTTAGTGTCTTTATTTCTCAGTACAATACATCTCTGGTTAAAGCTATGAAATACCCCCTTAAATGTCTGCCATTGCTTCTCTGTCATCTTACCTTATAACATATTTCACTATTCCACTTCAGCTAATTCTGTCTTCAGACACTTGCAATTACCTTTTAGATTCAAACTCACATTTCTCATCTTCAAACTGAATGTGAAATTATCTCAGATTATGATCACTCTGATCCAGCGGATCCTTAAATGATATGGTCACTAATTAGTCCTACTTCATTATACATTACCTGCTATAAAATGACCTATTACCTGCTAAGTTCCACAACGTATTGTTTTCAGAAACTGTCTCAAATATATTCTGAATGAAATCATCCTGCAGGCTACTTTAACCATTTTGATTCATCTAACCTATATTGTCGAATACCTGGATACAAACAACACTAATTACTCAAACTTACAAGCTTTAATTATTTGCTAACAAGGAGAACACACATTCAGCGAATATTATAGTTATAAGATGTTCTTTCAATTCATACAGACAATGTAACATTTATGGTTACGGTATCTTGCTCTTTGGAATTTTGTTATTGATAGGGTCTTATTTTCATCCTGTGGCAAAGACTGGGAACACAATGTTTCGTCATTTATCCTGAAAATGCAAATGCTAGCCTCACTGAAAGCCTTGTTATAAGTTCTTTTCTATTCTTGCTGACAGAGTTGTCTTGTTGTTATTGTAACTTTTTCCACACCAGAATCTGCAGTTTTTAACTGCTTTTAACTATAGTTTTACAAATCCCAGCAACCCCTTATTTGAACTGAGCATCCTCAATCTTGTAGAACAAATAACATTCTTGCAAAATAACAATCTTGCAGAACAATTTAACATTCAGCTGTAGCTGGAACTGCAATTTAATTTCTATGATATGAGGATTAAATTCTACGATTATTGCAATATCTTTCTTACAACCCTGGGGTCACTAATCTCTCATTGTTTTCTGGGACCCTAACTGGTCTGTAGCTGTGCTATAAAACTACAAATTAATTTTGGCTTCATTTTAGGAATAGAAAAGAATTGATATGCTTGGAAAAGGTTATTTGGTGCTGCAACAACATCTGATATTCTGTTCAATACCCCTCTGTAAACACAGAAAATTTCTTCAGAAAACAGCATTCCAATGATTTATAAGCTGCATGCTACTCACAGTTGGCTGCACTGGATCAAAACTTCACTTGCACTCTGCAATAATCTCTCTGGGATACTAAATAGAATGAACTTCAATACTTAGTGTCAAACAAAATAACACTCATAGACATTTTTGCATCGTAAGACTTCTCTTCCTTTTAGCTGCCGATATATCACATGCACACAGACTGATGCAGATTCATTTTTGTGCCCTCTCCCGCTGATAAGATCATAAGCCATTGGAGCAAAAGTAGGCCATTAGGCCCATCCAGTCTGCTCTGCCTCATGACCGATTTGATGTCTGCAAGGAGGGTTGAGGTTGGAGAAATAGAAACAACTGAGAACTTTCATTTCTGCATCCTTTGTGTCTTACTGTGAGACCAGATGGCTGGACATGCATCGAAAGCCAATGCACTCCAAGCCTTTTTGCAGTTCAATAGGAGATTTAGCAGCAATGAAATGCAGAACCGCTATCAAAATTTGAGTTAAGAAACTAAAACTGTTCCTTATATCAATACAAACAAGGCAAAACTAAATTAAAAATTTAAAGCAAATAAATAGGATTGTTGCATTCCCTAGTATTCCCTTTGTCCTCACCTTTCAGCAAGCTTTCCTATTCAATGTTTCAGCCTCAGCCATTTTTGCCACCACCAAAAACAACTTCTTCTCCTTGTTCTTCCAGCATTCTGAAGGGACCGTTCTTACTGCAACATCCTGCTCTATTCAATCACCTCCAAAGCTGTCTCCTTACCCGTGGCACCTTCCCATTCCAGCAGCTGCAACATTTTCCCTTTTATTTCTTGCTGCCCAAAGTCTAGAGCAATCTTTTCAGATCAAACAGAGATTTACAAACACCTTCAATCTAGGATTTGTGTTTGCTGCTCACAATGCAACCTGCTTTACATTGAGGGGACCAAACACAGATTGGGTGCTGAGTTTGTGGAATACCACTGTTCAGCCCACGGCTGTGAGCCAAAATCTTCCATTTTAATTCTCCACCTTGCTGAGCTCTTTGTCCTTGGCCTCTTGCTGTGTTCTAGTGAAGCTCAGTGTAGGCTAGATATGCAGCCTCTCAGCTTTCAGTTAGAGACACCATACAGACTTCCAGCTCAACACTCAGTTCAATCATATCAGAAGCTAACCTCTGCTCCCGTTTTGTTTCCCTGTGCAGGTTTGGGTGTCGTTTTCCTTTCTTTGCTTTTGGGCAGTCGTAGTTTATTATTCTGCTAGTCACACGTCTTCTATTTCTTGTCTCATCATTCCCCATTTGCTTTGTATCGCCAACCTTTCTGCTGTTTAATCTCTCCTGCCTTTCACTTCACATATCTTTCTTTCCTCTGTTCTTTTTTTTTACCCCCTTTCCCTTCTCCGTACAACTGCTTCAAACTTACCATAGATCTAAGGTCATCAACCTGAAATAGTGACCCCCGTTCCTCATGTCTCCATGACATGCAGGAATACGTGCTGGGAGGAATTCCTCAGAAGTCACAAAGCAAGGACTGCATGAGAATAATGCAGTAAGTTTCGACTTCTGATGGGCATTTCCTTTGTCTGGAGCCCTCAGAGTAGTTAGTGTCTTTGGAGAGTTCCGATTTGTTTACCAGAACAGTGGGTTAGACTCAGAAAAAAACCATATCTAACTCCTGGGTATCTATACAACTGCATCTCCCACCACCCACTGGCTTCCCATCAAACTAACTGCGAACCCTTTGACCTACCCTCTAACCTGAACAACCTATCAGCCTCACCAGTTGGCACATTACCCACTTACCTCACTCTCACTCATTCCCCTAAAGAATTTGCCTGGGGGGGTGAGTTCACATAGGCTGAATGAGATGAATCCATTCAGAAGTTGCTGAGTTGTATAGATCAAGAAAAAGGGATGTTTATTCAACTCTCTTAGCGGCTCCTAAATACAGTGTGTCTGCCTGTGCTGCAATGAGTATAAACTGCAATGAATATAATCCTAAATGACTTCATATGACAGACCTGCCACCCCAGGAATCAGCCTGGTAAACCTGAACAAGGACATCTTCCTCAGATAAGTCCACCAAAACTGCACACAATACTCCAGGTGAAACTGACAGGACAGATGCTCAAACACAAAGTATAGCAACACTGGAAAGCTGAGAGTGCCTGTTTGAGTTTGTTGAATACAGCAATGTGTTGCTCATGACATCATTCAACATAGTGGTAGAGAAATTGATGAAGAGGTCCAGTCACCTCACTGTAACAGGGAGTGAACTTGGATAAAAGATTGGTCATACCAAGGAAGCACTTCAAGATGTATTTATCCTCTGCAATGGTCACTCATCATCTTGTGTGGATCTGGTTTCACACCATTGGCTGTGAACAGATGATTCACATCACGTCAGAGTGCACAGTGGTTAGCACTGCTGCCTCACACAGCCAGGGACCAGGATTTGATTCCCAGCTTGGTTCACTGTCTGTTAGGAGTTTGCACATTAGGGCTTGCAGCATTCAGCAAAGTGGTCCCACTTTCCAGAATTGTTACAACATTTGTTAGTTGCAAAGCACACACTTCAGTTCAGTGAGTGATGGCCGCCACTGTTGGAGCAGAATATGTTCCGTATCACAAAACCTGTTTCCTGCCTTAGATGCTTCTTTCCAAATACTCATTCAGTATGCAGATGCAGATTCAACTGTTAGATTTTTCTCTCAAAGTAACTATTGACACACATCTCAATAGATTGCGCAGACAATGCAGTCTCTCATAGGTTCATCATTGAGTGTGCCAAATGCACAGTTTTTGGCAAGGATTTTTAATGACGTTATAAAGTTGTACGGACTCAAGATTTTGGCTAGTAATGTTGAACACATCTGTCTATGTTTTTCACAGTAAGTAGTCTGACAACACCAGATTTAAATCCTTGAATGGCAGGTTAGGTGTAAAGATTCACATTATAATCAGTAATCTGTAAACAGTCTGTGCTGATATGTGTGCTGTTGGAGACCAGAACACCTCATTCGCCTGACAAAGGCCATAGAGTCAAAAGCTTGTGAGTTTACTATCAAATATATCGGTTGGATTTAAACCTGGTCTTGTCAGGCTATTTATTTTGTTTACCCCAGTCCAACGCCGGCATCTCTACATCATAATGTGTTTTTACCAGCAGGCATATCTGTTCACATTTCTTCAACAATACTTCTTGCTCTTCCCCAAACTGGAAGACAAAGAATTCAAATTTTTCAATTGCCTCAGGGCCTGTTAAGGGTATACACATGTACCTTTTGTGATTTACCAGACAGGCTGTAGCCAAAGTACATGTGTCAATCATTTTTGAACTTGGAACAGTCATCCTCAATGTTTCCGATGAAGATGAGCAGATTCATGTGGCAAACTCCATGTGCCATCTCAGCCAGCTCCCAACACTATGTAGAAGTTGCTGTATTGTGCAGATTGATAAGGGGATAATGAGCAGAAAGGGTTCATTCTTAGCAGCTCCCACATGCTGTGTGCCTGCCCAGGCTTGGTGGGAACTCCCACACAACTGATATCACTTCCCATGTCATTCCAACTTATACAGGACCACCCAGTGTCCATTAGAGAACTGTCAGCATCTGAGATATAATCAGTATGAGTAGCATTGCTTATTGCAAGAAACAGCAACTGAAATCTTATTTGCTAACTTTTGCTTTTGATTTCAGAGAATCATAAATTCCCTGCAATGCACCCGGAGGCTATTCAGTCTGCACTGACAACAATTCCACCCAGGGCCCATTCCCATAACCACACATTTATCAATATCCCCCAACATTAAGAATCAATTTAGCATGGCCAATTCACCTAACCTACACATCTTTGGAATGTGGAAGGAAACCAGAGCACCCAGAAGAAACCTGCAATGACACAGGGAGAATGTGCAAACTCCAGTCACCCAGGCTGGAATTAAACCTTGGTCCCTAGCACTTTGAGGTAGCAGTGCTAACCACTGTGCCACCATGAGTAGTGCAGATATAAAATGTTTTTAGAGTACACGCAAGTCATCTGTGCTATTGCCCAGGTTTAATTGATTGAATGCAAACTTTATATGAATGTTGTAGGGACAAGATCTATGTGCCCTAATAAATTTCCTTAATATATAGGTTTCATAGTTCCCTATGTTGTCTGAATTAACAATGTGGAGAATATTCATCATGTTAATAATACTCTATGCTTTGAGCTGAGACAGATACAGTAAATAGATGCAAAAAGAATGAGATCAAGATTTGGTCAAGATTACAAGTTTATTATTTATAACTAAGGTGAAATACTTTATACACATGCAGCGAGTACTGCCTGGAGCAAGTTCAAGTAGTTCTGAAGAACCATTACAATCATTTACCATATTGCAAGATTCTGCACTGCATGGAACAATAATCTGTGAATTTTAAGTAATATCTTTTTTCATTTTAAGAATACAGAATATTCCATAAACCACTATATTTAAAGGGAGTCCCTGCCTGCAACATATGAACACATTACCTCAATGTTAATTTGTTACGGTTGCTCAGGATAGGCAAACGATCTGGCAAAAGGAGAAACAGAAGGCCTCAGCTCAGCAATATACATGTGACTAAATCAAGATGAACAAGTCATTAATTTCTTACTGGATGCCGGCAGCATAAGTAAAACTGGTTATAGGAAAATTGAAACTGTACAACTCACTGATGTTAATAATCGAAACAAAGTCCAGGCTTTCAGCCCAATTGATAAAACACTCGACATCAAATAGAACAGAATCTTGAAGGTGTTCCAGATCACCTTCCATGAGTTGGCTCAATTAAATGGCCAACATGATTCAGATCATCCTTGTCTTCTTGGCTTGAAAAGGGTGGAGAAATAGACAAATGTTGCAAGGAAAGGAGTTAATTAGACTAACAAATTTATTCTCTCAATTAATTTCATGTCTCTCACCATTACTATCAAGTAAGGAAAGCAACAGTGGCAGCATAAATGATCTCAATATGGAGAGAAACAGATTGTTACTCTACTAATCACGCTGCACACCTTCATATATCCTACAAAACATGATTTTCTTTAAATGGACTACTTCTGATTAGAGTAATTTCTAAAGTAAAAGTGATTACATAACAGTGTACAGCTAAGGATTTCAAAATGTACTCTGAACCTAGTATTACAACACTGGTTTTATTTAACATATTTCAAAATAATTTTTGTTAATAACTTACAACATTTAGACCATTTTAAGACATCACGCTCTGTTTTTTCGGAAGATATTTTGAAAGGATTGACAAGGGTGGTTAATCGTTTACAAGACTGCAGTTTTGAAGACACATATTCTAGCTTTTTGGAGGAATAAAACCTCCCACTTCACTCATTTCTAAAAGCGCCACTGCAACACATGCTGTACCTGTACGTGCAGCAAGCTGCTTGTTACTTGTTCTGAGGGATTGAGAAAAATGTTTTATTGGAAACCAGAAAAATAACTGGCAGGGCATAATAATGTTACCCGAGATTGGCATAGGATAAGAAAATATACCGCTCAGTTTTTGGATGGTAATGCTCAAGAATAGTGGTTCAGTTTGTAAAACAATTTTCAGGTGCTTTTTTTTGCTGTTTGAAAAATTTGGATTATAAAGAACTCAAATGTGCCACTGCAGTTTAATTATTTTAAATCACAAGAAAAAGAGGATTAAAATTTTAATGACAGAGTAATTCTTAAGTATGATATTGGTCTTCCTACAAAGCAGATTTTTTTTCTGTTGCAAATTCTTAAGTGCTTATTGCTAGCTTGGCGTATCACAGCTCAACAAGATTAAACGCTCCTTCAGCCAACCTCAAATCCAATTTATAAGGACTTTTGCCGTCCCTTTTTCTACCAAGCATCTCTGTACCAGACCAATTCCAGTGCTTGGAACTCTTCTGGGTGGTGGGAATTTTTCACTCCAGTAACAGACCAGATTGAATTTTACATAGAAATCAATGCCAAGGTAGTTTTAGTAAGGCAGCAAATTTGTAGCCGTATTGCACTACAAACCAGGTATTGAAGGCAACTTTTTTGACATCCCTTTTGATGGATATTGATGGCACAAATCATAATTTCAAGGGGGGAGAATTTAACCTCAAATTTCCTGAATTTAAATCCAACAAAGCCCACAAAAAGGAGCATGTTAAATGATTGCCTGCACCATTAAGAAATGGAATGCACTCGACACCATTCAAAGGAACATGCACATCTAACTGGGAAAGGAGGAATTTAACAAAAGTGTCTTAAAGAACAAACCTTAGATAAATAATTGATTGGAAGAAGATTTTTCTAATTAATACTTCTTGCATTTTTGGGAACTGGGGGTACTACAACTAGAGAGATTCCCAGTGTTCGCTACAGTCCCACATTACCCGAGTAAAATACAACCAATCTTCAGAAAGCTCAGACTGTAAGCACCAACTAAAAAATCTTCATTTTAATAAGCCACCAGATCCTTTAAAAACAGATCAGGAGGTCACAGAGTACCATCCTGGGATTAATCTTTAAATGCAGCATAAAAAAGCACCAAACGTAAATGGTCTGTTGCTCCAAAGAGATCTGGTGCCGTAACACTGATGTAAAGGTTAACAATCAAAACATTAGTGCAAATAATATTGTTAAAGTGAATGTACTGACAGGGTTTGGGGTGGGGAGAGGAGGGAAGAGAAGGCTTAGAATAGATGCAGTTAAATCAGCAAACATGTTTTATATTCACCAAAGGATTACAGCCTACATGAACCTGTAAAATATCCCATTTAAAAACTGAAAAAAAATGTTTAAGGATCTTTAATGCACTTATAAAACTTTTGCTGGGTATGGTAATTGTTTTCCATGTATAAAATCAACATAATGAAACAATCCAAGTATGCCATGCACATACATAAAAAGCAGATGAATCCTAATTCACATTATCTAAACCACTAATCACATCAGTTTAACCTTGCTATTAACCTTATCAACCATGATATTTTTAAACTGGCCTATTAATACTTATTTAAAAATTAGTTATATTGTACATCATGCATGTTTAGCTGTATGATCAATCAGGGAAGAAAGGAGCAGAGTGGCAAGTATATATAAGAACTGCAAGGAGGATTCTTCTTTAAAAAAACTAAGTTCTGGAAATCTGAAATTAAAAACAAAATACGTTGCAAACACACAACAGGTTGATCAGCAGCTGAAGAGATGAAAAACAACTAACATTTTAGGTATACTGGGTCAGAATCAAAAGATTCTGGAAGCCTCTGACTTTATCCGTGGTTGGAATCTTCTAGTGTCACTGCAACAAACGAGGTTTTGGCTGAGTGACAAACTATTCTTTCTCACTGGTAGCAGGGCGGGAATGAACAAGATCAGAGAATCCCGCTCCCAACCTCAAAACATTCACCTGTTTTATTTCTTCACAGTTGCTGCTACAATTTCCTCACAGTTTTTAATTATACAGCAAATGGAAGTCTGTTCTAACCTTAAAAGTGACTCCAAAAAAAATTGTGGCAAAGGGAAAAGAGAAGTTCCAAGTAATGCTTCAATGCCGTGGTAAGGCAAATACAGAACAATTCTTCAAAGGAAATCAATCAGATAGAACCAAAAGACATTAATTTAAACTAGCAATAGGCAAATTTGTAACAATTGTTACGTATCTATTCTTTATTCAGAGTGACAAATGTTTGGATAAATTTGTTGGGCAGAGGAAGGAAACAAAACGAGGGATTCAAGGTGAATCTGGAAGCCAGAACTGAGGCACTGGAGAGGTGAGTTTTGGTGGGCTCTGTGGCCTTTTCTCATTCTTGACTTTTTATGCTCTTGCATCCAACAGTTCAAAGTTGATTTCACAGTCAACAGCTTAACTGAAACGTTAAGGAAGTCATTTACTACTTAAACTGTTCAATCATCTTCCTTCTATGAAAAATTACAGCACAAAATTTAACAACCTCTAAAGACGTAACGTACAGCTTCCCCCTCACTTAATCCTCAACAGGAGCCTTTTTTTCCCTTAAGGCAACTTAAAAATAGATGCTGTAAAATTTGAATAGCTGGACTATACAACAGAATCCAGAGTAGACAAGTTCAATTTTACAAGAGGAAATAGATCATCCTACCAGGAATTAAACTACATTTAAAATAAATAGACTATTTTTTTCAAACGAAAAGTGTTACAAAAATATCATCCAAGTTTCTTAAGCAGGTTAAATGTAGTATTAAAAAAATAGAAACAATCTTAAATCTTTAGAAAATGAGTCTAAAGCCGAATTAAATTAGATCTGCTAATGACAATATACTATCTTACTACTGTTTTCTCACTTACATTGACAGCGTCAAACAATTCATTCAATGGCTGGACAAGTTGTTAGAACCTAGCAGAACCTTACTGAAACCATGTCATTTACTATTAACAATCTTATCAGAATTTGTGCTACTGCTGCGGTTAATCTGGCAAAAATCAAAGCAATTAGTTCCTGCATTCACCGGAGAACTTGCCTGCGTGGCTTCAATCAGCAAACTACAGACAAATTAACCAAATAGGAATTTTCACACAGGTTTGATTTGACCACTTCCCACTCCCTCCCCACTAGAAATTAGCTTTGTTAGAATTACAAATTATGCCTGGCACACGATTCCATCATGTGGAAGTGAGATTAAGGCCTATAACTTATAACAATGAAATTAGTTAGTTACTGGGAATAACTGGATGTCAGATGCTTGAGGTTAACAAGGTAAACTGTGTTGAAATGTTGCTAAAATTTGAACAACTCTATTTGAGTACTTGCTCTTTTTTAAAAAAAAAAGACCAAAACGCTAACTTCACCAAACCTAACTATCTCGAGAAATAGTCTTAAAGGAAGTTGCAAATCAAAATTCTATACGATCAGGTAACAGCAGCCTGGAGTATATGATTAAGGCTAACATTTTTAAAAAGATTCAAAACTACAATCTTTGAACTAGTTAAAAATGTCACCAGGCATGTTCACTACAACATCTGGCTGATCTTCATGCCTCAGTGTAGGACTTCTGGCTGGTAAATAACAGTCATTCACAATCAGATGCTTTTAAAGCTCTCCAACATGGATACAATGAAGATGAAAGTATTTCAAAAATAAGGATTCCTGTCCCAAAGGCTGAATTTGGTTTCCTCACTTTCTTGTTTGCAGCTACAGAGGGAGGGTGGGTGGGAGTTGGGGGAGCAGAGGAGATGGGGAGGTGGAAGTAACAGTTTACAAGACAGAAAAAAATAAAGATTTATATAACAAGTAAACACAATCAAAAGTCAAAAAAAGAAAAACAGATCATCAAATTAAAAAACAAATACACTAGTCCATCTTTGGCATTGTCACAATTAAATCTGCACAGTGATCCACACATTTTAAAAAATACAAATGCCAGCTGTGTCAGACAATGCTGTTTGTGCCTCTCAGTCCGACTCCGCGTGCAAACTGTTCTAGAAGTCCACCAATAGCTGATGATGGGCTGGATGATACAGATCTGAGGCCCACAGTCGCACTATATGCAGCTAAGAATATGGCTCTGACTTCCTCCAGCTTGGCCCTGCGTTCTGGGATGAGTGGATAGCTGGAAAGAGAAAAACTAGTTATTTTGACTGTAAATTTCAGATTCCATTGGGATTGTGAAGTTACTCAGACTTTTAAAACACCAAAATGCTCATTATTCCCTTTCATTTGCATTACAAATAATCCTGGGAATATTTTGCTCAGAATATTTCAAAACACAAAATTACTTTCCAATAGTTGCCACTTTGTCAAGCTGACAGCTTGTGCCCACAAGGAAACAAATCAGCATTTTTGCTGAGATTGGAGCTTGGCAGATACAAATATCCTATGACAGGTTTGTCAGCTGTTGGAACAAATTAGATTGGTTGGACGACAAGAATGGCAGAATCCTGTTGAGGTGTTGTGGGAGGGTCTCATCTGTCAGCTGGTGAGCCGCCAGAGACCCCAAACTGCCTCTTCTTGGGAAGCAGGCACTGGCAACGCCACTGAAAGGCCCTTCCCTCTGAAATCAATATTTTGGGGGCAGAAATTCAAGCAAGTGAGAGCTGGGGGAATAGGGGGGAGGAGGGTGTGTGTGTTTTGCAGCGTAGGGGCTCATGGGGAGGGGAAGGCGACCCTTAGTAAGTACCCACCTCCCTAATATCCAGTTCCTTGGTCAGGGATTAAGTGTCTTTGATTGAGGGTTTCTGCTTGCTATACAGTTAAAGTTGCACTTGCTGGATGACTAGAGGATGGCGGCAGGCCATCTGTAGCTGGATTAGTCCAGCAATGGATGGATGAGACCCTAAGTGATCATTAATTGTACTTTCCACCCAAAGCTCAACGGTGGCCGAGGTGGGGGTTCAGGAATGCTACGCCCTGCTTCCTGCCTCCAAGCTCACTCCCAGCAAGAGCTACAAGATTCCACCCAATGGAACCAACCAAGTAGGCATTACTACTTCACAATGTTTGTCATATACAATTGTTGGAAAAAATCAAAATGAGTTGTTTGTCTCCAAATATTATCTGTTATATATTAAAAGGTGAGGGCTAATTTTCCTGTACAGTTAATATAGTCAATTGTCTTATTTGAAGGTGTTACTTTCTCCAAGACAGCATTTAAAAAGAAAAGATAAAAGGGGATTGGTCATTGTATGAATACATTGACTCTATTTGAGCATTCCTGACCTTGCATTGCAGAGTGACTAGAGTTGGAGTGGAGTTAAGAGCTTTGTTGGAATTTCTTATGTCTGAATTTTAAAAATGACCAATTTATCTCAACTATAGTAGGCTTCATCATCATGGGGAACTCCCCTTTCCTGAGTACCAATCTATTACACCACAGGAATGTCAATTTAAATTGCGTTTATGGGGGTGATTTTTTCAAAGGGTAGCTGAAGAAAGAGTGGGTCCACTCAAGATAGTGGAGGTAATTTGTGTGTGGAGCCAGATAAGATCCTTAATGAATACTTCTCCACAAAGGAGAAGCATGTGGTGAATGTAGAAAGGAGGATGTTGACATTCTAGGACATGTTGAGATAAAAAGGGAGGAGGTATTGAAGATTTTGAAAAACATTAAGATGGACAAGTCTCTGTATACAACATCTATGGCCCTGCCCTGGTCATTTTTTCTTGTCACTTCCTCAAATAACTCAAATTTGTGAGACACAAATACTGAGAGAGACACGGGGAGAAATTCCTGAAGCCTTGGCCAAAATCTTTGTATCCTCTTTAGTCACGGGTGAGGGAGCAGAGGATTGGAGAGTACCTAACATTGTTCCTCTGTTTAAGAGGAGCAGAAAAGACAATTCACAAAATTACAGGCCTTTGAGCCTCACATCAGTTGTGGGAAAATTATTAGAGAAGATTCTTAGGGGCAGATGCATTCACATCTGGATTTATAAGCAATAGGCAGCATAATTTTGTGAAGGGAAGGTTTGTCTCTCACAAACTTGAATTGTTTGAGGGAGTGACAAGACAAATTGACCAGGGCAAGGCAATGGATACTAATGCCATAGACATTAGTAAAGCTTTCGATAAGGTTCCTCACGACAGGCTGATAAAGAAGGTGAAGTCATATAGATCCAAGGTGAGCTGGTAAGATGCATATAAAACTGTCTTGGGCATATAAAGCAGAGAGTAGCAGTTGAACGGTACTTTTCTAACTGGAGGTCTGTGACAAGGGGTGTTCCACAAAGATCAATGCTGGGATCTCTGTTGTTTAAAATATATATAAATGATTTGGAGGAAAATGTAGGTGATCTGTTCAGTAAATTTGCAGATTGTACAGAAATTGGGGGAGTAGTGGATAGCGAGAAGGATTGTCTGAGGATACAGCAAGATATAAATCAGCTGGAGATCTGGACCGAAAGATGGCAAATGAAATTTAACCCGGACAAACATTGAGGCGTTGCGATTTAGAAGGTCTACTGCAGAAGGAAAGTATACAGTAAATAGTAGAGCCCTTAGAAATATTAGTATACAGAGGGATTTGGTATGCAGATCCACAGTTCCCTGAAGATGGCAACTCAATGGTCAAGAAGGCATATGGCATGCTGGCCTTCACCGATGGGGCGTTGAGTATAAGAATTGGAAAGTCATGCTGCAGCTGTATAAGACTTTGATTAGACAGCGTTTGGGGTATTGTATATAATTCTGGTCACTACACTACTAGAAAGATGTTGATACATTGGAAAGGGTGCAGAAGAGATTTACCGGAATGTTGCCTAGTTTGGAGGATATGGTCCAAGAAGAAAGGTTAAACATACTTGAATTGTTTTCATTGGAGTGTCGGAGGATGATGAGTGGAACTTGATAGAGGTTTACAATAGGCTTGGATAGTTAAGAAGCTTTTCTCCAGAGTCAAAGGGTCAATTACTCGGGTTGAAAGTGAGAGGAAGAAAGTTTAAAAGAGATGCAAGGGAAAAGTTTAAAAGAAATGTAAGGGGCAAGTTTTTTCACACAGGTGGTGGTGAATGCCTGGAACACGCTGCTGGAGGAGGTGGTGAAAGCAGATTCATTAACAATGTTCAAGAGGCATCTAGACAGATACAAGAATAGGCAGGGAATTGAGGGATATGGGCCACACAAATGCAAGAAAATATCAGAGAGGCATCTGTGTTGACACAGATTTGGTGAGCCAAACGGCCTGATTTCTAACCCCTCCCCCAACCCCGTGACCCCCCTCCACCCCCATCGCCAACCAACAGCCCCCCCCCGAACATTAATGCTCAGCCCCGATCAGAGGCATCTCTCCCTCTGTTCACAATTCCTATGTAGTGTGGCAGGGATCCCTTACCCTCACCGATTCTACCCCTCATCGCCCCATTAGCCCCCACTCGCCATTAGGCTCCACCTCCTTGGCACTGTCCAATGCCCAGTTGGCAGTGCCAAGTTGACCCCTGGGTACAATCTTGTTTACCCCCCACCTTCTGGCAGGGGGGGAGGTGGGGGGGGTGCTGGGTACACTCAACTAGAGAGAACCACTCCTGGCCAGAGGGTAGAGACATCAGTGGGCCAAGAAACTTTAGTGCTGAGTCCACTAATTCAATGTAAATTAGATTTAAATAAATATCTCCATAAATTATGCAGCTCCACTCCAATTTCTGGCCCCCAAAATGGTCTCCGCTCAAATCTCTCAGCTCACTGTGGTACAAAAGCAGTGGAGGGGCTGGTAGTTTGATGAGATATAGTCCAAAATAATGGAATTTTTTTCCTGTTGGATTAAGTGGATTTACATGCTACAGTTCCCATATAAACAAGTACAAAATGCATTTATTTATACTTAATTATTTAGAAGAACTTTCTCTTAGACATTCAGGTGACCTGAAGTATCTTGAACATAAAACTAAAATCGATATTCTGTTCAACCACAAAACTTTTAATTAAAAAGAAAATAAAAGAAAGAACTTTTCCACATTGCTATCAAAACCATCCATGCCAGTCACATTATTAACCCAATCTCTCTCGCGCATACTGGCTTCTGTGAAATTGAAAATTTTATTTGGACAGGAGTATTGAGACCATATTGTACCGTTGGATGATCATTTTTCCATAAAGGACCCTTTCTTTCATCAACAAGATTCTTAGGGCATTCATTGGCAGTGTCAGCAATGGTTCACTGCCTGAAAGATGATGGATATAGGAATTATTTCTGTTCTTACTGCAACTCGCCTTTATTTGCTAGTTTCAATTCTGACAGCTATTTAAGCATAACTGATTTCTTTTATTGACTGCAAAAGCTCGCAACCATTTATTTTCACACTGCAGCAAGGAACGACACAAATCTCTCCTCGCAGCCTGGTCATTTCCACCTTCAGACTTTGGTTTTGTTGTTCTTCTTTCTTCCTCCCAGTGTCTCCCCAAGCCAATGTCCCCCACAACCACCTCCTAATTGTGCACATCACAAAAATGAGAACCTTGTACAACTGAACTCAGATACAAATGCCCAGCATGCATCGGCGATTCCATCAAAGCCATGTGGACAAACAACTGAGTGCCACTTTTCTGAAAACATATTCGGTAAAATTACCTACAGCCCCCTCTAGATTTTAAAATTAATTTCCTAATTTTGGAGCCCTTCCCAAAATGACAATTTTTTCCAGGCTCTCGACAACGCTGGGGCAAGTGAGCTTTGAGGAATGCAAGAAAGTTAGTACTAGTTACAAATGTTTCTTCCTTTCCAATTAGATCCCTGTTCCTACTGAACTCTAGTTGAGAATGAAAGTTCACTGCATTAAGCATCGTGTACATAGTGCACGGAGTCAGAGAAGGATGTGACAGAAACAACAGCTGGACAGACAGAGGGAGACACCTTTAACAGGGTTAAATAATTCTGATGCAAAAGGTGCATAATCTCAGCAACACTCACTGTCTCCCATTGGCTCCATCATCTTGAATGCTGAAGGGGAGGGGTGAGTCATTGGTAACTACAGGCTGGTCGTGAATACTGCCACAGCCAGACACGATCTGCCAGCTGCCATAATCCGTGGAAGAGGATGAAGAATGGGAATACTCTGTGGAGCTACACAGGAAGACAGTGAAATACAAAATAAGTACAACTGGCCTTTTGTACTCAGGTAGTTTTTTTTTTAAAAAAACCTTTACATGGTTAATCCACATACTCCACAAATAATTATGAGAAAGCTTCTCAATTGGTATCTTCTTTATCGTGAGGCCAGTCTCTTTGCCATGCCAATGGGGCATTAAGTCATTATATGAGCAAAACCTGACTGCTTCTATACATAAAGCTTCTGCTAGAAGCAATAATAAAATAATGTTGCCATGAACAGGGATGACGTTATGCTTTAAGCATATGGCTTATACTTGACATGGAATCAAAATCAATGCTAGCAGGAATGTTGAAAGCCTCTTCAAAATATCTTAAAAAGGGTGGAGGCAAGGGCACTATTTTGTATTTCATTCTTCTATGTTTTATTTGAAGTCTCTGAACCCAACAAAAAGCATTTAAATTTGTTTTGTTTCTTTAGTTGTGCAAAGACATGCTGGATTACAGATGGCCAGTAGATGATCCCCTGCTTCAATATCTCCAGTCAACATGCAAGACCAGAAACAATGTAGATCTATGTAGCTCCTTATGGTGCAGTTCACAAGCTGATCCTTTTGAAAGGTGACTCCCTGGCGCGACTGGAAACCAAAATCGTGGGAAAAGCCAGAGCAAAGAGATAAACATTCAGAGGTTCTTGTTGGGGAGGTGAATGGGGAAGAGTGTTTTAGTGATAGATGGGATACAGAAGAGCGTTTTAATAGAAATTGTGTCCCATTGTACATAATAATTATTTCTACATTAACTGAGAATTTGTTTAATTGCAAATTGGAGCATTGCAAGAAGAAATTGTAGACAAAAATAGAGGGTCATATTAACAATGATTCTAGAAACAAAGCACAGTAAGTTACCAAAGAGTTTGAAGAAACCAAGAGAAGCCACAAAATTTACTCTGGGAGAAGAAATGTCTTAGCCATATCTCCAGAGCTACCAGGTGGCTTACAACAGTCCTGTAATCACCTCTGTTCATTGTAATTCCTCAGCACTACTATAGCACAAAAGCCATGCTGAGGGCTTTATCATGCCAGCCCTCTGTTTGGAAAAGTAGGAATGTCAACTTTAACACAATAACCATACTGAACACGCACAATATACTGATTGACTAAATGCAAAATAAACGTTAGTAATTTGAGACAGGGTGATACCACAATCATGCTGGAGCTTCAACGTGCTAGAAGAATGAACCATAGAACCCAAGAGCAATAATCAGCTGTCAACACAGTGCCTTTATATATTTGCCAACATAACAGTGATTGCATTTCAGAAAATAATCCATTTGTACAAAACTCTTTGAAAACATGATGAAGATATGAGAAGCCAGGTCCATTCCAAACTGGAGATGTCATTGTAGCTAGTGAAGAAAGGATAGATGCTTTTCCAGGAATTTTGGAGGCAAAAACAGAATTATCCATGACTGAGAGCATGGTGTAAGTTTGGAACATTAAGGATCTGGATAAACACTAGAAAACCTACACGCTCCTTCAAACTTCAGTGCATCAGTACAGCGTCAAATGTAGTCAGTTTAGCACAGGGTAGTAATGTGGCACAATGATTAGCATGGCTGCCTCACAGTGCCAGTGATCTGGGTTTGATTCCAGGCTTGGGTGACTGTGTAGAGTTTGCTTGTTCTCCCTGTATCTGCGTGGGTTTCCTTCTGATGCTCTGGTTTCTCCCCATAGTCCAAAGATGTGCAGGTAGATGGAATGGCCATGTTAAATTGCCCCTTAATATGCCAAGATGTAAAGGTTGCAGGATAAATGTGTGGGGTAATAGGGATAGGGTGGGAGGTGGGCCTGAATAAGACGTGTAGGCTCCATGGGCTAAATGGCCTCCTTCTGCACTTTAGGATCCTATGAACTTTATCAGATATTTAAAATTCTAATCAAGATGCTCTATTACTGCGGCTATTCCTGGTAATAAACATTTCTGTGGAGATTCTTCCCCAGTAATATGTTATCATTATATGCTTTTTGATAGTTAACAAACAACGTATTTCAACTCAGAATTCAAGCATATCTGCAAGTAACCATTATCTGACCTATCCTTGGTAAAGGATGAAAACACACCAACCTTCTTTCAGGAACAGCCAAGGGGCTGCTACTTCCTGTTCTCAGAAAGTTATTTTCTGATTGGTAGAACGATGGTCTAGTTTCAGATATACCAGGTTGCAAAAACCGGTCTTCTAGTTGGTTAGGCAAGTGAGGTTTGTTCCATGCAATAGTCTGTGGCGATGATGTTCGGCCTCTTCTCCTAGAATTTAATAAAAGCAGATAAAATTGTAGATGAATAGAAATATTTTTCTTTTTTACAAATCCAAAAGTCCACACGTTGACGGTGTTGGATTGACAGTAAATTGCTTGATGAATGCATTTTGTGATAAAGATCCAAGCAGTGTGTCTGAGTAGCCTTGACCTTAGAAAGGAAGGTAATCCAGCTTTGAATAAATATAAAAGCACCCAATTACTTTCAAATCTCCGAGGCAGCTGAAAATCGAGAGCAAGAAAAGTAACAACACAATTTTCTAGCCAGCACTGACAATTATACAAAGATTATGTTTCCAATGAACAGCTAATTAATGCACAGCAAAACTTTCGAGAAAGCAGAAATTTAAGATCTGGAATGAAGTGGAGAGAATCCCACCCCTCCTCCAAATAGCAATACCTATTGTGGGCCCTTATTCTTGAGTTCCATACAGCGCTTTGTATACAGATATATTAACTTAAAAGCAATTTATTGCACATGTGTACTTTGGGATGTTGGGGATATATGAGAGGATGCAATATAAAATCCTTCTTTCCTCCATAAATACCTGACTGCAAAGAAATGCAGATAATTTGTCATTGTTGAAATAGTTACGTAGTCCTGCACCACATGACGAGTGTTACTAATGGCACAACTTTAATTAGTACAACCATCAACCACAAATCCTCCAGCATCTGCTCCACTGATACTTCCCTCAAAGAAATAAAAGTTTTTCAGTGTGTTTTTAAGATTGCCTAGAAAGGCCTTCTCCGATAAGCCTGACTTAACCACTAATCTGGTCAGGTGTTCATGTTGTATCCCACAGTGGTTCAACTACTTGGAAATAGGTGACAATAGGCAATCCAGAACACTGTGCAAATCCCTACTGTGGCAAGATAGTTGTCAGAGAATGCCCTTATACAGGTTTATCAATGCCATTTTCCAGATGGAGATTTATGCTCTCATGTGGGTGCCAAATTTTAACTTAGGAAAATTGCAATTTAATATTAAAAATAAATAATGTTGGCAAAAAAAAACAATTTTGCTGGCAATAAAACATCAAAGAGTACAAAAAATAAAAGCAAGAATGTATCACTGACAAAGGTATCCAAAAGAATATAATGAAGTTGGGGGGGGGGGGGGGGGGGGGGGGGGGGGTGCGGTGGAGAGAAAGAGAGAAGGAGGAAAGCAAGCAAAGAAACATGACAGCTGAATTGTTCTCGCAAAGGATGGCATGGTGGTTAGCACTGCTGCCTGGTCCCTGTTTAATTCAGCCTTGGGTCACTGTCTGTGTGGAGTCTGCAGGTTCTCTCCATGTCTGCGTGGGTTTCTCCGGGTGCTTCGGTTTCCTCCCACAGTCCAAAGATGTGCAGGTTA
Organism: Sphyrna mokarran; assembly: GCA_024679065.1. Taxonomy (NCBI): domain Eukaryota; kingdom Metazoa; phylum Chordata; class Chondrichthyes; order Carcharhiniformes; family Carcharhinidae; genus Sphyrna; species Sphyrna mokarran. The sequence goes on along the minus strand of JAGIQG010000003.1, from coordinate 125,126,449 downwards.
GGTTGGTTGGCGATGCTAAATTGGAGGAGGGGGTGGTGGCGGCGATGGCAGGTGGTGGAACTAGAAAGGTAAACATATGGAGTTAAAGGCATAGGGCATGGGTGGGATTCTGGTCGGCGCAGACTTAATGGCCAAATTGCCTCCTTCGGCAAGGTAGGGATTCTATGAAATTTGTAATTGATTTATTCACACTGACACTGTTGCTATCTAAAAGAAGAATGGATGATTTAATGATAGCACACAGCACAGTGACTAACTCTGTAATTTTAAACCAAAGTCAGCATGAAAGCTGTTTGAAGCTGCAAGACATACCCATAGTAGTGACGACATAATATTTCAGGAACTTATAGAATTACATGTTTGCTGAGTAAATTGAGATTATATTACAGTCAGAATTAAGCAGCAGATTCAACGTGTATGTGTGTGTTTTTGTTCTGCTGTGAACTTAAAAGCAAGAACATTAAAAGATGCTTTATCACCAGCCTTTTAAACTACCAACCACCCTACCCTCCTTGCTAATTTGAAACGGTTTCTGTTCACATGGTTAATCTAAGACTTACTCATGTCCTTCATTTCCAATTTTAGTGCCTGTGTGTTGAGCAAACATTCAGAGTACCCCTGAATCTGGTTGTTTCCCCCGATACATCCCTACCTGTGCAGTCTCAAATTGAACACGTTGTTGCAGAACCCGGTTTCTCCATTCACTGTCTTTGCTGTCAAATTGTCCGCTACTCTTCGGACTGTCTCAGTCAGCAAAGATAAGGCTGGGCCTCTTCTCCCCACTTCTGCTAAATCCTCTCTACTTACCCTTTCCTAAGTTAGAAGTATTCATATGTGTTTTTGTCACCAAGGCTATCTGTACAAATGCCCTTTCCCATGCCTCCTAGGATAATTACCAAAGACGACAGCCTAAAATAATAATCTCTTATTATACTTCATCAACCCCTCTCCAAGTCCCTCTATAAGCTCATCTCATCAGCGAGATTTGACACTTATTCCCACGACCTCAGATTGGCTAAATTCCTGATTACTCAACTTCTGTTCCTGGTCTTCATACTGGTAGACAATCCAAATGGTTCCCTATCCTTAGGCACCTTCTCCTTGCTTTCTGTCGTGCCATTATCAACCTTTTCCTGAAAAAACAGGAAGCTAAACTTTTGTCTGGGTTTGAGAAAACACAGCTTGCCCACTTTTATGGCTCACAGGATGCATTAAACTCTCATTTCTTCTTTGAAATATCTCAAGTGTATCCTTATAAAATCTCTTCAGATACCAAGAATTGGTCGACTGTACCTCTCCCTCATCAATGTTATCTGAACTTTCCTTACTTGTAATTGGGAAGAGCTTCAGCTATCCAGGTTACAAGGATAAGAATCCGCTGGATTAAACAACCCATGGCCTGACCTTGATTTAGTATTTAAATAGACTTAAACCAAACAATATTTGTCTGTGAATTCAAAATCTATTTAGCTGCCTCCTCTGGTAATCTCAGGCTAGAGACACAAATGAATATGGCCTTAAAAATACTTCCCATGGCAAACACAGGATGCAATTCTCCCATCACAATCTGGAACTTTTCTGGCAGGTTGCAATGGGAGATGCATGCCACTAGCCTTGTTCCAGGATTTGCAGATGTGCTGGGAAGCATGTGCATCTCCTGAAAGCAGCGAACATTTGCCACTCCGATCAAGCTGGAAAGCAGCGGGAAGGTAGGTAAGTAATTTGAATCTTTTAAAATGTATTTTAAATATATTTTAAATGTGATTATCGGGAACCTTTGGATTAATTTAGACTAACTCCCTGCATTCAGGAACCAGCAGGAGATCTTGCCATAATGAAAGGGGAAGCAATCAGGGCCTCCCTGAGGGTCAGGCAGCATGGGGTGGATCCCCCTGGATATTGGCACTCTAACAGTGCCAGCCTGTGCCCTCTGGCTCTAAGGGGCAAACTGCCCATGCCCACAGATTATCTTGGCAATGCCCACTGGGCAGTACCAAGGGACGAGGCCTAGATGTGGGGGTCCCGCTGCAATTCTGCAGACAAGGTCTGTCTGCGATGGAGGGAGGGCAGCAATTGGGGCAGGCTGGGGGGAGGTGTCTGAGCCCAGGTGGAGGGCTGTGAGTGGGTGGTGATGGTGGTTGGCTGGAGGGGTAGCACTTCAGGAGTTCTGGGCTGGCTAGCAAACAGGGAGCCTGACAGATCGGGAACACTGCACACATAGAGTTCCAGAATTGTTGCACTCTCCAGTGCGAATAGGCCCCACCTTGTGTTTTTAATGATATTCACAAATGGGACCTCTGCAGTGTGCAGAGTGCGGAGATTGGGCGAGCAGCTGAATAAAGAAAAGAGTCAGGATTTGGAATAGTTTCCCCACCAATACAGCACTTTTGGGAGAACCATGGCCACAATTTCTATTTCTACGTAGGTTGGAAAAAACATACATAGGTAGCACAAGTTGCTTATAGGAGGGTGAGGGTTAAAAGGATAAATGTTTTTAAAAAAGTCATCTGCATTTTCTTGAGTTGAGCTACATGCAATTTATCGCCAAGAGCTCCAAGTTGCAGACCAAGATTCAAGGTGATTCAGAGATAGTCCTAAAACATTTGCTACAATCAGAGTTGGCTAATCTGTATAATTATCAAAGTTACACAGAAAAATAAAAACAGGCTAATGAGAAGTTTAATTGGTGTAAAAACATTGCATAAAACAAGAAATCAACTGATAATTTGTTCTTAATGTGCATTGTGTTGCAGTTAGCTCCTTTGGTGTTTTGTCTCAGCAATAACTACTGCTGTGTTCATTTAAATTATCTAAATTTATAGGTTCTATAATTGTTCATCTAAAAAAAATCACAGTTGAGATAAAAATATCAAAGTCAATTTCCCCTGAAAACAAAATCAATCAAGTGGCTGTCACTTGATCATAAAAGTGATTATGCATATCTAAATCATTTCCCATCCATGTTTCAGCCAGGTATCGATATTCATTCAAGCGACTATAGTCAAGTCAAACTGACAGGCGAACACAATAAAAAGTCAGTTAAATCTAAAGAGATAAAAGCATTAAAAACCCAATGTTTCATGATTATTTCTATCAATTTATCATCAGCACCAGAAATACATATAGTTGCTGACCATCTACCACTTTATTCATATTCCCATTCAGTATCTTTTCATCCTCAGGAATATTTAACTCATTCTAATCTTAAATGCAAATTTAGACACACCTCAATCTCGCACATGTGGATCCCAACATGTCATTTTTGTATCAAAATGGTCATGATGTGCCCATCCCATAAGATCTAGGAGCAGTATTAGGCCACTTGGCCCATCGTGTCTGCTCCGCCATTTAATCATGGCTGATATTTTTCTCATCCCCATAACCCCTGATCTCCTTATTAATCAAGAATTTATCTATCTATCTTAAAGACACTCATTAATCTGACCTCCAGAGCTTTCTGCGGCAAACAGTTCCACAGATTCACAATCTCTGGCTGAAGAAATTCCTCCTCATCTCTGTTTTAAAGGATCATCCCTTTAGTGCCTTCTGGTTCTAGCTTTTCCTACTAGTGGAAACATCCTCTCCATGTCTACTCTATCCAGGCTTTGCAACATCCTATAAGTTTCAGTAAGATCCCCCCTCATTCTTCTAAACTCCAACGGGTGCAGACCCAGAGTCCTCAACCATTCCTCATAGAACAAGCTCTTCATTCCAGGGATCATTCTTGTGAATCTTCTCTGGACCCTTTCTATGGCCAGCAATACTTTTCTTAGATATAGGGCTCAATATTCCAAATGGGGTCTGACCAGAGCCTAATACATCCCCAGAAGTATATCCATGTTCTTGTATTCTAGCTCTCTCAACATGAATGCTAACAATGCATTTGCCTAACTGTCCACTGAACCTGCACATTAATCTTAAAAGAATCTTGAACAATGATTCCCAAGTCCCTTTGTGTTTCTGATTTCCTAAAGTATTTTCCCATTTAGAAATGCCTCCATTCTTCCTTCCAAAACGCATAACCTCTTACTTTTCCACATTGTATTCCATCTGCCAATTCTTTGCCCACTCTCCTAAGCTGTCCAAGTCCTTCTGCAACCCCCCCCCACTTCCTCAATACTACCTGTCACTCTAAATATCTTTGTATCATCTGCAAACTGAACAACAGTGCCTTCTGTTTCTTCTTACAAATCGTTAATATACACTGTGAAAATATATACTGAGGCACACCACTTGTCACCGGCTGCCATCCAAAAAAAGACCCCTTTATCCCCACTCCCTGTCTTGTGTAGTCAGGGGAAATTGACGCTGATATTTTTATCTCAACTATGATTTTTTTTGGATGAATAATCCTCTGTCCACTATATTCACTCCCATTAGCCCTATATCTAAATCACCGATGTGCACAGTGAACGTTCTGTGGTACTGAGCTTTATAGGTTAGAATAGTTTCAAATCCAAATTATGCTCTATGTTGAATTAATAACAGTGGAAGTGATGGGAGAGTTGCCCCAGCTGGTCTTAGAAAAGATATTATTCAATCTCCCCACTGTTGAACCCACCTAGTAACAGAATAGTCTATTGGACTATTTGTTTTTCAGTTCAGATAGGTTCATCCTACTGGGGGAAGTACAATCAACCCATTGAACTACAGCAATAATATTCAATCAGCTCTTCAGGAGGGGAGGATTGAGATAAGAAATTTGAACAGAATGAAAATAAAATCAATAAAATAGTCATTACAAGTGCACCAGGTGACCTGCATATTTCCAACATGCTGAATGGAGTAATGTGGTGAATTCATGCTCATGTCTTCTCTCACAGAACACATCATAAAACTGAAGCAAAGGGGCTGCTTTGTCAAGGGAAAATACCTGCAACAAATGCTTCTTAATGGAGGCAGAAGGAGAATGTCATAACTCATTACTCAAAATTATACCACCTTCACATACCTCCAACTGCTTGCAGGAAGGGCACATGCTTAGAAACCAAGTGGTTGAGAAGGAACAGTGGAATATAAAGACATATATATGTAAAACAGTAAAAATATTACTTACCAAGCCACCTGTGTTGCTGGGCCTGCTGTCATTTCCACTGCTTCATAGTTGAAAGTCCCTGTAGTAGTTGGAGACTCCTCCATAATGACCGAGAAATCGCTACCTAAACTGGTGGTACTTCCTCGATCTGCATGCGCTAACACAAATACTTATTAAGCATCAGGTTCTCATGTATGCATTATGCTAGAGGAGCTTCAGTCTACAGTATGTATCATATCTGTGCCAGGCTGACCTCAATTCTTTTTCAGGGGCAATCCTCAGTCATACATGCTATCTATTCAGAAGAATCCTTTCAGTGTGAACTAGGGAAACAAAGCTAAAAAATTACTTCATTTGACGGTGATGGGAGCAGGACTGGGAAACACAGATTTTAATTATCATGTTAAATTAGCAAACGTGCAGGTGGATCTAAAATATGCTTTTTTCATTCATTTTCTTCAATAAAAACTTGCAGTGCCAATGTCAATCTTTTCAGAGCCCTCTTCATAACAGGAGCACATCAGAAAACCCTTGCACGGCAACAAGAGGATTGAGAGTATAGAATAAGTTATGGATGACTCACTAGAGGAGAAGTTATTAAATAATTGAGCCTTCAACATGTGCAGTATGAAAGCCAACATGTTTGTTAACAATAATACTGGATACAGAATTATTTCTTTCTAAAATAAGTATATGCAAGCCATGTGAGACTGTTATACGATGCATTACAAGTTGGCAGACTTATCATTTTCAAAAAGTCTGATCACAGCAATGATCGGAGTGAATGGCAATTTCAAGTCCATTCTATAGATAGTTAAGTACTTTGTCCTTAGAACAATCTTAGTTTTTTTTAAATGACTTGCCTGATTTTTATTTTAAAGAAGGTGTCTGTAGAATTCTGCAAAGCTGCTATTTCAGAAATCAATGAAGTGGACTCAGTGCCTGATGCAAATGCTGAAATCCCCTTGAAGCACTCCATGCATGCTATCAGTGCAGTTGTTCCTTTCATAAAAGGACTGTGAATTAACTATTTTTCAGCCCCTGATTGCTATCAGTCACGTCATAGCAAAAACAAGAACAAAAGGGTAATTTGTTTTTTCAGGATCAGGAATATATTAAACATTCTGGATAATGGTCTGTCAGTATTTTGCTAGTAAATCTCTATTTGACCACAAGATCTCACCAACATGCTACACATTTGAGACAATAACACTCCATTTTTATCACTAGATTCTGTTAGCGACTAAGCAAATGTTTAGAAAATGCAGCTGCAGCAAGCAGTTAGAAAGTTAATGGTGTGTTGGCCTTCATCACAAGGGGATTTCTGCACAAGAGTAAAGATATCTTGTTGAAGTTGTGTAGCGCATTGGTGAGATCTCATCCAGAGGACTATATATGGTTTTGGTCTCCTTACCTAAGGAAGGATACAAAGCCACAGAGGGAGTGCAACAGAGGTTCACCTGGTTAATGCCTGGATGATGGGATTATTTCATGAAATCATTTGAGGATATCATGGGTAGCATGGTGGCACAGTGGTTAGCATTGCTGCCTCACAGCGTCAGGGACCTGAGTTTGATTCCAGCCTTGGGTGACTCTGTGGAGTCTGCACATTCTCCCCATGTCTGCATGGGTTTCCTCTGGTTGCTCTGATTTCCCCCACAGTCCAAAGATGTGCAGTTTAGGTAGATTAGTCATGCTAAATTGCCCCTTAGCATCCAGGGATGTAAAGGTTAGGCGGTTTGGCCATGGCAAAATGCACAGAGTTACAGGGATGGGACAGTGCGGTGGACCTGGGTGGGATGATCTTTCGGAGAGTCAGTATAGACACAATGAGCCAAGTGGCCTCCTTTAGCACTATGGAGGTCCTATGGAGACTTGGCCTGTATTCCCTGGAGTTTCAAAGAATGAACGGTGACCTCAACGAAACTTACAAAATTTTTACTTGGCGTGACAGGGAAGATGTGGAACATAGAACATTACAGCGCAGAACAGGCCCTTCGGCCTTTGATGTTGCGCTGACCAATTATGAAGAAAGCAATGACCCTCCAAACTAAACCATTCCCTTCTCTTCCATAAACTTATCAACTAACCTCTTAAACGCCACCAAACTTGGCGCATCTACAACTGCCGCAGGCAGGGCATTCCACTCCCTAACCACCCTCTGGTAAAGAACCTACCTCTGATATCCGTCCTATAACTATCACCCCTTAATTAAAAGCTGTGTCCCCTCGTGCTAGCTTTCTCCATCCTAGGAAAAAGGCTATCACTGTCCACCCTATCTAAACCTCTAATCATCTTATATGCTTCAATAAGATCCCCTCTTAGCCGCCTCCTTTCTAACTAAAACAACCTCAAATCCCTCAACCTCTCTTCATAAGACCTGCCCTCCATACCAGGCAACATCCTGGTAAACCTCCTCTGTACCCTCTCCAATGCCTCCACATCTTTCTTATAATGTGGGGACCAGAACTGCACACAATACTCCAAGTGCGGCCGCACTAGAGTTTTGTACAGTTGCAACATGAAGTTGCGGCTCCGAAATTCAATCCCCCTACCAATAAAAGCTAAGACTCCGTATGCCTTCTTAACAACCTTATCGACTTGACTGCCTACTTTCAGGGATCTATGCACAAATACACCAAGATCCCTCTGTTCATCAACACTATTAAGAATCCTACCATTAGCCCTATACTCTACACATTTATTATTCCTGCCAAAGTGCATTACCTCACACTTTTCCACATTAAACTCCATTTGCCACCTCTCGGCCCAGCTCTGCAACTTGTCCAAGTCTCTCTGCAAACTATAACACCCCTCTTCACTATCTACCACTCCACCGACTTTAGTGTCATCTGCAAATTTACTAATCCATCCTTCAATACCCTCATCCAGATCAGTTATAAAAATTACAAACAGCAGGGGCCCCAAAACAGACCCCTGAGGTACACCACTTGTAACCGAACTCCACGATGAATATCTCCCATCAACCACCACCCTCTGTCTTCTATCTGCTAGCCAATTCCTAATCCAATTAGCTAAATCACCCTCTATCCCATACATCTGCATTTTCTGCAGAAGCCTTCCATGGGCCACCTTATCAAACGCCTTACTAAAGTCCATATATACCACATCAACCGCCTTACCCCCATCCACCTCTTTGGTCACTTTTTCAAAAAACTCAATAAGGTTAGTAAGGCACGACCTACCCTTCACAAAACCATGCTGACTATCCCCAATCAATTCATTTCTCTCTAAATAACTATAAATCCTATCCCTAATAATTCTCTCCAATACTTTGCCCACAACAGAAGTAAGACTCACTGGCCTATAATTCCCTGGAAGGTCTCTCTTCCCCTTCTTAAACAATGGGACCACATTCGCTATCCTCCAGTCCTCCGGAACCACACCCGTAACCAACGACGACCTGAAGATCAGAGCCAGAGGCTCTGCAATCTCCTCTCTTGCCTCCCAGAGAATCCTAGGGTAAATCCCGTCCGGCTCAGGGGACTTATCTAACTTCAAACCCTCAAGAATATCTAGCACATCCTCCCTATCTACTTCAATACTTTCCAGTTTGCAACCCTGTACCTCAGTGTTCTCCACAACTACATTTACATCTCCCTGCGTGAATACCGAAGAGAAATATTTGTTCAGTAGATATGATATTTTTCCTGGCTCGTGAGTTGAGAACCAGAAAGAATACCCTCAGAGTAAGGAGCGGGCTGTTTAAGATGGAGATGAAGAGGAATGTCTTCATTCAGGAAAACTTCGGAATTCTCTACCCCAGAGGGTTGTGGAAGCTCAGCCATTGAACACATTCATTTGATTCTGAATCAACTGATAAATTTCTGGAGATCTCTGGCAACAAGGAATATGGAGATAGGTCAGGAAAGGGATATTGAGGTAGATAATCAGTGATGTACTAATTGAAAGGTGGAGCAGGCTTGAATTGTTGAATGATGTATTTCTTTGTAAATACAATATAAATTAGGAACTCTGATAATCATTGCAACACACAGGGCTCTGGCCTTGTATCTTCTGATGACATTTTAGATGTCCATTGTAACTTTTGACATCTAGCAAATCTTCGATTGCATTCATTTCTTTATTTTAGCTACACTGTTACCTTTAAACCTTTACAAATTAAGATTTTATTTCTAACTGTACAGTTACCAAATCATTTCTAACAGTGTTTGATTCTAAGATTACATTAGAATTGTGATTGAAATACCACTGTAGGCTATGGTAAGCCATTTCTCCTTGGATTTAAGAGGATATGGGGAGTAATTGTGCTTACCTAGTAGACAGAGATCTTCCATAGGAAACTCAGGTTCCTTATAATGTGTCATCTTCTTTCTGTAAGGAGAAAGGGAATAAAGCTGCACACAGAATAAAGACTGAAGATATTCTTTTTTGGCATAAAAGAACATATTTACAAGAATCCATTTAAAAAATATTTAATGAAGTACCATACAAATGCAGACTCTGTCTGCACTTCCCAATGGCTCAGAAAAGCAGGCAGCATAATCATGCACTGCAGACATTCTCTCATCCATCGTCTTTCATTGGTAAAAAGATACAAAAGTCTGAGGACACGTACCAACCGACTTAAGAACAGTTTCTTCCCTGCTGTCCATCAGACTTTTGAATTGACCTGCCTCACATTAAGTTGGTCTTTCTCTACACCCTAGCTATGACTGTAACACTACATTCTGCACTCTCTCCTTTCCTTCTCCAAGTCCAATGTGCTTTGTCTGTATAGCACTCAAAAAACAATACTTTTTGCTGTATACTAATACATGTGACAATAAATCAAATCAAACCACAATAAACATACTCACATGTGGAATTAAACAGGTGGGGAAAAACAGAAAGACATGTTGGAACAAAGCAAACAAGGAATTGAGGTAAATGCACATCTCGTGGACAGTATAGCAAGTTGCGATTCACAAAAATTTGTCTTGTCATTCTTATATTTCCTATGTATATTAAACTGGACTTGAGGAATAGTAACAACATTTGCTGATAACAATGCATAGGATGGCATGGTGAACGGTGCAAGTGTTTGTGAAAAATTGCAGGAGAGCAAAACAGATTAGCATGATTGACAAATAGCTGTCAGGTGCGGTTCCAGGATAAAAAGTATAAGCTAACATTTTGGAAGAAAAAGGGATTTAAAATTTTAAGAACCAGACTGACATTGTTGTGTGGGTATATGTCATTAAGAATGGCAGCACAATAGATAAAAATATAAAAGCCGTGAATTTATTTCTATATCCCTACTTTCTGTTTCCTGTATTGACGAGTTTTGATTCTCCATACTGAATTGTATATAATTGCAGTAGAAGCAGTGCAAAGGATGTTCACTCAACTGATTTCAAGGATGAAGAATTTATCTTATGAGGAAAGGCTGAATAGACTGGGCTTATACTCATTGGAGTTCAGAAGATTGAGAGGTAATGTTATTGAAATGAGTTTTGATAGGTTGAATGCTTGACAATGTTTCTTTTTGTGGGGGCGTTTAGAAGTAGGGGATGCAGTTTAAAACACGGAGTTTTCAATTTAAGACTGAGATGAGGAGAATTATTTTATCTCTGAGGGTGGTTCGTCTGTGTCATTCTCTCCCCAAGGAGAGCAGGGGAGGCTGGGTCATTAGGTTTTTTTTTAAAAAGGTCGAGTTGGATTGATTTTTCATTGACAAGGATATCAGTTCAGCCTGATGGGAGGTGGGCAGGAAAGTGAAGTGGAAAATACAATCAGATCAGCTATAATCTTACTGAATGGCACAGCAGGTTCAATGGGCTGAACGGCCTACTCCCTCCTTTTAAGTCATGTGTTCTTGGATGTATAATTTTCTTTACCAGAAATGATAAGATTAAGGAATGAGTTGAAAATGAGGTGAATAATGTAGGTCTGCTGGTTCTCTCCTCCCTACTCCATCCACCACCACAATTTACTGAGTTTTTATTCTCAGTTAAACCTTCTGAAAAGGTGAAAAGTAACAAAGAAACAGGCAAAGGAGGAAATGAAAGTTGCTCCTCCATTGTCAAGGGTTACTCTCATCTGCCTCAGATGTAACCAGCACAAGGCAACATTTAGCAGAAACGGAGAAGCTAGAGAATAGACCAGCTGCAGTAACAGTAAGAAGCCTAAAGTACTGTAAAGCTGTAAACTAATGAGAAACTGAAATAAGACTGTCAAAATACAGAGTTTTTGTTTAAATTGTGGAGGTTACATTCAGATGCTTTTTGACACCTGCCTGAACCCTGGATAACAGTCTAGAAACAACAGAAATTGAGGTATAGGATGAGCGAAAGAGAGGGAGAGAATACAGGCAACACAATGAAAATCATATGGAGGAATCATTTTTTCGACAGGTTAGGGAAATATTTAAATAAGATCAGCATCTGTAAAATTAGAAACTAGCTTCCTGCTTTAGGCATTTTTTGTACAAAACCGTTGATATTCAAGAATATCACAAAGAATTCTTTTGATTTACTAATTGGGAGACGAGCACAAAGCACCCTGCCTGCTGGATTGGTCGACCAAAGAAATAAAATACTAGCAGAAGGCCATGTTGTACAGCAGATGTTGCATTATTAAATATTCATCTCTTGTTGCCATTGCATTACAACCACTGAGTGGCGATATATCTTGGCTCTCTCCCCTCTCAAACTGCTTTATTCTGGTACAATTTGTGCGCAAATTTCCAAAGAGGTCTTTTCTCAGTAGACTTAATCTATGACAGCAGCAACTGGGAGCCAAAATCTCCCATCTCTAAAATTTCCTTCAAGTCTTCTTCCTCTGTTCAACCTCTTTCAAGATTGTATATATTCATTACTAATTTTGCTATACTTTTGGCTCTCTGATGACTCTGAGTGAGGCGAGATGATTTTCAGCCTCTTTCTTCCATCTGAGGTGGAATGTTGTGTCACACAAGATAAGCAACTTGCAGAACTCTTGCCGAGAATTGATAATTTGCACCATTTCAGCGTAACAAGCATCCCAACAAGCACTACGGATAACAAGCAAACAGATGTCAGCTGCGGCGGAGTCTAAAAACATAACTAAAGGTTATGCAACAACTTTTAAAGACAGGAAGTGAAGTAGTGAAGGTAAAGAGATGTAGGGAAAGTGTTCAAGAGCATGGGAAGGAGGAGGAATGGTGGAATGCAGCTCTGCACCAGAGGCTGGAACCAGCAATAATGGATTGGAGGAGATTAGAAGTGGTTGGGTCAAGAACATGAAGGAATTTGCGAATGAAGCTTTTAAATCTCAGTATCTTGTGGGGTGACTGGGCAGCCAGTGGCACTTGGTAGGAATGAGTAAAGGGAGATCAACCTTTACTGCAGGACAGGAGGCAGGTATTTGGATTGGTTAGAAGTTTAGGAGCCCGGTGAAGAGGGTGCGGGAGTAGAGCATTGCAATAATGAAAACATAGATAAGGATTTAAGTTGAAGGAGGAAGATGCTGTAAGGTTAGATATGGGCAATGCTACAGAGATGGAACTGAGTACTCTTGCCGATGAATGGATGAAAGGTTTTAATTTCAGCTCTGAATCAAACACTGTGACTGTGCAACATCTAGTGGAGTCTAATAGAAGGTCAGAACAAGATTAGAGATTTTAGAATGTATTTGGTTTTCCCATTGCTCAATGAACTCGAGGCCTCACGGTGGCTAGCACTGCTGCCTTACAGCGCCAGGGATCTGGGTCACCGTCTGTGCAGAGTCTGCACGTTCTCCTCATGTCTGTGTGGGTTTCCTCCAAGTGTTCTAGTTTCCTCCTACAGTCCGAAAGGTGTGTGGTTTAGGTGGATTGGCTTTGTTAAATTGCCCCTTAGTATCAGGGAGACTAGCTAGGGTAAATGCATGGGGATAGGGCCAGGTGGGATTGTGGTTGATGCAGACTCGATGGACCAAATGGCCTCCTTCTGAACTGTAGGATTCTATGATATAGAAACAAGATAACTCACTAGAGGATATTAGGACCATTTGTGAACAATTCCAAGTCTCATGGTTAAAAAAGATAAATCTACTAACCCTCTTGTATTTGTCCGTCACTTCCTTTACCACATACACACGCTAAACAGTATAAACAACATCTGATTGATAAAACAAGGCGATCTCCCAGTCAAGAGATCAGCATAAGCACGAAATGACAGACACAGCTAAACGATATCACAATCAATGGATCAGATCTAAGCTTTGCAGTCCTGCCACATCTGGTCATAAATGGCTATGGCCAATTAAATAACTCTCTGGAGAAGGAGGTTCCCCAAATTTCCCCACCCTCAATAATGGTGGAGCCCAGCACACTGCAAAAAGCAAGGCTGAAGTATTTGTAACCATCAGCCGGAAATGCTGAGTAATTGATCCATCTCAGCCTCCTGCTGAGGTCATCAGCATCACAAACGCCAGTTTTCAGTCAATTTGATTCCGTTCACACAACATCAAGAAATGGTTAAAGGCACTGGTTACAGCAGAAGGTATGGGGCCTGACAACATCCTAGCATTAGTGCTGAAGACTTGTGTTCAAAAACTTGCTGCACTCCTTGCCTACCTGTTCCAGTACAACTATAACTCTGGCATCCACCCAGCAATACACGAATTGCTCAGATATGTCCTGTCCACAAAAGGACATCTAATTTACACCCTGCGAGTCCATTCTGAATCTTTCGACAGCACCTTCAAAATCCACAACCTATACACTTAGAAAGACAAGCACAGCAGATGCACAGGAACACCACTATCTGCAAGTTCATACACCATCCTGACTTGGAAATATATCACTAGTTCTTCAGTGTTTCTGGATGTGTCTACACCACACGGACTCTTCAGTGGCTCACCATCACTTTCTGAAGGTAAATTAGAAATGGTCAACAAAATGGCTGTCTAACCAGTGATGCTAACATCCTGTGAAAGAGTAAGTTTTAAAAATGCATCAGCAAAGTTATGGAAGATGCTATCCAACAGCGTTTAGACAGCAATAACCTACTTATCAATACTCAGTATGGGTTCCACCAGGACCACTTGGTTCTGGATCTCATTACAGATTCTATCCAAATAGGGACAAAAGCAATGAGTGACTGTCGTTGATACCAAGGCAGCCTTTGACCAAGTATGGCATCAAGGAGCTCTAGCAAAACTGGACTCAGTGGAAATCAGGGGGAAACTCTCCACTGGTTGGAATCATACCCAGCAGAAAGAATATGGCTGTGATTGTTGGAGGTAGAATATTGCAGTCCCAGAGCTACAGCAGTTCCTCAGAATAGTTTTCTTGGTGCAACTATCTTCAGCTGCTTCATAAATGATCTTCCCTCCATCAGTCAGTGAGAAGAGAGAATGTTTGCTGATGATGATTGCAGTGTTCATATAATTTGCTACTGCTCAGATATCGAAAGCCTTAGTCCATCTGTAGCAGGATGTGGGCAACATTCATGCTTGGGCTGGCGAGTTTGCAAGTGACATTTGAGACAATCACTGCCTGGCATTTTTGTATCTCCAAAATGAAATAATCTAACCATTTCCCCATGCCATTCAATGGCATTACCATTAATGAATCCCCCACATTAATACCTTAAGGAGTGTGTGTGGTGGTGGTGGTGGTGGTGGTGTGGGGGGGGAGGGGGGGAGAGGAGGAGGAGGAGGAGAAGAAGAAGAAGAGAGCGGGTCACGTTGACCAGAAACTCACCTGTACTAGCTACTTAAATACAGTACAGTAGGTTAGAGGCTGGAAATTCTGAGGCAAGTAACTCACCACCTAACTTCCCAAAGCCTCTCCACCATCAACAAGGAACAAATCAGGAGTGTGATGGAACACACTCCATTTGCTTGGATGTGTGCAATTCCAACAACACTTAAGAAGTTCAACACAACCCAAGACAAAGCAACTTGTACTCGTTGCATTAGAGCCTTATCCACCCACCTTACACATTCACTTCCACCACCATCACCACAGCAACAATATAGCATTTATAAAATCCACACAGCAGGTGGTCACCTGGCTCGTCGAGACCACACCGCCAACAATGTCACACCACATATTTACTCTCTTAATGCCCCTGACTTTAACAGGCAATTTATCTTGGCCAATCAACTGAGCTTCCACGTCTTTTAACTGTGGGAGGAAATCAGAGCATCTGGAGAAAACCCACACAGACACAGGAAGAATGTGCAGGCTTCACACAGACAGTGACCTGAGGCTGGAATTGAACCTGGGTCCCTGGTGCTGTGAGGCAGCAGTGCTAACCACTGTGCCAACCACTGTGTCACCTGGGCACTGCAGCAGCTTGCCAAACCTTTTTTGACAGCACTTTTGAAACTCATGACTTCTACTGCCTTGAGGGGCAAGGGCAGCAGACACTTGGGAACATCACCACCTGCAAGTTTCCCTCCATCCTGTCTTGGAACTATTTCACCTGTGACTGAGTCAAAAACCTGGAGCTCCTTCTCTGATAACATGGACAGTGGCAGTTCAAGAGGAATTAGTGATGGCAACAAATGTTAGCCTTGCCAGTGACACTCAGATTCCATGGAAGAATAAAACAAACCAAAAGTGCCTTAGTTTTCCTTTTCTGGTTTGTTGTATAACTTTCCACTGAGTGCGAAATAGCATGATCTAAAATACCCTTATTACAAAGAGTACTAATACAAAAAGTGAATAATAAAACTGTAGCAAATGGATTTCAAATGGTGGTGGGGGTAGTGATGTGTCTTGGGTGCAGAGTCTAAATGTTAGAGCCAGGCTTTCTATAGAGTTACATAGAGTAGAAAAGGCCCTTCAGCCCATTGAGTCTGCACTGACAACAAGTACTAAAGGCACACTAATTTCATTTTCCTGCATTTGTCCCATATCCTTGAATGTTATGGTTTTTCAAAGACTCATCCAAATATTTGTTATGGTTATATATTATAATTGTTATTCCAGCCTCCAATATCTTTCCTGGCAGTGCATTCCAGATTCCTATCACCTTTTGAGTGAAAAAGCTTTTTCTCAAATTCCCTCTGAATCCCCTTGCCCCTTAACCTAAAACTATGCCTCTTCATGGCTCCTCAACAAAAGGGAACAGCTGCTCCCTGCTCAACTTGTCCATAGCCCTCATAATCTTACATAACTCAACCATGTCCCCCCCCTTAACCTTCTCTGCTTTAAAAACAATTCAAGCCTATCCAGCTTCTCCTTAAAGCTCCAATGCTCCATTCCAGAGAACATTCTGGTGAACCTCCTCTGTAGCCCCTCTACTGCTTTCATATCCTTCCTATAGTGAGGGAAAGTAGGAACTTTTCTACAAACAAACAATGATAGAGGTTTGGAATTCTTTTCTGCAAACAGCACTACTACCTCAGTGCCTGAGAGTGGGTTCAATTCCCAGCTTGGATCTGTGTGAACCTGCATATTCTCCCTGTGTCTGTGTGGGTTTCCTCCAGTAACTATTGTTTCCTTCACAGTCTGAAAGATGTGCTGATTAGTTGCATTGGCCATGCTCAATTCTCCCTCAGTGTACCCAAACAGGTGCAGGAGTGTGACGACTAGGCGGTTTTCCACAGCAACTTCATTACAGTGTTAATGTAAGCCCACTTGTGACACTAATAGATAAACTATTAAAATAGCAGTTGCTGCTGTGTATTGTAAACTTATTGAGAGATATTTAAGTCTCAGATCAGTCATGATTTCATTGAATGGTACAAGAGGCCAGAAGGGCTGAATGGCCTACTCCTGCCCCTACGTTTCATGGATCACTGTAGCTTTGTTACTCTCTACATAACATCGACAATAAGATGAAATCCTACCTGGGCTTCTTTACTGCAGAGAACTCTTCCGTGGTGATGTGCTTCAAAAAATTGAAGCAGAAGAAGAAAATCTAGGGGTTTGGGGAAGAATTATAATTTTTTTTTAGATTTAAGGTTCCCTCGTGTGACTTTCAACAATACAATCCCAGCTTTGAGAATGCAAAGCTAGACACAATGATATATTCAGAAATAAGTCAATATATGGAACAAAAAAAGGCTTTATGTCTGGAATGGTGTGAAGAAACTAGTCTCTTTCACCAGTACAAAGCCCCCAACTTTTCCAGCTGGAAATGT
This sequence comes from Sphyrna mokarran, assembly GCA_024679065.1. NCBI lineage: Eukaryota > Metazoa > Chordata > Chondrichthyes > Carcharhiniformes > Carcharhinidae > Sphyrna > Sphyrna mokarran. The sequence goes on along the minus strand of JAGIQG010000003.1, from coordinate 125,109,330 downwards.
AACAAGGTTAAAAGCAGACAATGCTGGAAACACACAGCAGGGCTGCAACACCTGGAAAGAGAAGCTGAATTTAATATTTGGAGACCAATAATCCTGCTCTATACTCCCAACACTCTTATTTACTTCAGCTTTCCAACTGTTTTTCGATCTAATGTTGGTTTCCCGCAGTAATCTTTTCCATCAGCAGGTGGTAGCATTGCAGTGTGTAAATTGTGAATGGAACGAAGTCAGGTAGTGCAAAAGCACCATCTCCTGGTAGGAACTAATTTGATAGAACAAAATTCCATTCTTCGACTAAATAAAATCCAACGTTGATTTAAGGGTGGTAAAATTCAGACCTTTTCCTTATATTCACACTCTGCCAAAAAATCTAAAATTAGGTGAGCTGAATTATTTGTTTAGAAGGGATTCTTTTACACTACATAATGGCAAATTACAGTAATTTTCACGATTAATGGTTTACTAATTAACCTAAGTATCTTCATAGCAAGTCATGTTACAATTCTTTGTAAATAAGCTATCAGCTTTTTTGCCATGAGGTTGATACAATGTGGGAGCAGATTATCAAACTAATCTTATTCAACAATGAAATCAAACAACCCAAAGTGTCATATAAGTATCAACTTTACACAGCACAATACATTTCTCCAGTTTTTGACTCACCTCTTCCCCTTTGCTAAGACGGTCGGACAACATGTGCCTGTAAATACATAAACAAATAGAATACTTAAGCTATACAGTGAGTCAGTGAAATAGTAGATGGTGAAATTTGAATTCAATTTTTAAAATCTGGAATTAAAAATCTACTGATGACCGTGAAACCATTGTCGATTGTCGGGAAAACCTATCTGGTTCAATAATGCCTTTAGGGAAGGAAATCTGCTGTTCTTACCTGGTCTGGTCTACATGTGGCTCCAAACCCTCAGCAATGAGGTTGACTCTCAACTGCCCTCAGGGCCACTAGGGATGGGCAATAAATGCTGGCTCAGCCAGTGATGCCTACGTCCATAAATGAATTTAAAAATATGTCCTTTAGGGAAGGAAATCGGCTGTCCTTACCTGATCTGGCCTACATGTGACTTCAGAGCCACAGCAATAAGTACAAAGGAGTTAGAAGTAGACAAATTTAACTGTTCAAGCCTCTTTCAATCAAATCTCTCCCTGGTCTCAAATCTGCCTCCCCACCTGTTCCCCATATCCCTTTATCCTTTTTTATTAGAAATATATCGATCTCCTTTTTGAAACCATTCAACAATTCAGACTCCACCATGCCATAGGGCAGCGAGTTCCACAAATTTATCATCTGTGAGAGGTAGTTCCTCCTTATCTCAATTTTAAATCTACCAGCTCTCAACATACACTTGTGACATCTTATTCAAATTGCCCCATAAGAGGAAATATTTAGGCTACATTTGCTTTATCAATCCTTTTAAAATTTTATATACCTCGACAGATTCCCTCTCATCCTTCTGAATTCCAGTGTGTACAAGCCCAAACTGTGGCTGAATCTTAATTGCTGTCTGAAATGACCATGTAAGCAACGCAGTTCAAGGGCAATTAAGGATGGATAATAAAACCCAGCCCTGCCAGCAGTGCCCACATCCCATGAATGAATTTTTAAAAAAGTATTAATGACAGACCAGTCAATTTCCCTCCAGTTAGATTACATTTTGAATATTTAGGAAGAGTGAATATTCAAATTCTGTTGTCTATTGGTTAAAAATTGATTTTCTTTTTATAGCAACCAGAACTCCAAGGCTTTGAGCCATTTTTCTTTCAATTCCACACAGTCCAGTCTAGCTGCTTAGCTATACTGTGCATCGCCTGACAATTTAAATATTGCCAAGTCCTCAATGCAAGAAAGCCTCATTGATTGGAATACAGGGGGGTCGGGGTGGGGGGGGGGGGGATGGTATTTTCACTGGGCCAGAAATTAAGCTCACCCGATAAAGGAGCAGCGCTCCGAAAGCTAGTGGCATTTGCTACCAATAAACCTGTTGGACTTTAACCTGCTGTTGTGACTTCTTACTGTGTTTACCCCAGTCCAACGCTGGCATCTCCACACCAGAAATTAAGGCCCAGGGCAATATTTTGGGGACTAGGGTTCGAATCCCACCACAGTGGAGATTTAAATTCAGTAAAAATCTGAAATTAAAAGTCTAATGATGATCATGAACCCATTATCGATTGCTGTTACTAACCCATCTGGTTCCCTAATGTCCTTTGGTGAAGAAAATTTACCTGTGGTTCCAGATTTTTTTTTAGAGCAACACAGCACGGGAAACAGGCCCTTCGGCCCAACGAGCCCGCGCCGCCGTCATAACTATATAGTAGCAATTCCATTATCATAATATAAAATTAGGTTATTCCTAATATGGAAGACTCTCACTATAGGGACAATTTGTTTCCCAATCAGCCTAAGAGCGAATTTTTGGGTTGTGGGAGGAAACCGGAGTGCCCGGAGAAAACCCACGCAACCACGGGGAGAACGCGCAAACTCCCGCAGACACCGGCCCAATTCCAAGTGTCTGCACAGCCACATCGATAGTCTCTGAGCTGTCATGGTGCCCTTCAGATGGTCCACATAAAGCACTCATTTACGACATGAAGTACCAGGCAACCCATGAATCAACATCCAAGAGCTGTCCTCGCACCACCTGCCGAATGCATGCTCATTGTTGGTCAAGTATGGACCGAATTACCTGTGGAAAAAGCCGTAGTTAAACAGTCCTACTATATCCCTCTATCTGCATACCGCTCATGTGGCTGTCCAAGAGACCCTTAAACAGCCCTAGCGTGCCTGCTCCCACCACCTTACTCGGCAGTGCATTCCACACCCCCACTACCCTTTGTGTGAAAAACTGCCCTCTAATATTCGTCTTGTACATAGCCCCCCTCACCCTATGGCCATGACCCCTCGTCTTATCCATTTCTGAAGGTGGAAAAAGTTTACCACCATTTACTCTATCTATATCCCTTATAATCTTATACACCTCTATGAGATCCCCTCTAAGCCGACGTCTTTCAAGGGAAAACAACCCCAGTCTATTTAATCGTTCCTCATAAGACAGCCCTTCCATACCAGGCAGCATCCTGGTAAACCTCCTCTGCACTCTCTCCAAGGACTCCACATCCTTCCGATAGTATGGCGACCAGAACTGGACGCAGTATTCCAAGTGAGGCCTAACCAACGTTCTATACAACTGCAACATCAAACTCCTACTCTTGTATTCTATACCCTTTTCTATGAAAGCTAACATACTATACGCCTTCTTTATCACCTTCTCCACCTGTGAGGAGACCTTCAGAGACTTGTGAACCTGCACCCCCAAGTCTCTCTGCTCCGTATAGTTTTACCTTTTATCCTATAACTCTCCTCTACATTTTTCTGGCCAAAATGCATCACCTCGCATTTATCCGGATTAAATTCCATTTGCTCAGTTGAGATTTCCTCAACTGATCTGCCCAGTCTACCAACCTATCTATATCCTGTTGTATTGCCTGGCACTGCTCCTCTGTACCTGCCAATCCAAGCATCTTGGTGTCATCAGCAAATTTGCTGATCTCACCACCTACCCCTACTTCCAAGTCGTTTATGTAGACCACAAATAGAAGAGGACCTAGTACTGAGCCTTGTGGCACTCCACTAGTGACAGGCTTCCAGTCGGAAAAAGAGCCTTCCACTATTATCCTCTGTCTCCTCCTCCCGAGCCAGTTCTCGACCCATCTACATACCCGACCCTGTATCCCATGTGCCTTCACCTTCTCTATCAGTCTACCATGGGGAACCTTGTCAAACGCCTTACTGAAATCCATGTAGACGACATCAACAGCATGTCCTTCATCAACTGTTTTTGTCACTTCTTCAAAAAATTCCACTAGATTTGTAAGACAAGACTTCCCCTTGACGAAGCCATGCTGCGTATCCCTGATCAGATCGCAGCGCTCCAGATGCTCATACATCCTGTCCCTGAGGATCCTCTCCATTAGCTTACCTATAACTGAAGTCAAGCTCACCGGCCTATAGTTCCCTGGGTTATCCCTCTGACCTTTTTTAAACAACGGTACTACATTTGCTATCCTCCAGTCCTCTGGGACCTCACCTGTGTCCAAGGAAGAGACAAAGATTTGCGTCAGAGGCCCAGCTAGGTCTTCCCTCAACTCCCTTAGCAGCCTGGGTAAATGCCATCAGGCCCCGGAGCTTTATATGTCTTTAAGCTGCCTAACAGCCCCAACACCTCTTTCCTCGTAATCCTCGGCTTTCCTCAACGGATCCTCGGCTTTCCTCAACGGATCCTCGGCTTTCCTCAACGGATCCTCGGCTTTCCTCAACGGATCCTCGGCTTTCCTCAACGGATCCTCGGCTTTGTCAACATCAGCAACAGACATCTGGCCAGTCTCCTGCGTGAATACCGACGCAAAGTATTCATTCAGGATCTCCCCCATTCCCTCAGGCTCTAAGCATAGATCCCCTCCTCTGTCCCTAAGAGGTCCAATCTTGCCTCTAACCATCCTTTTGCTCCTTACATAGGTGTAAAATGCCTTTGGATTTTCCTTAATCCTACCTGCCAGAGCCACCTCGTGGCCCCTTTTTGCCTTTCTAATACCCCTTTTAAGATCCCGTCTACACTCTCTATAAGCTTCCAGCGCTGTCTCAGTCCCCAGTTGCCTAGATCTAATGTAAGCCTCTCGCTTCTTCCTGATCAAGTCCTCAATATCCCTGGTAAGCCACTGTTCTCTAATCCTACCTTTCCCATCCTTCCTCCTTGCCGGCACGTATCTTTCCTGCAGAGAGTTTAGTTTTCCCTTGAAAGACTCCCACATGTACCTCGTCGACCTGCCCTCAAAAAGCTTATCCCAGTCGGTATCTTTAAGATCTTGCCTAATCTGGCTGTATCTAGCCCTCCCCCAGTTAAATACCTTCCCTTTTGGGCCGGTCTCGTCCTTTTCCATTAATATCCTAAAGCAGACAGAGTTGTGATCACTATTTGACACATGCTCTCCTACCTCGACGTCAACCACCTGCCCTGGCTCATTCCCTAGAACCAAATCCAGTATAGCCCCCTCTCTAGTCGGGCCATCCACATACTGCTCCAAGGACCCTTCCAAAACACACTGTACAAATTCCTCCCCATCCACTCCTACAGCTCTGGGCCCTCTCCAATCTACTCCAGGAAAATTGAAATCTCCCACTACTACTACCCTATTTTTCCTACACTTATCTAAAATGTCCCTGCATATCCCTTCTTCCACAGCTCGCGGGCTGTTGGGCGGTCTGTAGTAAACACCCAACAGAGTAACCACTCCCTTCCTATTCCTCAACTCCACCCATAGAGACTCAATTCCTAAATCATCCATACCTCCCTCCCTCTGCACTGCTATGATGTTGTCCTTAACTAATAAAGCCACTCCCCCGCCTCTCCTCACACCAACTCTGTCACGCCTAAAACACTTATACCCTGGAATATTCAATTGCCAGTCTTGCCCCTCCTTCAACCACGTCTCGGTCACCGCCACCACTTCTAAACTCCTCGTGAACATTATTGCCTTCAGTTCATCTGTTTTGCCAGTCACACTCCTCGCATTAAAACACATGCACTGAAGACCCTCAGCTCTCGGATATTCCTTTCTATCTTCTGGTGTTACCCTATCATCCCTCTCTCTCCCACTCCCAGTTCCCTCTGTCTCCCCACCCTCCCTCCCTATTAGTTTAAACACTTCTGAAACACTCCAGCTAACCTCCCAGCTAAAATATGTGTTTCCCTCCCAGTCAACTGCTCCCTATCCCTTTTGAATAGGTGACCCTCCCTCCTGAAGACCTCCCAATGATCAATAAATATGAAGCCTTCTGCCCTACACCAATCCCTCATCCATGCATTTAGTTGTAGTGTCTCATTTGTTTTTACCCAATCGGTCCCGGGCACAGGAAGCAGCCCAGAGAACGCCACCCTGGAGGCCCTACCTTTCAGTTGAGCCCCCAACTCCCTAAAATGCCTACGTAAGTCCCCCCTGCGCTTTGTTCCTACATCTTTCTGTCCTACGTGAACTATTACATTTGCCTTAGACCCTTCTCCCTTCAAAATTCCCTCTACCCTCTCTGATACATCCTGGACCCCTGCTCCAGGGAGGCAGACTACCATCCTGGAGTCTCTCTTTTGCCCACAGAAACGCCTATCGATCCCTTTAACCATCCCATCCCCCACCAATATCTCACTTCCTACTTTCCTGCTGGTCTCTGTGGCATTCTGTTCCCCCTCACCTGCCCTCTCCATCACAGCTTTTGCCCCTCCCTTGGTTTTCTGGGAATCCTCCTTAGAGATAGCCTTTGTGCCTTGATTTTTATTCTTGTTCCTCGTAACTGTAACCAGCCCGTCCCTACTACTAGATCCTGGGGTCCCCGCAGGACTACCTTCCCTATTCATTGTAACCTCATTTTCCCTCACTAGACACATGTCCTCCAAGCGCAGCTCCAGCTGTCTCAACTTAGCTCTTAAACGTTGCAATTCTAAACATTTTGCGCATACGTGGGCCTTTGGGAGACGTGATGCCTCCAGGAAGGTCCACATATGGCAGCGTACGCAGTGGACGCGTTTGGCCAAGTATCGTGGCATTTTGTATACCCCCTTTAAAGGTGTTGGGAAAAGTGTTGATTAGGTAGGAATCAAGGTACTCACCGCATCCAAGCCTGCGCTCGCCCAAGCCCAGTGAGCTTAAGCCCTTATTGCTCTCACTCTAATTCCCGTCTCACTCCACTGCCCGCTCCTGACGCTGCCCGCTGTCTACCTTGTCCTTCCTTTTATACTCCCGCGCTGCCTTCCCTGCAGCCCCCCACGCCTATCTCCCGCTACGGAGTGCCGAAATAAACACTCTAACAACTGAAGTGAAAGACAGAAATTGCAAATCAGGAGTCTCACCAGCCACTCTCCAAAAACTCTGCTCCGGAGAACAGTAAGGATCCACAGCAAATGTGTTTGTTTCTTAAATGCCCCCTTGAAACCCCCTCCCCCTCCCCTACTGCACACTTAATGATGGATAATAATGGGAGGTGATGGCCTATTGGTATTATCACTAGATTATTAATCCAGTGAAGCAAAGAAAAATTGAATGGAGCAGTGACAATGAGGTGAATTATCTTAGTATAGACAGAGTATGATAGTGTCAAAGAAGAACAGTGAGCAGAAATCTTAAAATATGTACAAGGGAACCTTCTTGATCAGTTTGTTTCCAGCCCACGAAATAGGAGGCAGCACTGGATCTAGCTGAGGGGAGAAGTAGGGTAAGGACAGCATGCATCAAAGGGAAAGCATTCTGGGAATAATTCAGAATATCATCAGGTTTGGAATAGTCAGCGAAAAGGACAAGGAGCAACCAAAGAGGGAGAATACAACAATAGATTAGCAGGTAATGTGAAAAGGAATTCAGAAGTGGTTTGTAATCTCATAAATAATAGTAAGGGATTCAAAGGAAAGATGCGTCGATTAGGGACCAAAATGTTATATTCTTTTAGCGACTGAGGATATGGATGACTAAATCAGTTCTTTACATCTGTCTTCAGCAGAGAAAATGCTGCCAATGAGAGGAAATAGTATTTCCACTCTATCCAATGTTTTTAAAGAGGAATTACTTAAAATGTTGGCTGTCCTCAAAGGGGGCAAGTCACTAAGTCCGGATGGAATTCTTCAGAGGGAAAGAAGCAGCTGTAGAGGTTCATAGAATTTTAGAATCCTTACAGTGCAGAAGAGGCCATTTGAGCCTGCCCAATCCCCATAACCTCACATATTTACCCTGCTAATCCCCCAGTACTAAACGGCAATTTAGTGTGGCCAATCCACTCAACCTACACATCTCAGGTCTGAGGGAGGAAACCCACACAGACACGGGAAGAAAGTGCATACTCCACTCAGAAAGTGACCCATGGCTGGAATCGAACCCACGGTCCCTGGTGACGTGAGGTACCAGTGCTAACCATTGTGCCACCATGCCACCCTTACTGACCACAATCTTCCAATCCTGCTTGAATGTGGAGTTGACGTCAAAAGACTAGAGGATTACAAATCAGTTAAATACCTTTTTAAAGGCGGGAAGGAGGATAAATCCAGTAACTACAAGCCAGTCAACTTAAGGTTGAGGAGACAGTGGACAGAATTTCATGAATGTGATGGAGATTTTGCCACTGTCACCTAATCACCATGCTAATCCTGTAGTTATGAAATACAAAACAAACTCACCCAAAAAGGAACCAATCGTAAGCAATGGTTAGATAAAGGATTTCCACAGGCTCCAGACAAGTGTGAACAAGTCCATCCTGTAAAATACAAGTTGTGGCAAATTCTTTAACCAACAGACGTGGCTCCAAGTTTTTAACAGAAACTTTCAAATCAACGAAGTGAGCAACGTTAGAAGTAATAAAAGCAACACACTGCTGTGCTGGAAATCTGAAATAAAAACAGAAAATGCAGGGAAGCCTTAACTTGTCTCGCAGCATCTGTGGAAAGAGAAGTCCTCCTCAGATCTGAACAAGGCTGTATAGCGCACAAGAAACAAGACTTTTCACTATATATCAATGCATATCGACAATAATAAAACAAAAATCAAATAAGTCACATGGGCTCAAAACATTAACTTTTTTTTAAAAAGCCACAGGTGTGACTAGAGCTGCTGAATGTTAAATATAAGATTTGTAAGGATTTATGGAGGAATTTCCATGTTTAAAGCCACATGTCCTATTCATAACATACTTAAATGCGAGAGAAATTATACACTTACAGTACTTTGCTGCTGTTTATAACAGAAGATAGATAGAGTCAGAGTAGCTTTTCATCCCATTTGAATTCATCTATAGTAACCTTCCTTCCAATGATCATTGTACCCAGTTGTTTCTTAATTAACTCCACAGGGTTTGCCTTTTCTCCCCAACCTGGAGTTCAAATTCACATGTTGGTCACCTCTATCAGTGAAGAAAACCTGTTGACATGAGCCATAAATTTATCTTTCATCAATGTGAATCTATCCTACAGTCCCAATATTTATTACCTCGCACACATCTGTGACAATTTTTAGTCATCTCCTTCAAAGGCTTTCCCTTTAACTTAAACCTGACACCAGGGATTTGACTTGACAGATATCTGTTATTTATGGCTCATTTGCAAGGTAATTTGGTAAAGATTCCCAGTTTAATTTTATTACAGCCTCTGAACTGGATAGAGTCCTTTGTAAAAACGTTCTTACAAAGTACTTACAAAGCATTCAAATGACAGTATGGATAAACACAGACATGAAACCTTTCATTCGGGAGCTTTTAAAATAATCATCATACTTCCAGAGTTATTCCCACTCTGTGTTACTGAAGTTTAATTTCTTCCGAGCTTTCCAACACACAGTCTTGTGTTATTGCGGTACCAGCAGGTTCAGAAAAAGAAGCCAGTTTGCATTTTTTTCCTGCTGAGCAGCTTATTTTCTTGTCCCAGTGTCTAATGATCTTTGGCTGCAGTTTTCAATAGATTGTTTGATTACTTTTATTAAGACCTGGGCATCTGGATTCAGAGTGGCACTAGTGGAGATCTGAAAAGTGGTCTTTTCCTACCTGCAGGAGAACACTGAGGCAGCAAGAACAATGGGGGAGAAAAAAAATACAAATGGTTCTTTTCACACAAATTTTAACTTTACAAAGGCAAAGCCAGTTTGAGATTTCTACATTACCCTTCCCCCACGAAAATTTCTGTTATATGATCCATAACTTAATTTTATTCTGTGCTACAGAACACATGCCTCATTATAATAGAAAACGTAAGAATCTTCAATCTCAAGGGCTTATAATTGAGGATAGACGATGAAGGATTATTCACTGCCCTTGGGAATGAACAGACAAGCAATGAAGTTGATTCCAGATGGCAAGGTGCGAATGAGGAGAAAAAGTTAAAGCATTTCAATTTCTTCCTTTGGGAACGAAATCTTCAGGTAACCTGATCACGAAATGTTTGAAGACTGTGCAATTGAAATTGACAAAGCTGAACCATATAAAATGAATCACAATGGTGGAGGATTTAAATACTGGAAATATAAAACTAGAAATGATATGCCAGAAGGGGAGTCCAGCAGGATTTTTCCATACAATGGGTTTATGGAATAAGTTACCAGGCAAGCAGCTCAAGTAGGCAGTACAATAGGGTTTAACATCAGTACAATTATGGAGACGAAATTGATGGATATAATGAGACAATAGATAAAGCAGATTTGATTAAGTAAAGAGGGACTTTTTCACTGAGCCATACGGCTTCTGCCTATTCGTAAGAAAAGACAAGAGTGAGAAAATTCAAGAGCGAAACAAATTAAAAGATGAAACAATGCGGCCCAATGAACAATTTTCAATCTCATTCAGCATATCCAGAGAACAAGAGTGTCTTTAGCAGCCTAACTCAAGTGACCTGGATAATTTTTACGTCCTATTTCATTACAGGAGTTCAGCTGATTGTAAGCACACAATTCTCCTAGCGTTGGGTATGTGAATCTGATTTTGTTTCAGCAGAGTCTGTGCCCTGCACCTGCACTTTGAATTACTGTCCTGCGATACCAATCACAGCAAGATTTGACAGTAGATTCTATGATCTTTATTTTACCCTCTTAACTTTTAGGAAAAAATTTCCATTTCCACGATTTGAAATGCAATGTGACCGCCAATGCGGCCCCTCAGGACTGTTACTTCACAACGCTAAGGACCTGGCTCGATTTCCAGCTTGGGTCACTGTCTGTGTGGAGTCTGCACAGTTCCTGTGTCTACATAGGTTTCCTCTGGTTGCTCCTGTTTCCTCCAACAGTCTGTAAAATGTGATTAGATGCATTGGTCATGCTAAATTCTCCCTCAGTGTACGCAAACAAGTAGCAAGTAGGGGATTTTCATTGCAGTGTTAATGTAAACCTACTTGTGACACTAATACATAAACAAACCTGAAATTTTGAAGAACTGAAGTTCATGAATTTTGTTCAAAGGACAAACAGGTTGGTGTAAAACAGAGCACTGCATCCTTCCAACAAAGTGACCACTAAAACTTTTAACCCAACTGATTAATATCAAACCAGTAGTTAATTAAATAAAATGTTCTACCCAGTGCTTGGCAGAAAAAATGTTGAAAACTCAGGAACTGGTAGAACATACTTAACGCCAGAATTGTGTTTAGAAGAAACTGAACATTAGAGTTTAAAGGAAAATTTAAATCATATATATTTTAATATATATTTAAGTGATTTGTAAAATATTTAAAGAATATTTAAGTATTTTAAGGAATCTTAAAGTTTAATGTAAACATGTGACTTTGACCTTTTCTGATGTGACAAGAGCACATCCTGCTGAGTAAAATAGAGTACGTATACTTACAGCCCACAGTGACAGACGAAGAAGAGAGATAAAGAGCGGAGTTCGATCCCAGCCAGAAATACAATGTACCAACAAACCACTGTCTTCTGTCAGCAGAAGAAAAGAACAAAGATTAGAACAGTGCATCAACATCAAGATAAAATTTAGGAAAGAAAGTTATATATCAAACTTAAAAGAGCCATCCTCTGTGTAAAAGTTAAACCTCACTCTTTCAGAAAAGGAGGTTTCTATCCTAGATTATTTCATAACACATCACTCGCTGACTGTCAATCAAAACTTAGACTTACCATCACGATTTATTGTATGAATAAGCAGCTTCAGGTAATTCTGTGTCTGCTGAACAAGGTCCCAGGACTATACAAAGTGATAACAAGAAATAATGTTATTCTGACATGATGGAACAACAGAGGAATAAGCTTTGGACTTAGGGATGGTGTAGTGGTGACGGGGTAGATTAGAGAGCCAAGAGTTCTCAATCCACCAATGCTTCCCATGTTATGTTTCAACAAACTAATGGATTTCTGGGTTAAATCAGGAATATAGTTTATTCATACATTGAAACCTGGGGCATGGTCATTCGTACACACATGCAAACATACCATAAGAAGATAGAAAGAAGAGTCTTACAGCTATGAATAATTTAAAAGATAAAGCATCACTGATATGGACAATAATTCACGTGATTGCATGAGTACAGAAAGTCAGAGCCTCATGGATGTTCCCTCACAGAGGAACTGCAGCCACCTTGTGAATCATGTCACTTGTAGCAACCATCATTTGGTTCAGAAAAGTTCACTTTTTAAAAAAGCAAAATGGAAAGGTTTGACTTAAACAGTTTATGATACCCTTTCGTTCTTAGGAGTATGACAACACAAAGAATAATAATTGCCTTGAATAGCTTTCTGAGCATGATAACAGAAACTAAAAAGAGAGTTGTAGAGAGTAATCCTCTGGGCATCTGCGTTCAAAACTCCCACCATGGCAGATGATGAAATCTGAATTCAATAAAACATGGAATCAAAGATCAAATGACTATTATCGATTGTTGTAAAAACCCATTTAGTTCAATAATGTCCTTTAAGGAAGGAAATACAGTTTATTTCATATAAACGATTATCCATATCCTTATGCTTTATCTTTTAAGTTATTTATAGCTGTAAGACTCATAGAACATATGAACATAGAACATAGAACATAAGAAGACTCTTCTTTCCTATCTTTTTATTGTACGCTTGCACGTGTGTATGAAGTTGTGACCAGGCCCCAGGTTTTAATGTGTGAATAAACTATTTTTTCTGTCATCCTTACCCGGTCTGGCTGACATGTGACTCCAGACCCACAGCAACGTGATTGCCTCTTAAATTCCCTCTGAACTAGCCTAGCAAACCACTCAGTTCAAGGGCAATTCGGGATGGACAATAAGTGCTGGCTCAGTCAATGACGTGACATTCCTTGAGCGAATTAAAAAAAAACACTTCCATTTGCAATATAAGCTTGGGGAGTGGGGGGTGGATATCGACTGATAATGCAGTGCTTAAAGGGCTATCTTCGTTACTGGTATTTCATAAATACAAGCTGCAGGAATGTATTTCTTAAAAATGGGAATCTGGAAAACACAATTATCTTTTGCCCCACGAAGTAACAAAAATGCTGCAGTGCCAGTCCATAGCCACTAGAGGAAGCTTCAAGCTAGCAGATGCCCTCCAGTAATAAGAATCTGTATTACAACATTTAAAAAAATAAATGCTTTAAAACACCAAAGAATAATTTATCTTACGGAACTGCACACCCAATTTTCCTGGCACACTGATGATCTGGGTTTAAAATTCTGGATTATCTCTAAATTTAACAAATGAATGGATATGGTCTTTACTCCTACTGCCGCACCCAAACAGCTTCATATCACAATGGATGTGTATAAACCTCTAACTCCTGATAAATCAATCTAAATTATCCAATAACTATTAATTATCCATTTGGTACTTGTTATTTGGTGATCTTATTAATGAGAGGAATCAGGTCTATTTTCTCTGGAGGTTAGAAGAATGAAAGGTTATCACATTGAAAAATATAAGGTTCTGATAAGGCAGACACGAATGTTTCTTTGGTTGGGTAATCTCGAATACAAGGTCACAGTCTCAGGATAAGGGGTGTTCGTTTAAGACTGAGATGGGAACAAATTATTTCACTCAAAGGACAGCAAAATTTTTGGAATTCTCTACCTCAGAGGATTGCAGTTTCTACACTGCTGAATATATTAATGGCTGAGACTGACAGGTTTTGGTGTCTCAAAGAATCAAGGGGGCGAGTGGAGTTGAAACCAAAAATCCTTTTTTTCTGTTTATTCATGAGATGTGGTTGTTGCTGGCAGGGTCAGAATTCATTGTTCATCCCTAATTGCCCTTGAATTGAGTGATATACTAGGTCATTGCCATGGAGTCTGGAATCTCAGGCCAGACCAGGTACAGGTGGCAAATTTCCCTCCCTAAAGGACATTAGTAAACTAGATAGTTTTTTTAAAATGACAATCGGCAATGGTTTCATGGTCATTGTTCGACTTTAATTCCAGATTTGTATGAATTTATATTTCATCAATTGCTGTGCTGAGATTTGAACCGGGTCCCCAAGAGTGGCTCTGGGTTTTTGAATTACTAGTCCAGTGACAATACTACTAAACCACTGCCACCCCTTGCCCCTTTCCCCTCATATCACAATTGTGGTGCATGGCGAAGCAGGCACAACAGGCTGCAAAGTCTACTCCTAATATACATCTGTGTGTGATCTTAGCAAGTTAGCCAGATTCAAGAAATTAAACTCATGAAACCAGGCCTTTTATTTCCATACAGCAACTGCGTCCACAAATTGCGCAGTAAAATCCAGTATAACTGACACTATACCTCAAATCATTAAGTGGGGACCATATACAGAGGTCAGAAAATAAATAACTGGCAATATGAAAGCCATTATGTTAAAAACTTGTCTCCATTTTGACAGAACCTTCATATGCTCTTATCTCTTTTTCAGCTTCATTGTCTGGTTCCTGACTACGTGCTCTCACTGATGTATGCAGAATCAGATTGTTATAGACAGTGCAAATATGCCAGACAGACTCCCTGAACTAAGTTTACTCAAACAAGATGCTATAATTTGAGGAGAAATTGTAGTCCCACATTTTGCTAATGCACGTTTAAATTTAGAGGTGTAACAAACAACAACAGAATGGTACCAATATTCTAACCCAAAATCATTTTAAACCTTCAATTTAAATGGACGGCATAAAGCCTCTTAATGAATAGGCTCTAGGGTAGAATGCAAGTGTAACATGACAGATGGCAGTTGGAGTACGGTGTACAGTTTGGGCTTGCCATCGTAAGGATGAACTGAAAGCAACAGAAGCTGTTAAGTTCATAGAACATAGAACAATACAGCACAAACAGGCCCTTCGGCCCACGAGTTGCGCCGATCACATCTACCAATCCACAGACCTATCTATAACCCCCTATCCTATTCTTTTCCATATACTCATCCAGAAGTCTCTTAAAAGGCCCCAGCGAGTTTGCCTCAACAACCTCCGACGGCAGTTGGTTCACTAGGACATTACCAGTTATGACTAGTTGCAAGACAGATGGTTGAGAAGCTGAAGTTTATTTAACTAGAGCAGAGTGGCTCTGTGTCTAAGTGACCATAAGTCGACCCCATACTCTGTCCAGCACACAGGCATTTCCCTTGCTCGGAATACCCTAGCACGTTCTTGGATCTATGTTATCAATGCCAACCATTAAAAATGAGGGGAAAGGTCTGAATAGCATCAATGTTTATTCTAAACATAAAATCCAATAGGGTAGCACAGTGGTGAACACTGCTGCCTCACAGTGTCAGGGGCCCAGATTCCATTCCCGCTGGGGTCACTGTGTAATTTGCACTTTTCCCTATGTCTGCGTGGGTCTCCTCCCACAGTTGGGGGAACGTGCTGGTTAGGTGCATTGGCCATGCTAAATTGCCCCTCAGTGTACCCAAACAGGCAATGGAGTGTGACGGCTAGGGGATTTTCACAGTAACTTCATTGCATTGTTAATGCTTGCCTGCTTGTGACTAATAAATAAACTTTATCATTGAACAGTATTGCTGGAGCACAGACTCACCTGATAATCCTTCCAGTCAATGTTCAGATTTTCAGTCAGAGAAGGCGGGATATTCAACGGAGCATCAACAAAATCCTACAATTAGATACATAGTCAGCAATCAAGTGCAAACATTTTATAAAATGCATAGACTGCTGTTGAAGTGGAGAATAGCAAAGGATAATTGCAGGAATTATGATGGTTAATGTCTTCACTGGCACAAGACCTGGTACCCATTGCTTTTTCATGAATCTCTTTCGCTTAATTCACGAGCTTCACTGAACACCCATACATGATTCTTTTGCTTTATACCCTTGGACTTTAGGAGGATTATAACATAGTCCAACATTCACTAAAGGAGATCAAAGAGGAGGTGAATCATGAAAGATTGAGTAAGATAACAATATTATAGGATATAAAAGCAAAGTTTTAGGTTAATTAGGCTAAGGAAAGGTAAAGTTTCAGGGCCCAACAGGATACCTGAAATTGCAGTGCTTGAGAAATTACATTGGGATTTCAATGAATATGGAGATCTGGACTGTACACAATAAGAAGTTTCACAACACTAAGTTAAAGTGCAACAGGTTTATTTGCAGCAAAAGCCACCTGCTCCTTTGTCAGGTAAGCTGGACTTCTGTTCACAAACAGGGCATATAAATACACAAACTCAATTTACATGAATAATGATTGGAATGCAACTCTTCACAGGTAATCAAGTCTTAAAGGTACAGACATTGTAAGTGGAAAGAGGGTTAAGCACATGTTAAAAAGACAGTTAGTGAGATTTTGCAAGCCTATGCAAGTCATGGGGGTTACAGATAGTGTGACATGAATCCAAGATCTTGGTTGAGGCCGTCCTCGTGTGTGGAACTTGGCTTTCAGCCTCTGCTCAGCGACTCTGCGTTGTTGTGTCTCATGAAGGCTGCCTTAGAGAATGCTTACCTGAAAATCAGAGGACGAACGCCCATGACTGTGTTCCCTAATAGGAAGGGAACGTTCTTGCCTGTTGAGCGGCATTCATTCATCTGCTGTTGTAGCGTCTGCATGTCTCCACAATGTACCATGTCTCGGGACATCCTTTCCTACAGCCTATCAGGTAGACAATGTTGGCCGAATTGCAAGAGTATGTACTGAATACCTGAAGGATGGTATTCTCACATAAGATGATGACATCCTTGTCGATAATCCAGCACATCTTACATAGGTTGCTAGGCAGGGTTGTATGATGTTGTGGTCACTGTTTTCCTGAAGGCTGAGTGGTTTGCTTGGAACAATGATCTGTTTGAGATTGTGCGGTTGTTTGAAGGTAAGAAGTGGGGATGGCCTTGGCTAGATATTCGTCTTTATCAATGACATGCTGAAGGCCCTGCAGAAGATGTCTTAGCTTCTCCACTCTGGGGAAGTGGTGGATGACGAAGGGTACTCTGTCCACTGTGTCCCGCGTTTGTCTTCTGAGGAGGTTGGTGCCTGGAATTTTTCACTGTGGCATGTCAGAACCGTCAATCAATGAGTCAAGCACCATATCCTGTTCTTATGAGGGCATTTTTCAGTGCCTGAAGGTGTTTGTTGCAATCCTCTTCATCTGAGCAGATCCTGTGTATACGGAGTCTTGTCTGTAGGGATTGGCTTCTTTAGTGTGTTTAGGGTGGAAGTTAGAGAAGTGAAGCATTGTGAGGTTATCTGCCAGCATCTCCACATCAGATCTGGAGCGTACCAATGTTGTTCTAATTTTTAAAAATTGAGGCAGAGATAATTTTGATAATTACAGGCCAATTATTTTACCATCTACTGTAGGGAAAACCTTAGTCTTTAGTTAATGATAACATTATTATATGTCAAGTTTAAAGAAAAAATAGCCATCATCAAGTTGAAAAGCGTCCATCATGCTGGACATATTTCATAGATTTATTTGAGAGATATGGTAGACGGATATAGGTGGATAAAGTACATGGGGCTTGCAAAAGTCTTTAGTAAGATACCAGACATGGGTAATTACTAGAGAAAGAGGTATGGAATTAGGGTAAGAATAACAAATTGGGTTAAAATTTGGTTAGAAGGAAAAAATATGGAGTAGGAGTTTTGTGCAGTTCTTCCAGAATTGGTGGAAGTGACTAAGGTACTATTTCTCTTCAGATTTTTTAATCAGTGATTTGGAGGAACTGGCACCAACATTTTCAGATGATACCAAAACAGGAAGCGTGGTTAATTTGTTGTAAGAATAAAGAAAGCTATACAGGGGAAATAACTAGATGGAAGATAATTCAGAGTGTGAAATGATATACTCTGATAAAAAAAAATGACTAAGCTCTAAATGGCAGTAGACTTCTTTGCTGTGATAAGCAGAAACCATAAGAAGGTTGTTGGCTGAGGGCAGCTGAGAGTCAACAGCAGTTTTCCTTCCCTAAAGGACATTAGTGAACCATATTGGATTTTTCTGACAATCGATAATGGTTCCATGGTCATCAGTAGATTCTTAATTCCAGGCATTTTTTATTGAATTCAAATTCTACTGTGTGCCGTTGTTGGATTCGAACTCAAGTCCCCACAACATTAGCCAAGTTTCTGGATTAATAGTCTAGCAATAATACCACAAGGCCTCCCTGCGCCTAGTAACGCCTGTTTCTACTTGCATGTTGTAAACTCACCTGGTTCCAGTTGAACACCAGCCCTTCAGCTGTGTAATCGCGATCTTTGTAGTCCTTAAAAAATTCACAGCCTGTAAACAAGGTAAAAGAAAACTGTAAGTACTGTGTCAACAATGCCTTCACTGTGCTCTGGACAATCCTATCCCTCAACCAACAACAATGAAACAGGTTCCAAATAAGAGTCATAGCAAAACATCAACTATGTTTCTCTTTCCATAGATGCAACCAAATCTGAAGATACTTTCCCAACACTTTTCAGTTTTTAATTCAGATTTCTGCAGTTATTTAACTCTGATGAAACAAATTTTGTGTGCTCTATATTAAGTTTATTTATTAGTGTCACAAGTAGGCTTACGTTCACACTGTAATGAAGTTACTGTGAAAATCCCCTAGTTGCCACATTCTGGCATCTGTTTGGATGCACTGAAGGAAAATTTAGCATGGCCAATGCATCTAACCAGCATCTCTTTCAACTGTGGGAGAAAATCAGAGACCCAGAGGAAACCCAAGCTGGCATGCAACCTCCACACAGACAATGACCTAAACGAGGAATTGAACCCAGGTCCCTGGCACTGTGTGGCAGCAGTGCTAATCACTGTGCCACCATGGCTCCACTTGAAAAATACTTCATTGAGTGCAAAGGACTTTGGAACACCCTTAGATCACAAAAAGCTTTGGATTAATATAAATCTTACTTCTATTCTACATAAGTGTGATAAACATTAAAAATTGTTAAGTTGGAAAACTCATGGGTGAACTCTCATTTTGTAAACAATTGAAATATGAACTTAAAATGAAAATTTGACACTGATCTGACTTCACTCAGCATAAATGGACTTTTTTTTTAAACATTATTATACTGAATGGCTGCAGGCAATCCTTTCTTTATCCAAGGCTTACCACTCATCCAGGAGTAATCTGCCTACAGAATTTTCCACATATTTTATCAATTCAAACTAGATTTTAAAAATCAAAAAAGTGTTTCTTTTACCCAAATTTAAGCAAGATGTCACTGCAATGCATTGTGTAGTCTCAGTAATCACTTCGTTTTCAATGAGGTCATTTAAAATGAACATTGATTCTCTAAGTTTAAACTAATACATCAACAGAGCAGTGATAGTGTGAAGACAAATAGTTCAATGGATTAATAAGAGAACTGAATATCAAGATTCTCTCACGTGGCCCCCCACAAATTGGCTGTTGCTTAGGCCAGCTTTTCCACCACATAGCTGTCTTTAGACTAGGTAAAACAAAACATTGCTGATTTTAATTATTTAGCAAGCCTATTTTTTTTTTAAAAAAGAATAAGGATCAATAATTTTGAATAGTTATTATCTCTGCAAGCATATTCAGCCCTTGCTGTGAAGCAGTTACCTGGATATGGTATAGATAACAAGGTGAAATCTGCATATCTCTGAGCTTTGTCCACCTTCTCGGATGAGGTCACACTGAACAAGGAGACAGGAAAAGGATGAATATTTATGATACTTCACCACCTTGTCACCTACATGATAAATATTGTATACCTGGTGTATTTATATGCTAAGAACAAGAGATTCTATAAGTGGGGAATGAAACAATGTTCTTCTTTCGACAGAGTCAAGATTTGCAGATAAAGGAAGTAGGTTTAGAGTCCCACAGGATGCTGGAGAACTGCACTGAAATCAGTCTGAAATGCACACCTCCACATAAAGAGTAATGCATCTGTTTTAAACACCAGACATCACTATGGCTGCTAGGTAATACTTTCTGAGTCATACTTACTCTTGTGCTATAGGTTCACGATCTAAATTCAATTCACATAAGAGCATTATAGGCAGCTGACAAGTCAACCTCCACCCCATCTATTTGAGTTGGATTCAAACCCTGGCTGCAGAACGGAGAGTGTCCTAATCCAATTATGCCACATTAGTAGAAATCCATTTCCATCGTTTGCGAGTCTTCGCTGCTGCATAGTGTGCAAAGAATATCTTTCAGATACCCCACATGTCAGTGAGGCCAAGAGTGTAATCTTGAGATGAAGGGGAAAGAAATGGAGAGGGGGAAAGTATCTGTTCTGAAGGCTTGCTGGCGAAAGCCACTGCAAAGTGCGAGATACAACTACATGTTAAAAATACTCAGAAGGAAACTGCATCTTACGTAAAAGTGCAATATTCATTACAAGATAACATAAGATTCAAAACACTCAGCTTAAAATAATTTGCTGCATTTTCTTTAAAAAAAAGTAAGCTAGTTTCATTTCCCTTTTGAAGCCCTAACCACATTAGCATCGAATGTTACACACAGATGAACACTGTACAAATTGGCAAAGGGCAACTTAAATACATATCCCAAAGAATTTCTTCAAATAAATCTCAAACAAGACCATGTGTAATTTTAAACCCTTTCAGAAGCACCGACTTCCTCATTTCAAGAGAAATCTGTCGTACTAAGTCAAAATTAAATCAATGGAATGTGATAACATTGCGTGTGAGCAACAGTCAACAAAATGACACATCGTCTGCATTCAGAACCCAGCAAGGCCTCACTTGGCCTCCAGGCTACCCACCACTGTTCTGAAATCGAGTTTACCTATTGACATTAATTTGAACTGTATGGCCCAATATTGCCTCTAACTTGAAGGATCTACAACCTTCTGCATCAAATACTGTTGAACTCTATGTTGTTACATATTTAGGTGTATTTATATGAAGAGGGAGCAGGAAACTTGTTTTCAAAGTATTCATCACATTTGTTCCCTGTGAAACACCTTCCACTTCAGATCTAAGGCTTCAGAAGTCACTGACAGAGAGTAGCTGCTTGTAGTCTACATAAATGCACTCACTGAAATGAAGTCTACCATTTCAAACCATTTTGTAAGCTGATGCACAACATTTTATTCCAAGAAAATACATCTTTGACAAAGCAGGCCACAGTTCTAAAGATCTTTTTGCGATGGCCACCTTATAGACAATGGGGGCAATCTTAACGGCCTGCTACGCCGGGCGATTGGTATGACGAGCTGGTTAAGATTGCAAGAGAGGTGAAGAACCAAGGTTGCGCCCGGTTTCTCGCCTTTCGCAATCTTACTAGCCCTCAACTGCTCGTGCAAGGCTGACTTAAATCAATATTTCCATATTATTAGTGCTTCTTGGATGCAATCGTCGTGGCTCACTTGCCTTACTGGCCTTGCTAGTGGAGGACTTCACTGGCAAGGATCATATATAGTGACTAGCAGCAAGGACCTGACGCATTGGCCTTACCGATGGGACCGGAGGCCATTCAGGCCCCTGCAAATGATCAGGTCCAGAAAGGGCAGTGTCAACCTGGCACTGGATAGGGCCAAGGCCTACGGGGAAGGGCAAGTCCATGATGGGATAAGGCATAAGTGGAGGCAGGGGGATCTGTGCACTTTGCAATCAGGGATCAGCTGGGCAGCGATCAGCCAGGGCAAGTAGTGGGACATAATCACACGAAAAACAAACTTAATTTCTTCTTTCTCCTTTCAGTTTATGTAAGCTTTAGATTGAATTGCAACAGTGATTTTTGATCATTAAATGCTATCTGTCATACTTCATAGAATTCAACCTTTGAACTACCCTGAACATAGATGATTTTCAGCGGCAATTTTATTTTTAAGCAACACCAACAGATCAGCAATGATTGCACTCTTGAAAGAATGTTCCCTTTCAATCTTGTAGTGTAGGAACATCAAACATCCTCTTCCAATGATAGGCAAATATGATTCCAAAGTATCACATTCAAAGCAAAAGAACAGAAGGCTCTTATGGTTATTTGGAAGGTCTTCCATATATAGATGGACGGATTCAAGGTTCCCTGAAAGTGTATTCACTGAATTTTTTTAGAAATTTCTGAGCAATTCCTGTAAGCCTTGTTGCACAACGAATGACAATTCTTCCTGCAGAAATCACACACAAATGACCAGTTTTTTTTTTAAAACTGTCAACTGATGAGCACTGTTGAGTGGGATCCACATAGTTTTAAAGGATGTTCCAGATTAACAGCAATATGGTTGACTCTTAAGTACTCTCTGAAATCGCCTAGCAAGCCACTCAGTTCAAGGGCAATGAGGTACAGGCAACAAGTACTGGCCAAACCAGTGATACCCACCATCCCATGAATGAATGAAAAAAAAACACAAAAATTAGTGGAGCAAATAAATTCCTTTTAACTTCAGATTTGGCCCTGCTACACACATCATACCTTCCATACCAGCAACTACTGTGAAGGAGGTTGCCAGCATTACTTAGGGAAGCAAGTAAATGAGGCACAGACAAAGTTTATTATTTATTAGGGTCACAAGTGAGCTCACATTAACACTTCAATTAAGTTACTGTGAAAATCCCCTGGTTGCCACACGCTGGCGCCTGTTCAGGTACGTGGAGGAAAAATTTAGCATGGCCAATCCACCTAAGCAGCACGTTCTTTCGGACAGTGGGAAGAAACTGGAGTACTCAGAGGAAACCCACACAGACACAGGGAGAGTGTGAGTATGCAAGTTCCTCACAGACAGTTACACAAACTGGGAATCGAATCTGGGTTCCTGGTGCTGTGAGGCAACCTCATTAGCGACTGTGCTGCCCCCCAGTTTATATGCTTATAAATTTATATGAGGAAAGAAATAATCAATAGAAGTACCAAATAAAAGCAGCACTGTCCACAGCCTGTTTAACAGACCACATCCAGGACATAGTATGACAAATTGAATTGATGATTGTGCTACTCACCAAATTTCCTCAAGCTGAGAAATATAAACAGCTACCTCAGTGAACTCTGTCTTAGATAGAGCAAAGGCAATCTGCCAAAGATTGATCAGCAACGAGTGAAGGAACATTTTACTGTTCAACTTGCAAGTCTTTGCTGTGAAATAGGATAGCCTAACTGTGTAAAAAATTGAGGGCTGAGACCAATTGATTTAGATATTTACCTCCACTTACAATAGGAACAAATAATTATGGCTGTTCAATGGCAAACCTGAAGCCTCTTTGCAGAGTTGCATATTTGGTTGAAATAGTTGCTCTAATCAAAATGGGACCAAACATCATGAAATCCCTCAGTGCAGAAGGAAGCCACTTGGCCCATCTGCACTGACCACATCCGCCTGATGCTAAGGGATAATTTAGCATGGCCAATCAACCTAACCCGCATATCTCTGGGCTGTGGGAGGAAACTGGAGCACCCAGAGGAAACTCACAGGAAGAACATGCAAACTCCACGCAGACAGTGACTCAAGTGGGGAATTGAATCCAGGTCCTTGGCGCCGTGAGGCAGCAGTGCTAACCACTGCCACTGTACCGCCAGAATATCAGCTACTTCCAAATTTTCAACACTTGAATTCAAAAGTTGCACATCTGCTAGCATGACCAAATAAAACTATCAAATTCTAACTACATTAGGAACACTGCACATTGAAATGCTAGTTGGAATTTTAATCCGCCACATGCAATTGATTAATTAACTCACTCCTGAATTTCACTTACCGTTTTATTAAATCAAAAAATATGAAATGCACTTCAACACAGACTTTACTCTTTCACGCACACACATACCACAAACACACAGACATAAACAAACCTATTGTGAGATAAGCAGATAAGGAAAACAGATGGTTACGTTGATGAAATTGGATTTAAGACGATCAGGGGAATCTGAAGCACAGCATAAAAGCCAGGAGTTGGGCCAAATGGTCAGTTTCTATGCAATTCTCAGCAATTGTAACTTACTAACACTGGTGGCTCAGTGGTCAGCACTGCTGCCTCAGAGCACCAGTGACCTAGGTTTAATTCCAGCCTCGGATTGCTGTCTGTGTTGGAGTTTGCATGTTCTTCCCGTGTCTGAGTGGGTTTCTTCCAGCTACTTTGATTTCTTCTCATACTCCAAAGATGTGCGGGTTAGGTTGAGTGATCATCCTAACTTGACCACTAGTGTCAGCAGGATTAGCAGGATAAATATGTGGGGTTATGGGGGTAGAGACTGAATGGGATTGTTGCCAGTGTAGGCTTTTTGAGCCAAATGGCCTCCCTTTGCACTGTAGGGATTCTATAATCGTAAATTCTTCTATTAAAAAAACAGTACGTGATTTAAGATTTCACATTATCCATCTAAAAATGAAGTATCTCCAGAATACAATAACTCTCTTATTCTCTGATCAGTCAGACAGGAGCTGGGTTACATAATGCTGGAAGTCACAGTGTAAACTTGTGAAAATGGTCAGAATCCTGGAGATTTCAGAGACAGACTATGTTGCTTTATTTTGAAAGGCTGAGGATGCACAATAGCAAGATCATTATACCGTTACGAATGGCTAAACCTGGCAGTCAGGATGATGGATGGCAAAAACCACGACCAGAAATATTACTTACAGAACTACAGAAAATGTAATAGATGGTTGCTAAAGGGTTCACATGGCAACAAAGCAGAAGTGATTTATCTACACGATGGTACCCCAAGAATCTATTTCATTTTCAATAGTTCACGGAATTTTCAAGAAATATTTCAGAAATTAATATGGAGCTGATGTGTCAGCATTTTAAAGAGAAATGAAGTCAAGGTGTCAACACTTTAGACTTCAACATCTCTTTTTTTTTCTAATATTTATGAGGTTTCTTGTTGGAGCTGACATCTTTTATTACAATTAATAAATTGTTGCTCTGGCTGGTAATCACCTTCATTACCTCTGCTGATTTATGCTATGCAGCTGTGCTTCACATGATTAGTGGGGACTTGTTTTACAAGATAATTAACAGAGTTATAAAAATTAGCTTAAAAGGTTTAAAATAATTTTCCGTGATGTGGACAATGCTAGCAAAGCATTTATTGCCAGTTCTTATTTATCTCGTGGCTGTTAACAGTCAACCACAAAGTATAAGACTTGAATAACATGCAGGCCAGATCAACTATGGTGGCAATTTCTTTCCCTGAAGAACATGGGTGAACCACTGGGGATCTTATAACAAGCTTGCAGATTTTGTGGTCTTTTCCTACTGCCAACCACACACTAGCATAAGATTACCTAAGTCACTTTCACAACTTGCCTTGCTCTGATTTGCCTTGTTCTCTGGGAGGCAAGAGAGGAGATTGCAGAGCCTCTGGCTCTGATCTTCAGGTCCTCGTTGGTTACGGGTGTGGTTCCGGAGGACTGGAGGATGGCGAATGTGGTCCCATTGTTTAAGAAGGGGAAGAGAGACCGTCCTGGGAATTATAGGCCAGTGAGTCTTACTTCTGTGGTGGGCAAGGTATTGGAGAGAATTATTAGGGATAGGATTTATAGTTATTTAGAGAGAAATGAATTGATTGGGGATATTCAGCATGGTTTCGTGAAGGGTAGGTCATGCCTTACTAACCTCATTGAGTTTTTTGAGAAAGTGACCAGAGAGGTGATGGGGGTAAGGCGGTTGATGTAGTATATATGGACTTTAGTAAGGCTTTTGATAAGGTGGCCCATGGAAGACTTCTACAGAAAATGCAGATGTGTGGAATAGAGGGTGATTTAGCTAATTGGATTAGAATTGGCTGGCAGATAGAAGACAGAGGGTGGTGGTTGATGGGAGATATTCATCGTGGAGTTCGGTGACGAGTGGTGTGCCTCAGGGGTCTGTTTTGGGGCCGCTGCTGTTTGTAATTTTTATAAATGATCTGGATGAGGGTATTGAGGGATGGATCAGTAAATTTGCAGATGATACTAAAGTTGGTGGTGTGGTAGATAGTGAAGAGGGGTGTTTTAGTTTACAGAGTGACTTTGACAAGTTGCAGAGCTGGGCCGAGAGGTGGCAAATGGAGTTTAATGTGGAAAAGTGTGAGGTAATGCACTTTGGCAGGAACAATAAATGTGTAGAGTATAGGGCTAATGGTAGGGCTCTTAATAGTGTTGAGGAACAGAAGGATCTTGGTGTATGTGTCAATAGATCCTGAAAGTAGGCAGTCAAGTGGATAAAGTTGTTAAGAAGGCTTATGGAGTCTTAGCTTTTATTGGTAGGGGGATTGAATTTAGGAGCCGCATCATCATGTTGCAGCTGTACAAAACTCTAGTGCGGCCGCACTTGGAGTATTGTGTGCAGTTCTGGTCGCCACATTATAAGAAAGATGTGGAGGCATTGGAGAGGGTACAGAGGAGGTTTACTAGGATATTGCCTGGTATGGAGGGCAGGTCCTATGAAGAGAGGTTGAAGGATTTGAGGTTGTTTTCGTTAGAAAGGAGGCGGCTAAGGGGGGATCTTATTGAAGCATATAAGATGATTAGAGGTTTGGATAGGTTGGACAGTGATAGCCTTTTTCCTAGGATGGAGAAAGCTAGCACGAGGGGACACAACTTTAAATTAAGGGGTATGAGTTATAGGACGGATATCAGAGGTAGGTTCTTTACTCAAAGAGTGATTAGGGAGTGGAATGCCCTGCCTGCAGCTGTTTTAGATGCGCCAAGTTTGGTGGCGTTTAAGAGGTTAGTTGATAAGTATATGGATGAGAAGGGAATGGTTTAGTTAGGAGGGGCATTGCTTTTTATTTTGGTCGGCACAACATCGAAGGCCGAAGGGCCTGTTCTGTGCTGTATTGTTCTATGTTCTATGTTCTATGATTTGAATTCATGACTGCCGGGTTACTAGTTTAATATCAGAACAATAGTGTATCGAATGAATACTGACCTCTATTCTCCTATTAATACATTCTGCTCTCCTACTTTTGCCACCGTTAACACTCTTTAGCCCCTAATGGCACTGTTAACATCCCTTTTCTCTCATCCAAGAAACATTTGTCAGACTCCCTTCCTGTTCTGTTCCACCCCCCCCCCCCCCCCAAGTATATAATTCATCACATCTCAATCCCTTTTCAGTTCTGTACAACAGTCACATGGGCTGCGATTCTCCCATCCGCGCCCACCACTTTTCTGGCAGATCTGGCTGGGAAATGCACGTCTGCGGCCTTGAACAGGGATTTACATATGCATGGCGAATAGACGTACATCTCCCAGAGTCAGCGAGCAGTCGTCCACCAGACTACACTGGAAACGGTTGGAAAGGCAGGTAAGTCACTTAAATTTTTTTGAATCTATTTTAAATATTAGGTTTGCTAATTATCAGGATCCTTCAGGTCCAAATTGAATCTCCCATCCCGCCAAGAGTACTTCATTCTGGTGGGGTTCAGACTAGCTTCCCATGTTCGGGCAGCAAACGGGAAACCAGGCTGGAATGAAGGGGAGTAATCGGGGCCCCCCCAAGGGGTTGGGCAGTGGGGTGTAGTTCCCTCTGGGCCTGGGCACTCAGGCAGTGGCAGCCTATGCCCCCTGGCACTGCCAAGGGGCAAAGTGTCCATGCCCAGGCAACACCTGGGCATAGATCTAGATGCGATTGGTGGGGATCAGGGGTTCCGCTGCCTCCATGGATAGAAATTGGGGTGGAGCTGGGGGAGTGGGTGGGCTCTGCATCAAGGCACTCTGGAATGGGAGGGGGTACAGGGTCAGGGCTGGCCCAGGAATTATTGTGGGGCCGTGAGAGGGCTGGAGAATCAGCAGTGCAGGGATCCCGGGCTTGCCAGTGATTGAGCTGACCAGCAAATGGGTGTTTGACAATTTGGGGCCACTGTGCATGCAGACCTCCAGAACTGTCCAACTCTGGCGCAAAGAGCACCCCCCACCCCAGGTTTTTAATCAGATTCATGACTGGGACCTCTTCGGTGCACAGATTGTGGAGATTCAAGTGAAAAATTGAACTGTCAGATTGCCGTGATCTAGAACAGTTCTCCCGCCAATTCGGCACTTTTGGGAAAATTGCCCCCATGGACTTGAAATGTTAATTGTGCTTCTCTCTCTACAGATGCTACCAGACCTGCTGAATTTATCCAGTATTTTTGTTTTTTATATCATAATGATTAGGCTTTGTTAAGAATATTTTACTTGGAGGGGAATAAATGAGAACATGAACAAAATGGCTGCAAAGCATTCTGCATACTTTTGAGTGTTTAATAAATATTGGTGCTAACACTTGAGTGGTTTTTAACTAGCTATCCAATCTTAAAAGCAAGCTTTAATCTTGATATGAATGTGGGTCTGATTTCTATTATTATTTTCCCCCCCAGAGTTTCTTCTGTTATGACCATTACTATGTCTCTTCCTCATTTATATGTGTAAGAAATCTCACAAGGCCAGGTTAATGTTCAATAGGTTTATTTGGTATCATGAGTTTTCAGAGTGCTGTTGCTTCATCAGGTGAGTGGTTCCACTCCACCCCACCCATCCCACTGATGAAGGAGCAGCGCTCCAAAAACTCATGATACGAAATAAACCTGTAGGACTTTAAACCGGTCTCGTGAGACTTCTTACTATGCCCACCCCAGTCCAATGCCGGTATCTCCACATCACTTATATCTGTGCCACAGCAAGACATCAAATTAACAAATCCAACATCACTTACTTCAACCCAAACTTTACTTTCTTCTTCTCCACCATCAGATCACAGATGTAACGAACAGAAAGATATCGCAGCAGCTTTATGTCATGACCTCGGACCTTATCAAATAGCTGAGAATCGCCATTCCTGGAATGATCAACAAAATAAAAATGAAGCAAGGTCAGAACAAAACCAAAAAAAATACTGTCTTCTTCAGTAGAAGCTCTCTAGTGATAAATAATCATTACTGAGAATATAAGCTGATATATTTCTGAGAAGACAATTTAAGATTGGATTGCGATTCTGCTGATTATTAGGGTATCGAACTCTGAGTCACAACTTGATGTAAGGCATATTGTGCATCAAAACATAACAGCCTTTGTGTTCAAGGTATATTTATGGCAAATTAAGCTAAAGTTTATTTAGAAGCACAAGCTCAACTTGAAGGACCTTAATATAGGCAACTGTAGGCTCATCCAGTTTGAACGCAAGAGAGATAAGTCACAAGAACTTCCTTAGTAAGATTAAGGTGATTCATTGATGAGAAAGCATTATTGATACCTACAAGTTGAGAAAAAAGGTTTGACAGCATTTTTTAAGAATCATTATTCCAATATTCGCAAACAAACTTATTTGCTTTCAGTCTTACTTTCCTACATTGCATGGTGACATAGTAGCAATGTTGCTGGACTTGCAATCCAGAGAACCAGACTAGTGCCCACAGGACATCGATTCAAATCCCATCATGGCAACGGGTGCAATTTAAAATTATATTAATTAAATCTGGGATTGTAAAACAGCCCCATCATGAAACTCTTATCTATTGTTAAAAACCATCTGCATCACTAATGTCCTCTGAGGAAGGAAATCTGCTGTCCTTACCTGGCTTGCAGTCCAGGGGCACATATGGGTGATAATTAAATGTTCTCTAAAACGGCCTAGTAAGCCACTTAGTTTAAGGACAATTAGAGATAGGCAACAAATGCAGGTTTTGTCAGTACATATCCCAGGAAAAAAAAAAGAGACAAAAAACTCACCATTCACTGAAATCTACAAAGTCTGCTTCGAAATATTCAAAGAAGAAAAAATGGAACAGAAGAAATATAAAATACTATCCTCTCATGTCAAACTAATTCAAGGGACTGAGGCTGTACTCTAGATTAACAAGCTTCAAACAAATATTAGTATCGCTATCCATTCCTAAACCTAATACTGAAAGTACTTCATTTACCGTACTGCATAATCATCAGGCACTTCATCAGACTCTGCTCCTGCATCATCAGATCCTCCTAAGGAAAAACAAAGATTGTGCACATGATTACAGCAATCAATAACCACGTGAGAAGATTGATAAAAGTGCATATCCTCCAGACTGAGAGACTGCACAGCGCTTTAACAGATCAGCAAAGTACTTCAAATGCCCTCTTTCAGAAAACTACACACACAGTTCAGTACAGCAGTTTTACTTCAGGCACATTTGAACTCCGAAGCCGAGTGTTGCTTGTTAATGCTCAGTTTAAGAGCTCTGGCACATGGAGCATAATCACCCGGCATGATCAACGCTGCCAAATGGCCCATTTCAATGTGGTAATTACTATTTAAGACAATGCATGTGGAGCACCTAGATCTTATATTGCCCCACCCAACTCTTCTCTGAGCAGAGGGAAGAACAAGATTCATGCAAGACTAAAGCGCATGGCATAGGAGGAAGTGTATTGAGATCGATAGAAAACTGGTTGGCAGAAATGAAACAAAGGGTAGGAACTAATGGGTGCTTTTCAAATTGGCAGGCAGTAATTAGTGGAGTGCCACAGAGATCAGTGCTGGGACCAACCTATTCACAATATATATTAATGATTTGGATGAGGGAACAAAATGTAACACCCTCAAAGCTTGCAGATAATACCAAGTTGGGTGGGAGTGTGAACTATGACGAGGATGGAGAGATCCTTCAGAATGACCTGCACAGATCGGGTGAGCGGGCACACGGCAAATGCAAGATAATCTGGATAAACATGAGGTTATTCTCTTCAGAAGCAAAAACAAGGTGGCAGATTATTACCTGAATGGCTGTAAATTGGGAGAGGGATGTGTGTGCAGCAGGACCTGAGTGTCCTTATGCACAAGTCACTGAAGGTAAGCATGCAGGTGCAGCAGGTGGTCAAAATGGCAAATGGCATGTTGGCCTTCATTGCGAGAGATTTTGAGTTCAGGAGTAGGAATGCATTGCTGCAATTATAGAGAGCCTTGATGAGGCCACCGAAAGTACTGTGTACAGTTTAGGTCTTCTTTTCTGATGTTCTTGCTCTCGAGGGAGTGCAGAGAAGGTTTATTCAACTGATTCCAGGGATGGTGGAGAGATTATATGACGATAGATTAACTAGGTTAGGATTGTTTTCACTGGAGTTCAGATGAATAAGGCAGGATCTCATAGAAACTCATAACATTCTAAAAAAACTAGACAGGGTAGATGCAGGGAGGATGTTCCCAATGGTGGGGGAATCCAGAACCAGGGGTCACAGTCTGAACATTCAGGGTAGACCATTTAGGGTGGAGATGAGAAGACATTTCTTCACCCGAAGAATGGAATTCAATACTACAGGAAGTAATTGATCCCAAAACATTGAATGTATTCAAGAGGCAGCTGGATATAGCACTTGGGACAAATAGGATCAAAATTTATGGGGAAAAAAACAGGAGTAGGTTATTGAGTTGGATGATCAGCCATGATCACAATGAATGGTGGAGCAGACTTGAAGAGCCAAGTGGTCTTCCCCTGGTCTTACCTTCTATGTTTCTATGTCAACGTCACTTAGAATATAGGCTTCTGCACAAATACTATCAATGTAACATCAGATCAGCCTTATTGAGAAGATCGAGGTTACAGTCAGATCTCTGCAAGTAGTCATTGTCTCAGAGGCTGTTTGAGAAAGACAGAGCTGACTGGTGGCAATTTAACCCCAGGACCACCATACTTTAGGTGAGACGCAAGGTTGTGAAGGCCTTGAAAAAGGCCTTCAAGACTTCAGGAATATCAGGCAACACAAGAATTGCACCTGCGCTGTTGGCATCACTTCGCATCACAAACCAGCTGACCTGCCAACTGAGCTAAACTGACCCCCATGTCAGATCTTTATCCCCATGTCCTTTCCAATACTGATATGTTGCTTTGGACAAATATACACCAATACCAAATTCATTTGTACTCCTACAACTAGAATTATACATGTACATTTAATTAATTAAATCACTATTCACCTGAGAATAAATAATTGTACCCACTGCGTCCATACAGTTCCCCCCAGCCAGCCAAGGTTGCCGACCGACAAATATGCTGCAACAGGGAAGAGAAGGAAAAGAAATTAAACTGTGGAAATTGAAAACCACTACCACTGCAGTGAAACAAATAAATATGTTCACATAATGTACACTAGAGAATGAGAATGAGAACTGTTCCCAGTCAAGGCAATATCGAAAAATAGAAGGAACAGATTCAAAATAATTGGCAAAAGAAATAAAAATGATGTGAGGGAACTTTTTCTTTTACTCAACTGGTGTTTAGGATCTGGGATAAATTGCCCAAGAAATGGTGGAGGCAAGCTTAATCTATATTCCAAAATGAAATGAATGGCTAGCTAAGAAGAATGAATGTGTAAGGGAGAGGGAAGAGGTGTGGAATTAGTTAGAATGCTCCTTCAGAGAGCCAGTGTAGACTTGTTGAGCTGAACGGCCTTCTTCTACACTACAACAATTCTGTGAACTAGTTTTTTTTGCCCTATGCTTATCGAGGCAGAACTATTTGATTAAAAATGACAATGAAAGAAAATATAGCAAACTCAAAGGTTTCACATATTCTCATCTGTAAATCCCTTTTCATTAACTTCCCTTTGGGGCAAAGTGATGGTGGTTGCTGTGGAACTCAAAGAAAGCTGCCCACAAAGATCTCGCTATCTTTATGTTAAATTTCCCTTTACCAGTGTTAGCTTAAGTTTGGTGTCAAGTTATGGGGATTACCAGACATCCGGGAATACTGCAATCAAGCATTGAAAGCAGCAATACTCACTGAAATATTCTCACAAATAGCAAATCAGGAAAGTAAAATACATGGTTTTTCTTCACTTTAATTCAATTTTACAGAGAGAAATAAATTATTTTAAAAATTCTATCATAGGATATGAGAGCTTCTGGCTAGACCTGCACGTGTTGTCCGTCTCTAACTGTCTTTAAACTGGTGGAAAGCTGCCTTCTCGACCTCTCCATCTAAATGATGTAAGTACACAGTGCTGATAGCAAGAGAGTTTCAAGGTTTTGACTTAGTAGCAGTAAAGAAGTGGTGATATCATCCTTAGTCAGTATGGTGTGTGACTTGGACGGGAACTTTGAAGATAGCAGTGTTCCCATGCATCTGCTGCCCATGCCCTTCTAGGTGGTAGAGGTCATAGGTTTTAATGGTGCTTTTGAAGGAGTCGTTAAGTTGCTGCAGCGCATTCTGTAGACGGTACACATGGCTGCCACTGCATCAGTGATGGAAAAAGTAAATTTTTAAGGTGGCAGATGGGTTGCCAATGAAACGGACTGCTTTGTCCTAGATGGAGCTTCTGGAATATTATTGGAGCTGCGCTTACTGAGGCAAGTGGAAAGTATCCACACTGCTGACTGCTGCTTTATTGATTGTGCGCAGGCTTTGGGAAATCAGGTAAGTTACAAGCTGCAAAATTCTCTGCACTTGTGGTGACAAAATTTACACAGCTGGTCCAGTTCAGTTCTGGTCAATTGTAACCACGTGGATGTTAATAATAGTGGAAGCAACAATGGTAATATTATTTGGATGTCACGGGGTTAAGGTCAGAGCTGAGATATTGTCTACAAACTTCAAACAAACTTTAAAAATATGGAATTTGTCATAGATCTAACATCCTACAAAGTATTAGTTTTTCAGAATCAGAGGGGTTTTTCAGCAGTAACTAAGAACATAGTATGCAATTAAAAACCCAGTTACACTTCATTGAAAAAGATGTAACATTTTCAGGTTTTTGATGAAATTAATTACATAAAAAGACAAATCATCATTTAAGCAATTTTGAGTTGATTCCAGTCTGGGGCACTTCAACGGCTTTCCTGACAGAGAAGCGTTAAATCACTGAAAACAGCTTCTGGGTTTCTGTTTAAAATGTGTTTAATGTCCAGGTTCCAGATGATTCTGTCAGTTTCAAAGTAGTAATTACCGAGAAAGTCGACAGTTTCGCCATCGATCCTATCAATCAATCCAGACATTTTTTTGGCTGAAGAGTCAGAACATTTAGCAGAGAAACTCTTACTGGTAAGCAAATTCAAACAGGAGGCACCAGGACCATGTGAAATATTTTAGGAAATATGAATTAGGTTCGAAAACTGTATCATTTTGATGTGCGAGATCTTTCCAATCTTATCTCTCTCTCAAAAAACACATCTAGTTCTGCAAACTATATTTGTTGCCACTTTCATGGCATTCTCAATCAACTGTGATTTCCCTCCTTCCTCTTTCTACTTTTAATACTGCCTAGCATTTGAAGTTTTCAAATTTTATGGAATTATCTTATTTTCGTTAAAATATCCAGCTATTCACTTGTGATTTCAAAGCAATTGCATGCCATTCCATAAAATATCAAGTCATTGCCATTCTCTATCTCTGCAATGTTTTTTGGCTTTTCTTCTGAGATTACATCTTTTAAATCAACTGGAGGTTTGAGTTACATAAAGAGCCCATGTCTGTGTGTCCCACCCATTCTAAATTAATATATCAACTGAAAGCTCAATGAAAGAGAACAATTATACCTTTCCTTGGTACAAAATGACTGGACACACAAAGCGACTACGACATCGTGCCATCTTACTACGGCTCACAAAGTCCTGCAGTTTGCTTGTTTGAACTGTGCTCTCAAACCTACAAAAAAAAGAAAAAATATTAAAGGAAAAATTAAGCAGTGAAACTTAGCACATTGATAATGCATCCATTTGTAAAGCACACCACAAACAGAAAAGTTTTACACACACTTATATTCCAGATAATCAGGGCATTGCTCTAAGGACCGGGTTCAAATTCCACCATGGCAGGTGGTAGAATTAAGTTCAACAAAATGTCTAGAATTAAAAGTCTAATGACAATCATGAGACCACTGTTGATTGTTGCAAAAACAAGTCTGCTTCACAAACGTCTTTCAGGGGAGGAAATGTGGCTTCCTTATCTGGTCTGGTTTATGTGACTCCAGACCAATAACAAATGTGGTTGATCCTGAAATGCTCTCTGAAATAGCCTTGCAAGCCACTTAGTTATATCAAACCACTACAAAAAGTGCAAGAAGGAATAAAAATGCCCATCAGGCATTGACCACAGCAAACCCAGCCCTTTCGACTTTGCAAAGTCAGGCTTATTAAATTGGGAGGGTTTCTCATAGATTAGTCAAACAATAGCCCGACATAATCATACTGATGGATTCAAACCTTAAAGACAAGTGTCCCAAACAGTACCATTTCCATTCTTCAGTATACCTTGTCCCATTGGCAGGACAGACCCAGAAGAGGAAGCACAATGATTTACAGTTCAGGTTGGATGGGTGAGAGGAGAGTTATCCTGGAAGTTCTTAACATTGAATATAGACCCAATGAAGTCTCATGCTAATCATATCAAACATGGGCAATGAAATCTCTTGCTGATTACCATATACCATGCTCCCTTGGCTGATGAATAAGTAATATAGATATGGTTGCAGTAAGGTCACAATTTTGTTCCAAATGTCTGTCAATAAATTCCCTCCACTCTGTCTGTTCATGCCACCAAGCTGTGTGTGTGTGTGGTGGTGGTGGTGGTGGTGGTGGTGGGGGGGGGGGGGGGGGGGGGGGGGGTACCACCATGCTCACCCAGCCTCATCTCTGCGGAGCGCAAGAATAACAGTGTTATGTCCCTCCCACCCTCTTGCCAGCTTTAAGGAAGGGCATTCCATCAGCTGGGCTAAGAACAGGATCCCAGGAAAGAGGTCACAGGAAGGACTATCTACATACCAGCCTTCACAACTTAAAGCAAGGGCGCACCAAACTGAAGGATAGTGAAGGCCTGCAAGGTAAACCCTTCCAATCACTCTCCCTTAAATGGCAATTCTGGGAGCCCATGCCCAGCCCTGAGTTGAACTTATGTGTCCCCCCCAAGCAGTGCACACTGTGGAATGTGCTGGCAGCCTGAGTGCTCACCTCTAAAATCCCCCCTTGAAGGGCCAGGTTCATACTTATGAGACCCATTGTAAATAGCACCATGACTCACACCAACCCCTACTGAAAATTCTGCGTGGACTCAACATCCGGAGAGAGTGCCTGCTAATGACATGTTAATGTATTTAAATGAGCATTCACTAGTCCCACGGTGTCAGGCCATTCCATCAGCAAGGAGATGGGAAGATAGTAATTCGGAAACGCCCTCTAGTTTGAGCACACACTGCCATTCCAGCAGACAGCTGCGGACTCAAAATCACTCTCAAGGAGCAGAGTCAAAGAGAAGTAGTAGGTGTTGGCTAACACTTTAAGGAAAACAAAAAAACTGAAATAAGCATGATTTTTCACTGTTGGAGATTAAGAAGCATTGTATAGCAGGAAGAATGGAATTTTGAGCAATGAGGCTGAAGTAGGCACAACACCAGCAATTTTTCACATTGTAGAACTGCTTCCACTAGTTGAAATAGCAAATATAAACAGGATTAGACATCATTACCTCTTAATGACTAAATGAAAGGAAACATGTGAGAAAAACATTTGACAATCTGTATCTTCTTTCTCCAGTGGTTTGTGGTGCTGTCATATGACACCCCCCTTATTTTAGTGGAGTCAAAATGGATCAATAGGACAAGCATTACTGGGACTTGTGATTATTCAACTGAAAAATCAACACTGCAACCATAATCTTACCATATTGTTAAATAAAGCCTTTGCAAATGTACAAAAAAAATTGAATGGTGCTATAGAATTCCTAATATAAACAAGTCATACAAGAAAGGAACAGCATTCACCACTCACTGAGCCAGATGCTGTCCAGAGGGCTTTCAAAAGACTTGCTGTCATTGGCTGCCTAGTCCATTGCAGCACCCTTTATATGAGATCTGTGACATGTGAAAACAGTGGGAGCAACAGCAAGGCTTTTCAAGCAATCAAACTGAAGAATCCTTGTGCAGCCAAGTAGAACGTAAGCCAGGAAAAGTAAAGGGACAATATAAATTAGATTCAAATCTTGTATAGACAGCGAAAAAGATTGAAAAAGCAAGGTACAACTGGGAAAAGAGAAAAAGAAGAAACAGGAAAAAAAAAGTTCAAATAATGTTTTTTTTTGCGTATTAACCTTGGATCAGTTGGTAGCCCTCTCACCTCTGGGTTCAAGTTCTGCTCAGGGCTTCAGCATAAAAATCTATGCTGACACTCCACTGCGACACTAAAAATACTACGCTATCTTTCACTTCTGCTTGCTTGAGTAAATGTAAAAGACCCCATGACATTAATTTGAAGAAGACAAAGCGGTTATTCCCAGTATCTTGGCCCTCAATCAACATTGAAAAGAAACAGTTCATCTGTTCAATACCTCCTTGCTTCCAGTGGAAGTTTGTTGTGTGCAAACTGATTGATGTAAGGCAAGAAAACAGCAGTGACAACATGGCACACAGTGTAGACTTTGTGACTGTGAAGCACTTTGAGGTGGTTGGGAAAAGTACTATAAGAATTCAATGATTTAAAAAAAAAGTCTCCAACTGTATTTAAATTCTGAAGGTGTCTACAACTGTAAAGTTAAATTCCTATAGTCAATAATTATAACTGACCATGCTGTTCAAACTTCACTTACACCCAAAAGCATCAGCACCTTTTCTTGCCAGCTTCAATAGCTAACAAGTGGGTCAGTACCACAGTTTCACGTCAGTTGATTTCATTGCTGAGTTGACAGGTGAAGTACTCTTATGATTGCAGCCTGTACAGGAGCAGGGTAACTTGGACCGCAACATCTTAATTTCCATGTTTAACTGACCATTTGCATGTTCCAGTTCTTGGTGCCCAATTTACAGTGAGTGCTGTTAGCCTGTTACTCTTTTCACAAAATTAAAGCGAATATCTCAGAGATCAAACCACATATGGATGCAATCAATCTCTTACATTAAGGATGCAGATATCTACCAAGAATCTTTAACAAAAACAAAAAAAAAATACTCAATAAAAGACACTCCTCAGAGTCTTGACATTTCAGGTGAGTCAAAGTTCTAATTTGCAGTCAGCTACATGACTTGGCACTCTTAACATTCCTGATGTTAAATATTAACTGGCGTTAAGTTCCTTATCAAAAACTTGCCTATCTTGAGATGTTACATGACCCGAACATTTAAGTCTCCAAAGGGTCTGCTGTAATTATACACATAATACACTAATCGTCAGATTGTTAAAATTAAACTTTAAATAGGAAACATCAAATGGGGAAGTTTTTTTAATATTTAAGCTATTTTCTCTGTAGCATTATTCCACAAACTACTCAGCCAACTTAAGTTGAGTAGTATTGTTAGAATTAAATGAGTTCAACATGTGTACATTCCATTAAACAATATAATTTAAACTAAGTCTGGTTACTTGCTAAACTTTAATTGTGCAACTGGAAATACTTAGCTGCCTCTAATTGCCAGTAGCTCAGAATGTCAATGGACACTTTCGCTTATGCACCAATATGGCCCAAAACCAAAATTCCATTTGAACACAAAATGAATACACTTTCCATCATTGAGTACAAATGTTTCCTTCCCTTTTCACTATAAATAATGTATCGCTATAAAAAGAAATTCCCCATATATATGTAGTATCAGTTCTTGCCATTAGGATTGTTTCACATCTGCTCAGGCTCTTTAAACATCCGCCAAGCACCACCCAAAGGGTGTATCTATCAACACCTACAAACTCAAAGAGCAAAGAAAATTACAATACAGGAACAGGCACTTCGACTCTCCAAACCTGCACCGACCATGCTGCCTAAAGTGAACTAAAAAAACCTTGTCTACAGCTTTTAGAAGTGATTGCATAGCACTAGCATTTGGTCATATTAATTGTGATGAGTAGATCTGTCAATGAATTTTATTTAGGTGTAATAGTGATATCCCCAACAGATATCATCAACAGATGGAAAATACTTGTGGTGGATGTGAACATGGTGGAGTTGGAAAAATTTGTTTAAAGCTAGAGAAAATATTGTTTACATGATTTTTAAGTAGGCCTGGACCTCCTTAAACTGGAGCTTTCAGTATCTTGCAATGCAAATTACAGCTATTTCTGAAAAAGAAATGGTAATGAAGCAGATCAGAAGCAGCAGCCCCCTTTGGTACTCAATGAGCAAGGAAACAAACACATGGATTACTGTAGACCACTTCTCATTATTTGGGTCACTTCCATTCTCCAGTCAAAGTAGGAAGTAAAAACAGTTTAAAAATATGAACTATTTTGACCAGTAATATTATTTTTGGATCAGTCCAATCATTTTTCGATATGAATTTCTTAGTACAGCCCAAACAACCACTCATTCAGCTAACCAACCTACATTAAGACAGATACAACGGAAGTGATTGATTCAGTTTCTGACTGTGTCAAGCTGAGATGTGACACACATGTAACTAGGGCACATTTTACGAGCTCATTGGAAACTCAATAGAATGAAAATGAACGGAAACATGACCTACAAGGATGCTGGAACTTTGATCTGATGTGGAGTTTCCTGGAATAGAG
Organism: Sphyrna mokarran; assembly: GCA_024679065.1. Lineage (NCBI taxonomy): Eukaryota > Metazoa > Chordata > Chondrichthyes > Carcharhiniformes > Carcharhinidae > Sphyrna > Sphyrna mokarran. Next base: position 125,070,050 of record JAGIQG010000003.1, on the reverse strand, counting down.
AGGTTAGCCAGGAGAAGCATGATTCGAATCAAGCTACAAATAAAACTATGCATTATTTTCCTTTCTTAAACTTGTCATTCTACTTCCTCTTCATTAACTTAATATGCTTCTATTAATCCTGCTCTGTGACCGCTGGATAGGAGGCAAGCACAAATAATTCAGCTGATTCTCTGACTTACGCTTGCTATGGATTAAATGCTTGTTTTCTGAAAGGCTGGAAAATAGCATTTAATTAAAGGAGATAGAAAAATACAGCTTATGCCACTTCAAAGGGAATGCTAGCCATTTTGAATATTGAAGAATTAAGTTTTGTTCCAATGATAAGACATTTTACTCTATAGCTCTTTATAAAGAAATTGTAAAGTTAAAAGTTATAAGAATACAAATTAGGGGCAGGAGTAGGCCACTGGTCTCCTCAAGCCAGCTCTGCCATTCAATAAGATCATGGTTGACCTGATTGTAACCTCAATCCCCCATCCCTGATAACCTTTCACTTCCTTGTCATTCAGAATCTGTCCAACTCTTGTATCAAAAATATTTAAAGATTCTATTTCTGCTTCCTTTTGAGGAAGAGAGTTCCAGAGAGATTCCACATAATCCTCCTTAAATGAGCAACCCCTTATTTTCTAAACCCCTTCAATTCTAGATTCTCTGTCAAGAAAAAACATCCTCTCCATTTCTAGCTTGTCACTATCCCTCAGAATATTACCAGTCTCAATCAAGTCATCTTTTACTCTTCTAAACTCCAGTGTATCTTCATAAGGCAACACATCCATTCCTGATATTAGTATAGTAAACCTCTGCTGAACTACTTCTAATGTATTTTACATATTCCTTAAGGAGGCCAATAGTGTGCAAAATAGTCCAGATGTGGATTCAATAATGCTGTGTAAACTGAAGCAAGACTTCCCTACTTTTGTAATCAATTCAGCCCACAGTAAACAATAACATTCTATTAGTTTTCCTAATTGCTTGCTGTAACTGCACGGGCTGTTCTAGCCTTCTGTGGTTTATTCACTACGACACCCAGATCGCACAGCACCACAGTTCTGCAATTTTTCATCATTTAATAAGTTCTTTTATTCTTCTTATGTGTCTTTGTAGTCTCCTTTCACTCTCTTCACAATTTACTTCCCTACTTAACTGTCGTCAGCAAACTTAGCAACCGTACCCTTCAGCCCTTTCATCCAGTTCGTTCATATAAATTGTAAGAAGTTGAGGACCCAGATTTTTGTGGTGTTGGCATAGTGTACTATTGATATCTTTACATAAATTATAAGAATTCCAATTCATATGAAATAAACTATTAGCTTGCAAAACTGGAAGGCTCATTGTGAAGCACTGAGTATTTGACAAAGTATATAGCAGATGGAAAAATGAGAAATACAGGAAACTGTCTGGGCAATTGCTTCCCATTAGAATATGGTCATCCATTGTAAAATCTCCCCGAGTTTTATGCCTTGTGACCCATAATAGCACATCTAATTGCTGTAATTTGGCAGTGAGCCTCAAGAACACATATCAGTGAGGTACTTGGGCTTAATTTAATGGACACAATATTTGAGTTCAATTCTGTTCTCAACTGACCACCCACACACTCCAAGCTAATGTCAAAGTTTAGACCCAGATAAGTTAAAGCAAAACGTATTTAGTTTATTTTCCCTTGGCTTGAATCTCAATCAATTACATCACAAAAATAAGAGAACGCAGATAGTAAAAATGTTGGTGTCTGAGATATGTATGTTCATACTTTTCCTGAATAAAATCATTAAATTAAAAATCACTCAAATAGATTTTTAAAATTTATTTTGGCAAAGGCACATGAGAGAATGATTTGTAGAAATATGCGTACCAACAGGGTAATCATGCCTATTGCAAAAGAAGAACCCAACCCCAGTATTTTCAAATAAATAAAGGGAGTGTTACAGAGTGGGATACGTTCCAATTTTATAATCATGTTCTGGCATTATGCAAGCATGCATCGGCTATAGCAAGGCCAAATGCATAGTCGTGCTATACGCTGCTCAGACCACGCAGCTTCAAGCCCCTAAAAATCAACAAGTAGAGAATTCCTATTTCGCACTGATGATGTTATCAGGATAAGTGGCCAAAGAAGTCTCACAGAAGAAGAATGAAACATCCTTCCTCCACAAACAAGATTATCTTTTGGAGTAAGGAAAAGCTTCAAAGCTTACAGCTCTGTTGCACTAATTCATCTGAAAAACTGACTGCACTCATCCTTTGCATACGCCAGGCAATCAAAGCTGCACCAACAGCAATAAAATAAACTCATAATATGAATGTGCCCTTTCTCCCAGGTTCAATAGTTAGCAAAGGAGGAAGCAAAACCAGTTGCAAAAATCATTTTTAGCTTTTGTAGTTCAACATATTGCATCTGTTAACTGTTTCCCTCCCCAGATTTATTTGAACAATCGCTGTCTTATCAGTTATATTATTCCCCTATAACCAGCACCAAACAATTTATCCTTATTTCTTAGGCCAAAATACCATCCCCTATTTTCTTTGTTTATCAAATTTGGATTGGCTATTGAAGTGGCAAGATCTCTACTGATGATTCAATGGGCTAACATGAAACTAGCCAGACGGACCAAAAGGTCTGAGCATTATTCCCTGATCTATGTTGAGTTGATTGACAACCTTGCAACAATGTTAATGCTGCAATGTTGGAGGCCAATGGGCCAAAGATGGAGGTCCATTTGTGATTTTCCATTGCGGGTAGAATTGGCCTTGACCATATCCATCAAACAGTCATATACTGTTAAGTCTTATGTGTGAATCACACACCTTGTTAAGATACTGTAGAGGCTTTCAGGCTATGCTCCTGAAGTCAACAAGTACATAAAATATGTCAAAAAAAACCAAAATTTGTATGGTGCAAAATACTATTATAAATAATTGGAAAGGTCAAACAAACATTGATATAAGCACACAGAACAAATGTGTATGATTGAAGCTTACAGAATTAAAAATTATGCAAATCGTAGACAACTTCAAAGAGTTAATATAAGTTTGAGATGTAGAAATTGTGGAAGAACAGAAAACAACTGAGGTATGGTGTGCGTTCCACGAAAGACACCATTGGCTCTGAAGCACTTCGGATGTCTGGAAGCCTTAAGAAGCATCACAAATCTTATTTTGCAGAAGCACCCAGCAGCCTCACAATTCAAAAAGAACAAAATAATGATAACTGAAGATGTGAAGTGTGCCATAAAACAGCCAGAGTAAATCAAGAAGTTCTGCGTTATTAATTTTTCAAATAAAAACATGTCTTACAAGCAGCAGAGACTAAACTTATTTTTGTATTATTGCCTTGGCCTTGAGAGAATAAACAGGAGGCTTGACAGGATAAATGATGAGAGATTGATTCCTATTTTCGGGGAGTCTAGGGCCAGAGAGGGCAAAATCTCAGAATAAGGGGGTGCCCATTTAAGACAGAGGAGAGGAGGAATTTCTTTTTTCAGAAGGTAGTGAATATGTGGAATTCCTTACCCAGCCGTAGCAGCTGGGTGATCAGGTAGGTTCAAGGCTGAGATGGCAGATTTTTAATCAGGAAGGGAATCAAGGATTATAGAGATAAACTAAAAAAGTAGAATTAAGGATGAGCAGTTCAGTCAATGATCTCACTGAATAGCAAAGCAGACTTGAGGGACTGAATGGCCTATTTCTGCTTCTAAACCTTATGGTCACTCTCCTGTGTTTAATGATTAATAATTAAAGCATTCATCCTAACTACAGTTCAGACCGTAATATCCCATCAACATGTAATATGTTACCACAGAGAGAATAATTTTGAATGCAAATGATAGTTTCATTTTTCCTGCCAGAGCAATGAATATTTGCTCCAGGAAAACCAGCACCAGTTAGGAATACCTGGTTTCAAAAATTCGTCAGCTGAAGTTAAATACTAAAGCAGTTAAGGGACGGAGGGTAACATCGCAAAATTTGCGGGTGATGCTAAAATTAAGTGACAAAGCAGGCAGTGAAGAGGATATAAGACCTAAACATAAGGGGATGTGATGGTCTAGTGGTATTACCAATGGACTATTAATCCAGATATACTTCTAATAATATAGATATACTCCTAATATAAAAAGGGAAAGATAGATATGGGAACAGGTGGGGAGGTGGATTTAAAACCAGGGGAGTGATCAGCCATAATTTGACTGAATGGTGAAGCAGGCTCGAATTATTGAATTTGCCTACTTCTGCTCTTAATTCCTATATTCCTCTTTACTTCTAATACTGAAAACATCGAAAGTCTAGATAATTGCTTTTCCTTCTTAAATGAATGTCAACATTCAAACCATCTTTTAAATAATTTGATTCATTGTTTGTTTTTCTATTTGTTTTTACTGCTTTTCTTTGAACAAAGAATGGCAATGACATGAAGTGAACTGACCTGTAGAGTTAAGAGTCCAAGAGTGCAACAGAAGCAGTTGTTTGCCACAACCTGTATCATTAAGAGATCAACTCACAAAACCGGCTCAGCAAGATTTCAATTTTCATTAGTGCAATGGAAAACAAATATTCCGCTTCACATAAGAGAAAACTCACAAGAAAAAAAAGTTTACGTTTTGAAAGATAAAGGTAGAAGAGACAAAAGGAAATCCCATCTGAGAGAGGAGCAGAGCTTCTTCAAGATAGGCGTTCCTGAAAGAAAAGTGGCAAAGAATTAAACGCAAAGTACTGCAGATGCTGGAAATCTGAAATAAAAACAGGAGTGTTTCAGGTCACATATTGATTAAGGATCATCAAACTGAAGTTAGCTCTGTTTCACTCCACAGATGCTAACCATTCTTCATGGGATTCCCAGCATTTTCCATTTTAATTTTGGATTTTCAGCATCAGCTGTATTTTGCTTTTGTTTAAATTAGTTTATCCAGCAATGGTTCACACCTGTTTACAACTGAAGTCAAAGGCAAAACCAAAGTTACCAGCCTGCCTTTATTTTTCTGAGGAAATAAATACCTTGCCTTAAACAGCTTTCAAAAAATTTTTTTCCATTCACTATTGGTATGTGAGCATCACTGGTAAAACCAGTATTTATTCCCCATCCTAAAGATGAACTTCCTTCTTGAGTCATTGCAGTTCATGTTGTTTATGTAACCTTCCATTGCTAATTTGGGAGGAAGTTCCAAGATTTTGATCCAACGACAGTGAAAGACTGGCGATATAGTTCCTAGTCAGGATGGTGTGTGACTTACCAAGGGGAACTTGCAGCTTGTAGTGTACCTGCTACTCCTGTCCCTCCAGGGAGTAGAGGTCATAGGTTTGGACAGCTCTGCCAAAAAAACAATGCATTGCTGCTCCAAGGTTAGAGACGGCATACTCTCCATCCCAGAAGCCTTGGATGAATCTGTATCTGAGGTCACCACTGCCAATGTAAGAACAGCCTTCTCAAAAATTAATCGATGAAAAGCAACTGGCCCAGATGAGCATTCAGATCCTACGTGGAACAGCTGCAGGGGTATTCATAAACATTTTCAACCTATCTTTACAGCAATTTGAAGTCCCTACCTGCTTCAAGGAGACAATCATCATTGCAGTACCAAAGAAAAGCCAGGTAGGGCGCCTTAATGACTATCATCCGGTGACTCTGAAATCCATCATTATGACATGCTTCAAAAGGTTACTCAAGGCATGAGTCAATTCCGCCCAGGCTGCCTGGATCCATTACAGTTCACCTATTGTCACAACAAGTCCACAGCAGATACCAGCTCCCTGGCCCTACACTCAATCCTTGAGCACCTAAATAACAAAGACACCTATGCCAAACTCCTATTCATAGACTGTAGCTCATCCTTTAACACCTCGTTATTCCTACGAGATTCATCTCCGAACTCCTTGGCCTTCTGTCTTTCACCTTCTTCCTTCAGGGAAAAAAAATACAAAGTCTGACGTCACATTCACATGAATATATTTAAGTCACACGTAGATGAGTTTCTGATAGACAAGGAAATTAAGGGTTATGGAGAGAAAGTGGGAAAGTGGAACTGATCCACTTCAGATCAGCCATGATCTTGCTGAACGGCAGGGCAGGTTTGAAGGGCTGGATAGCTTATTCCTGCTCCTATTTCTTATGTCCTTCTACCAAACGACTCAAGAATAGCTTCTTCCCTGCTGCTGTGGGACTTCTGAATGAATTTAGCCTTGCATTAAGTTGATCTTTCTCTACACCCTGGCTGTAGCTGTAATTGTAACATTACATTCTGCACTCCTTCTCTATGAACAGTATGCTATCCGTATACTGCGCAAGAAATAATACTTTTCACTATATGCTAATACATGTGACATTATGAATAAAATCAAATTCTCCCTCTGCAATTGGATCTTAGACTTCCTAACCCACAGATTACAATCAGTAAGGATAGGCAACAATGCTACAATCAACCTCAACTCCAGTACTCCACAAGAATGTGGCCTCAACTCCTTATACATCTGACTGTATAGCCAAATTCCCCTCCAACTTGATTTTCAACTTTGCCGATGACATCACTGTTGAGAGGCAGATCTCAAACAATGACGAGACACAGTATAGGAAAAAAAAATCTGGCGAACTGGTGCGATGACAACAATCTCTCCCTCAGTGTCAACAAAACAGTTAGCTATTAGCTTCAGGAAATGTAGTGGAGGGCAGGCCCCTGTCTGCATCAATGTGGACAAAGTAGAAATGATCCACAGCTTTAAATTTTAGCAATGAAAGCATTCTTTCCAATTGTACCACAGCTTGGTATGGCTCCTGCTCTGTCTATAACCGCGATAAACTACCAAGAGTCATGAACGAAGCCCGGTTCATCACTCAAACTAATCCCCATCCACTGACATTAGCTACGTTTCCTGCTGCCTCGGAAAAGCAACCAGCATAATCAAGGATCGCATGCACCCCGGACATATCTTCTTCTGTCAGAAAAAGATACAGAAGTCTGAGGACACGTACCAACCAGCTGCCATCAAACTTTTGAATGGTCCTACTTCACATTAAGTTGATTTTTCTCTGCACCTTAGCATGACTGTACTTCATTCTACACTCTCCTTTCCTTCTCTATGAATGGTATGCTTTCTCTATATAGCTGCAAGAAATAATATTTTTCACTGTATACCAATACATGTGACAATAATAAATCAAATCAATGCAATGCAACATATTATAGACAATTCCTCAATGAAGTTTTAATCTTAGTCATTATATTTTGGAAACAGAAGGTGGAGGGTATTTTCCTGTTGAAATATTGGGACAGCTTTTTTTTAAAAAAGCAGAAATCATCCCTAACACTTTTCCTTCACTGTTCTTTTGTCCAAATAGTTTATCTACAATAACTTATTTGTTGATGAAGAATTATGCCACAAACATTAACGAGTCGCTTTTCTCCACCAATGCCATGCTTGATTTTATAACAGCTTCCAGCATTTTCTGTTGTCAGCACATAACATTAGTTACCGAGCTGCAGAGGCTTAAGCTTAGGATGAAACTGTCTGCCCATCCACTCAGCTAGGGAAAGGTGTGTGTGACATAAGGCAACCTGAAGACAGGAGAAGGTGGAAAAGAACCAAATATTCAATAAACCAATTTCTCATTGTGTCATCATAAGGATGACAAAACCTATGCAAACATACAGCACATTATTAGAAATTAAGGTTGTGAACAAAATAAAATTCTTTCATTTTCACCGTAACAGCTTTCCCATAACCCTCCAAAACAATTTAGCTTGTAAGTTCTCTGAAAAACATAACAGAGACATGAATAGCCAAAACAGATTCACAAGGTGCTGGACATCTTGCCTACTTGAATTTAATCCCATTACCTGTCCTTGTCACCCTCTGTGCTTGCATACTCCATAAAGATGATGTGGCGGGGGTAATGTCCACAAAGCTCTCCATTTGGGTTCTGAATCACACTGAATACATAGTCCTTCCTGAACAATTCCAGGCAGCGATTCTCAATCTTCTCCACCTGCAACCAAAGAGACAGTCCAAATTACTACCGTGTCAAGCTGCAGATAAATCCAGTGTCTTGAACATAATATCTGAAGGATATCACTATGACAACATTTGAGTCACTTTTCGGGTTCTTCTACTAGTCTTGAGAGATGGCTGTTATTGCATACTATTCTTCTTTCAAATAGGGAGGCTTTTATTCATGTTTAGCAAAACAACATGTCTTTTAAGTTGTTTATGCTCAAATATTCCTTTCAATCAACTCTAATGCTTAATCACAACCTCATGGGCACGTTTTAACCAAAGTGTATAGGACTTTGAGATTCCATATGTCAAATTAAACTGTCACACTTTTCCCAAAAAGCAACTAAAGTGTCATTTCAGGCCAGAGAAAGAGTGTGAGAATCTAATCACTTACTGCACTGAAAGAACCCCTATGCAAAACATATCAGTACGGAGTTCCTAGGCATGTGACTTGTCCAAACTGGCTGCACTTGTGCACTGCTAACAAGGGTAGCTGGGACTTATATGTCTCTCTGCACTCACAGCCGGTCAAGCTAAGAGGATGGAAGCATGAAAAGCAGTTCCACACTTCATGGAAGCAGTTCCCAGAAGGCTTCTGACTGGACAAGAGACAGGCCATCCTGTAGTCCCCCTACCCCACCATCCCCCAGTCAGTGCCAAAGGCCTGATACTGAGGACTGCCGGCCAATGCCGTAAGGAAACAAATGACCTCAAATGAGTCGCAAGGGTGAGTGTCCATCAGGCTCATCTGTCACACCTGGAACATCCGCATTAATCCACTCCCTGACACCCCGCAGCTTTCCAGCACCCAACATCATCTTCAAACCTCTCTGGCACTTCTCATCACAACTTCTCTTCCTGTTGAGACACAGTGCCAACATAAGCCATCCGGTGAGGCTGACTCATCAAAAGTCAGCATCCACCACCGTGACAACCTAAGCACTTTGGTGGTAAGCTCTGAGGAAAGCACAGGCCAGGTGTCAAAAGCATCACCCTCACCATCTACCAGCGCAGAGATGCACACTTGAGTGGGCGGAATTAGCAGATAAGCTTCGGGGTCACTATCTGCTGAGCACCACACAGCTGCTAATTCACATCAGGAACAGCTAAGGGATCGGACAGCAGACGTCTGCTGGAACCAGGAAGCAGCTGGCCCCCAGCTAGATACCAAGCTGTTTGAAAAAGTTTTCCTAACAAGCTTCTGGAGATGCAGAGGCAGAGCTTGGAACTGCAGGAGTGGGTGTCAACAATATTTCAGTAACTACAATGCTGTTTGGAGGAGTCCCACATCCTTCAGGCACAGATGACACTGCATTGTGTGGCACCCGGGCCAACACTGCAAAGGTGGCAACCGCAGTGTAAAGCCTGGGGCAGAAATTTGTAACCATGGACGGCATGGTCAAGACTCCCTAACTTCTACGTGATTAAACATTACACTGCTCATTGTAGGAAGCACTTCAGAGTTTGTGCAGTGTGAAGAGCTGCGCTAATATTTGACAAGCTATCTTGATTGAGGCAACAGCTGCCATACCAGGTGCTTGTAATTGTTTGCGGAGACTAGGATGGAATGTTAAAAATGAACCACAGATCCTTTCAAGCAGACTGAGAGCAGACTAAGTAGTGCAACATTTGCAGACTTTGCAATTGGCATCAAAGGCAACCCCTCCAGGACTTCTCAGCAACCAGTGGGAATCCCCGCCACAAGAGCCCCCAACGCAGCAGAGGGCCTTGGCCTGTGGATTTCCAGCCCTACCAAGCTCCTGAACTCCTAAAGGCGTGGCATCCCACCCCACACCATAGCAGTGGCTAACTTGCCTTTTGCACCAGAGGTTAACGCTAAGAAGTACTCATCACCTTGCTCACCCTCACAATTCATGGTGCCTGGATCTCACTTTAGTTTATTTTATTAGTGTCATAAGCTTACATTAACATTACAATGAAGTTACTGTGACAATACCCTCAGAGGCCAGTAGCATTTACACCTGTGTGACTTCCTATTAGGAGGTGGGATCGAAATCAAGCCAAACAGCCTTGCGCTCTTTCTAGGTGAGATCCAGTTTGCGTCAGTAGAAGGGACTGGAAAGATTGCAAACCATTTGGTACCAGGTGTAAAACCTGTTTTGCACCCACAATTTTCCTAGATTAGCACAATCTGTGCCAGGCGCAATGCGGCCGGAAAGTCATGGCCACTAACTTTTAACATTTGAAATATAGGACTGAAAAGAAAAGAACTTTACATTTGTAAAACACCTTCCATGGTCTGAGGTTGTCCCAAAGCACTTCACATCTGAATACTTTTTAATGTATGGAAACACAGGAACCAATTGGCACACATCAAGTTTCCACAAACAGCAATGAGATAAATGAATATTTAGCTCTTTTAGTGGATGAGAGTTAATTGTTGGCCAAACACCAGAGTTCACTCACTCTTCTTCAAATAATGCAGCACGCTGACAGTGCAACACAACCTGAATATTGCACCAAAGTGTTAGCCAAGAATTTGTCATCAAGTCTCTAAAAAGTGGGTTGTACTGGAGAGTGCTATCATTCATTCAAGCCTAATCTTTTTGTACTACATACAGATGAGGATGATCTGGTAGTGTGCAAATACTTATGCAGTTTATCCTCAGCACTGAAAAAGTTTAAAAATCCCCAGTTTAAAGCTGCTTAAGGTAATGAGCTGGACAACTCCATAAATCCCTGGGCACAAGTAAAACTGGGCTTAATTTGCTTAGGCTACGGACAGTATAAATTGCCAGGTTGCTACACCTGTTTTTACTGCTAAATTAATGCAAGTGGATATTGTCCAAGGACAGGACTGCAAACACACAATGCCTCTGAACACTGACTTTAAATACATTGTTCAGGTCACACATTCCAAATGACTCTTGGGATGAAAAGCTAGAGTGTCGAGCAACTGTAGGGAGCTTAGTAGCTTGGGCAGACAGATTTCAAATAAAATCTAATACAGAGAAATGAGGCAATGAATTTTGGGAATATGAATGAGAACTAGACATAGATGTTAAATGGGGCACAAACATTTCTCCAATATTAGAGAAACATTGGTGCACCAAGTACCACAGGTCTAGTTGAAAAGTTTCTCAGTTGTGTGCTAAGCAACTAGATGTAATGCAGAAAAGCACCTTTCAAACCCATGACCTCTAAAGGAGAAGGCTAGTAGACACATGGGAACACTGTTACAAGTTCCTATCCATGTCACATACCAACCCTACTTGGAAATATAACGTCATTCCTTCATTGTTATTCAGTCAAAATCCTAGCTTATCAAACAGCACTGTCAGTGTGCCAATATCACAAACTACAGCAGTTCAAGAAAGTAGCTCATCACCACCTTCTCAACAGCAATTAGGAAAGGGCAACAAATGCTGGCTTTGCTGATAACAATAACATCCCAGAACAAATAATTTTAAAAAAGAGGGATTCACTGTGTATTTCTTAATGCTGAACTAGAATGGTTCAAACATACTTCTGTAAATAGGTCAACATGTTTTGATGAGAACTAAACAAAGTCTGCATTCACAAATGGAAATCATAATTTGCACAGGGGGGTGATTGGTCCTGTTGTAAAACGATAGGTCACCACGATGATAGAGACAGATGAAAAAGTTTATTGTACAAGACAGTCTCAACTCAGTTGAAATTACAAACTTCTTATCCACAAGGGCATCACCACCAGATGGCAAAATCTAATAAAGGTGGAAACATTAGCAAACTCATCAAGAGAAAAAAATCTTTTAAAATTTGTGCGTACGGCAGTTGATCGTTTTCTGTTTGAAAGCAAAATTCTTTGCAATACTTATCAGATTTTATGCAAGTTTCTGGGTTACCAAGTATATAATGAAAACAGCAACAAAGAAAGGAGGAAGCACAGAACAAAGTTGAAGTTGTTATTTATTACTTGTAAGTCATAAACAGACAAAATTCCAAATACAATTAACCAGGAATGTGTGGCTCAGTGCCACAGTACAATCAGTGCTCTAATTGTACTGTACATTGTACAACATTGGGAAGACATAGCACCTGCCTGCTGAATGGCATTGAGTGGATGCTGGCCAAATTGGCATACAAGTCATGATTCAACTTCATAACAGATCAAAAATCATTAGATATTGCCAGCTAAGTACATAGAAAACTGTCCATATAAGTGCCAGCTAGCCCCGTGGCAAATAATCAAAGTAAGAAGTGTCACGACAGCCCAGGTTAGAATCCAACTAGTTTATTTGATAGTAACCTCACAAGCTTTCGGAAACAATGTTCCTTAGCCAGGTTTGTGGAAGGTTCTCACCTTTCCACACACCTGACAAAGGAACATCGTTTCCAAAAGCTTGTGAGATCACTATCAAATAAACTAGTTGGATTCTAACCTGGTGTTGTGAAACTTCTTACTGTGTTTACCCCAGTCCAATGCCGGCATCTCTACATCATGGCAAATAATCAACCACAGAGAGAAAAATAAATGAGAAAAATGCAGGTGAAAGGATGCACAAGGTTGGGATGCTGAGCACTAATGTACAATAGCACACAGTGTGAAATTGGAAAATTCAATAACCCACTCTACTCAGTTTCTGCTATGAATCTAGTCAGGCAGAAAAGACAGCACTGAAGATAGTACCCTTGATGGCTAGCTTGTTTTGTGAAATGACATGGTGGTCAACTCTAAAATATTGCCTGATGTGGCTCAGAAGCCCCACTCTGGCATGGCAGACTTTTGACACACCTGCTACAAAGCAAGGCAATTGGCTGAAATGGTGTACGATTTATTGGCTTCTGGTGTCTCCGGCTCTCTTCTTGACAACCTGAGAATTTTGTATCTACGTGCCTTTTCCATTCCATTGTCCTTCCAAATGGTCACACCCAGAGGGCACGACTATCTCCCAACTGTCAGTATTTGCGCCATCTTCATATCTCGCTTGAACACTCATGAGGTTGTGACTGATAATCTCAATGTACAAAGGTCTTTGGCTGATGAATGTGGCTATGCCAGAACTGATGTCATGGGCTTAGTAATGAGTAGATGCTGATGAAATTGGCCGGCTTTAGAACCACTGAGTTGATGACCTTGTGCTGCGAAGGAAATGTTCAGACAGCAAAGGTGGAAACATCAGCCTTAGTAGTCACTCAGTTTGGTGTTCACAGTCAGGTTGCTGTTTCCACACACTGTTATTCAGCATGGACATTACAGCTGCAGATTTTGTGCTATGCTGCACTTCTTAATATTCATTTAAAGGGTGCAATGAGTTAAGCTGCACATCTTGACACAAGAAATTTAAATACAAGTAGACTTGAGGTAAAAAAAAGACAGATTTTTAAGGCAAGAACAATTTCTATAGAAGAATATGTTGTCCTTATTCAGGGAAAAACACAAATCAGTAAAAACAATTCAGGATTGCAAATGAATTTGCATTTACCAGTCAGTTCATAGATGATGTGTGTTTAACAGGTGTTTGGGGGAACATTAATATCATGGAAAGGGGGAGGTTTCCAATATAAATATTGTACTGAGAAATATTGTGGAAATGAAAGTCCTCTAGAGAAACCGTTCCTCATTCACTTTCACGTTAAAGAACAAAACCAGAACTTCCTCCTTCAAACAAGTATTTTAATGAATAAATATTTTCACTGTGTAAAGCTGTGTTAAAACAAATTGTAAATCTAATTAATTCAGCTCGCGACCGTCCCAACGCCTTCATCCCAGGTTTGCCCCCACGCTGTCGCTCCAGTCCTGGATCCATCATGATGCCACTGCCCTGGGTTCTCCCCAACGCTATCACTCCGGGTTAATATTTATAGTGTTATTCCTGTTTAGCGAACAATATTTCCTGCTCCATCCGACACTTCTGCTCTAGTTTCAGCTTCGTCTGGTGCTACCAGTTCGATGCCGCCGCTCCGGGTCCGGGTCCACCCGACGCCGCCGCTCCGGGTCCGGGTCCACCCGACGCCGCCGCTCCGGGTCCGGGTCCACCCGACGCCGCCGCTCCGGGTCCGGGTCCGGGTCCACCCGACGCCGCCGCTCCGGGTCCGGGTCCACCCGACGCCGCCGCTCCGGGTCCGGGTCCACCCGACGCCGCCGCTCCGGGTCCGGGTCCACCCGACGCCGCCGCTCCGGGTCCGGGTCCACCCGACGCCGCCGCTCCGGGACTATCACTCCAGGTCCAGGTTAATACCTGCTGTGTTATTCCTGTTTTGGGGACAATATTCCCACTGTTATAGCGCGCAGCACCCTTTACCTTGTAGTTAGCCTCCTTGGCTCGGTACTGGTGTTTGGAGAAATGCTCGATCAGCTCCCCGATCTCCTCGCTCCTGCCGCCCAGCGCCGGCCCTGGGCCAGACCCCGCCAGGCTGGCCTGCTGCCACATCCCGCACGCCTCACTCCACTCCGCGATCCGCACAGCCCCCGCCGGCCTCTCCCTGTAATGTACCGCCGGGGCTGCGGCCCATGGCCCAGCCTCCGCCGCCGCTGCTGCTGCTGCTGCTGCTGCTGCCTTCACCGAACCGGCCCCGACCTTGGCCGCAGCTCTCAGCGCCCAGCCGCTTCCCGGGGAGCAGTGCAGGAGGGCAGTGTCCGGCGCCTGGCCTCCGAGCGGGCTGCCGGCAGGATATACTGACGGGACAGACCGGTCTGTGTGCGCTGCTCCCCGGCTCTCACTCAAACCCCAGCTCCGGCCTGAGGAGACACCACGTGACTGCCATCGTCATGGGAAACCAGCCCGACCTCTAACCCCGCCTCACGTCACCGCCCACACCTGACCTTTCACCCTCCCATCGCCTTAGCAGGTTGCCAACTGGCCAGGGTCGCCCGGGAGCGTGCTATCTGCAGGGAGAAGGACATCTAATTGTTCATTAATATTTTGTTCAAATATTTCTATTTATTAATTTTAAAGGTATTACAAATAGACTAAAATATAGCCCGACTAACTGTCAAATGAAAGGGTATCCCTCATTTTCAGGGTTTGTCCCCTTTTTTTTATTAGTGTCACAAGTAGGTTAACATTGCAATGAAGTTACTGTGAAAATCCCATAGTCCCCACACTTCGGTGCCGTTCAGGTACACCGACGGAGAATTTAGCATGGCCAATGCATATCTTTCGGACTGTGGGAACAAACACAGCACCCAGAGGAAACCCATGCAGACACAGGGAGAATGTGCAAACTCCACACAGATGGCGATCCAAGCCAGGAATCGAACCCCCGGGTCCTGGTGCTGTGAAGCAACAGTGCTCACCACCACCGTGCCACCTCAGCCACACGGCATCTCACTGCTTAACTATTCACTTTCTTGAAATACTTCCATTTATTGATTTTAAAAATAATACAAATGGACTAAAATGTTGGCTGATTGAGAAACGAAAATCACATGGGATTCAGGGTGACAATATGTGGTGCATTTTCACTGAATTAGTAATCCAGATACTTGGGCAAGATCTGTGGACCCGGACTGAAATCCAGCCATGGCAGATGAGGAAATTTGAACTCAATAGAAAATCTGGAAAAGTCTACCGCTGACCATGGAACCATTGTGTTCTACTAATCCATCTGGCTCAGGAAAGGGGATCTGTTGTCCTTATCTGGCCTACATGTTACTTCAGACCCACAACATTGTGGTTAACTCGCAAAAGCCTTCTGAAACAGGGAATTTAGGGTTGGGCAATAAATTCTGGCTGATCCAGTGATGCCCACATCTTGTACATGAATTCAGGATGGGTTTGCTAAATGGATACAGAACTGGCTTGGTCATAGAAGACAGAGAGTAGCAGTGGAAGGATGCTTTTCAGAATAGAGATCTGTAGCTAGTGGTGTTCCGCAGGGATCAGCGTTGGGATCTTTATTGTTTATAGTGTATATAAATGATTTGGAAGAAAATGTGAGAGGTCTGATTAGTAAGTTTGCGGATGACACGAAGATTTGGTGGAATTGCTGAATGTGCCAGGGATTGTCAAAGGATTCAACAAGATATAAATAGATTGGCAACTGGACACAGAAATGGGAGATACAGTTTAATCCAGATAAATATGAGCTATGTATTTTGGAGGATCAAATTTAGATGTGAATTATACTGTGACTGGCAGAACCCTTAGGAACATTAACATGTAGAGGGATCTGGGCATGCAGGTTCACAGTTCCCTAAAAGTGGCAACACAAGTGGCCAAGGTGACGAAGAAAGCATATGGCATGCTTGTCTTCATAGCGGGGCATTGAGTACAAGAGTTAGCAAATCATGTTGCAGCTATATAAAATCTGGGTTGGATCACATTTGGAGCATCACGTGCAGTTCTGGTTGCCAGAAGGACGTGGAAGCTTTGGAGGGAGTGTGAAGAAGGTTCATCATGATATTGCCTGGTCTTGAATGTGTTAGCTGTGAGGAAAGATTGAATAAACTAGGATTGTTTTCACTAGAAAGACGAAGACTGACGGGAGACCTGATAGAGGTCTACAAAATTGTGAGAGGCATAGACAGGGTAGATATGTCAATTACAAGGGGGGGTTCAAGGTAAGGGGGGAGAGTTCAAAGGAGATGAAGGGGGGTAGTTTTTCCACAGAAACTAGTGGGTCACTGGAACACATTGCCATAGGAGGTGGTGGAAGTAGGCACATTAGCAACATTTAAAAGGCATTTGAATGGTACATGAATGGAGAGGGAATAGAGGGATATGGATCAAATAAGAGCAGAATATTTACTTGTAGTTTAGTTAGAGCATCATGATTGGCATGGGCTTGGAGGGTCGAAGGGCCTGTTCCTGTGTGGTAACTTGTTTTTTGTTTTTTGACTAACTGTCAGATAAAGGGTGTCTCTCAATTTAAGAGTTTGGCCTCATTTTGACTTATCTGTAAGTCATTGAGTGAGGGATTGGGTCAGATACACCTCCCAATTGTCTTTGCCTCATTGTTCGGTTTTTCATGTGAGCAACATGTGCACAATGATGTCACCACCTCACCACACCCGCCCCCTCCCCATTTATTGTCATCTACCAGGGTGACCAACTCTGATGAGACCAAATAAGAAACAGTGTGACTGTGTGACCTAGGGAAGGTCTTGAGAGTATAAAGGAAAGGAGAAGGGGGTGGGGGGGTAAAATCAACCAAAATGTACAACTTGTCATGCTGAGTTACAATATTTTTATCTCTGGTTCACAAACTTTCTTGCATTCTTCCTCAAATCACTCAAGCTCACTTGCAGACTGTAGGATCAGTCTCACACATGTTGTCCTAGAAATATTAGACACAAAGCAGTCCTTAAGGGACATGATAAGTGTCAAAATAGGGGACAATCCCTTAATATTTGGGATAGTTGATCACCCCTGCACCCACACCCCCACTCACCCTTATACCCTCCAACATTCTCCCCCTTCCCTGTCCCATAGTTGACATTTTTCTTGTTACGTAAGAGTAAATCACTCTGATTATATAGGAAATCAGAGCAAGAATGGACCATTCAGTATTCGAGTCTCTTGCTTGGTGGTGATTTTGAAGCAGGGATATGCTGGGCCATTAGATTACACACTGTGATTGAGTACAATTCTGCTGCTGCTGATAGCTCACAATCAATGTTGAGAATTCCCAGGGCAACTCCCTCTTTCACTGTATGCCCTATTCTGCCACCACTGTTGGACATTGGTGAGCCAGATGGGTTTTTATGACAATCCACATTGGTTTCTTGGTCCCCGGTTCTTGGATATGAACATACAAAACAGGAGCAGACATAAGCTATTTGACTTTTCTGCTCCGCCATTTAATAACATCATGACTGATTCATTTGTGTTTCAAATTCTACATTCCAATCTATCCCCAATAATCTTTGATTCCCTTGCCTAACAAGAATCTATCTACCTCTGCCTTAAAAATATTAAATAGCTCTGCTTGCACTGCATTATGAGGCAGAGAGTTTCAAAGTTGCACAATCCTCTGAGAGAAGAAAATTCTCATCTCTGTCCTAAAAGAGTGACTCCTAATTTCAAAACAGTGCCCCTAGTTCTGGACTCACCCATACCCTTTCCACGTCCATACTATTGAGGATCTTGTATGCTTCAATCAAATCATCCTTTGATCTTCTAAACTGCAGTGGAAACAAGAGCAGCCTGTCCAATCTTTTCTCATAAGCCAACCTGCTCTTTCCAGGTATCATTTGAGGAAATGTCTTATGAACCATCTCAAATGTAATTACACCCAACTTTAAATAAGGACACAATATTCAGGATGTGGTCTCGTCGTTGTCCTATATAATTTGGATCACCAAATTCAATATCCTGAGCCTGCCTTCCCCTCATATCTCTCGATCCCTTAATCCCAACTACTTGGGATTAAAGTAGTTCTTGACTCAACTACTTTCTGTGGTAGTGAATTCCATACATTCACCATTCTCTAATGAAGAAATTTCTCCTCACCTCAATCCTAAAATATTTACTCTTTGTCCTCAAACTATGACCCCTGGTTCTGGATTCCCTCACCATCAGGAACATTCTTTCTGAATTCGTCCTGACTAACCTTGTTCAAATTTTATAAAGATCTATGAGATTCCCTCACACGCTTCTAAACGCCAATGAATATAATCCGAACTTTTAGTCTCTCTTCATATGACAGTTCTGCCATCCCAAGAATCATTTGGTAAACCTTCACTGTACTTCCTCTATAGCAGTACTGAAGTACCTGCTCAATTAAAATGTAGACATTTCCTCACAGGGCTTTGATCTTTCCCTGTCTTCTTTTAGTATTTCTGCAAAGTGTCTTTGATGGAACTTCAGCAACTCCATCCGTTTATGGCAGCATGTGTGTCATTTATCTCAATGAGCATTAGTTTTGCACAGAGTCTACGATCCGTTGGGATTGTATTACATCAATACAACGTACTAAATTAGAAGATAACCTAGAAGGTAAAGCAATGCAACATAAATTGTGTGTGGACGTCAAATGCATGAAAATTGTACCCAGAAATGGGTCACAATTAATTACATTGTAGTACTCAATGCTGACCAACAGATGGAGAAGTGATGCAATATAAACACATGGGGACTGCAGAAATTAATGCTGCAAACCATGTTGAAGGATTTGGATTTATCTAACACCTCATCACATCTCATAAATGTCTCAAGGCAATGAATAACATTAAATGATGGTTTTTTGGCACACAGTGTCTTTTCAAAAATAGCTGTAAGATTCAAGCAGAGTAATTTGCTTTAGGTGGAATTGATTGAGTGAAGAATGTTGGCCCAGCCAATGGGACAATTCCTTCTTATGGTTTGAATTGTGTCTTAAGATCTTCAGAACGCAAACATATGGGATATTAACAACTTGTGAGTTTGACCTAGTCACTCTAAGTTGCTCCAAGACTTAAACATGCAATTTAATGTGGTTCATTATGGGCAGTAGAATGGCACAGTGGTTAACACTGCTATCTCACAGTGCCAGGATCCCAGGTTCAATCCCAGCTTTGGGTGAGTATCTCTGTTCAGTTTGCATGTTCTCCCCATATCTGTGTGGGTTTCCTCCAGGTGCTCTGGTTTCCTCCTGCAGTCCAAAGGTGTGCAGGTGGATTGGCCATCTTAAATGGTCCCTTAGTTTCCCAAGATGTGTAAATTAGGTGTATTAGTGGGATAAATATGTGGGATTACAGGGATAAGAAGGGAATGGACCTGGGTAAGAAGTTGTGTCAAAGAGTATGTGGACTTGATGGACCGAATGGTTTCTTTCTGCACTGTAGGAATTCTATAATTAATGCAATCTGAGGAAGTCTTATCTTTGTAGAGATTGTCATGTCCTGTACATGACATTAAACCAAGGTCCTCACTGTCTGTACAGGTGGATATAAACGTTCCTACAGCATTAGAAGCAAAAGAGGAAGAAGTTCTTCTATGGTTCCAGCCAACATTCTTGCCGCAACCAACATCATCCCCACATAATAAAAGTTATCACATTTAAAAAATATTAATGATTATGAGCCTATTTTGGATATCTTGTGGACATGTAAGCTGCTATTTAAATGAACATTCTTTCTACAATGTTTTATCTGAAGGACAGCACACCTTATGATGTAGCACAGCGTCAACACTGCAATGCAGTGTCAGCTGAGATTGTGTGTTCTGTTTCTGAGATAGGTTCAAAGTTGAGTGATATGATACCCAGTGCTCTCCAGAATTCCAGACCTCCCTTCCAAAGTAATCAAACCATAAATAGAAATTCTATTCTCCCTATGTTTGTACTCATAGGAGTATTAATTAATCTCAAAATGTGGTTAAATTACTGTGCAAAGTCACTACTGTTTTCTGACTTCTCACATGTCCAATACAATTTATAAGTTCACAGAGATAAACCTTGATTACAACTGTCATCTTGCTGTCTTATTTTTGAAAGAACGTCATATTTATTTTTCTCTGGGTTTGAGTCCAATACGAGATGATTAACTAGGAGTGCTTCTCTCAATTGTCTGTTACTAAATTAATAGAGAGAGCCTGAACTAATTTCCCATTGAGCGTAAACACACAAACCCTGGAAATGTTCTCAATTTGGCAGTTCAAATCCTTTGGCAAACTCACCAACAGAGGCCTCATCTACATTGAGTTATGAGAGAAAATACCTGAAATATTCATTAACTCTTTTTCTTTTTCCGCGGATGCTGCCTCAACTACTGAGTATTTGCAGCATTTTCTGCTTTTATTTAAGCTAGTATGGAAATTGAAATAATCCATTAGTACAGGAGGGGGTGTTCCACTAAACTTGCCCCTAACTAATACTATAGCAGGTTTCTCTGCAATTTGTTGTATTATGTAGCTGTGACTACTTGATGTTGCCTTATTTTTCAATATAAATGTCATTCGGCTTGATGGGCGCAAATAACTTATCATGAGATATTGGGCAGCATGGTGGCACAGTGGTTAGTACTGCTGTCTTACAGTACCAGGGACCCAGGTTCTATTCCAGCCTTGGGTGACTGATTGTGTGGATTTATATGTTCTTCCTGTGTCTGCGTGGGTTTTATCTGGGTGCTCCAGTTTCTTCCCACAAAGATGTGTGGATTAGGCTGATTGGCCATGCAAAATTGATCTTAGTGTCAGGGGAATTAGCAGGGTATATTTCTATATATATATGTGGATAGACCCTGTGTGGTATTCCTATTGATGCAGGCTCAATGGGCCAGATGGCCTCCTTCTGCATTGTAGGGATTTTATGAATTTTATGATTCTACATGATGTTGAAGAACGAACATTATCATGCTTGACAGATGCGATGTTATGTAGAGATATCAAAGTGATTAACAGTGTGGATATGCCATGGGCAGGTTTCACCATGATTAACACAATGAAGATGAAAAGCGGGACAATATCATGATTAACAAATGGACACGAATGAGCACGGAGGTGGGCTTGGGTGACACACCACCATGATTGATAGAGTGGACATGATGAGGGAGGTAGCATCAGCATCATGATTGGCAAGATGGACGAGATGGGCTGCCATCATTATGACTGATGCACTGGGCATAATGGAATAAACATAACTGTGATTGGCATATTAAAGCAGTGCATTGATGCATTGGCAATACCTCAGCTTGATATCTCCCAGTGTGTCTAGTCGCTTGGGTCCTCATGTAAGATTGGAACTTATGGAAGGAGTTTCAAGATAAATCCATCCCCTATCGGTCAATGGCACAGACCCTTCAGGGTGCTCATGTGTTGTTTGTTTATTGTCTAATTCACATGCCTACACAGCTGTGAGATTGTGCTGACAACACAGCAAAGGACAATTTCATTCCAAGATGAAATAAGTTAATTCCCCAAGGACTTTATACCCTTGTTGACTTTCAGATTTGCATGCGGCTTTTACCTTATAACCTCCACACTCGTTGTTTTGAATGCTGAGAACTGTGCATTGAAGTTGAAAAGCACATGGAATGATTAAATAGTTGTGCATCCAAACAAAAGACACAGGGGTCAAATTTTAACCCTGAGTGGATTTTAACCCTGCAAAAGCGGGGCAGCTGTCAAATGTTCTCCTTGATCTCAATCCCAGACTCGAAGTTTAAGTTTGTAGCTTCATGTAAATGCTACTGGTCCACTTCAAAGTCATCTCGAGTGGCGAGAGGGTGCAGAGCTGCTTTAGAAGGGAAATATTGCATATCCCTTTTGTCACCGATTGTTTTGTGGAAGGTTTTAGAAGGATGTCATAGAATGAAAGTGAGGAGGCCACAACTTTCCCTGGGAGCTGGGAAGAACACTCTTGGTCCCATGGCCTCACAAGGTAAAATTACATTTGGGGGACCTCACCTTTCCGCAGGTCAGGCACAGACCTGCTTCTCCTTGGTGAGATTTCTGTGGTGACTTTCATGCTCAGGCCATAGTTACAATGCAGTTGAGGTCCAACTGAATTAACATGACCCGAGATACATACACTTTGGATACTTCCCCCTCTAGCCTTTTTATCGACCCACAAAACCCTACAGATTAAAATTGGAAATGGAAACCTGGGCCACATTTTCTCAAACCCAAGGCTTTCCTGCTTGTAAGATTTTGATAATACCACTAATTTTCAGTATTTGTTCTTGATTTGTTGTAACATCTATGGATTTTATTGTTAGCCACTTTTTAAACAGTTCAGTTTGAATTTCTGAAAGAACAATTAACAATTAAGGTAATTGGAGAATAGGAAGACCTTGACTTGTGAGGAACCAGGCTCCAGTGAAGTTTATGATTTTAACAGACTCCAGGATGAATTAAAGAAGTTTTGAAGGAATAGTTAAAAGTGTTGAGTTCAACAGTTCAAACTTAGGACGACACCATTTTCTTTCTGGGGAGAAACACATTGTTTTCACACCGGAACCAACACTGTGATCTTGCCCATAGAAACTAAGTGAAGGAGTAGGTCATTCAGTGCTTTGAAATTGCTCTGCCATTCACTATGATCATCGCTGATCTTCTATTTCAATGCCATATTCTTGCTTTCTCCCCATACTCCTTGATACCGTTAAGTTCTAAAACAAAATCTATCTCTTCCTTGAATACGTGTGGTGACTTGACCTCCACAGCCTTCTTTGGTAGAGAATTCCACAGGTTCACTGCCCTTTAAATAAAGGCTACATGAGGCCACAATAGGAGCAGTTCTGATCACCATATTATACAATGAATATAGAGGCATTGGAGACAATTCAGATTTACAAGAATTAATACACATATCAGGAAAGGTTGAGCATAAATCTCTTTTCTTGAAAACAAAATATGAAGAGGTGATCTAATGAGGGTATTTAAAATTCTGAAAGGTTTTAATTGAGTAGAAGGAGAGAGAATCTTTCCACTTGTGAGGAAGAACATAACTAGGGGCCACTAATATGAGATAGTTGCCAAGAAATCCAATAGGGAATTTAGAAGAGATTTCTTCACTCAACGAGTGCTAAGAATGTGGAACTTGTTACCTGCATAGTGGTTGGTTAAGTGAATAGTTTCAATGCATTTAAGTGGAAGTGAGGCACATAAATGAGGGAGAAGGAAAGAGAGAGTTATGATGACAGATTTAGATAAGGGACGATGGGAGGAGGCTGGAATGAGCATAAATGCTGGCATGAGATCATTGGGCTGAATGGCTGTTCAGTGCTGTTTATCCTATGTAATCCTGGAACAGATCACTTGCTTGCTGCCTCAGTGGGACAACATACTTTACATCTTAATATTGAGGGACAGACAATATCATAAGCTTAAAGAAGGGCTTAGGCCACAACACAAAAATATTCTTCATTGCATTTCATCTCGCATGAAGTCTTGATCCCAGCTTGCGCCAGGGGAAAACTGAAATTGGGAAAATATGAACGATGGATCAATTTATTTCATTCTTACAGAAGAAATGGCAGATTCTTTCTCCCTCTGTTGGCTGCAGCTCAGCGTGTAAACAGACCTGCCACTTCTAATTGTAATTTCAACAAAAATATGGGTTTAAGATTTGACCTTGGGATTTGGGAGATTTTGTAATGTAGGCATGGTGAGTGATGTCATTCTCCCAGGATCTGAACCATAGAGGTGCCAACTATAAATATCTAGTTAGAGTGTCTTGAAAAGAAGTTTTAAGCAGACCTGTACATTCGGGAACACTGTGTTAGAGTTTGATTTATGCATTCCCCCAGTTTTAATTTTCTTTGACTCAATCAAAAAAGCCTACATTGATACAGTGTCTTTCACCATCTCAGGATTTTCCAAAATATCTCACAGCCATTCAAGTGTAGTCACTGTTGTAATGTAGGACATGAAATGTCAATTTCATCCATTTCGCTGTAGCATGCAAAGTCAAGTTCTATACCTTACTGCACCTCATAAGCATTGGAAGAGAATGAAACAGAACAGGTGTTCTTATAACTTATAAAGTGAAAGTAAAAGCAAAACAAAAGGAAATGCTTTATACATTTTGGACTGATTACAATCTGTGCTGTCAGTAGTCAATAGTCTCCATTTTGTGTCATCCAGAAGAAAGAGCGACACTCCGAAAGCTTGTGCTACCAAATATACCTGTTGGACTTTAACCTGGTGTGCTGAGACTTCTTTCTGTGCCCACCTCAGCCCAAGGCCGTCAACTCCATATCTAGGAATTAATAGGGTTTTGACAATTTCTGACCTATCTCCAGTGGATGACTATCATCAGGCTAACTGATGACAGATGACATCATGTCATTGCAGATGACACTAAAGTCGGTGGAGTGGTAGATAGTGAAGAGGGGTGTTATAGTTTGCAGAGGGACTTAGACAAGTTGCAGAGCTGGGCCGAGAGGTGGCAAATGGAGTTTAATGTGGAAAAGTGTGAGGTAATGCACTATGGCAGAAATAATAAATGTGTAGAGTATAGGGCAAATGGTAGGATTCTTAGTAGTCTAGATGAACAGAGGGATCTTGGTGTGTATGTGCATAGATCCCTGAAAGTAGGCAGTCAGGTCGAGAAGGTTGTTAGGAAGGCATATGGAGTCTTGGCTTTTATTGGTAGAGGGATTGAATTTCGGAGCCGCAACGTCATGTTGCAACTGTACAAAACTCTAGTGCGGCCGCACTTGGAGTATTGTGTGCAGTTCTGGTCCCCACATTATAAGAAAGATGTGGAGGCATTGGAGAGGGTACAGAGGAGGTTTACCAGGATGTTGCCTGGTATGGAGGGCAGGTCTTATGAGGAGAGGCTGAGGGATTTGAGGTTGTTTTCGTTAGAAAGGAGGAGGCTAAGAGGGGACCTGATCGAAACATATAAGATGATTAGAGGTTTAGATAGGGTGGACAGTGATAGCCTTTTTCCTAGGATGGAAAAAGCTAGCACGAGGGGACACAGCTTTAAATTAAGGGGTGATAGTTATAGGACGGATATCAGAGGTAGGTTCTTTACCCAAAGGGTGGTTCGGGAGTGGAATGCCCTGCCTGCAGCAGTTGTAGATGCGCCAAGTTTGGTGGCGTTTAAGAGGTTAGTTGATAAGTATATGGAAGAGAAGGGAATGGTTTAGTTTGGAGGGGCATTGCTTTTTATATTGGTCGGCGCAACATCGAAGGCCGAAGGGCCTGTTCTGTGCTGTAATGTTCTATGTTCTAACTCTTATCCTGTGAGAGGGCAGCATTGGATCATACCTTAACTGCCTCTAACTAAATTAATAACTCAAGCTTTTAAACTTGTGACATAAATAACTTATAGGGCCACAGACGTACCTATTGACCATGCTCAAAGGATAGGTTGTGGCTGAGTAAGTTTCAACATGAATTCAAATACCCTTGGATTTAAAATCTTTTAATGCAAAATATTTTTCTTCTTAAACCATGACCATACAAAATCACAGAATCTCAAAGTTTATTTATTAATGTCACAAGTAGACATACATTAACACTGCAATTAAGTTACTGTGAAAATTCTCTGGCGCCTGTTCGGGTACACTTTGGAGAATTTAGCATGGCCAATGCACCTAAGTAAGAAGTCTGACAACTGTGTTTACCCCAGTCCAACGCCAGCATCTCCACATCAACGCACCTAACCCAGCATGTCTTTTGAACTGGAGGAGGAAACTGGAGCACCCGGAGGAAACCCATGCAAACACAGGGAGAATGTATAAGCTCCACACAGGCAGAGACTTAAGTCAGGAATCGAACCCAGATCCCTGGTCCTGTGAAGCAGCAGTGTTAACCACAGTGCCACCACAAGACAAATATTTTTTGACAATGCTTCTGTGAAACAGCTTGGGGCTTTTTGCTAAGTTAAAGGTGCAATTAAAAACCAGTTGTTGTTATGTGTTTTTGTCAGCATATCATTGATTGTTAAAGAAAACGGGCTTTCCATTTGTAAAAAGAAACTTTTGCATCCTATGCATATGCTTAATTATTTCATTTTTTCTGAAGAATGTCAAAATAGAGAGAAATAGGTCAACAATCAAAATGCTGGAGGAAACTGATGATTGGGGTTGGAGAGGATGAAATACTGGAAGACTAACAAAAAGTTTTATACAGCATGTGATATTAGTGAATGTTTAAGAAAGGTTTGTTTTTAAACATGATTCTGCAGCATATAGCTTCAGTAATTTCATTGTCACTGGTTTGACTGGAAATGTTCTTTTATTGCTACTTATGTGACTTAAATGGGGTTATTTGTGTTTACTCTGGGATTAATTTTACAATCCTGCATTGTTAGGAGTGTGTTTTTGGACATTTTGTTTTCATTTACAGTTTGGAGCTGCAGGTTTGAGTTTTAATTTTTAGAAGGGACAGCAAGCTAAAAAAAAAGTGTTTTCCTTCTCTCCCTTTTTTTTACCTTTGGGAATTCTCTTGTTTTCCTGAAGGGTGAAAATCTGTTGTTGTTGGGGCTGTACCAGCGTGTCCCTCCATATCCCATTAATGTATGAACGTTATTCATAATTTAAACTTTTACATCCACAATAAAGGACCCTGCAATTGTGATTATTCTTTTAACATCTGCAGGATTTCCCAAAACTACTGAAAGTATTGTCATTATAATGGAAAAAGCAATAGTCAATGTGAACACCAGAGAATTGACAAACTGCAACAAAATGAACATCCAGTTAACCTATTTTGTATTGTTTGAGGGAAGAATGTTGTCTGGATTTAAATGTCTACCTGGGCAGACAGACTAGAAATTGAAATAGAAGTGGAAATAGAAGAAAATATC
Source organism: Sphyrna mokarran (assembly GCA_024679065.1). Classification (NCBI taxonomy): domain Eukaryota; kingdom Metazoa; phylum Chordata; class Chondrichthyes; order Carcharhiniformes; family Carcharhinidae; genus Sphyrna; species Sphyrna mokarran. The sequence goes on along the minus strand of JAGIQG010000003.1, from coordinate 125,042,939 downwards.
TTCTATAAGGTGGTGCTTCTAACAACGCAGCACCTCATTCTTAACACTGGATTGCAATGTTAACTTAGATTATGCATACAAACCCTGAAGTGGGGCTTGAACCCATGGTTCTATTCAGAACAAAGGATGCTAAACTGAAGTGTTGTTTGTAGCATTGATTTTAGAGTTGAGTGAATGCTTAAACTGTTTATTTTCCAGAAAGATCCTCTCCACCTCATTTTCTATCCCGCTGCTTACATTCTATTAGCTCTGTTAAGCACTGAGGTAGCACAATAGCAATCATAATTTTGTTTACTCTCCTTCGTTATACTATTATGCTTGAGACCCAAGTATCTTGTGTGTTAAATATTGGTTAACGCATGAGTGGCAATGAATCAGAAGGCAGTAATTCCATCAATTAATTCAGATCATATCATAAACGAGGAGATAGAAGTCAGGCATTTTCTGAATGCCTGCAGAGCCAAAAGATTAAATTGCTGTACACTATGTAAAATATTGAAATAGTATAATAGATTACATACTATTTAATAAAAAACCTATAAACTACATAATTAATGTACGGTAATGATGCAGCACAGCATGTACACAAATAGCTTATAATTTACTCCTCAGAATTGCATAAGTTTACAGGTCATTTAGCTAACTGATCCAGGCCACCATTTATGCTTCAAACCAGCCTTCTCTACCCTTGTCATCAATCCCTATAAACATATTCTTTTATTTCTTTCTTCCTCATTTCATTGCCTATTATTCCCATTCAATGCACCAATGCCATTCACCTCAACTGTTCACAAAATCATAAAACCCTACAGTGCAGAAGGAGACCATTTGGCCCATCGAGTTTTCACTGACAACAATCCCACCCAGGCCCTATCCCTGTAACTGCACATATTTAGCCCACTAATCCCACTAACCTACACATCCTGGGACATTAAAAGTCAATTTAGCATGGCCAATACACCTAATCTTTGGACTGTGGGAGGAAGTTGGAGCACTGGAGGAAATCCACCAAGACCACGGGGAGAACGTGCAAACTTTAATAACCCAAGATGGGAATCGAACCCAGGTCCTGATGCCGTGAGGCAGCAGTATTAGCCACTATGCCACCATTCCTTGTGAGTTCTACATTCTCACCACTGTGGGTAAAATGGACATTGAAAGAGATTAAGGGATCATGTGATTCTGCACCTAGAAAGTTTTTTTTAAAGGTCATTGATCAGTGTCACAAGTAGGTTTACATTAACATTGCAATGAAGTTACTGTGAAAATGCCGGTGCCTGTTCAGGTACACTGAGTAGGAGAACTTAGCATGCCGAATGCACCAAACCACCCCTTCATTCAGACTGTGGGAGGAAACCGGAGCACCCAGAGGAAACCCGCACAGACACAGGGAGAATGTGCAGACTCTGCATAGACAGTACCCCAAGCCTGAAATTGAAACCAGGTCCCTGACGCTGTGAGGCAGTAGGGCTAACCACTGTGCCACCCATAAGGATTAAAAAAAATGGAGTCCTACAATAAACAGAAATGTAGTCTGAAATAATATAAGAATAATGGCAGAGCTTTAAAATATTTTATTATATGTTTTCATTTTACAAGACTATTAAATAGTCTTAAGCATATAATGAAAAAGTATGGAGAACTATTCTAGTTTATGGGAAAAATAATCACCAGCAATTAAATAGTATGAAACTGTATTACGCACAATTTCTCAGGATACCAGAGTAGGATGAATGCATCCCAGGGCATTAAAGGAATTTCACAGTTAACAATGTTGGTACCCAAGGGCTGAAAGTCAGCTCACATTATCCCAAATTTTTTATAAAATAGCATGTACACGAACTTTGAAGTTAAATGTGTATTTATTTAACAGTGTCCCTGGAAAAATGTTTACATGTACAACAAAGGAAGCAATACATGTCAGCTCACTATAGTGGAGATAATACAAGGTTGTTATAACCTCAATATCGTCTAATAAATCTTTAACAATTCTTTGAATACTTTGAATAACAGGAATGTTGCATCTTACAGTCAGCATGGATCATTCCAGAGAGAGATTAGCAGAAAAGTAGCAAAGGAGAAATGAGGAGAATTTATTTTTTGGTCAGTGAGCTGTTATGATCTGAAATATATAGGGTGTTGGAAGCAAATTCAATTGTAATCATCAAGAAAGAATTGGAAATATACTTGAAACAAAAGTTTTGCAGGGCTGTAGGGAAAGAGCCCAATAGTCAGAATGGTTGAACAGCTCTTAAAAGGAGCCGACAGAGCAAAAAAGACCAGATTACCTCTTTTACAATTTATAGTACGTAATCATAATTTCCATTTGATAAGGCCTTTTATAGGATACTATAAGTGAGATATGAGCCTATAGAATCAAAAATGACAGAGTAAATTAGATTAATTTGCTAAATAAAAAGAAATTTACAGCATGCAATCAATAATAATAGTGCTAATTGGACAGCTCTGACTAATGTAGTACTTAGTGTTTGGTATATTTAGTAATGGCCTTGCAAAGGGTGAATAGAATTAGTGATCTTGTTGATTACACAAAGGGCAAATATGACCAAAAAATAGCATTGTTCTCGAGTGAAAAGTGAAGTGTTTCCCACCAATGCCACCAGTGTCTTTTCAGACTGAATCTTACACTTTATTAGTAATATCTTTTATACCCATAAGTTTCATACCAAACTTTCTGCATGTTCCATCTGATTCACCAGTCCTACAATGACTTAACTGTTGCAAACACTGGAGAGTTGCATATAAACATCTCTCAATGCTTACTCCACAATGAGTGCAGGAGGTGGCAACCAAGTGATCTGCACCTAGTTCCTCAGAGAGGACCCTTAGAAGGATGCTGGATGGAGTGGAGCAGAGGTGGAATATGGCCTTCGGCTGCATCATCACTCCTGCCAAGGAGTCAGTAGCAGTCCTGGTCAGTGCAAGCGCACTGCAGAAGAGGAAGGGGCAGTTGTACAGGAAGAAGATAGCTGATCTTCATCATTCAACCAGGGTAAGTAAATCACCTCCAGTCTTTCTATGGATCCCCCCAGACACACCATGCACCCCCAACTCTTTCTTCCCTTTGCCAACACCATGCACCAAATTCCCCCTTCCTTCTCACAATCACCATATTCCCCCAGTAGCTGCTATGTTCCCTATACTCCAGCTCCCAGCCAAACTCTATGCGTGTCACACCTCATTGCCAACTTAGATGTCAACCCTCATGCTACACTCTCCCTATCTGTGTCATTGGAGGACAAACTCAATCACAACAGATATGAACAAATGCAGCCATCTAGAGTCATGCCAGAGCTCTGTATCCTCACCCATATTGAGGAGCAAGCCCTCAATTTAACCACGGAGGAGGAATAGTGTTCCTCCGTGGCTAGTAAAGTGGGGGCAACAGAGAAACATGAGAATCCTGAACACACATGCTGTCATTCCTTAAGTCTCTCCATATCCTCTGTAATGCATTGTTGTCATCTCCCTTCTCTTGTAGGCTGACCACTGGAACAGGCCAGACTATCCTCTCATCCCGTGGACCCACCTAACTCCAGCAGTTCATCCCCACCGTTGAAGAGGCATCATCCACACCTGGCACCACTGCAGATACTCGCAGCCCAATGGGATCACTAAATACACAGGCTTCTGGATCACTCACTGGTGCGAACCTCAGAATTGAAGGTGGAGACAGAGATGTCCCAGGGAACCGGCACTTGGAGCCTAGGACTCTGCTGAGCCTCCTGCTGATGATGAGTTCTTGGGCCTGTTGGTCCCTCAGCTGCGGGAGCTGCAAAGACAGAGCTGCGAGCATCAGAAAGGGATGACAGCGTCATTCCTCAGAGTGCACGGCCAGTTGGAGGAGTCTCATTGCCTTCTAACCGAGAAGATGGTGCCATTACTTCAGCATAACGAGGTCAACATTGCGAGGTTGGCTTCCACAGTGGAGACTTTGGCACAGGCCAGCACCCCATGGGAGCAGGAGATGTCCATACCATGGCTGAGTTCATCAACTCCATGTCTGAGGGTGCAAGTTCCATAGGTGTGGGTTTCAATTCCATAGTGCAGGCCCTGGTGGGAATTCATGTATTGTATTTGTTATATTTAATATTTTGCATTAAATGTCAATTTGTTCACCTAAAGAGCCTCCACCATGCTTGAGGAACTACCACGCTCAGTCGGCATCTCATTCATATGGAATGTGAGAAGTAGGGTGGCATAGTAGCACAGTGGTTAGCATTGCTGCTTCACAGCTCCATGGATTTGATTCCTGGTTCGGGTTATTGTCTGTGTGGAGTTTGCACATTCTCCTCGTGTCTTGTGGGTTTCCTTTGGCTGCTCTGGTTTCCTCCCACAGTCCAAAGACATGCAGGTTAGGTTGATTGAAGATGCTAAAAATGATCTCTTAGTGTCCTGAGGTGTGTAGGTTAGAGGAATTAGCGGGTAAGATATGGGGATAGGACCTGGCTGGGATTGTCGTCAGTGCAGACTCAATGGGCCAAAGGGCCTCCTTCTGCACTGTAGGACTCTACTATTCAGTTGCAATGTCCCACCCACACTAGTGATGGTAAGGAGGCACTACTGCTGGCATTGCTCACACTATCCCCAAAACTCATCCCTAACTTCCATCTGTGGAAAAGTGAATCCCCTTGACTTCTCCTCCATCAATGCAAACCCTTCTCATGTCTAACAATGTCAGCGCCAGAGAATGCCAGCACCTCTGGATCTCACTTCAGCTATCCCTCTATCCCATAGGGGAATACAGGGGGGTCAGGAACCCAAAGAGGATTGGCAGCGATACAACCTGGGGCCTTCTCTGTCAGGCAGGGGTCAGATATAACACTGGGAATGAGAGGAGTATCGCTCTGTCCTCAATACAAGTCACCATCATTCTTCCGAAGAGTCCGGAACATACCTTCAACACCCTGCCCATAGTGTCTGTCAACAACATGGAATCATACTGCCAGCACCACATTACTGGTTAGATGTTAGCCCCCCCCACCCCCCCACCATGGTTGGAGAGCTATTCTGCCCCTAGTCCTGCTCATTTCCAAAGTGAGGTGCAGTGAGTCTATCCTTGGCGCTTCAGCCTAGTTGGGCCCAGTTCATCGCCCAGAGTTCTTCCACTCATCCTCTGGGTGGTCACGCTCACTGCCCTTCTCGACATGTGGTGCCCTTCCATCTCCTCAAGGTCCAAAAAATTCTTCAAGAAATAAGTAGTGTACTACATTCTTGGCCTTCTTCTGGACCTCAACTCTTTAACGTCAGGTTTCCCCGGTGTGGATGGCAGCCTTTTGTTTCTGATTATTGAATCTCAAACAGGTTCTCGTTTTCCTGTTAAAATGCTAAGATTGGGATGCTGCCCGTCCACATTTGCTATCGTTCCATGCACACAAGGAGGATGAAATCAGGCATTTGCTGACAAACAATGAGAAAATAATGTGCGGTCACTAGTTGACTCAGGTGCGAAAAATGTTGTCACATTGAATGCTGATAATTGCCAAGTTAAACAGAGGATTTGTTTGCACAAGTAACCTCACAAATTCCACTAGGAAATTTCATCAGGTTGCTACGTATTGGCAAAGGTTCAGAAACAGCAGCACATTTTCCCTTCCCACTTATAAATAACAAAATTGTAAACCTTTCATTGAATGTTTTTAATACTTGGCTAGAAATATTCCTGTTATGTTTATAGCTCCATTGCAATGTAGGGTCCAGAGGTCTGTTGAGGTCTTTTTAATTTTTATCGAGCTTTTTGCTGCATATAATTAAAAGGGTCTGGTTTGGATTAATAAGATCCCACTTCACATTGCTGCTTCTGTTGATGGAGTACCATTGAAAATGTTCTCGGATAGCACCATGAGGAAATAAAGGTCACTGGTCATAATATACATTTGTTTTTTTTTAACTATATAGTGTGTAGAAACTGAACAGTCGCATATTGACCCAGAAATTATTGAGTGGTAACGCTGGATTCATTTATACCAATTTCTTTTCTCTCCCATTTTAAAGGAATGTTAGTGCATTTAAAACATATAGCTAAATGCTATGTTCAAATAGTGGAGGAAGGAATCTGATTCAATCTTCAAAATGATAACATCGCTTACAGTAATTTCTAGGTGACAATCTCTGCCTGTAGAAAGACAGTAAAAATTTAGTTGCATATCAGAGGATGGGCTTAATTCATCTTCCATTTGATACCACTCTCACATTTCATCTCAAAAAATAAATTCTGGATGGAATTTTCTGTTTTGAAGGCAAAGAGCAGTAATAGGTGGGAAAGTTGGGTGATTTCCCCTTGGGCAGCTGGGTGGATTTTCATACCAGTTCTTTCCCTTCTCAAATCTTTATTTATACATCAGCAAGGATCATATCATATTTTCCTGCAGGGCAGACAGCAATACATCTGTCCCACCAGGTCAAAGGTCCTAGCACCATGTTTAAACAGCAGTTACATGCACATTCACTCATGGCAGCCCAGGTGAAAGCTCAGACAAGTGAACTATGGCACCCAAAAGAACAAAATCCTCGTCTCCTTGGTTCAGCAGGGCCTCCTGGGAATTCTTCTCCAGACTGTCCAGGGGACCCCGTCTCTTCAGGATGGAAGCAGGAAATCTACCAACCTGACAATGATGCTCTGAGAGGAGCTTACCAAGATGGTCAGCATCAATGCCACTCAAGAAAGTACTGCACTACAATGTAGAAAAAAAAATGAATAACCTGATCCACTCTGCCAGGGTAAGTAAGCTTTCTCCTTATTTCAAACTCATACTTTCATAAAGGCATCAGAAAGCCCAAGGTTAAAGTTCATAGTGATGTCACACATTATGATGTGGAGATGCCAACGTTGGACTGGGATAAGCAAGTAAGAATCTCACAACACCAGGTTAAAATCTAACAGGTTTATTTGATAACACAAGTCGTAAGCTTTCAGAACACTGCTCTTTCATCAGGCGAATGGGAGTTCTGTTCACAAACAGGGCATGTAAAGACACAAACTCGATTTACAAAATAATGGTTGAAATGCGAGTCTTTACAGGTAATCAAGTCTTAAAGATACAGACAATGTGAGTGGAGCGAGAGTTAAGCATAGGTTAAAGAGATGTGAATTGTCTCCAGCCAGGACAGTTAGTGAGATTTTGCAAGCCCAGGCAAGTTGTGGACATTACAGATAGTGTGACATGAACCCGAAATCCCAATTGAGGTTATCTTCATATGTGTGGAACTTGGCTATCAGTTTTTGCTCAGCCATTCTGGGTTTTCGTGTGTCATAAAGTCACATATTATCAGCTGTCGGGATATCAGACAGCCACGCTAAGATTCCCACCTAATGTAAGATCCTACTCAAATACCATCACTTACTGGAGAGGGTTCAGCACACACAGCAGGCATGCACTGCTCTTTCATCTACAGAGAAGCCTGTCATTAGTCCTTAGAGGCAGAAGTCCCTTCATCAAAATTCCTTTATTTGTAAGATCCAACAGCATTATACAGAGTGCTTTCATTACCAGTCTCAATCCAGAGTACCAGAGAAACCGATATTCCTTTTTAAGTACAGAGTGTGGGGCTCTCTGATTGGATCATCAATTTGGCCCTTAATCAGGGAAATCATATTCAGGCAGGGCAACCTCAGTTCCCTGATTAAAATCGTTATAAAGTCAGATACAAAATAGTTCTTCAGAGTCTCTGCTATTTCCTTGTTTCCTGAAACTAGAAACATAGAAACTTAGAGACTATATTTCTATAGAAATATAGAAAATAGAGTAGGCTATTTGGTCCTCCGCACCTTCTTTGCCATTCATTTTGACCATGAATCCTTATTCCCCCTTCTTCCCATATCCCTTGATCTCTTTAGTCCCAAGAGCTATATTGAATTTCCTCTTGAAATTCGTTTGGCCTCAACTACTTTCTGTGTTAATGAATTCCACACATTTATCACCCTCTGGTTAGAGAAATTTCTTCTCAATTCAGTTCTAAAAGATTTACCTCAAATCCTCAAATTTACCTCAAACTTTATCCTCAAATTATGACCTAGTTTTAGACTCCCCCTCCATTGGGAACATTCTTTCTGAATCTAACCCTGTTTGATCCTGTCAAAATTTTATAAGTTTCTTTGAGACCCTCTCACTCTTCTAAACTTCAATGAATGAAATGCGAACTGACATAATCTCTCCTCATATGTCAGATCTGTCATCTCAGGTTTCAGCCTGATAAACCTTCGTCTACTCTCTCTATAGCAAGGACATCTTCATTAGATAAGGACACCAGAACTGCACACAATACACCAGATGTGGCCTCACCAACGCCCTGTACAATTGCAGCAAAAATCCCTATTCCTATACTCAAATCCTCTTGCCCTGAAGGCACATACCATTTGCCTTCTTTATTGCCTGCACACTTATTTTCAATGACTGATGCATGAGGACATCGAGGTCTCGCTAAATGTCCACCTCTCTCAATTTACACCCATTTCAGTAATAATTTGTCTTCCTATTATTGCTACCAAAGTAGATAACCTCTTAAATCTCCAGTCTCACCTTCTGAATGACAATGCTGATATTAGCTATTCTCTTCCTCTTCATGTACTTGAAGAAACTTTTACTGTGTTTATATAATTCTCTCTAGTTTAGTCTCACAATTCAATTTCTCACTTTTCATTTTTTTATTACCATTCTTTATCGGATTTCTAAAATTCTCCCAATCTTCTGGTTTACCATTAATCTTTGCAGCATTGTATGTATTTTCTTTCAATTTGAGACCATCTATGACTTGCTTACTTAGCACACACTATGAATCCCTTGCAGAATATCTTTCTTGAAGAAACATATCATTGTTGGCTGTTAAAAAATATCTCCAACGCTTCTCTACTCTCTTACCTTTTAACTTAGTTTCTCATTCCACTTTAGCCAACTTTGTTTTCATATCCTTGCAATTTCTTCATTTAAGTTCATGACGGTAATTATGAATCCACATTTCGGATTCCCAAACTGAATGTGAAAATCTATTATGTTATGATCACTTTATGTAGAGATCATTAGTTACTAACTTCATCTCATATCACATTTCCCACCTATATTTCTGCCATTTGGCAACTAGGGTTAGAATCAACCTTTTATTTTAATTCTTTAGAGATGCTTTTAAACTCCTAATTGCCAGTTGGTGAAGGAATAATCCAAATCCAGTCCTTGGAATAGATTTATTCACAGAGTGAAATATTACAAGTGTATACTTTCTGACTCCACTCAACTCTCATGGCAGTAAGTGTCTCTTTATTTGTGTTCAAATACGCATCCAATCAATGCTTCAATATAACAATTAACCAATACCATACAAGGATAAATGCAGCACTGTTATATACCTGGTGTGGAGTCACTTTTGAGGGCCATAGATTAAAAAACCAGAAATAGTAAGCATGATAGATATACTGAAAGGCAGTTACCCAAGAGGCAACTTTAGTAATGGAGCAGAAATTGTAGCCTGCAAGCTGACAATAGGATCACCAGGATTAAATTCCCCTATCTGATTTTTTAACTCACTAGTTTACTTTGCAGCCACAACAATTTTCAGCAATACCTAAAATGCATTTCTTTAGAAAATGATCCAACACAAAGCTTTCAGACGATAAGGTTTCAATGTTCATGGAGGAGGCAGTGAAGGAGCAGGGGAATGCCATTATGAAGGAGGGGTGGTGAAGGAGGTGCAGGGTGGTGTGGGGAGGTTGTAGGCATAGCAGGACAAATCCCAACAATGTAAAGATCGGACTGAATTTAATGACTGGAACTCATTAAAGTTTAAAGTTTATTAGTCGCAAATAAGGCTTACATTAACACTACAATTAAGTTACTGTGAAATTTCCCTTGTCGCCACTCTCCGGCACCTGTTCGGGTCAATGTATCTAACCAGCATGTCTTTCAGCTCCACTTTTGTTCCATTTTCTGTCTGCAATTGGCCAGATTGGCAGGTTGACTGGCTGGAATATCCATTGTAAAATGTCACAGTCAATGGCAGTCGGGTCCCCAGCAATTGGAAAGGATTGGAGCATGTTGAGGGTAGGATGGGGCAGGCTAGTCGCTTAATGGTTTCAAAGCACAGAAATGAGAGACAAAGGACCAGGTTGGGTGATGGTGGGGGAGGAGGACTGAGAACGTGGAAATAAGGAGGGCCAGATCATGGCAAAGTTCAGACGTTGAAGTTCAGATGAAAAGGAAAGGGTGAGGGAGGGAATAAGAGCAGTAGGGGATGGGATGGAAGTGGAAACTTGGAGTGCTGCAATTATAAAATCATAGGTTTGGGAAGAATTGGTTGATTGTGGCTCCAAAAGAATGCCATGGTCAACAGAAGATTTGATTCAGGGATTTTCAGGAATATTCCTAATCCTCCTGGCCCACAAGCAGTGCCCATAAAAAAATCGTATTAGCTTGATCTGTCTGCTCCTGATTCATTTTTGCTACTGGGAGTCCCAAACCTGGTGAAAGTTAACCAGCTTTAAAATGAAAACAAGTTCCTGATTGCACTTTTGGAGCTTGATTTAAACATTGCAATGAACTGTGGAGAGCTCAGCATAGATATATCTTAAAAAATGGTAAAGACATGCATGGGTCAGTTTGGTGTCACATTACGGGTACTCTAATTACAGAAACTCTCCCCTCAAACTTCTCTCGCCCAAGGAGTGGAGGGTCGGATAACATTGACTCCCAGTGTTAAGTGAAGTTTCTGTCTGTGTGCTGCAGTTTACATTAAAGATCCCATAACACTATTTAAACAAAGTCAGGAAGCTTTCCTAGTGTTTGGAGCAACATTCCTCCCTCAATCCACCAAAAAGAATTATACAGTCAGTTATTCATTTGTTGTTTCTGTGATTTGCTGTGCACAGAAGGTTTGCCAAATTCTCCTCCTGAAGAACACCTATTGATCTTTGTTATAGAGTTCATTGAATGTGAAGCATTTTGGAATGTTTGAGAGTTGTGTGAAGTGAGTTCAATTGTTTCAGGTATGTTAAACGATGGACATTTCTGCTGACTGTTTTAAACTACTAAATACTATTTCGTATATAGGAAAGCACGGTAAATTTGCAAACTTGGCTCATTTGCAATGTTCACTGGCTTACAACCAGAAGTTAGAAAAAAAATAAACAATTTTGTGTTTGAAGTGAAGGGGTTGCAAATGATGCCAACTTCACCTTCTGACTTTCGGGCAGAGCTGATTTATATTAGCTTCTAAATTTGCATCCGCACCAGACTCAGCTGCAGCACCATTCTTCGGATTCTCGTCAAATGTCCAGATCCACCCCAAGAGATACAGCAGTGTAAAAACCTGCTGTGGAGACTTGGCAGAGTTTCTTAGCATTGCACTGTAGCTCATCATTGCAGTATTCTGGGCACCCGAATCTGATTTTTAAGATCTTAGATCCTCTCTTAATCCCAGGCCAAGTAAAATACAGTAAAGCACTTACTTTACTGTCATTCATGAGGACCCGAAACTGTGAAACTATTCTCTGTGCTTGCGTAGTTGCAGTATCACAATGGTTCTTTGATGTTGTTTAGCATTTCACAGTGATCATTTACTGCTGCTTTTGAAGATTTAAAATCTGTACAGAAATCAATTATATAGAGTCATAGACTCGTAGAGATTTACAGCTTGGAAAACAGGCCCTTCGGCCCAACTTGTCCATGCCATCCTTTTTTTTTAAACCCCTAAGCTAATCTCAGTTGTCTGCATTTGGCCCATATCCCTTTCTACTTATAGTACCCATGTAACTACCTAAATGCTTTTTAAAAGATAAAATTGTACCACCTCCACTACTACCTCTGGAAGCTTGTTCCAGACACTCACCACCTTCTGTGGGAAAAAATTGCCCCCCTAGACACTTTTGTATCTCTCTCCTCTCACTTTAAACCTTTGCCCTCTACTTTTAGACTCTCCTACCTTTGGGAAAAGATATTGACCATGTCTATACCCTTCATCTGTCACCCTTCAGCCTCCTATGCTCAAGAGAAAAATGTCCCAGTCTATTCAGTTTATCCTTGTAACTCAATTCATCAAGTCCCATTAGCATCCTAGTAAATCTTTTCTGCACTCTTTCTAATTTAATAATATCCTTTCTATAATAGGGTGACCAGAATTGCACACAGTATTCCAAGTAAGGTCTTACCAATGTCTCGTACAATTTTAACAAGATGTCCCAACCTCTGTATTCAGTGTTCTGATCAATGAAACCAAGCATACTAAATGCCTTCTTCACCACTCTGTCCACCTGTGACTCCACTTTCAAGGAGCTATGAACATGAACGCTAGATCTCTTTCTTTCGTAGCTCTCTTCAATGCCCTTTCATTAACTAAGTATTAATTAATGAAGTATAATAACGGAATCCTCAATTTTCCTTTCTATGACTTGTTAAAATAGATAGACAACGCATGGTTTTGACACTAATAGTATACCTAGTCAGCCTCATTCAGGGCAACTATTAGATACTCTCTTCTGCCTTCTTCCGTTGAGAAAAAAGATATAAAGCCTGAGGACATGCTCTACCAATTCAAGAACAGCTTCTTTCCTGCTGTTATCAGACTTTTGGATGGACGTTTCTTGTATTAAGTTGATCTTTCTCTATACCCTAGCTATGACTGTAACAACACATTCTGCACCCTCTCCTTTCCTTCTCTGTGCATAGTGTGCTTTATCTGTATAGCACGCAAGAAACATTATTTTTCACTGTATACTAATACATATGACAATAACACATATAAAATCATAGAAATCATAGAAACCCTACTGCACCATCGAGTCTACAGCAACCACAATCCCACCCAGGCCCTATCACCATATCCCTACATACTTACCCACTAAACCCTCTAACCTAAGCATCTCAGGACACTAAATACAAATTTAGATGGCCAATCAACTTAACCCACACATCTTTGGAATGTGGGAGGAAACCGGAGCACCCGGATGAAACCCATGCAGACAGAAGGACAATGTGCAAACTCCACATAGATAGTGACTCGAGCCAGAAATCGAACCCAGGTCTCTGCAGCTATGAAGCAGCAGTGTCATTGTGTTATCATGCCACCTCACAAATCAAATCAAATATCCCATTGCATGACTGTAATTGAAGGTTTGCTTATGAGACATTTTATGCCATATTACATGTCATGCATGTTGAAATTGAATATTAATTTGAGTATGCATTGTGACATTTGACTAATACTGTACGTATGCTGTTTTAAGATCTCTTAGCAAGTCCTTCCATGAATAATGTAAATCATAATAGTCAATTGTTAGTACTGAAGTATTGCTGAAAAATGACATTTTGTTTTTTTATCTTTTGGCTTTTTATCTTGCACTCATCGGGATGATTGCAAGAATACCAATTTTAGGGGAAACAACAACTTTATACTGTATGAGAGGAGGGTGCTGGTTAGCTGGCAAGCGGATTCTAATTGATGGAGAATATTCCCTGGGGAATGCACTAGTTAATGGCAATGTCAGTTAACAACCAAGCAGTATTTGAAATTTGCAGCAAGCAACTTGATTCTGATTGGTCAAAGCATTGCCCTATGGAATGAACCAGCGAATGTCTGTCACTTATTTTGTTTAGCTGAGAAAGGTGCAATGTGTGCACACATGTTCCTCATGTCTGAAAAAAACAGGGCACTATTTATTAAGATGATTTGTTTCCCGTACACACAAACATTCCATACTGTGAGCTCGAATGACAATCTTAAATTGCTTGTCAGTGTAATTTTTAGCACACGGAGGATTATTTAGCAAACATTGTGCGATCACGGAATCACATCTAATGTTGGACGCTGTGTTTTATGTTTTGCAATTACAGACTGGAAGGGTCTGATTTGTACTTGTCCATTGTGAAGAGCGGAAAGGGCATGCTGTTTGACCACCAGTCTTTGTGACGTCTGACCACATACCTAACATCACATTGACACTGAAATTCATACACCATCATACTCATTTGTGTCATAGGCAGAATTTTTTTTGGCATGATGGCAGCATCTTGTTGGTGGCAAACACCACTTGTGTTACTATTGCATTGTAGCAGCATGCAACAGCTAGTTTCACCTGTTGCTCAAATACTTTTGAGATACCTTGCCCTTCCAGAGTGATCCAAGGTAGACTGGACACTTTTCAAGACTGAAAGTAACACCCTTAGGCTCATTCATGTATTTGTGAAATAGACAGCATGAAGTGATCTGATCAGGGTAACTATGATCCCGCAGGATGTCTCTGACGCACCCTATTTCGGTAGCAAGACTGAATGGTAAGCAAATGATTCGGGCCATGTTTATGAGATTGCCAATAAGGCCAATCTTACAACAGATGTAACTCAAGAATCCCAACATGTGTACTGGCCTGTGAAAGTAGGCTTTGTGGAAATGAAATTCCACAACATTCATGCACTAGATCAGCTAGGTACATTTTCAAGTATTATTCGTCTTCAGTGGATGCTGGTTTGTGGTAGGATAGCCACAGAAAATATCTCTTCTTGTTTGAAGTGGGATGAAGGCACACCAAAATTGAAACCATATATAAGACCAGACTCCTCGCTTTCTGAGAGTACATGGTCAGAGAGCTTTGTTATGTGATTAGTGATATCGTTAACTGCATTATCAAACTGCATCCTCTTGAGTTAGTTCACAGTGCAGACATGTTTATGGCATGGATGTCTATTCAAACAAGTTAGCTTCAATTAAGTAAAAGGATCACATTGAAAAATGAAAGAAATTTGTGCATCTCAGATCAGCACAGTGTAGGGCATGGTGTAAAGTAGTAACCTGTTCAAACTCATATAAATGATTTCTCAATGTGAGACTGTGTCTTATTTACATTATTGATACGTTTGGAAATGAAAACTGGCACAATATTGGATTTAATATGCTTTGGTGAAATTTGATAGATGGCATCCCTTTTCTTAATTTGCCTGTAACTCGAAGTATGTTGTTGATATTCCAAATTTGCTGTACATCTGTCTCATGTATGCAAATAGTCATTTGATAGCACAGAACATGATGAAATAGGGGACATCAAAGAAATCCTGTGGGATAATATCTTACCTGATCAGATCATTTTGTGCTGTTATGCAAACTCATGAACTGAGGAACTATTTAGTTTTGGCCCTAAAAATGACCAGTCTATTTTGGATTACCCTGGAAGGGCACGAACCTCATAAGTTTGAGCAATAGGTGAAGCTAGCTTTTCACACTGCTACTATGCAACAAGGTGCTGCCATCAAGTTTGGCGGGGGCATGGTAGCACAGTGTTAGCATTGCTGCCTCACAGTTACAGGGACCTCGTTTTGTTTCCCAGCTTGGATCAGTGTCTGTATGGAGTTTGCACATTCTCCCCATATCTGCATGGGTTTCCTTCTCGTTTCCTCCCACCGTCAAAAGATGTGCAGGTTAAGTTGATTGGTCATGCTAAATTGACCATAGCAGCAGTGGATTAGCAGAGTAAATATGTAGGGTTATGGGAATAGGACCTGGATGTGATTGCGGTTGGTGCAGACTCAATGGGCAGAATGGCCTCTTTCTACTCTGTAGGGATTCTATGAATCTATGAACAACGCGAGTGGTAATCACCACTAAGAAGATGCTGCCATCAAGTCAAACAGATATTCTGCTTGTCACATAAATGACTAATATGGTTTATGAATTTCAGTGCCAGTGTGATATTTCTCCCAACACTGATATTCTTGTTATTATCTTGGTGAGTGCAAAATGAAAAGCTTCAACAAGATGTGTTTTTTCAGCGATATGCAAATCATTATGATAAATTCCATTTAGGCTGTCAAGGTTCTATTAGAGAAACTTCCATTAGAGAAAATTGTGCAGTTGGCACCTCCCTCGGATTGAGCATATATGAGAAAAGAGAACTGAAGATCTATACAATTCACTACACATGTAAACGTGTGGATTACATTGAAAAGGATTATGTTCAGATCACTCATACATGGCTAACAGAACAGTTGCAATTTGTTACATTTGCTGACATTCTGTTGTAATGACATGATTGCACTGTACTTTTCTACAATACAGGTACTAAAATTCAGCACTGAAAATGTATTATTGAATATCCTATCAATTTAGAAGCTCTAGCATGTAAAAAAGACATTCCCCCCAAGCGTGCACAAGATTTGACTACTGCTTCTGTAACTGGCTGAGCAGTTGGAATCTTGGAATTAATGAGTTGCTCAGTTTAGTACTTTTTCAGTCTGTACTGACAATAATCTGCTTTAATGATATGGGTCAGGTTAACAAAATGCGCATAAAAATGTTAATGTTTTGGTCTAAAGTATGCTTTTGATTGCACGTTTTTCTCCAATGATACTGAATGAAAAGCTATCTCGAATAATGACCTGCAATTTACAATGTCAGATCGTGAGCATCTATTTTTTTTAATATCAAGGCTTATTATATGGTGATTCCACATAACTACACAAATTTTTGACTATAAGAGAAATAATTCTTTTGTGCAGCATATTCTAAGCATATATACATTATACTTTCAAACTTTGCCATTTATTCCATTCAGCACAAAATGATGTGTAAATATCCTAAATATGTACCTGAGCTTTTATAACATGTCTACACTCAGAGACATAACCCAAATTAATTCTTTACGTATGTGATAATGTAAAATATTATTTGCTACCACAAAGCTTCCTCTCCAGCCAATTATCCAATGGTCTCATTGCAGGTTGCAGGAATGTTACTGGACAATTCAAGAAGATAATCTTGGAGCTGATAATGTCCACTATCAATTGAACAATAAGTAGCAGTTCAGTAACAAGCAACAGTTATGCCTTTACAAAAAGCGGAAGAACCTTCTTTAAGGATTGAGCAAATCTAGGACAATTGGGGTGTATGGGATTTTCAAAACTTTCAAATAAGCAGATTAGGACTAAAGTTATGAGAGGCATGTAAGACCATAAGACGTAGAACTAGACCACTTGGCCCATCGAATCTGCTCTATCATTCAATCATGACTGATATTTTTTTCATCACCATTCTCCTGCCTTTTCCCCATCACTCCTGATCCCCTTCTTAATCAAGAATATATCTATCTCTCTCTTAAAGATGTGCACTGCATGGGAGCAGTTCTAAAGATTAGCAATTTGCAATTCATTAAGTGTTTCTTTCACATTATGATAATTGGTTCAACAGCATTATGGTATGCTCTGTTTTGCTCATTTGATAGGATACGTTGTAACAACTTCCATCTCACAGAAGTTACTCTGCAAAATGTAATTTATTAAAAATGAATACTTAGGTTTTGTATGAAAGGAGAAATTTCAGCCCCAATGTGATTTAGGCACCTTCAGAGTGCAGAGGATGTAAAAGTAAAGCCAGTATTCAATTTTAACTTATTATTTTCAGCAGAGTAACTTTAGTGAGATGGAAATTAAGATATCGGTCCCGTTGCAATTTGGAGTGCTACAGTTCTGATAAGTACAGAGAAATATACTAATTACAGTAGCTAAGCCAGTAAATAGGGCTTATTATTAATAGGATAAATGTGGGTCCATTACAGGCAGAGACAGGATAATTTATAATGGAAAATAGAGAAAAAATAGAGAAACTGAATAATTAGTTTGTGTTTGTCTTAACAGAGGAAGATGCAGAAGGTCACCCGGAAATACTAGGAAACAATGGGACTTGTGAAAACGGAGGGATTGAAAGAAATTAGTATTAATAAAAAGGTAGTACTGGAAAAATTAATTGAATTGATGGTTGATAAATCCCCTGGACCTGATGAGCTATATCCAGAGAGTTGAATGAGGTGGCGATAAAGATAATGGATGCATTGATGGTTATCTTTCAAAACTCTACAGATTCTGGAAAGGCTCCTACAGACCAGGAATGTAACCCAACTATTTAAGAAGATTGGGAGAGAAAAAGTGCAGAATTGTAGACATATTAGTTTGACATCAGGGTGAAAAGCTTTAGAATCTATGATAAAGGATTTGATAATGAGACATTTGGAAAATAATTATATCACTGAGCAGAGTTAACATGGATTTATGGGAGGGAAATCATGTTTGACAAAGCAGTTGGAGTTTTTTGAGGGAATTGCCCATAGCAGAGATAAAGGAGAACCAGTGCATGTGGTATATTTGAACTTTCAGAAAGTTTTTGACAAGGTTCCACACAGAAGGTTAGTAAAAAAAAATAGAGTGCATGGGATTGAGGGTGATATACTGACATGGACTGAAAACTGGCTAATTCACAGAAAACAGAAAGTCAAAATAAACAGATCATTCTCAGGATGCCAGGCAGTTATAGTGGGGAAGGTGAGGATAAGTGCTGGGGCCAGAGCTGTGCACATTCTGGATGTATAGAACATAGAACATTACGGTGCAGTACAGGCCCTTTGGCCCTCAATGTTGCGCCAACCAGTGGAATTAATCTAATGACCTCTAATCTAAACTATTCCAATGTTATCCATATGCCTATCCACTGACCATTTGAATGCCCTTAAAGTTGGTGAGTCCACAACTGCTGCAGGCAGGGCATTCCACACCCTCACTACTCTCTGAGTAAAGAAGCTACCTCAGACATCCATTCTGGAATTATCATCCCTCAATTTAAAGCTATGTCCCCTTGTGTTAGCCATCACTATCCCAGGAAAAAGATTCTCACTGTCCACCCTGTCTAATCCTCTGATCATCTTGTCTGTCTCAATTAGGTCACCTCTTAACCTTCTTCACTCTAACGAAAACAACCTCAAGTCCCTCAACCTTTCCTCATAAAACCTTCCCACCATACCAGGCAACATCTTGCCTCTTCTGCACCCTCTCCAGTTCTTTCACATCTTTCTTATAATATGGCGACCAGAAATATACGCAATACTCCAAGTGTGGCCGCACCAGAGTTTTGTACAATTGCAACATGATCTCACGGCTCTGAAATTCAATCCCTCTACCAATAAAAACTAACAACTGTACGCCTTCTTAACAATCCTATCACCCTGGGTGCCAAATTTCAGGGATCTATGCACATGTACACTGAGATCTCTCCGCTCATCGACACTACCAAGAATCTTTCCATTAGCCCTATATTCTGTACTCCTGTTACTCTTTCGAAAATGAATCACCTCACACTGTTCCACATTAAACTTCACTTGCCACCTCTCAGACCAGCTCTGCAGCTTATTTATATCCTTCTGCAAACTGTACATCCATCCTCACTGTCTACAACTCCTCCGACTTTAGTGTTGTCAGCAAATTTACTAACCCATCCTTCTACACCCTCGTAGGTCATTTATAAAAATGACAAACAGCAGTGGCCCTAAAACAGGTCCCTACGGTACACCACTAGTAACTGAAATCCAGGTTGAATATTTCCCATCAATCACCACCCTCTGTCTTCTATCAGCTAACCAATTCCTGATCCAGGGAATTGAGGATCAAATGTAATATAATTGAAGAATCATAGAGCACAGAAGAGGCCCTTTGGCCCATCAAGTCCACACCAACATTTTAGAAATGCCTGAACTCCTGCCTAATCCTATCTGCCAAGCACTTGGGTCTAAACGTTATGATGTGCCAGGTATTTTCCAGACAATATTTCCAGATTTGCTGATGACACAAAATGAGGTGGGAATTTAAATTGTGAGGAGGATGCAAGGAGACTTCAAGGTGTCACAAACCACACTTATGTTATCTGCGAGAATACCTTAATGTGAGAAACCAATTCATGGTGGTGTACATTATTGTTTTTTGAAATGACGTGAGAAGTCATATGAAATCACTTGTGAAAATAAGCAGCCCAATTACTAAACAGTCTTCCCTAAATGGAAGAAAATACAAATACACATGAAACAGACAATAATTCTCTAAGACACACAAACACTAGAGTAATACCCATGCACACAGTTTTATCTAGAAATTACCCGTTGTTCCAAACTATATACCTGATACCTGAACTCAGCAAAACTTCCTTGTTCCCCAACAAATCTATAAGCTAAATCCAGCTTATAGTTACTCTACAATATCAGGAGGATGATCCAGTCTGAGAAATGTCTTTGCCTGGTTCAATGAAGATAAGTAAACTATCTTTGTGAAGGATTCTGTATTAAGTTGCAAGACTTTAAAAAGGGCCTCTGTTGTTAGGGGCTTGCTGTTAGGTGTTACCCTAGCCATTCTGTGAGTTACTCTGGTCTTCCGGTGATGACAAACTGGCCTCTCTGCTTCTGCAGGAATTGATGCTTGTATCTCTGGCTCTCTTTGATACTATTAATCGTATATTGGGCCATCTGTCTCTCCTATATTCCTGATTCTCAAAAATTAACATCTGTATTCCTCCCCTGATCTCTCAGTGATCTTGGTAAACTACTTCCTAATGATATCTAGATCTTATCTAGATATCTGCTGATCTCATTATTGAGAAAAGGATGTATCTCATCAGCCCCTTTGAATATGGACTACTTTCTCCCTTGTAGCTAAGTAGTTTACATCAATCATCCCCTTTGTGCTTTGTTACCAGGAAAATCCAGGACAAAAGGGATTGGACAGGCTAAATGAATGGATAAGAGATGACAGATGGAATATAAGGCATTAAAGTGTTTAGTTCTTCACTTTTGAGAAAGAAACAGAACGGCAGAATAATTCTTAAATGATGAGATATTGGGAAGTGTTGGTGCCTGTATAAGCCAGGATGTCCTTGCTCATGAATCACTAAAATCTAGCATGCGTGTGCAGCAAGTAAATTGTATGTTGGCCTTCATTCCAAGGGGAATTGAGAATAGGAATAAAGATGTCTTCTGCAATTATATAGAGCCTTGATGAGACGATATCTGGCATATTGTGTGATGTTTTAGTTTCCTTATCCAAGGAAGGATAACTTTTTCCATGGAGGAGTGAAAAGGAGATTCACCAGATTAATCCCTGAGATGGCAAGATTATTTTGTGCAGAGAAATCAAGAAAACTTGCCTTGTTTTCTCTCAAGCTTCAAAGAAAAAGAGTTGATCTCATTGAATCTTACAAAATTATTACAGAGCATGACAGGGGAGATGAAGACTTACCCTGGCTGGTATGTCTAGAATCAAAATGCAAAGTCTCAGAATAATGGGCAGGTCATTTGGGACTGAAATGAGGAGGAATTCACTCAGAGGTGAATCTTTGTAATACTCTACCTGAGGGTTGTGGAAGCTCACTCATTGAGCATGCCAATGACTAAAATTGGTAGATTTCTGAATGTCAATTACATTAAGATATATAGGGATAATGTAGGCAAGTTGCACTGAGCTACATTGGCCATAGTCTAATTGAATGGCCGAACAGGCTTGATGGGCCAAATAACCTACTCCTGCCCCAATGTTAATAGCCAAGCACTTCTCTTCTAGTCATCATCTCTAAACTCTTAAAACACCCAAGCATCAAGCAAGGCTTCAAATCTGCATCCATATTTGTGGCTTGACTTTAAGCACTTCTCTCACATTCAGACAGTATTCAATAAATCCTGACCACTGATGCCTGATCTCTCGCCTCCAGCCTTAATCTTCTCTTTTTTGTCACAATCTTTCTTGTCTATTTTTATGGCAGTAGTAATTGTTCCAGTGAGTGTTCCTTTTTTGCATCTGTTCTGCTCCAAATATCCCATCTTACATTCTCTTGCACATTTTTTCTTATCATCCTCAGAAACTCCAGAAAGTGTTGGTGAGTCACCTTCTTGAGCCACTGCACTCAATGTGGTGATGTTACTCCCACAATACTATTAGATAGCAAGTTCCAGGATCCTGACCCAGCAATTAATGAAGGAACTGTGATATTTGTTCATGTTGTGATGGTGCTTAACTTAGGAGAAAACTTGAAGTTTTCTCCTGTACCTGGTATCCTTGTTGTGAAGGCTATGGGTTTTGGATGTGATTTTCGGGAAGCTTTGGTGAATTACTGCCGTGCACCCTGTAACTGTTACACACATTGCAACCATGGTACACTGATGGTGGTGGGAATGGGTGGGCTACCAGTCAAATAGTCTGCTTTGCCCTGGATGATGAACTTATCATGTATGAACGTAAGTGGGAAGCATTCTATCAACTTCTGATTCTTTATAGGAAGGGGTGAATAGGGCAGCACAGTGACACAATAGTTAGCGCTGCTGCCTCACAGCACCATGGTGGCATAGTAATTAGTACTGTCACTTCACAGTGCCAGAAAACCAGGTTCAATTCTTGGATTGTAGCTGTTTGTGTGCAGTTTGCACATTCTCCCCATGTCTTCATGAGTTTCCTCTGGATGCTCCAGTTTCCTCCCACAGTCTGAATAATGTGCTGGTTAGGTGGATTGGCCATGCTAAATTCTCCCTCAGTGTACCCGAACAGGCACCAGAGTATGGCAATTAGGGGATTTTCACAATAATTTCATTGCAGTATTAATGTAAATCTACTTGTGACACTAATAAATAAAAAGGAATCTTTGAGCAGTCAAAGGTGAGCCTGGCTCTGCAGCTTCTGATCTGATCTGTTCACTATGGGGTCCAGGTAGTTGGTCTAACTGAGTTTCTTATCAATGGTGGGCAATCTCCAAGAGTCTAGTGGTGGGGATTCAGTAATGATAATACCTGGTGATTAAGAGGATTCACATTTTCTGTATCCTCATTCACCTCATCATTTGAGCTCATCTTTCTCCGAATTACAGCAATGGGACCGTATTCTCCTCTTTCTCCGACAATCAGATGACTTTTTGGTTGACCACACCTTTACACCTAGCCTGTTTTAACTTTGGTTAAGTTTTTTTTCACCTGAGCTTCTGAAGCAGTAGCAGACCATTTTAGGGAAGGAATTCTGCCGCCTTACCTGGCCTGACCTATCTGTGACTCCAGAGCCACAGCAATGTGGTTGATTCTTAGCTGCCCTTCGAACAAGGGCAAGTAGAGATGAGCAATAATGCTGGCCAGTCAATGATGCTGGTGTCCCATGAATGAATAAAAAAATAAATAAATTGAGGGTCTTTTACTGGGGTGGGACGGGGTGGGGAGGGGAGACGAAGGCAGGTCAAGTTTTAGGAATAGCCTTGAACTCTGTTTTTAAGAACACTAAATTATGAGACACCAAACTGAATTTATGACTTCAACAGACAAGTTTCTTTTAAATCTGAAAGGAGTTGTGTAACTGGACTTCCCATGCTATTGCTTAATTCTCTGTTTTCCAACTTACTAAAATAAGTTCCAGCACACTTTGGGGAGAACCTAGTCTATAAATGTGTGAGATGGGCGTGTATGTAGGTTGCCCCTGGGAGATGAAACAAAGACTTACACATTAATGTTGTTTCACTGTGTGACTATGTGCACACATGGAGATCAAAATATGTCGGTCCAGTGGGTCAGACAGCAAATCAATTGTGGTTCGTTTAAAAAATATATATATAATGTGAATGTTTCCTTTATCTTTATCAAGATCTGGTTCAGTTCCATCTGATTTGGGAATCTTGATCTAACATACCGTGATGTTCACTGGGAAATATTCCCAATAAGGCTGCATTGCCTCGTGGACGCGCATTTGCCAAACAGCAAGAGTGTCGAGAGCGCGCACCCTGGAGCCAGAGAGAGAGAGAGAGAGAGAAAGAGGGGAGAGAGAAAGGGAGAGAGAGGGGGGAGAGAGAGAGAGAGAGAAAGAGGAAGGGAGGGAGAGAAAGAGGCAGAGAGCATCTGGGGAGAGATGGAGTATCTCCATCACATAGCCAGGCTATAACAACTGCACAAGGACATCAGCACCATATCACTGGGATTTCTCTCTCCTTTTTAAATGTAAAGCTAGGGGGTCGGCTCTTGCATTCGCATTAAGGAGCTGTCGAGGAGAGAGACGGAGAGAGAGAGAGAGAGGAGAGAATATGTTGCCTTCACAGGAAGCCTGTAAAATCTACCATGACAATTACATGCGGAATTCCAGAGCGATCGGCGTGCTGTGGGCCATCTTTACCATTTGCTTCGCGATCATTAACGTGGTGGTGTTCATCCAGCCTTACTGGATCGGGGACAGTGTCGATACTCCCTACGCCGGCTACTTTGGCCTTTTCCACTACTGCATCGGCACAGGTTTGAGCAGCCGGGATTTAATATGCCAGGGAACCTTCTCCGACTTCTCCAGCATCCCCTCGGGTGCCTTCAAAGCGGCGGCGTTTTTCGTGCTGCTATCCATGGTGCTGATCCTCGGCTGCATCACCTGCTTCGCGCTGTTCTTCTTCTGCAACACCGCCACTGTCTACAAGATTTGCGCCTGGATGCAGCTCCTGGCAGGTAGGGGGGTGGGCGATGGGTATATACAAGTGTGGGGATATACCTATGTGTGTGTATATTGTATATACATGTGTGTGCGTGCAGAGAGACACAGAGGATTCCTCAGACTGCCCTGAATAATGGGACCGAAGGCTAAAAGGTAACCTCAATCCTGCTCTCCCCCCCATATCACCCACCCAGCACTATCCCTCGTCCCCCGACGGCTATTCATCGAGGCGATGTGCAGGGAGGGACATGTGGTGGGTTATATAACATGTAGTGCAATGATTAAAGGTGGCGATAGAATGTAGGATGGTTAACAGTGACGGATTCAGAGGCTCCAGTGGCGAGTGCCTTGAATGTAATGCTGGGTTAATGCGATCCGAAGGCGCTGAATCTTCAGTGGCGATAGGGCTCGAATAATAACCCACCTCCTCCCCCCCCCCCCTTCACTACATCTCCCCAAGTGTTTAACACCGTTCAACCTAATCACATCTCACACACCGAACTAAACGTATTGACTGCATGGTATAGAATACTAATCAGTAACGCTGCTGTAATCAGACTCTTGTGTGCAATCGCTCATTTATGATGATTAATCGAGATGATTGATCTATGGATGCAAATCTCGGAAAGCTGACACTACCAGGGGGTTGGTTCTCTCCTGGGACGTGAGAATGGGATTGGTTTCTTGGTGCTTTGAGTTGATCGCTTTGATGGACTAAGGGGTATGGAATCACCCGTGTGGGCAATGAAGAGTTAATTATTGGGGCTATTAATAAAGGAGCCGCCGAACCAAACATGGGCAAAGCTTGTTGGCTTTTTACAACGGACGGTCTAACTGTTCAAATATGGACTCGAATTGGGCAATCGCCATGCAATCAGAAATATTGACGGACAACATTGCAGCGTTCGAGGCAAACAATTTGTTGATTCGCTTGCTTTCAGGGAGAGGAACCTTCGGTTAGAACGCTGTACAATGCTGAATTTATTATTCTCTCTCATCCTCCCCCATCATCATATCAGATCGTCTATTTACCAGGTCTGGATGAACAGGCAATGATTAAAACACTACAAAGTGAGCGTGTTAGTGCAGCAAGTTTCCAGGTATTGTAGGGAGCAAATTGATGAAGACACATAGAGAAGGGCAGTATTCTTCTGAGTCTTAGCTCTCGGACAGCAGATATCCGTTCCCTCCTTTCTCATGGAGGGAAGCAAGAACTTCATTATTGAATCAATATTGCCAGTTGATACATGAAGGGGCTGAACGATTACAAAATCCTCCTGATGCAATGCAAGACGTTCTCAAAAAGGTCCTGTCTTTTTTAGCAATGATCTTAAATGCACATTTACTAGCTGGAAGGGTTTTGTCTTGGCATTTTGCAATACGTGTACCAATCGATAGATGATTTGGATGAAGTGTTGCCAATTCGAAATTTTTTGCGGAATTTTATTGAAGGAGAGGAAATGATCAAGGCAGATCAAATGGACATGAGGTGGAATTAGAGCCGAAGCCCACCTGTTGGCCAAAAGCTTCTTCCTCCACTTGTTAGATTCAATTGAGAATCTTACTGGTCATCACAGCCAGTTGTTAAAGATAGGTCTGAGAGAATGGCTGTATTGTATCATGTATATCACATCACACACTGGCTCCACCCAACCAAAATCCATGTAATTTCCTGGGAGAAGGGGGAGAGGGGTAAAGAGTTAAAAAGCCAGCCAATTTGGGGGAATAAATCGGAAAATTCCTATTCTTTTCCCCAACAGTCCCTCCAAACCTGGGCAACCAAAACTAGTCCAGGGAATCACTGTGGTCCACATAATTCATAGTAGCACCTACCTTTTGTTAGAGGTTGTCACCGCTCCAGCCCTTTTGGGGGATGCAATGGTCTAGTGATATTATTGCTAGACAATTAATCAAAAAACTCAGTTAATGTTCTAGAGGCCCACCATGGCAAATGGTGGAATTCAAATTCAATTAAAAAATCAGGAATTAAGAACCTGTTGATGACCATGAAATCATTGTCAATTGTCAAAAAATCCATCTGGTTTACTAATGTTCTTTAGGAAGGGAAATCTGCTGTCCATATCTGGCCTGACCCACATGTGACTTCAGAGCCACAGCAATGTGGTTGATTCTCAACTGTCCTCTAAGGGCAACTTGGGGTGGGCAATAAATGCTGGCCAACCAGTGATGCCCATGTCCTCTGAAATGAATAAAAAATAAATTGGTGTCCACTGCACAAACCAACATTCCAGAAGTATGTTAATCTCTGGTAAAAGAAACACTAACAGATAGTAAAAGAATAAATTTTGGTAGAAAGAATAAGGGAAGACACAAACACCTTGGAGAATGAATGTCTAAATGGAGTAGACTTGCAGAAGATTCTGGGGGCATTGATACTTGATTCATAAAAAGAAAATCAAACTTAAGGTTAATAATGCCATTAAAAAACAGAGCACCTAGGTACATGTGTCGAGGGACAGAATTTTGGAAAAACAGGACTCTGGACTGGATTTCCTGGGGATCTTTCTTCTGGGGTCCAGTCTCCAATGTCAAGATCAAATCTAAGTCCCAGCCTCACACCATCTCAGAAATAGCTTCCTCACACAGTCTTCAAGGCTGCCCCTTCCCATACAATTAAAGGCAGGGAGGCTATGGAAGCTGGATAATCAATAAGAGAGCCTGAAGAATGCAAGAGGGAGACAGGACACATCAAGTTGGAAGTGCTCTGTCAGCACTTTTTTTAGCAAATTTTTAAAAAAATGGCTGCTGGCTGTCAACTCGCCATCCTGGATGGTTGCCTGTGGCTGCATCTCTGCTTATGTAGGTACGGTGGCCACAAGTGTCAGGAGCTTTCCTCAAATTTATCCTAAAGCTCTAATCCTTCCTGCCAGACTCCAGGTGCCATTGGCATTTCTATTGACAAGCTATCCATTGCTGGATGGGACAATATTTTGTTTCATTTGTGATTTGCCCCTTTTTGCTTAATCCCTCAGTTTGCTAAATTTAGGTTAAGTGATTTTTTTTTTCAACAAAAGAGTTGGGACACAGAACAAAGAAAATCTCCCTGTACTTCTGCAGCCATTCTCCACAATGTTCATCGGTCTTCTTCAAGGCGTTTTTCCTGATCATTCAGTTCTGGAGAAGGGGCAACTGAAATTACCCTTTGCCTGATCTGCCTCCTTAAAAATGGTCCAGGACTGGGAAGGTGCCAGCCAGTATAGAATTTTGATTAGATTTCGCTTTGAACACTGTGAGTAATTCTGGCCTCCAAATTATAAAGTGGACATGAATGCACTCGAGAAGGTGCAAAAAGGATTTACTGTAAAGATACTAAAGTTGAAAGGTTGTGCCTATCAGGAAAGAAAGCATACCATTGGTGCTTTTTCCTGTGGAATAGAAAATATACCAGAGAAAGCCCTGGTAGAGGTTTTTAAGATTATGAAGAATTTTCCATTTCCAGGTGGGAGGAATTGTACTTTTCAGAATATTATAGCATTCTCATGGAATTAGTAACATAACATGAGGCTTACTGGTGTAAAAGTTGTTCCTTCACAAAAGCACAAAAACAAGTCTCAGAAATGTTGAGATCTCTTGATCCCAGTTTCCATGTTCATTCCTAAATCAATAGGATGGTGTCCTATATTTTCTTATCGATACAATACAATTGCCCAGATAGAGCTAACATATGGCTCCCAACATGGTGTAAACTGAAAAGTGCCCTCAAGCTAAAGTGATGAGCAAGAGAAGAGGTGATATCTCCTGACATCTTGGATACCTGTCTTGTATTCATTTGTTGGAAGGGTTAGAATAAGTGATTGACAGAGAATAATCAGTGCCTAGAAATAAAGCATGTCAATTGGTGCTCAAGGATATGAGGCCAGTTCCTCATCAGGAAGCTTTCTATTCTTCAGCTGGAGGAAAACTAGAGAAGATTGGGGAAGACTGAGTGAAGAGATTCCTTGTTCTTCAGCCAGAGAGGAGAATGCTCCCCCTACCAGCTACACTGCTCTTTCTCCATCTGTTTATCCTCTGGTATCAGAAAACTGCTGTCATCTGTCATGGGCTGTTTGATTTTCCTATCTATTTAGCGAATATATTATATCGAAATGGTTGCTTTTTAATAAACTACCTTAAAATCACATACAAGTTTTTAACTGCTTATGTTAAGTAATCTGTGATTCCTTACCCTTAAAACTTAAACAGGCAGATGAAAAATTGAGACCACAGCATAAAATTGTCACCAATTTATTCAGCAGGGAACTCAGGAGAAACCTCTTTACATAGACCATGGCTAGAATGAGGTATTCACTATCACAAGGCATAGTTTCATAGAATCCCTACAGTGCAGAAAGAGGCCATTTGGCTCATTGAGTCTGCACCAACTCTCTGACAGAGCATATTAACCAGGTCCTTTCCCCGTAACCCCTCGTATTTACCCCGCTAATTCCACTAACCTACCCAAACTACGCTACGGAGTAATTTAGCATGGCCAATCCACCTAACCTGCATATCTTTGGAGTATGAGAGGAAACCAGAGCACTTGGAGGAAGCCCATACAGGCACAAGTAGAAAGTACAAGTTCCACACAGACATTCATCCAAGAATGGAATTGAACCCAGATCCCTGGCATTGAGAGGCAGCGGTGCTAGCTATTGTGCCACCATTGAAGCTACTGGTGTGGATATTTGAAGGAAAATGGAGAAAGGAAGAAAATTATATGTTGGGCTTAGTTGAAAATGAATGGGTGCAAAAGTGATGTGAGAAAAAAATTTAGATAGTCAGTGGTTCACATCTGGAATGTGGTGGTGGCAGAATCAATCAAGGCATTCAAAAGAGCATTGAATGATTACTTGAATAGAAACAATGTACAAGGGTACAGGGAAAAGACAAGAGAAAGGGATTAAGTTAGGACGCTTGTTTGGAGAGCCAATGCAGACTTGATTATGCAAAGCATAAACATTGTTATGACTTATTTGAATAAATGGCCTGTTTCCATGATATATATACTATGTATACCATGGAAACCATATACTATGCTTTCAATCTAACCTTAGACAACTTAAATTGTGACCCTCCCCAACCACCCGCATCACTGCCTCCCACCCCCCCCCCCCAGTCCTTTTGTTACATACAATCAACTTGAACTCAATGGTGTAGATTTTGCAATAGTGCTTGCTGCTGATCTTGAAGAATACTGGCCACAAGGATCTAGCAATCCTTGTGGCTTCCCCTTTGCTGATTTCACTTTGTTTATGGCACCAATTCAAAGGGGTTTCCAGGCACCCAGCAACAGTGACGGCATCACACAGGTGAGGCAGTTAATCACATTGAAGTATTCTCACAGACAACAAACCAGTCAATAAAAATCACGGAGTCCCTTCACTTTTAATTTTACGTTTTTACATTTAGTGAGATAAATGATAGTGACAGGAACATGGGATTGAAGCAGAAGATAAAATACAGACAAATGTTTAAAAATTTATCATTTTTAAAGTAAGTGGAATATTTTTATAAGAAAGAAATTTTACACTTTGCAGCAGATATAAAAAGTACACATTTGAGGCTAATGAGAATATTAATCAGGAATTGTGAACTTCATGTACTGTTAAAAACACTTCATTCAGCAAATATAACTTCTACTACAGTTTTCACAGAGAATAAGAGCCCAAGCAAGGAGGATTTTGCCAGTTTAGTGATTTCCAGTTGATTGAAGTCTGGGCCCTATCCCCATAACTTCACATATTTACCCCTCTACACAATCTACACTCAGCGGCAATTTAACTCAGCCAATCTACCTAAGTGCACATCTTTGGACTGTGGAAGGAAACCAGAGCATCTGGAGAAACCCCAAGCTGACACGGGGGAGATCATGCAAACTCCCCACAGACAGTTATCCAAGACCGGAATTGGATCCGTGTCCCCGTCACTGTGAGACAGAAGTGTTAACTATTGTGTCATCATTGAAGCTACTTGTATGGATATTTTAAGGAAAGTAGAGAAAGGAAGAGAATGATATATTCATGAGATTGGTTGAAAAAGAATGGGTGCAAATATGATGTGAGGAAGAAAAAACCTTTTCACACCATGAGTGGTTTAGGTCTGGAGTGCACTGATTGCAAGTGTGTAGGAGGGGGCTACCCCACCCTCTGAAAGCTTTGAGCTTTGAAAAGATGCAATAACTTCACAAATAAATCGGAATCTCTTACTCGAGTCCACCCAAACAGGAGAAGAAGCATCTGCAAAGCTGCCCATCATTTTGAAAACCTCTGAGGCCAAACACAAACAATGGAATATATGAATCAAAATCTGAACAAAATCAAACAATATCTTCCTTGCCTGTGATACAATTTGAAGATCTAGCCTTAGACTTCTTCACCACCTTAGGACCCACAATCTCAGAGTGGAAGAAAGTCATCCTCAGTCCAGGCAGAGTGCCTGAGAAGATCTTCTGGAGAAGCATTCAATCACTGACAGCCACTTCTGGATTTTTGCCTTTGTTATGCGTATTGCAGATGTTGCTGCCAGTTTCAGAGAAGCAATAAAAGTTGTGAATCACTGGAATTCGCCACCCCACAGTGTGGTGGATGCTGGGACAATGAATAAATTTAAGGAGGAGTTAGTCAGATTTTTAATTGGTAACAGGTTGAAGGGTTAAGGGGAGTAGGCATATCAATCACGATCGAATGGCAGAGCAGGTTCGATGGGTCAAATGGTCTAATTCTGCTCCTATATCGTATGAAGTTATGGATAACGTCATTACTCCTTCAAGATCTGGGCCAATCTGTTCAGTTCATCATCTTCTAAACCTTGATTAGATGACTTCTACATTTACATTGCTCTAAAGTGCACATCCGTAGCACTATTAACCTTTCTTGATAACGATGTCAGCCCTATCCGATCAGCTCATATCATTGTCCAAAGATTAATAGACTGGACTTGCTGCTTAGTTGATCAGCAGCATTATTAAATGGTCATTATGGAAAGACAACTTCCTCTCATTGAGATTTCCAGATTAAAATATATATTCTTGCAAATCATATCGGTCTTAGAATCGAGAAAGTTCAAGAGAAGCCAAGTGCTTAGTATCAGTCATTTAGCCACAATGTTAATAGAGTCTGCATACAACAGGAATATTGGCCTTGACATTATGCTGTAAGGTAATTGTGTATGAATGATTAACACCTTTGCTTAAACTCCTTTCACTACTTTAGCAGATCTGTTCACCCATTAATTTTAAACAAGTTAGTGTCTTCACTGAAACAGAAGAAAAGGATTTCAGATGGAGGTACTAAGTGCTTATTGCATGATTTCAAAGCCACTACCTTTACAGAAAGGTGTTTTTGCATTTGTAAAACAAGACCAAGTATTGGTTGTCTGTACATAGTTATGATAACACATTGTCATCATTGTGTCCCAAAAATCTGGGCTATGTCCTTCAATGCAGTTATGCAAATTTTGGTGGTTTATTTGCTCAAAACATTTGAACATTATTAAGACTTGATGAAGTAGCATTTTGAATAAAAGCACCATTCTTCCAGGTCGAAGGATGGAAGGATGGATTGTGTTGATTCAATGTTGGAAACTGAGATGGAAATGAGCTTTCAGCAGTCTCAAATCAGATCTTATTTGGTGATTATCTTCAGCGTAAATCAGCATTGTGCGTCAGAAAGATGGCAAAAATGATCAGTGCGGAAATTGGAATTATTGTGTGGGGTTATCCTTTTGAAATTAGGTTAAATTGTTGAGGAAAGAGTCATAGAATCATAGAGGTTTACTGCATGGAAAACAGGCCCTTCGGCCCAACTTATCATAGAGGATCAAAGAGACCCCACAGCACAAAGATTGATGTAGACAATTTAAAAGATTTATTTCTGCTTATTCTGTTTCCATTTCCCATATTTTTCTTCCTCATATTTTAATTTTTTTTATTTTTCTGTTTGACAGTTCATTTTATCCATTCAAAACCTTTTTCTTTTTAATGATGAATATTTTCATGTATGCATGTGACAATAATAAATCATATTAATTTGATTTGATTTATTATTGTCACATGCATTAGTATACAGTGAAAAGTATTGTTTCTTATATGCTATGCAGACAAAGCATGCTGTTTATAGAGAAGGAAATGAGAGAGTGCAGAATGTAGTGTTAGTCATAGCTAGGGTGTAGAGAAACATTAACTTAATGCGAGATAGGTCTATTCAAACGTCTGATGGAAGCAGGGAAGGAACTGTTTTTGAGTCGGTTGGTAAGTGGCCTCAGACTTTTGTATTTTTCCTAATGGAAGAAGGTGGAAGAGAATATGTCCAGAGAGTGGGTGGAGTCTTTAATTATGCTGGCAGCTTTCTCAAGGCAGTGGGAAGTGTAAACAGAGTCGATGAATGGGTGGCTGGTTTGCATGATGGACCCTTTGTAGTTTCTTGCGGTTTTGGACAGAGCAGCAGCCGTACCGATATAACCAGACAGCTTTCTGTGATGCATTTGGTGAGAGTCATAGTAGACATGCCCAATTTCCTTCGTCTTCTGAGAAAGTAGAGGTGTTGGTGGGCTTTCTTATCTGTGAGGCCCTGTTTTACCATTTTGATCCTAAGTGCGGGGTGGACTTGAAACTGGGAGTGTTTCAGATCCAAATTTTCCACCCATTCTCAAATGCCCCCATATGCACTCTGCCTGAAAAAAACCCCAGCAATTCTGAATAACGCTGTAGAAGCCTATAGGTAGGGTTTAATGTGCTCAAAATCATGTAGCTCAGATCTGTGCCTCCAATTGCTCATGTATAGAAAATAAATGATAGAATGTAGTGCTCCGTCACATCACTCCTGGGCTGGATAATGCCTCCTCCTGCCACAGATCCATTGCCCCAACTCCACAACATTACTGAACCACTTATCCTGACACTCACCCATCACTCATGCTGATCACAGCCCCTTCCCCCCTTCCCTCCACCAATCTCAAGCAGAGTGGCAGTGGAGCTTCCCTTCCCTGTCACTGATCACAGGCAGAGTGGCAGGAAGCTCCCCTTTTCCCTCACTGATCACAGGCAGAGTGGCAGGAAGCTCCCCTTTTCCCTCACTAATCACAGGCAGAGTGGCAGGAAGTTCCCCCTCCCCCTCACTGATCACAGGCAGAGTGGCAGTGGACCCCACTTCCCCCTCATTGATCACAGGCAGAATGGCAGGAAGCTCCCCTTCCTTCTCACTGATCACAGGCAGAGTGGCACCGGACCCCACTTCCCCCTTACTGATCACAGGCAGAGTGGCACCGGACCCCATTTCGCCCTCACTGATCACAGGCAGAGTGGCAGTGGATCTGCCCCCTTCCCCCATACCCCCACCGATCTCAAGCAGAGAGCTGTTGGATCCACTTTCCGCCCATTCCTCCCACCAATCTCAAGCAGAGAGCTGTCAGACGCTCAACACTTATATCCTCACTAGCTGGAATGCCCGAATCAGACTTTTGTACAGCATGTCTACAGAGCATGTCTGTTTCCTGTAAGTCTGGATGGGCGTACACAATGTAAAGGAGGAAGTGCCAGTAAGGTTGGGTAGCCAGCCCGTTAAGTCAATTCAAATGCATGCATGCTATTTGCCTCATGCCCAACTTTATTAAGCTTTTGTGCCTGAAAACAAGCACAAAGTGATGGTAAAATCGGGCCTATAATGTTGGTCATATGAGGATAGGTTGTTGATGATCTGGACACCTAAAAACCTGAATCTCTTGACCATTTCTACTTTGTCCCCATTGATGTAGACAGGGATATGTTCTCCACTATGCTTTCTAAATCAAGTCAATGACATGAGCTGATCAAATAGGACTGAGTTAGTTATCAAGTTGAGTGAAAACTGCTACTTTAGAGCATGTAGATATATAAGTAATCTAATCAAGATTTATAAGATGAAGAATGGAATAGATTCCAGATCTTGCAGCTCTATTGATGGTGAAACTGTTAGTGTTCATCATTATTACTCCTCTCAAACTGGCAGGGACTGAGTGGTACTGATTAATTGAAAATGCCAGTTAATGGTGAGATACCAATGAAATACTTAAGTTTATAAGTTTAAGTTATTTACAGTATAATACCTGTGTTGTGAACTAATATGCAAGTACTCGGGATGTAAAGCACAGTATGTTCTTTATTTCTAAATCTTCAACAATATATTAAGAGTATGATAATATAGAATGGTTAGACTGCTGCCTCACAGTGCTAGTGACCCGTGTTCAAATCCCAGCTTATTGTCTGTGCAGAATGTGCATATTTTCCTCATGTCTGTATGCGTTTGCTCTGGGTGTTCTGATTTCCTCCCACAGTGCAAAGATATGCAGGTTAGGTGAATTAGCCACGCTAAGTTCTCCTTCAGTGTACCCGAACAGGTGCCAGAGTGTGGTGGCTAGAGGATTTTCACAGTAACTTCATTGCAGTGTTAATGTAAGCCTACTTGTGATTAATAAATAATCTTTATTTAACTTTATAAATGAAAGTATAAAATAAAACAGTGTGCAGATATTGGTCCCGGATAACTTCATAAATGCTTCTTGTTGGTACAATAATGATTCATAATAAGTGAAAATCAGAAATTCCAGTTAGTAGAGAGTTCTGGGTGGTAGTGAGCTGGATAACACAAAGCTTGCTGCATATCAATGAAGAGGTGAAGGTGTAAAAATACAGCACGGGAATAGTTGATGATGCAGAGCTTCTGTTATGTTAATTATGTTACAATCCTGTTCTGAACACAACTCTCACAAACTTGTAAAAGAGATTTTCAGACTCGCGTGAATCCAGACCTGCAAAATCTTTTTCATGACTTACGTAGTGTCACAACTCAGATTGCCAGGTGATGGTGGAGGATAAAATCAAAGCACAGTCTTCATGCACCTACCAGTATTTTTTTACAGGAACACACATTGCATATCTTACACCTTCATTCCAATAATACAATTCCTGCTTGCTCCTATAGATATTTTTAAAATTTATTTATTGGTCAAAGTAAGCTTATATTAACACTGCAATGAAGTTACTGAGAAAATCCCCTAGTTGCCACTTTCCAACACCTGCTCTGGTACACTAAGGGAGAATTTAGCATGGCTAATGCACCTAATCACCATGTCTTTTCCATCAGTGTCGGAGGAAACCAGACCACCTAGAGGAAACCAAAGCAGACATAGGAGAATGTGCAAATTCCGTGCAGACAGTGACCCAAGCCAGGAATCAGACCTAGGTTCCTGGTGCTGTGAAGCAGTAGTGCTAACCACTGTGCTCCCAAGCCACCCACCTACACACCCACCTACACACACACACACACACACACACACACACACATATATTCTCACAAAATCAGGTTAAAGCCCAACAGGTTTACTTGGAATCACAAACTTTCAGAGTACTGCTCCTTCATCAGATGAGTGTAGTCAACTCCCTCTCCACTCCATTTGCTTGAAGAAGGAGCAGCAGTCCAGAAGTTCATGATTCGAAATAAACCTGTTGGATTTTAATCTGGTGTTGTGAAACTTCTTAATGTGCCTACTTCAGTCCCATGCCAGCATCTCTATATCATATTATAAGCACAAGCGAATCCTCAGTTAATGTTCACTACACTAGCAGGTTAGATAACAGGGATAGGGCCTGTGTGGGATTGTTGTCAGTACAAACTGATGGGTCTAATGGCCTCCTTCTGTACTGTAGGGATTCCTGAGTCTACTGAATACAGTTAAAAAGCCAGTTACTATACAATTAACATACCAAACATATACCTAGATAAATATAGAGATCTCCATCACACAACTACCTTATTGTAGATGAAAACATTATATAAATATTTGAAGTGTATTAGGTAATGTAAATATTGGCACAGAAGTGTGAGATCAGACGTCTGTAAGAATGAACTTGTACATGATGCATCAGAATGCACAGATGCTCCGCATATGTTGAAAGAACCCAGTGACCAATGTTCCCTCTACACTGTGTGAATGTGCAGCCATGCAGTACTGCACAGCTTTGTTCTGTGTGAAATAGTGGAGCCAAAAAAAATTAAAGGGATCATGCACTGAGAAAATGGGCCAGAGACAACAACTAAATTGTAAAGGGAACATAGCCGGTGGCTAAATACTTTGTAATTCTGACTTGTGCCTCAATCTGAAAAGTACACGAACAATTAAACCCTGATTCACCACAATTTAACAATTAGTCATTGTGACCTCAAAGATACACAAGAAGACAACCTGACCTCTAAATGAACTGAGTATGGATTGCAAGAATATAAAGCATTTTCTTATAGCTTTGAAGGAATGCACATTATTACGATCTCTCCTGATGTTACCATTGGACAGCTAGTTCTCAGAATGGAATCCTGGCTGCATTAACCATAACTCTTTTCATTTAGAAACTTGGATGGATATGACCCACAGTTAACTTTTAACAAAAGATTAAAACATTTGTTAAGGGTGAAAAAGTTAGCAATAGCACAATATTTCTTCCTATACCTTCATAGATGTATGTAGATATTTAAGCATAATACATGTTACAGAATATATCTTATACTATAATGTTCTTGGTATGTACACAGTCCATCTAAACCAACAGTATAGCTGTGGTCAGACACACCTTATTCTGAAACCAAGTAACAGAGACCACCCAATATAACTTCTATGGATTTCTCAACAAGTTCCACTAAATGCTTATCATACTCTTGAGATCACTGTTCTCACTGGAACTTCCAAATGAGTGTTTCCCAACTTCACTCTTGAACAACACGCTGCAGGATCATCTCCCAAACAACATTTTCTCTCAGATGCCTTCACCAAAGATCCACTTGTAGGATTTCAATCTCTTTTCAGTTATTCCTCTGCCTAGGATTGTCACATGCATTCAAGCCTCTATACCATCTCTCAGGTACACATTCATGCTAACAAAACACCACTGCATCACAGGTTGTAACACGATATCGGCAAACTTTTGATTTACCTCTGATGTCAGCTTCCCCATTTTAAATCTGTTTACTGCCACTATCTCTCTAACTCAGAGCTTTTTATCACTTTTTTACCTTAACTTTACTCAATAGTGCCTTTTTCAACCTCTTGCTATTTGTTCTATTAACTTAATTGTCTTCCTAAAATATTCTATTTTTCCTCAACTTCCTGGTTGTTGTACTTTCTCTGGTTGTTTTGGGAAGTCTGCCTTTCCCAGCTCCCTTGTCCTATCCTTTGGGATCCAGCTAACAATTAAACTCAGAAGTCCTTTTGAATCTAAGTGGTTCTTGGGTCTAAAGCAACATGAAATAAAATTCCTGAGGTGACTATAGATATGAAAGTGTGTTTCAGGATCCACTTCCAGGTCACTGAGGGAGCATGCCTGTGGGTGGAAAATGCAGGCCTATGATTATAGTGTAGACTCCAATATTCATCACGTATATAATCCCAGCATAAGTGACAAAATGCACCAAACCAGGACATTATCCCTTGAGTTTACTGAAAATTGCAGCACTTGAGGAATGTCCTGTCAGCATCATGGAGATTCTACCGCCACAGTTGGAAACTTCCATGTTGAGTCATAATTTGGATAGCTCTGTAAATGTTACAGTTATAACTAGAAAGATCAACTTAAAGCAAGGTAGGTCCATTCAAAAATCTGGCAGCAGCAGGAAAAAAGCTATTCTTGAGTTGGTTGGTATGTGACTTCAGACTTTTGTATCTTTTTTCCAATGGAAGAAGGTGGAAGAGAGATTGTCTGTGGTAAGTGGGGTCCTAAACTGTGCTGGCTGCTTTGCCGAGGCAGTGGGAAGTGTAGACAGAATCAATAGATGGGAGGCTGGTTTGTGTGATGGACTGGGCTACATTCATGACCTTTTGTAGTTTCATGCAGAGCAGGACACATACCAAGCTGTGATACAACCAAAAAGAATGCGGTGCATCTGTAAAGTTGGCAAGATCCTATAGTTCTAGAGGAAATAGTTTCTCTGATTCGATCTCGTTAAAAATCTTTGCTACTGTAAAACCATTGATCTACATAGTAAGCTCAATGATTATGCAAACTATTTCTATCATTTAACCCTTTGCATTCTAGTATCATTCCGATCTTGTACCTGCTCCAAAGCCAATTTACCTTTCCTGCAGGTTGATGTCAGGACTAAGTGCATTAGCCCAGCTGCGTCTGACCAATCTTTGTACAACTGAGGAGCAACTTCCTTGCTTTAATATTCCAGCTCCCTGGAGATAAAGACCATTATCCTTTTTGATTGCTTCACGTACAAAGATGTGCATTGCAGCTCAGAAATTACTGCAATGGGCTGTCTGCCTAGTTTATGCCCTCAGGCCCTAGTATGTGTCTTAGTTGAACTTGCGACCTTTAAGACCCATAGGTGAAAAGGCTGCCATCTGAATCAAAGTCATATTTCAAATATTCAGTTTATGCTCAGTGAATAATTTGCTCTCCGGCAAAGTTTTCTAGTTGAAGAAACTCCTTGAATAAGATGAATGTGAACTTTTTTTGCGTATGCTTTTCTGAGATTGGCGAACTAAAATAGCTACAGGCTTGTAATTGCATGTAACTCTCTGTATAAAGATGGCTACAACGTGTAATCTTAAATGAACAGCACACCTGGGATTAACAGGCAAATTGACTGCATTATTTGGGAGAATGCAACAGATCTGGTTGGAAAAGGCAAAATGTTACAGGGAATGCTAGGAATGTAAACAGGAAGTGCTAGAAATCTTGATTTGGTTTGATTTATTATTGTCACATAGAACATAGAACAATACAGCACAAACAGGCCCTTCGGCCCACGAGTTGCGCCGATCACATCTACCAATCCACAGACCTATCTATAACCCCCTATCCTATTCTTTTCCATATACTCATCCAGAAGTCTTTTAAAAGACCCCAGTGAGTTTGCCTCAACAACATCCGACGGCAGTCGGTTCCATTCACTCACCACCCTCTGAGTGAAAAACATGTATTAGTATACAACGGGATGTATTGTATTTTGCACACCATACAGATGAAGCATATCATACATGGAGAAGGAAATGAGAGGTGCAGAATGTAATATTACAGCCATAGCTAGGGTGAAGAGAAAGATCAACTTACTATGAGGTAGGTCCATTCAAAAGTCTGATGGCAGCAGGGAAGAAGCTGTTCTTGAATCGGTTGGTATGTGACTCAAATTTTTGTACCTTTTTTCCAATGGAAGAAAGTGGAAAAGAGAATGTCCGGGGTGCATGAGGTCCTTAATTATGCTGGCTGCTTTTCTGAGGCAACGGAAGTGTAGACAGAATCAATGGATGGGAGGCTGGTTTGCCTGATGGATTAGGCTTCATTCACAACACTTTGTCTTTTCTTGTGGTCTTGGCAGAGCAGGAGCCATACTAAGCTGTGAAACAACCAGAAAGAATGCTTTTTATGATGCATCTGTAGCAAAAGTTGGTGAGAGTCAGAACTGATATACTAAATTTCCTTAGTTTTATGAGAAAGCAGAGGTGTTGGTAGGCTTTTTTAACTATAGCATCAGCATGCAGGGACCAGATCAGGCTGTTAGTGATCTGAACATCTAAAATCTTGAAACTCTCAACCATTTCTACTTTGTCGCCATTGATGTAGGCAGGGGCATGTCCTCCACTATACTTCCTGAAATTGATGACAATCTCCTTCATTTTGTTGACATTGAGGGGAGATTATTGTCGTTGCATCAGTTCACCAGATTCTCTATCTCTTTCCTATACTCCATATCGTTACTGTTAGAAATCTAACCCAATATGATGGTGTCATCAGGAAACTTGAAAATCGAGTTGGAAGGGAGTTTGGCCGCATAGAAGTACATAGAATATATTAAGAGGCTGAGAACACAGCCTTGCAAGGCACTGGTGTTGAGGATGATTGTGAAAGAGGTGTTGTTGCTTGTCCTTCCTGATTGCAGTCTATGGATTAGGAAGTTCAGGATCCAATCGCAGAAGGAGCCGAGCCTCAGTCCATGGAGTTTGGAGATGAGTTTCATAGGAATAATGGTGTTGAAGGCTAGGATAAATAGGAGTCTGACATGGGTGTCTTTGTTATCTAGCTGTTCCAGCATTGAGTGCAGGGCCAGGAAGATGGCATCTGCTGTAGACCTTTTTGGCAGTAGGTGAATTGTAGTGTAACCAGGCAGTCTGGTAGACTGGAATTGATTCATGTCATGACTAAACTTTTGAAGCACTTCATAATGATGGAGGTCGGAGCCACCAGCCGATAGTCGTTAAGGCAGGCTGCTTGGATTTTCTTTGGTACCAGGACGTTGATTGCTTTCTTGAAGATGATAGGCACCTCAGATTGCTGTAAAGAGAGGTTGAAGATGTCTGCAAATATCTCTGCCAGCTGATCTGCACAGGGTCTGAGTGCCCGTCAGGTACCCCATCCAAGCCAGTCACTTTGCATGGATTGATCTTCCAGGAGGTGCTCTGATGTCTGCAATGATGACCTTAGATACAGGTTAGTGTGAGGCTTTGGGGGTGGAGTTCTCACTGACCTCTTGCTGTAAACAAGCATAGAATACATTGAGATCATAGGGGAGAGGTGCATTGACATCAGTGATTTTATCCCCAGGAGAGTCACTCAGAAACTTGGAGATAGCAGCAGGCTGCAGCAGGGTAAGTGAAAGGAAGGTGCTTCAAGATGATGGTGCCCTTCCTTAAACTCTTTTAAATTTAAAATTGGATCTTGAGTCCAAGCCACCACTCTCAGGGAGTTTGAACCCATTGCCTGTCACTGGGGGTCTGCCTCCAGGATCTTAAGCCGGCTCAGTCAGTCTCCTTTAATTGGCCTCAATATCCATGTTGGCTACATACTGCATGCAGATAGGTGGACTTGCTATTCTCTCATCTTGTCCCCGCAATAATAGGCCAGAAACATGATTGAGCAAGGGAACTGTTCAATTAG
The DNA here is from genome assembly GCA_024679065.1 of Sphyrna mokarran. NCBI lineage: Eukaryota > Metazoa > Chordata > Chondrichthyes > Carcharhiniformes > Carcharhinidae > Sphyrna > Sphyrna mokarran. The sequence goes on along the minus strand of JAGIQG010000003.1, from coordinate 125,001,803 downwards.
TCGGCTGGGCTATTTTCAACTCCTTGGTAGGGGCTCAAAGTCCTGCCTGAGGTCTCAGCTCTGTGAATTTTTATTGTCAGATCTGGAAGACTTTTCAGATGTAACATTTTTTTAAAGCAAGCACAGAGGAGGTGAAGGGGGGAGGAAAGGAAAGCCTGAAAAGGGATGCTCATGACCAAGTGGAAATGAATAACATCACAGAAAGCGTGATTATACAAGGCAAAATAAGATGAAAGTCAAAAGAGCAGTAGTTCTTAAACTTCTTCATGTTGGAAGCTGTGTAGATCAACTACTTATCGTATTTATCCCACTTTTGCTTGCCGCTGCAAAAAAAACTCATCAGAATTACAGTAGACACCAATGTGACAATGTTTGGTTTCAAGCCGTGAATATCGGTCTCATGTCAGACTTCATTGTTCAGTTGATTGGTTTTGTATATCCAATCTCACAGTTGTATGTTGTAACAGTAATCTAGATCTTGCTCATAAACCTATATTGTTATTGCTTGCACATGTGATGACTCAAGCTGCCCACGTTTGAGCTGTCTGGTTGTGTCTCATCATGCAAACAGCGAGGCTATTCAATCATCATAGAATCCCTACAGAGCAGTAAGAGACTATTCAGCTCATCAAATCTGCCCCTACTCTCCAATAGACCATCCTATCTAGGTCCTATCCTTGTGACCCCATGTATTTACTGTGCTAATCCACATAACCTACACATCCTGTGACACTCAGGTGAAAGAGCATCTCACCCAGACCCTCCCCTCCTCTCTATCCCCGTAATTCCATGCATTTCCTGTGGTTAATCCTCCTAACTGACACATTTTTGAACACTAAGCAAGGTCAACCCAGCTAACCTGCGTATCTTTGGACTGTGGGAGGAAACCGGAGCTCCCGGAGGAATCCCACCCTGACTCAGGGAGAATGTGCAAACTACACAAGGACAGTTTTTGTCATTTTTCTCTCTCCTGCCATCCATGCTATCATAGGCCTTCCCTTGTGTTCTTTCCCCCATACCACCCTCCTCTTCCCATACACCCCTTTCTTGATCTTGCCCTTGCTTATAACCTGCGATATAACATTAATTCAGTGGGACTACAGATTGCTTCAGTACAGAGGGACAAAATTTGAAGTTTATTTATCAGGTATAGGCTTACATTAACACTGCAATAAAGTTATAGTGAAAATCCCTTAGTCGCCACACTTAAGTGCCTGTCGGGTACATTGAGGGAGAATTTAGCATGATCAATGCATCTATCCTCCATGTCTTTCAGACTGTGGGAGGAAACTGAAGCACCCAGAGGAAACCCACACAGACATGGGGAGAACATGGAAAATTTCACGCGGTGACCGGAGCCAGGAATAGAATCTGGGTCCCTCACACTGTGAGACAGCAGCGCTAACCACTGTACCAACGTGCAGAGATCTTTGGAATTCTCTATGACAGAGAGGCGTAAAGGCTGGGTCATTAAATAAATTCAAAACTGAGAAATACAGATTCTTGACCTTTTGGGATATTCAAGAGTTAGAGGAATAGGCAGGAATGTGGAGTTGAGGCCAAGATCTGATCAGCCATGATCTTAATAAATGTCAGAGCTGGCTGGAAGGGCCATATGACCTACTATTTATGATGTTCTTATTTTCCAGATGAAAGGTTACAAATATATTTGGAAAATGGGTTTGATTACTCTATTATAATTCATTACAATTTTAGTATCACTGTAGGTTTGCACACAAGCTTACCACACATCTGCCAATTCATGCTTCCACAACCTGAAGTTGATATAACACAGCGCTGTAAGTGGCAGATTTTCAGTAGTCATGCAGTGGTTTGAAGCGTTGGGGGCCACGATGTAAATGTTTTGCATCCACCATATGGACCCTTTCCCAAAAGAAAGAGGCAAAATTGGAATGATAACCTGCTCTGGTGATGAATTTTGGACTGGTTGTAGCAGTTTGGGATCAAGCTATTTGCCTTTCATACATTAGACTTTTTTAAGTATCATTGTTACATTAGATATTGTTCTATTTATGACTTGTTCATTTCCACCCTGTATTTTCATCCCATTGCCATTCCATGCTGTAGTATGTTCAAAAATGACTTGTTGTGGCTTCAAGCAATAATTGATTAATTATATATATAATGATACATATGTACACACGTAAGGGTCTGACGGAATTGCAATACATGTCTATTCTCTTCTCCTCCCTGTCCCAGGATGTTCACTCTTACCCCAACTGGCTCAGCTTCCTGTGTGGCCTGTCCAGGACGTGCAGCCCAATTATGTATCCCTCAAAGGAATGCCCCCTTAAAGGAACCAAGTTATCTCACGCGAACTTCTTGATCTAAAACAAAAAATGCTGGGAAGATCTCAGCAGGTCTGACAGACTCTGTGGAGAGAGATTAGAGCCAACACTTGAGGGTTGAGGGAGCTAGGTCTTTTCTCCCTGAAGAGATGAAGGATGAGAGGTGATCTGATAGAGGTTTATAAGGTGTTGAGAGGTTTATAGGGTGGATTCTCAGAGGTTATTTCCCAGGGCTGAAATGGTTGCTATGAGAGGACACAGGTTGAAGGTGCTGGGGAGTAGGTACAGAGGAGATGTGAGGGGTAAGGTTTTTATTCAGAGGGTGGTGAATGAGTGGAATCGGCTGCCGTCGGTGGTGGTGGAGGTGAACTTGTTGAGATCTTTTAAGCAACTTCTGGATGAGTACATGGGATTTAATGGGATTGAGAGTTGTAGGTAGGTCTGGTAGATAGGGATATGATCGGTGCAACTTGTGGGCCGAAGGGCCTGTTTGTGCTGTCGTGTTCTATGTTCTATTTCGAGTCTCGATGACCTTCCCTCAGAACTCAAGTCATCTCGATTCGAAACATAGGCTGTATTCTCTCTCTACAGATGCTGTCGGACCTGGGGAGATTTTCCAGAATTTCCTGTTTTTCTTTCAGTTCCCAACATCCACAGTGTTTTGCTTTGAAGTTCTTGATTGTCCTTTGATTTGAATTTTTGTCCAGTGCCCTGGTCCAATGGACATGGGGATCATACATTGTGTGAAGTGATGTATTATTCAATGAACGATGTTGATTATAGTTACTCTTTTTATGCTGAGCTTACGTATGTTAAATAGAGCTCAAAGCCAGCTTGGAGCATCCTTATGAAGAGATTTGGAATTGCCAATCAATAGTGATGGTTGAAGCCTAGTCTAGTTTGAGCTTTGCTGAGCAAAGCTCAATTAAACCTCGGAACTGATGTGTTATGGTGTTAAATTGTGCTTACTTATTTGCAGCTGACAAAAATAAAATAATTCAGCTCTGATGAAGTGTCTTCCAGACTCAAAACGTTGGATCTATTCTCTCCCCTCAGATGCTGTCAGATCTGCTGAGATTTGCCAGCATTTTCTGTTTTTGTTTCGGATTCCAGAATCTGCAGTATTTTGCTTTTCTAATTAAATAAATCCATTTCGTCTTGCGTTTTATTTTTCTTGCTTGAATATTTCTAAATTTAAAAGATTATCACATTCATTAAGTTTAACTTCTGGACCAATGCCTGTTCGTAATCCCTAAGCGTACAACATAGCAAACATCCACCTCACAATAGATCCACATACTGAGCTCTGCAACCTAAATAATGATTGTGGTTAACTTAACAGCCAGCACATTTAAAAAATATTTCCCACTTCAGCCAAATAGTTGGCGTAAGTGCTGAAGTGTGATTAATGACAGTACCAAGTAAAGCAGGCTGTTGTTCATTGACCGTGCATGACCATAGTGATGTTTTAAGATCATATGAATGCCTTCCAGAGGCAAGGAGTTGTACTCCTTAGCTCAAGGCTAATGTAATAAAATATTTAATATGATTCTGAGGACTATGAGCTAAATTTACTTCTGTAGTATTGATTTCTGTTTTGACCTCAAAGTGGTGTAACAATGTTCTTTGTTTCGAGTTTAGACATTTGAGCACAGTTACTTTAGCAGAGTTCTGTGTGCCTCATAATTGGAATCAGAGTTTGTTGTTGTCCATGGTGAAAAGTAACAGCTGACTAGAGGCTTTCTGAACTGTTTGAAATCCAGTTCTAGGGCATGATGCCAACACCCTTATTTTATTTCTCTGCTGCGGATTTTATTGTAACTTTATTGCATTATTATCACTTTCATGCACATACAGATTATGCACCTGTAATGAATTTGGCTGTCCAGTTAGCTACTCTTGTTCATAAATTTTATTTGTAACAGGGAATGAAAATTCTCTCAATTCTGTGATGCCAAACACTATGTATATTGACTGACATATTTTCACTGAATAGTGGAATACAAGGAAGGCCATTCTTGTGTTTACTGTTATACTTTATTTATTGCAGAGTGGTTCAATATTCCGAGGAAATCCTAATCCAACTGGAGTAGAAGCCAAGTTAATTGCCAGAATCTGCTTGTCAGTTTCCAAGTTAATCACATGTAAATGCCAGGAACAAGAGTCGCTCTATATGTCTTGGGATTAGAATAAATCTTTTCTTTATCTCTTGAGCATTTTGATCATTTTATTTTGTGTAGATTTGAATCATAGAATCTCCACAGTGCAGAAGAGGCCATTATGTCCATCCACTTAGCACTGACCCTCTGATAGAGTATCTTACTCTGGCCTTCTTCTTCACCCTATCCCTGTGAGCTCACACATATACCATGGTTAATCCATCTAACTGAACATTCTGGAACACTAAGAGGCAATTTAGCATGACTAATCAACCTAACCTGCACATCTTTGGAGTGAGAGAGGAAACCGGAGCAGCCGGAGGAAACCCATGCAAACACGGGAAGAATGCAAACTCCACACAGACAGTGACACGAGGCTGGAAGTGGACCCGAGTCTCTGGAGATGTGAAGCAGCAATGCTAACCACTATGCCACCAGTGTCTATAACCTGACCATCAAAAAAGGTAACAGGGCAGTGAAGAAATGTAGCGAAGTCTTTCAGAATGAGATCATGGAAAAAGAAAATGATGCAATTGGACCAGTAAGAATCATAATTGTGAACTGATGCAATAGAAACAAGGAAGGAGAAATGATTTTGAGGAACTGTGATCGGGATTGGAAGGATCACAACCATGGACTAAGTAATGTGGTCTTGAATCTGAGAAAATGGGCAGCATGGTGGCACAGTGGTTAGCACTGCTGCCTTACAGCACCAGGGCCAAGGTTCAACCCTGGCCTCCAGTCACCGTCTGTTTGCTTGTTCTCCTCATGATTGCACAGGTTTCCTCCGAGTGCTCCGGTTTCCTCCCACAGTCCAAAGATGTGCGGGTTAGGCTGATTAATCATGCTAAATTGACCCAAGTGTCAGGGCGATTGATGGGGTAAATGCATTGGGTTATGGGAATAGGGCCTGGATGGGAATGTAGTCGTTGCAGACTCAATGGGCCAAATGGCCTCTTCTGCTCATTCTATGAAACTGTGATTGTGCTTGAAGAATAATGAACCAAATTTGTTAAACTGAAATGTTCAAACTACTTTGTTGACATAAAGGTCTCCCAGCTGAGAAGTGGCAGCTCTGTTAAAAGCACCTCTTTACACTTTTAGTAAATATAATTATGTATAAAATATATGTACACTGTATGGGAATTATTTACTTTGAGGTAAGGTCGGGAATGTAGGATAAAGGATTGGGCATCCGCCAAGGACAAAACAATGTTCCCACAATGTAAAACATTCAAATTTTCCTTCCACTGAAAACTAACCTCAGATGTCAGCTCCAAGAAAGGAGATATTTTTGAGCTCCCAGATCAGATTAACATTAAATGCACAGTAAACCTTGCTTGATTATTCCCTCATATCTTCTCCTCTATTTACAATATCTGTTCCCATATTCATGACAATGTCTTTTTTTTGACAGTGTTATCAAATGCGTTCTCAGACTAACAACAGAAACCTCTGCTGTACCTATGGGAATCTTGCCATTTTCGACATTTATAGTATCTTTGAGATTGCCAGTTTGGGGGCAGCTTTGCGCTTTGTAGCTATTCTGAAAGCCACTCACACTCATTTCAGTGAAAAGTTGCCAGCTTCAGCTGTCATTTTAACATTGTGGGTAAATTCAAACCTAGAACCTACAAATAAGAGGGCAGGATGTCTATCAAGTTCATTGCACAGTGTAGAACCCATAAAGTTTGTTTTTATTTATATTGAGCTTTGATTAATCCCAGACTAAATAATTCAATGTTATATTTCAGGTTAATGGTGACTCATCATTAAAAATTCATGTGAACATTTCACAAGATCAATAACAAAGTTAAGGCTTAATGAAGATAATTGTCTGTTGAAATTGCAAAGCCATCCATTGCGATTTTCCGCAACATCTAAGCAGTGGCATTTCCCTCTGACATGTCTTAAAAGTAAAAACAGAACTTTTGAATTGTTGAAGTGTTTTGGGCACCTGTTTCCTCCAGAAAGAAATTCAAATTTGGACGTAAGTGAAGAAAGAAATGTTAGAAATATTCAGTGGATCATGCAGCATCTAGGAAGAGAGAAACAAAGTTCATAGAATCATACACAGCAAAAGGAGGCTATTCCGCCCATCGAGTCTGCACCAACCACAATCCCATTCAGGCCCTATCCCCACAACTCCATGCATTTACCTTAGCTAGCCCGCAAGGGGCAATTTAGCATGGCCAGTCACCTAACCTGCAAATCTTTGGACTGTGGGAGGAAACTGGAACACCCAGAGGGAAACACATGCAGACATGAGGAGAATGTGCAGACTCCTCACAGACAGTAGCCCTAGCCAGGAATTGAACCCAGGTCCCTGGCACTGTGAGGCAGCATTGCTAACTACTGTGCCACCATGCCGCTGGATCAGGGTCAAATAGTGATCGTGACCTTCCACTACGTTGAGAGCATCCATCTGGCAATGATTTTCCCTGAATTGGTCAATTAGCTCACTGTCCTATTAAGGATGGTAGGTGGGCTCTCAAGACTGGAGGTCCAATGGCAGACTGTCTAGCATGTAAGGATCTACAGCCTGCCTTAGTACGTAAGGGAGAATAATGGTGCCATCTGTTTGACCTTTGCAGAGGGGGAGGGTCTTCACTGGCCAGCCTGTAGTTGTAGCCATGGCCAGCTCGGTGGAAGGCATCAGACTCTGCCTGAAGTGCTGGCCTCCCACGGATCTGCCATCTGGTGGTTGCCTCCAGGTTGCTAGCCACTTCCCAAGGCTGTCGAAGTCCAAGGGGCTGACTGGAACTTCAAGTCAACTTCTGATCATTGACCTCGGTTGGCCATTAACTCATCTCAACGGGCTACCTGTTGCTTGAGGGCAGGTAGCCGTTCTACCATGTGGAGAGGAGAGGCTGCCAGCTCAGTGGAGGTGGCCTCCTTATGGGGCAGCCCGGGGTTGGAGCTCATGGCTGGATAACCCAGAGGGGACTGCAAGCTGGGAAGGCAGCCTGTCAAGCTCCAATCACCTCCCCAGAAGGGTCTCACTTATAACCCACAGTCAGTGGCAATGGACCTACACTTTGTAGGATCCTATGCACTCACCTTCATTTCTGGGGACCACTCCCCCACTACTCCCACCACCCAAATGACAACACACTCCACCCGCAATGGTGTCACGCCTCACCCCAATGACATTTGCATTTTAAAGTTATTGGTTATTTAGCCAAAATTCAGCCCTCACAAATTAATATTTACTCACATCGGTTATTATACATTTCCAATTACTATTGCTACATTTATACGTAGTTTTGAAAAGTTTTCTAAAAAGTAACTTGTGTTGGTGGATGCTCCCTCAGGTATAAATCCGAGCTAGGTCACAGTATAAGCAAAGCCCATTCCTATCACTCAAACCAGCTTCCCGTCCATTAATCTGTCTACACTTCCTGCTGCCTCAGGAAAACAGTCAGCATAATCAAGGACCCCACGCATCCCGGATATTTTCTCTTCCATCTCCTTCTGTTGGAAAAATGATACAAAAATCTGAGGACGTGTACAATATACGAAATGGATTTTAATTGTTTTCAAAAACCTGATTTTTTAAAATTTGATTTGATTTGATTTATTATTATCGCATGTATTAACATACAGTGAAAAGTATTATTTCTTGCACTCTTTGCAGACAAAGCATATCATTCATAGAGAAGGAAACAAGAGAGTGCAGAATGTAGTGTTACAATAGCTAGCGTGTACAGAAAGATCAACTTAATGCAAGGTAAAAGTCTGATGGCAACAGGGAAGAGGCTGTTCTTGAGTCGGTTGGTTCGTGATCTCAGACTTTTATATCTTTTTCCTGACACAAGAAGTTGGAAGAAAGTCCGGGGAGCGGGGGGAGGGGCGTCCTTGATTATGCTGGCTGCTTTTCCGAGGCAGCACGAAGTGTAGACAGAATCAATGGATGGTTTGTGGGATGGACTGGGTTCATTCACGAACTTATGTAGATTATTGCAGCCTTGGACAGCGCAGGAGCCGTACCAAGGCAGAAAGAATGCTTTTTATGATGCATCTGTAAAAGTTGTGAGAGTCACAGTGGACATGCCAAATTTCCTTAGTCTCCTGAAAAAGTAGAGGCATTGGTGGGCTTTCCTAACTATAGCATTGGCGTGAAGGAAACTCCGTCTCATCATCATTTGAGATTCGACGCACTACAGTGGTGTCATCAGCAAACTTGAAAATCAAGTTGGAAGGGAATTTAGCTGTTCAGTCATAGGTGTATAAGGAGTATGAAAAGGGCTGAGGACATAGTCTTGTGGGGCACCAGTGTTGAAGATCATCATGGAGGAGATATTGTTGCCTCTTCTTACTGATTGTTGTCTGTGGGTTAGGAAGTTCAGGGTCCAGTTGCAGAGGGAGGTGAGGAGCCCCAGGACACATTGTTTGGAGATGAGATAATGGTGTTGAAGGCTGAGCTATAGTCAATCAATAGGAATCTGACATAAGTGTCTTTGGTACCTAGGTGTTCCAGGATTGACTGTAGGACCAGGGAGTTGGCATCTGCTGTAGATCTTTGTCCTAATCCAACTGTGCCATTCTTTATCCAGAAATAGTAGATAGGTTCGTGTACATAGAATTCATTTAATGTAGAAAAAAGCCATTCAGCCCATCGTGTCTGCACTGACTCTTTAAAAGAGTAATTTACCAGACTCTTGCCTTATTGTCATAATCCCGTGCATTTAGTGGGGCTAATCTACCTAGCCTACATACTTTTAGACAGTAAGAGGTAATTTAGCATGGCTAAACTACCTAACTGCACATCTTTAAACTGTGGGAGGAAACCAGAGCAACCAAAGGATACTGAGGTAGACATGGAGAGAATGTGTACACTCCACACAGACAGCTACCCATGGCTGAAATTGAAGCCCAGTCCCTGCTGCTGTGAGGCAGCAATGCTAACTACTGTATTACCATGCAGCACTGCAATGTCCATTCCCTACATCTGATCTGCCAGTGCTTAATGGCGGCAGTGGAGAAGCATCTAAGCTATGTTGTTCAGAATGCCTCATGAGGCAATATAAATGAAGTATTACCCTTAATAATTGATGCATCACATGACTAAACAATATCCTGTTCCACAGCTAGCTTGCGGGACCAAGCAACTATTAACATTGCTGAACACACATTCAGGTGGATGATGCAGCAATGCTCCAACCAGTCTCAACCAGCACAATGGAACAATCATTGTATAACCTTCAACTTCCACCAGCGAAAAGTGGTGGTCAGAATTCACATTGTTACATGAATTTTAATTTCTCAGAAGAAATATTGAACTAAGCACTATGAGTTTGGCAGCGTGGTTAGCACTGCTGCCTCACAGCGCTCAGGACTGAGTTCAATTCTGGCCTCGGGACACCATCTACGTGGAGTTTGCATGTTCTTCCCAGGTCTGTGTGGGTTTTCTCTGAGTGCTCCGGTTTACCCTTCACAGTCCAAAGATGTGGAGATTTGGTTGATGGGCCAAAGTGTCAGGGAGATGCCCCTTAGTGTCAGGGAGATTAAAAGGGGAAATAAATGGGGTTACGTGTATAGGGTGGGATTGTTGGCGATGGGTTGAATGGCCTCCTTTGGCACTCCAGGGACTCTATGATTCTGTAAAATAGAGTAAAGTCCTATGCATGCAAACCACTGAGTATCGGATGTCTGTGTTGTATTTATTTTTTGGATAAATTAAAGGCTTGTTAGTTTTAAAAGAGTTAAACCTCAGGCAGATGGCAACACAAGTGACAGGAACAGTTTTATTGTTCATTGCCTGGATTCTGGACCCAGGGGTCATCATTCATTGCAATGTAAACAAGCTAAGGTGCTGATCATTTCTAAGGTAATCAGTCAATGCAGTATAAACGGACAGTGATTAATACTCTGATCCACACACGGTTTGAGATTCTGCACCTGACTGTAGCATTCTTAAATAGGCACAGCGTTGAATATTGCAGTTTCATCAACTTTCTTTTCCAGCAAAGACCTTCAGAATGGAAACCTATCTCTCCACAAGCATCTGACAAATATTCAACAATGATAAATGCAATCAAAGCAAAACAAGGTGCTGCGAGTCAGAAATAAAAATAAAATGCCGGAAATACCCAACAGGTCAGGCAGCATTCGCAGAGAAAGAACTGGAGCAAAAAGCTGGGGTTTTACCAGTCCCTGGGAGACAAGATGAAAGACATGGAAAGGGTAAGTGATGGTCTAGTGGTATTATCACAAGACTATTTCCAGAAACTCAGCTAATGCTCTGGGGACCGTGTTCGAAACCTGCCCTGGTAGCTGTTGGAATTTGAATTCAATAAAAGATATCTGGAATTAAGAATCTACTGTTGACCATGAAACCATTGCTGATTATTGGAAAAACTACCTGGTTTACTGATGTCCTTTAAGGAAGAAAATGTGCCCTCCTTATCCAGTCTGCGAGTCCAGAGCCACAGCAATGTGGTTGACTGTCCACTGCAACCAAGGGTGGGCAATAAATGGTGGCCCAACCAGTGATGCCCGTGGCCTATGAATGAATAAAAAAAAAGCCAAGAACGAACCAATAAGATCACAGGGAGCCTGTTAAGATCAGTTTCCCCACAGTCCCACCATCAGAGGATGATATCGATGATGGGACCACAAGTGGAACAAATTGGTTGCCCACACTCAAAGAGGTGGGCAACCAATTTACATAATTAAAGGTCCAATTTACCATGCCTTTTCCAATGGCAGGGTAACAACTCACCATACTGGGAGGCTGCCAGGTGAAAGGAGGCAGTCTCCCTGTTGTAGTCTGGGGAGGAGTAAGGTTTGGCAAGGTTGAAGAAGTGGTCAAGTGCAGCAAAGTCAGAACCCATGGTCCACTAACCTCTCCATGGGAGGTTGTTCTCGACCCTCTGCCATGTGAATTTTTAAATTATTTTCTTAACCAATACCTCTTGGATGCTCCAGGTCTCCTGCAAATGCGAGCAATGACCACCTCTCCTGGTGGCACTGCTGAAGATTTAGAATAACCAGCCAACTTCAGGGGCAAGCTCTCCTTCCCTGATTGGATGGCAGGCCTCCAGGCAATCAATTAGGAGGCTGCTGTGGTAAAATTGACGATCAGATCCTCCGGGTCCGCAATTGCGATGTCGGAACCCACTTTTAATCCTGACCTCAAAGTCTATAATACTCCTGAAAAATTCAATCTAGTGCTCCAGCTTCCTTACAGTGAAAAAAGAAGGCCATTCAGCCCATCAAGTCTGCACAAACCACAATCCCACCCAGGTCTTATCCCCATAACCCCTTGCATTTACTCTAGCTAGTCCCCCTGACACTAACAGGCAATTTATCATGGCCGATCCACCTAACCCACACATCTTTGGACTGTGGGAGGAAACTGGAGCACCCAGAGGAAATCTGCGCAGACACAGGGAGAATGTGCAAATTCCAAACAGTGACCCAAGCCAGGAATTGAACCCAGGTCCTGGCGCTGTGAAACAGCAGTGCTAACCATATGCTGTCCGTAGGTTAACACCTTTCAAGTTGATGACATTCTCTCAGAACCTGACTTGCTGAGTATTTTGAGCATTTTCTGTTTTCTTTTAAGTAACAGTCTATAATTAGAAGTCATTTTGACACCATAAGGTGCACAGCAAATTTATAAGAGAGAAAAAGGAATATTGAAGTTGACCAAGGATGCCAGAAGTAATTACAAATTCATTTGCCTGGGGCTAGATTTTCAAATACCCATGAAAGAAGGGGGTGGGTGCGGGTAGATGTGGGGGAGGGAGAGTATAGTGGGGTGGGGTTGGGAAGCAAAGTCGAGCATGGATATGCTTTGAAAATAGGACTGTCAGAATCTGCACCAGTTGTGTGTACATGCAGCCCTGTAACTTTCAATGGGAGGGCAGGGGGTAACCAGGCAAACAACTGGCTGTTAAGCTAATTGAAGAGCTCCTTTATAGAGGGGGAAAAGGTCAGAATGATACTCTCAAAGATAAGTACAGAAAGAGCAAACAGCCTTGGTGAACTGTTAATACAAAGATGTCAGGAGCATTGTAGGGAGACAATATTTATTGCAGGTGCTGATTTAAAACAATGAATAAAGGAGAAATCTTTGATTTGATTTATTTGATTTATTATTGTCACAGTGAAAAGTATTGTTTCTTGTGTGCGATATAGACAATGCATATCATAAATAGAGAAGGAAAGGAGAGAATGCAGATTGTCATGTTACAATCATAGCTATTGTGTAGAGAAAGATCAACTTAATGCAAGGTAGTTGCAATCAAAAGGATGATGGCTGCAGGGAAGAAGCTGCTCTTGAGCCAGTTGGTATGTGACCTCAAACTTTTGTATCTTTTTCCTGACGGAAGAAGGTGGAACAGAGTACGTCCAGGATGCATGGAGTTCTTGATTATGCTGGCTGCTTTTCCAAGGCAGCGGGAAGTATAGACAAAGTCAATGGATGGGAGGCTGGTTTGGAGGATGGACTGGACTTTGTTCATAATCTTTTGTAGTTTATTGCGGTCTTGGATAGAGCAGGGACCACATCAAGCTGTGATACAACAGAAAGAACGCTTTCTATGGTGCAGATGTAAAAATTGGTGAGAGTCATAGCTGACATGCCAAATTTCATTATCCTCCTGAGCAAGGAGGGATCAGGACAGGTTGCTGGTGATCTGGACACCTAGAAACTTGAGAATTTCCACTTAATCTCCATTGATATAGACAGGGTCATGTCGTCTACTATGCTTCCAGAAGTTGATGACTATCTCATGTGTTTTGTTGAGACCGAGGGAGAGATTATTGTCGTCGCATTATTTCACCAGATTGTCTCTCTCTTTCCTGTACTCCAACTCCTCATTGACTCCGAGGCACTATGGTGGTGTCATTAGCAAACTTGAAAATTGAGTTGGAGGGGCAATTGGGCACATAGTCATAGGTGTATAAGGAGAATAGTGAGAGGCTGAGGACACAACTTTGTGGGGCACTGTGTTGACAATGATTGTGGGGAAAGTGATGTTGCCTTTCCTTACTGATTACAGTCAAAAGGCGAAGCTCATATAATGGCACAAAGTTGCCATTGCATGAACACAATGGGTTAAATACCTGATGAGTGAACGTTTAGGTACCTGTTGGTCTGTGAGGATGCTGCTTTTCTGCTCACATCCTGCTCCATCCCTCAAGACAGTGGCAAGTTCAGGATTTGGCCTTTGAGAATTTTTTATTTTTTTTTTTATTAAGCAACACAGCACGGGAAACAGGCCCTTCGGCCCAACGAGCCCGCGCCGCCGTCATACCAAATACATTATCCTATTTTAATATTCCTATATAATAATATATATATTATTCCTAATATGGAAAATTTTCACCATAGGGACAATTTGTTACCCAATCAGCCTAAGAGCGAATTTTTTGGTTGTGGGAGGAAACCGGAGTGCCCGGAGAAAACCCACGCAACCACGGGGAGAACGCGCAAACTCCCGCAGACACCGGCCCAATTCCAAGTGTCTGCACAGCCACATCGATAGTCTCTGAGCTGTCATGGTGCCCTTCAGGTGGTCCACATAAAGCACTCATATACGACATGAGGTACCAGGCAACCCATGAATCAACATCCAAGAGCTGTACCCGCACCACCTGCCGAATGCGTGCTCAAATTATGGACCGAATTACCTGTGGAAAAAAGCCGTAGTTAAACAGTCCTAATATATCCCTCTATCTGCATACCGCTCATGTGGCTGTCCAAGAGACCCTTAAACAGCCCCAGCGTGCCTGCTCCCACCACCTTACTCGGCAGTGCATTCCACACCCCCACTACCCTTTGTGTGAAAAACTGCCCTCTAATATTCGTCCTATACATAGCCCCCCTCACCCTATGGCCATGACCCCTCGTCCTATCCATTTCTAAAGGTGGAAAAAGTTTACCTCCATTTACTCTATCTATACCCCTTATAATCTTATACACCTCTATGAGATCCCCTCTAAGCCGACGTCTTTCAAGGGAAAACAACCCCAGTCTATCTAATCGTTCCTCATAGGACAGTCCTTCCATACCAGGCAGCATCCTGGTAAACCTCCTCTGCACTCTCTCCAAGGACTCCACATCCTTCCGATAGTACGGAGACCAGAACTGGGCGCAGTATTCCAAGTGAGGCCTAACCAAAGTTGTATACAACTGCAACATCAAACTCCTACTCTTATATTCTATACCCTTTTCTATGAAAGCTAACATACTATACGCCTTCTTTGTCACCTTCTCCACCTGTGAGGACACCTTCAGAGACTTGTGAACCTGCACCCCCAAGTCTCTCTGCGTCTCTATGCTCCTTATAGTTTTACCTTTTATCCTATAATTCTCTTCTACATTTTTCCGGCCAAAATGCATCACCTCGCATTTTTCCGGATTAAATTCCATTTGCCATCTATCTGCCCAATCTACCAACCTGTCTATGTCCTGTTGTATTGCCTGACACTGCTCTTCTGTACCCGCCAATCCAAGCATCTTGGTGTCATCAGCAAATTTGCTGATCTCACCACCTACCCCTACTTCCAAGTCGTTTATGTAGACCACAAATAGAAGAGGACCTAGTACTGAGCCTTGTGGCACTCCACTAGTGACAGGCTTCCAGCTGGAAAAAGAGCCTTCCACTACTACCCTCTGTCTCCTCCTTCCGAGCCAGTTTTCGACCCATCTACATACCCGACCCTGTATCCCATGCGCCTTCACCTTCTCTATCAGTCTACCATGAGGAACCTTGTCAAACGCCTTACTGAAATCCATGTAGACGACATCAACAGCCTGTCCTTCATCAACTGTTTTTGTCACTTCTTCAAAAAATTCCACCAGATTCGTAAGACAAGACTTCCCCTTGACGAAGCCATGCTGCGTATCCCTGATCAGATCGCAGCGCTCCAGATGCTCATACATCCTGTCCCTAAGGATCCTCTCCATTGTTATTCCCCATTGCCACTTCCCATCTCCAGGCTGTACCTGACACTGCTAATTGGACACTGAACCTGCCAGTTAGAGACTTTGTATATCAAAACAGCACTGCATATGTGACACTGGCCTTGAATGGGATTGGGATCGCAAAAGAGTCTGGGCATTGGGTTCCCAAGTCTGATTGAAAATCCAGTCCTTGGCATGCTTTGTTCTGTGCTAACCTTGGAGCAGTTAGTATAAAGTACATGTGAAGCTAAGCATTTCCATTTATTTAAGTTTAAAAATTATTAGTGTCACAAGCAGGCTTACACCTACACTGCAATGAAGTTACTCTGAAAATTCCCTAGTCGCCACACTCCAGCGCTGTTTGGGTACACTGAGAGAGAATTTACCATGGCCAATGCAACTAACCAGCACATCTTTCGAACTGTGGGAGGAAACTGGAGCACCTGAAGAAAACCCATGCATACACAGGGAGAATGTGCAGACTCTGCACAGTCGGTGACACAAGTTGGGAATTGGACCCGGGTCCTTTGTGCTGTGAGGCAGCAGTACTAATCACTGCATCTCCGTACTACCCCAGAGCTATGAGTCACTTTTCCAACACTGTTTAATGACAAGAAATCAAATAAGGAATTCACGACTACAGAGAGTAGTTAAGGCGAATGGTATAGATACATTTAAGAAGAAGCTAGATAACCATGGGAACATGAATGGAAAGTTACGTTGATAGAATTTCATGAGGAAGGAATGAAGGAGGCTTGAACAGAGCATAAACACTGTCATATCAGCTAGGAATTAATTTTTATGTGAATATATATCCGGGACGCCACATTTTACTGCTGCACTGAGATCATGTGCTGAGTAACAATGTATCAGTCCATTAGCTTACCAACCCATGGATGGAAGATGGCAATGTATGCCAGAAATACCAAAATACACCACTGGAAGAGGCAAGGGTGGCTATGGTAGAGTCTGGAATACTGTGAGAGCTGATTTATTTACACATAATCAAGAATGGTATTTCATAGCTGTAGAGCACTATTCAAAATTCTCTTTTATCTGAAAGGTGAAAGATTTGAGGGCAATGATTGCAGCAACACAAGTTCTGTTCCCTGAGCAAGGAACTCCTGAAAGGTGAATACATGACAATGGAGCCAATCCACCCCCGGAGAATGCAGGGGAATTGCTGCAAAGAATGGGTTCAACATCAACAACTCATCACCACATTATCCAAGGGGACACAAGTTTATAGAAACTGCCAAATGGAAAAGCACCCATTTATTCCAACTCTCTGCTTCCTGTTAGATAGCCAATCCTCAATCCATGCTAAAATTTTCCTCCCACTCCATGTACCTTAATCTTTTGCAGCAACCTTTACAGAGATACCTTATTGAATGCCTTCTGGAAATCTAAAAACACCACATCTACCAGCTCCCCTCCATCAACCGCATTCGTTATATCTTCATAAAAATCCAGTAAATTCATCAAACATGACTTTTCTTTCATGAATCCATGCTGCGTCTGCTTGATTGAACCATTCATTTCCAGGTGTCCCGCTATTTCTTCTTTAATGATGGATTCCAGTATTTTCCCAACTACAGATGTTAAGTTAACCAGCCTGTAGTTACCTGCTTTTTATCTACCTCCTTTTTTAAACAGTGGTGTCACATTAGCCGTTTTTCAATCAGCTGGCACCTCCCCAGAGTCCAGTGAATTTTGATAAATTACAATGCATCTGCTATTACTGCTGCCATTTCTTTTAGTACTCTGGGATACATTCCATCCGGACCTGGCGATTTGTCTATCTTTAGTCCCATTAGCCCACCAAGCACTACCTTTTAGTAATAGTAATCGTTTTAAGGTCCTCACCTCCTACAGTCCCACAACCATAAATTTTCGGTAAACTATTTGTGTCCTCTACTGTGAAGACCGGTTGGCAGCTGAACCTCCAAGGTCAGTGACAGCAAAACCAGTAAGTGATCAAAAAGGAACAGAGTCTGTATTTAATTTGTAACCGAGCTGAAAAAGCAGAAGGAAATCATCAGCAACACCAATAACCAACACAACACCTTCACCAACAAATGGAGCAACATCAACAGCAAAGGTCATAACATCAAGCACATAGAATCCCTACAATACAGAGAGAAGCCCATTGATTCTGTACCGGCCACAATCCCACCCAGATCCTGTTCCCGTAACCCCACATATTTACCCTACTAATCCTCCTGACACTAGGGTCAATTTAGCATGGCCAATCAACCTAACCCACACATCTTTGGATTGTGGAAAGAATACCTGAGCACCCAGAGGAAACCCACGCAGACATGGGGAGAAAGTGCAAACTCCACACAGACAGTGACCTGAGGCTAGAATTGAACTCAGGTCCTTGCGCACTGTGAGGCTACGGTGTTAACCACTGTGCTGCCCCACTGTAGGAGCATGACTCCAACCACACCAGGAACAACTGCCTATGTGCCAATTTAACACTGAGAGCAATGTGTGCCAAATCCTCAAGGTGAGTTCTGCTAAGCATTACCATGAATACGGTTTCTCCAAGCAAACAAGCTACCAAAGACTCTTAAGGCGTTTATAAAACTTGATTGTTAATTCTGGAGCAGGCTCAAAGGGCCGAATGGCTTACTCTACTCTGGCTCCTGGTTTCTATGTTTCGTTAGCTTAGAACAGTTATATTGATGTAGAGGCATTATTCTTTATTTGTTACACCGTTATATTAATCTGCCAAAACTAGGAGCTGTGCAGACTAGTGCTCTGAGGTACTACATGGCAGATTGATAAGATATGGGCTCAAGGCAGTGACTTTAGCATTCAACATATTGCCATTTCCCATCTGAGCTCCTAATCTTTGATTCAGAGGAATTGATGAGAAGCGCCAGCAGATAGTGATGACAACAACTTACATTTGTACACTTGGATTGGCAAATGCCTCGCAGCAATTCACCTGCCCAGTCTTTTTAGCCAATGAATGGTGTATATATAGCAAAGGGGAGGCCCAGATGGATAAACGGGAAAAGAACGGCATGGTAAGTGTGATTTGTAAAAGGAAATTTTAAAGGGAAAACTCAACATATTCCTACACAACTCCCACAATGCTTGACAACAAAAAATAAAATACAGATATAGATTAAGATATAGTGTTTAAGAATAATTAAGTTGAAGGTTGAAGGAAATGGCCTCACTCGCCAAGTGTATTCATCTTCTTTGTTCTATAAGTGTTGTTGGACTTGTTGAAAAGGGGTTGGCAGAATTAGCCTTAGTGCTGAAGCATTCATTCACAATATTGGGAAGGCTGGTACTTAGAAAGATATCAATGACCCTTAGTAATGAGAAGAGGGTGTTATCATTCCATTCTTATAACTCACCCCAAAGAGTTGATGGATTGTGGAGACTGACCAGCCATCACATGTCTTCGTACCTAGTTCCACATCATTTATCAATTCTAAATATAAACCCTCAATGGAATCTTATCATCAATCAGTAAAATGGAATGCATAAAAGTTCCACGTCCTTACCGTCAATCGCTGCCGACACAAACAAAACAAACCCAAACTAGTGAGCAGCGCAGTGGCACTGTGGTTAGCACTGCTGCCTCACAGCACCAGGGACCTGAGTTCGATTCCCAGCTTGGATCACTGTCTGTGCGGAATCTGCACGTTCTCCCTGTTTCTGCGTGGGTTTCCTCTGGCAGGTCCAGTTTCCTCCCCCAGTCCAAAAGATGTGCTGTTTAGGTGCATTTGCCATGCTAAATTCTCCCTCGGTGAACCTGAACAGAGTGTGGCAACCAGGTGATTGCAATGTTAATGAAAGCCTACCTGTGATACTAAATAAAACCTAACAATGTGCTCATTGACAGTGTGGGATTGCCCCCAGCATCATTAAACTCAGATATGAAGAAAAAAAAGTTCAATGCAGAATATTGAAGGTTTGTCAATACCTACAAAATGTTATCCTTATAAACTTCAGTGTCCTTAGGAAACAAGGGATAATAACAAAAAAAAGGACTTATTACAAATCTGAAATCTTAATATTTAAGACATTATTTTGATTAAATTTCCTTCTATTTATCCATTATCCCAGCACTGACAGGGAGCGTGAGGATATGATCTAATTCCCATTATACATCTGAACTCCGAACATAGCTTTCTGCGTTTGGGTACATTCATTTTATTTTCATAAGCTTTTTGACTATGCCACATGGTTGGTAATCATTCTATTAACATGGTCACCATTAGCAGCCAGTCCTTCGAGCACAGCAGTAGTTTTCCAGAAATTAGTCTCCCATTTCCTAGACTCTTCTGGAGGAAGGGTTCCTTATGCAGGATTTATAGCCCCATCTGGGCAGCACGGTGGCACAGTGGTTAGCTCTGGTGCCTCACAGCACCGGGACCCACGTTCGATTCCCGGCTTTGGTCACTGTCTGTGTGGAGTCTGCATGTTCTCCCCATGTCAGCATGCGTTTCCTTCGGGTGCTTCGGTTTCCTCCCACACTCCAAAAAACATGCTGGTTAAGTGCATTGGCCATGCTAAATTTTTCCTCAGCGTACCCGAACAGGTGTCAGCGTGTGGCGACTAGGGGATTTTCACAGTAACTTCATTGCAGTGGTTAATGTAAGTGACACTAATAAATAAACTTAAAACTTAAAAATCTTACCTCATGTTGAAAGAAAGCAATGCTAAAACTACAGCCAATGTTCTTATTTAACTACATTGCTGACTCAATACTGAAATCAGCAGGGATTAGGATTTTGAATTCGATGATCGGCCTGGATCAAAATGAATGGCAGAGCATATTCAAAGAGCCAAATGGCCTATTTCTGCTTCTATTTACTATGTTTCTATGTAACAGACACCTGAAGAAATTAACCAAAACGTGATTACCTCAATGGTCCCATCTAGTTGATGACATCAAGGCCCGGGAGCCACAGTTTGAAAACTTAAGCCCCATTCCACACAGTGGAGGTCTTGTGGTGAGGTGGTATTTGGGCCAGACGCTCTGGGTTCGAGTCCCACTCCAGGCCTTTCTTGGAAGATGCGTTCATAATGTGGCGAAACAGGCCGATTACCAGTCTGCTGACATGCCCATGGCAGATGGTAAGAGTGGGTGAGTCGTTTGGTGTGCCAAAGCTGTATGGCAGCCATAGTGCAAACAGCCTCCCTGTGTTAACAGGCTCTTACCAATTAGGACGTATTCTGTGTTAAGACACTCTCTTGCTTTGAGGGGGATTTTGCAAGTTAGTTTTCCTCATACGAGCACAGTTTTAGTCTTTTAACGCCACTTAATAATGGCTTAATCACTGAATCCTTTGAGGTACACCTGAAGAATTAGCTGAATGCATCAAAGGTCCCAAAGTGCAATCCCACTGGAAGAGTTGGCCAGATTAAACTGTTCCCTCTTGCCAAGCAATCTGGTTACTGATTGTTACTCATGTGCTTGGGAAGCAGATGCTTGTGTGTCACCGTTGCCAGTTTGTCTGCAGTTTTAGCTGTAGCCGTGGAGCAAATGCTCTCCTTCAGCACTTGGGAGAATCGAATGTAGTCACAGGAAACTCCTGTTGTATTTTCATCTCAAGGAGTTCTTTTGCACTCAGCTTCGCCTGTCACCAGCATTCCTCCCGTAAGATCTCTGCTCGTGATAATCACCCACCTTCTTTTTATTCCTTCTTGCACGCTGTGAGACTGCAGAGTCGCCTACAATCAGCAGCCAACATCAGAAGACACAGACAGACAAGTGACGCAGGTGCAGGCAGTAGGAGAGGAAACCTTACTCTATTAAACCTTCCACTGCTGGAAGCTTAACCTCTCTAATGGATCAGCAACAATGCGTCACAATACTTTATAATAGATCACAGCGCATTTTATACAATACACAGAAATCAGAACAAGATATACGTTATGCATTGCGTTGGTAAAGCTTTCAAACAAAATGAGATTAAAAACAAATCGGTTCTTCTATTTCTTCCCCAAAAAGAAATCAACACGACATAATTCTATCATTTCTGTGTATAGAATCATAGAATTCCTACAGTGCAGAAGGAGGCCATTTGGTCCATCGAGTCTGCACTGACTCTCTTCTTTGCCTAGCCCTATTCCCCCATCACACCACACAGTTACCATAGCTAATCCCTCTAATCTACACATCACTGAGTGAGCAGGGTAAATATGTGGAGTTGCAGGAATTGGGCCTGGATGGGATTGCAGACTCGATGGATCAAATAGCCTCCTTCTGCACTGTAGGAATTCTATGATTTTATCTTTAGACATTAAGGGGCAATTTAGCATGGCCAATCCACCAAACCTGTACATCTTTTGTACTGTGGGAGGAAACTGGAACATTCGGAGGAAACCCAGGCAGACACGGGGAGAACGTGCAAACTCTACACAGACAGTCTGTAATACTCTCCTGCTAATAGCTTGTCAATAAATGTGATGCTGCGTTTTGGAGTTAGGTTCCCTGCTAAAAGAAATCCCAAAAAGGAGGCCATTTGGCCCATCAGATCTATACTGACCACAATCCCATCCAGGCACTATCCCCATAACTCCACCTATTTACCCACTGCCTATTCCTCTGTTTTATAAATGGCTCTCTTGCCCACAGGTAGAGGGGCAGCATGTTGGCACAGTGGTTAGCATTGCTGCCTTACAGCACTGGGGACCCAAGTTCGATTCCTGACATGGATCACTGCTTCTGTGGAGTCTGCATATTATCCCCGTGTCTGTGTGCATTTCCTCTGGGTGCTCCAGTTTCCTCCCATAGTCTGAAAGACGTGCTGGTTAGGTACTTTAGCCTTGCTAAATTCTCCATCAGTGTACTCAAACAGTGTGGCAACTAGGGGGATTTTCACAGTGACTTCATTGCAGTGTTAATGTAAGCATACTTGTGACACTAATAAATAAACTTTAAACTTTAACTTGTGAGATTTGTTTGGCATCAAGATCTTGCAAAGTTACTTGAGCTGAGTCCAGATGTACAAAACATGCATGTTAGGCCAAATGTATTCATTAATGAGCCTTATCCTTCATTTCACAACATCCAGCACAAGTGTGATACCTCCAATATCTTTAGTACTTTTGGTACATCAGGGTGAGGTTAAAAGTTGAATATAACATTTTAATTATGGGCAATTATCGGACCCATAATGTTGCGATTCGAATTCATAGAATCCCTACAGTGCAGAAAGAGGCCATTCAAGTCTGCACTGGCAACAATCCCATCCAGACCCTATTCCTGTAATCCCTCATATTTACCCTGCCAGTCCCCCTGAGACTAGAGTTAATTTAGCATGGCCAATCAACCTAACCTGCACATCTTTGGACTATGGGAAGAAACCAGTGCACCTGGAGGAAACCCACAAGGAGATTGTGCAAACTCCACACAAACAGTGACGCCAGGCTGGAGTTGAACCTGGATCCTGACATTGTGAGGCAGTAGTGCTAATCACCATGCCACTGTGCCAGTCATTTTTGAACTCTCTCCTCTTGGGTCTCTTACAGCCAGCTACTCACATTACTCAGAGTTGAAACGACAACTTGCTAATCCATCAGCCATCCGGTTCTACTTCCCTCAGAATGTCCTCAAAGGATTAGAGTTACTTGCTGCAGTGGCTTGTAGCAAGTAAAGCTGTTGTTAGGAGTATCCAATTCTCTATAAATAATCGTCTCAGATACTGGCTGCAAGTGAAGGTAGCGCAACTGGACAGCAGCAGGGATCCAGTAAATCAGTGCGAACAGTTTCCCCTTTCGAAACAGATCAGAAATACACTTCAGTCTTTCAGCAGAGAGAACCTTACCTCGAATCAGCAGAAATCTTTGGGATGGGGAGGGTTATAATTTTCCACTTTGAGTGTCTGAAAGTTTATAACTGTAGATCTTTCACTGCAAGGACAAAGTTCAAAGAGTGTGAAACTTCCTTGGTTTAGGGTGAGAGTGGTGGGATTTGATAACAACTAGAGGCCACTGAGCCATGCTGGGTGGCACATTCAGCATCATTAAATCTATTTAGGAATGAGTTTATTAATGTCACAACTAGGCTTCTATTAATATGTCTTCAATGAAAGAATTCACTTGATTTGCACGCAAGAGTTTAAAATTTATTTATTAATCACAAGTCAGCTTACACTAACAATGCAATGAAGTCACTGTGAATCCCCTTGTCACCACACTCCGGCACCTGTTCGGGTACACTGAGGGAGCATTTAGCACGGCGTGGGTGGGATTGCGATCAGTACAGACTCGATGGGTCGAATGGCCTCCTTCTGCACTGTTGGAATTCTAAGATTCTATCCTTAGATATTAAGGGGCAATTTAGGCAGCACATCTTTGGTACTGTGGGGAGAAACTTCAGCATCTAGAGGAAACCCACGCAGACACAGGAGAATGTGTAGACTCCAAATAGGTAATGACCTATATAATGACCTAATAGGTAATGGCCTGCAGCGGTTGTAGATGCGGTTGTAGATGCGCCAAGTTTGGTGGCGTTTAAGAGGTTAGTTGATAAGTATATGGAAGAGAAGGGAATGGTTTAGTTTGGAGGGGCATGGCTTTTTATATTGGTCGGCGCAACATCGAAGGCCGAAGGGCCTGTTCTGTGCTGTAATGTTCTATGTTCTATGTTCTATGTTCTAAGCCAGGAATCGAACCTAGGTCACCTGCACTATGACACAACAACCCAACCCAACATATTTAAATACTTTATTTGAAGTAATGTCAGCCTGTAGCTGAAAAAGCTGGACATTAGTGCAATATTAAAAGAATTATAGAACAATGGGATCTAGGAGTATAGGTTCATAGCTCCTTGAAAGTAGAGTCACAGGTGGATAGGATGGTGAAGAAAGCATTCGGTATCCTTAGTTTCATTGGTCAGAACATTGAACCCAGGAGTTGGGCTGTCATGTTGAAGTTGTACAAGGCATTAGTAATACCACACTTGGAATATTGTGTACAGTTCTGATCAGCCTATTATAGAAAGGATATTATTAATCTAAAATGTATGCAGAAAAGATTTTCTAGGACGCTACCGGGACATGATGGTTTGAGTTGTATGGAGAGGTTGGATAGACTATAACTTCTTTCCCTGGAACATAAGAGGCTTAGGACTGATCTTATAGAGGTCTATAAAATAATGAGGGGCATAGATAAGATAGATAGTCAATATCTTTTCCCAAAGGTAGGGAGTCTAAAAGCGGAGGGCATAGATTTAAGGTGAGATAGGAGATATACAAAAGAGTCCAGAGGGGTAATTTTTCACTCAGAGAGTAGTGACTGTCTGGAGTGAGCTGCCAGAGGCAATAGTAGAAGTGAGTACAATTTTGTTTTTTAAAAAGTATTTAGACAGTTCCATGGATAAGATTGGTTCAGAGGGATATGGGCTAAACATGGGCAATTGGGACTAGCTTAGTGGTTAAAAACTGGGCGGCATAGTCAAGTTGGGCCGAAGAGCTTGTTTCCATGCCGTAAACCTCTATGCTCACTGTCCAAAAGACAGGAACATTCGAATAGCTCTTTATTGCTTCCTTTGCCTTTGTGGGATATCCAATGTTTCTGACCAGCTATTTCATGAGAAATCTAAGGAACTGCCGTACAAGTCACTTCAATTCTGTTTGGTCGCAGGGATGCATTTGAACATCATTGGATGTGATGGGAAATCAATGAAAAGTAAAAGTATATGCACTTGTGACATTTTGTGGGATTCTGCGGTTGCCAGAATGAATGACTATGGTAAAGGGCGAATTGTATCATATCTGAATCTTTCCAGTGTTCCCTAGCTCTTCCCTCTGAAACTGTTAAAGATACAATCAGGAAGCAGCTCTTAATTACAGGGTTTGGTAATTAGTGTGTGGTGTTATGAATGGTCTGTCAAAACAGGTAGAATCTCCTCAAACAGCTCATTACTCTGAGACAGGAACCGTTAATTATATAATAAACAGGTCGTTAATGATATAGACTACTGGCCAGCATTGGAACTGCCAAATGCCTTTGGATCTAGCACAGATTTTCTTTTGGTGTAGGTGCAAGGTAAGGGGCAATGGGAAAAGTTTAATTTTGGTTTGTGATTGATTTAATGCATTTGGCACCAATGTTAGAAGGCAAAGATTTAATATTACCCCCCACCCGCCTCTGCAGAATATATGTGTGGCGGCGCAGTGGTGCAGTGGTTAGCATTGCTGCCTTACAGTTCCAGGGACCCAAAGGTTCAATTCCAGCCTTAGGTGACAGTCTCTGTGGAGTCTGTATGCTCTCCCCATGTCTGTGTGGGTTTCCTCCGGGTGCTCCGGTTTCCTTCCACTGCCCAAAGGTGCACATTAAGTGGATTGGCCATGCCAAATTGATCCTTAGGGCGGGATTTTACAGCCTCACTCGAGTGAGACCGCAAATTCCTGCCCGGGGTCGACAGAAATTTCTGTTGTCGGAGCCTCCCCTGCACTGATTCTGCGGAGAGTGAGATGGCAGAGCTCCAGCCTTACTGTCCAAAAATGTGTAGGTTAGATGGATTAGTAATGGGGAAATATGTGGGGTTACGGGGATAAGGATACTCTGTCAGAGAGTCGGTGTTACTCAATGGACCAAATGGCACTGTAGGGATTCGATAATTCTTGAATAACATTGTGATCTGATTTTACTCATTCCATAACATGGAATGAGTAAAATCTTCTTTACACAGAGCGTTGTGAATCTTTGGAATTCTCCACTCCAGAGAACTCCAGTAGAAGCTCAGTCATTAAGGTTGATATTGATTAATTAATTTCTGATTAATAATGGTATAAAGTGTTATGGGGATACTGTGGGTAAAAGGCATTGTAGAGTTCAGTCAGCCATGATTGTATTGAATGGCAGAGCAAGCTCAATGGATCTAATGACTTACTCCTGTTCCTATCTATCGATGGATTTGGGACTAATAGAAAGCCAGGTTTCTCTCACCAAATCCACACAGCTTTTGATAAGTGGCATGTACAGCTGGATGAAGCAAGTATTTTTGCCATAGAGGTGCCTTAACTGGGTCTGAATGCCATAGCCAAGAGAAATTGACTTGAAGAGAAGCAAATCGCTAAAGGAGCAAGAAATGGCCAGAATCCTAACACTTCAGTACTTAGGCCAAAATAGAAACTGAGAGGTGCCACTCTGAAATCCAATTGGGTCTGCAAAGCTGCCCTCAGGCACTGCAGTACTGCTCAGAAAATCATTTCTATTATTTAAACAGTTCCCAGGTCAGCAGATAGAATAAGAGTGAATGGGAGAGGGTAAAAGTTCCATTAAAGTGTGCTTCCAGCATCAGAGAGACTGCCTGGAATTCCTAGGCCCTCGTCCTCAGATCTAGATGAATTAACATTACATTAGCTGTAACAGAGCGTAGTGGTGAGACTGGTAGAAATCAGCATGAAAGTAGCACCTTGTCAAGACTGTATCCTGTGTAGATGTACATTGTTATGTGTTATTTATAAACAGTTATTGTTCAACCAGTATAAGACCTTGGGCAACATATCAGTCATTTTGCTTGTGGCCTACTCAGCTCTTCACTATTGTTTTAATAGTGCACATCCTCACTGAATCAGATCCAAAAATATCAGTTCTTAGACTAATTTGGACTTCTGATATCTATTTATAAACACAGGATATAAAATCCATTCTGGCTTCTCTTCAGATATAGAAGCTGGCTTACAAGCAAGGTTCATGCTGTGTTGATTCAGTTCACAAGTTGACAGGCTGTAGAGGCTTGGTACATTCTCTATTTAGGGACCGTAAGATTAAGAGCGTCGTAGTTACTGGAAGCACATGATATGGTCTTATGAAAACTGTCACAGAAGGTCATGGAGCTCAGGTGATGAGATTCAGCTCTCTCATAGCTCATTGTTTAGGAAGTGATTTTTAACTTGCGGAATGTCCCTGTTAACTATACGATTAGAGTGTTTAGGGCAATAAGGTTTAATGTGTGACTAGAGAACCAGTAGCACACACATTATGATGCAGAGAGTCACATGGGAATAATAGAGGGTGAGATTTTGCAAGTGGAATCTTCAGGTCCAGCCAAAGGCGCCCCCCCCCCCCCCCCCTTTCCCCTGCAACATCCCCATCCCACCACTCCCCACCCTCCCAATCTCCCCACTTTCCCTCCCACCCCCACACTCCCTCCAACCTCCCCACCTTCCTTACCACATCACCCGCCCCCCACCCCACACCTCCCATCCCTACTCCCAACCTGACCAGGAAACAACCTCGACAGCAACAGGTCTGGAAAAATCCCACTGCCAGCCAATGGGGCAGGCCATCTCCACTGTCAAAGAAACACACAACGGGGGGACAGAAAATCTCATGCAGAGCGTAGCAGTCAATCTGGTAGAAGTCTGCATGAAAATAGCACCTAGTTAGAATTATATCCTGCATTTTTAAAAATTAATTTGAGAGACATGGGTGTTGCTGGCTAGCCAGCATTTATTGCCCATGCCCAGTTGCCAGATGGCAGTTGAGAGTCCATCACATTGCTGTGGCTGTGGAGTTACATGTAGGCCAGACCAGGTAAAGACAGCGAATTTTCTTCCTTAAAGGACATTAGGTTTTTCTGCCAATCAACAATGATTTCATCAATAGATTCTTAATTCCAGATATTTTCTATTGAATTCAAATTCCACCAGCTGTCATGGTGGGATTCAAACCTTAGTCTCCAGAACATTAGCTGAGTTTCTAAATTAATTAGTCTAGCGATAATACCGCTAGACCATCGCCTCCCCTATATTGTATATGTATATAGTTACGTGTTATTAATAAACAGTTATTGTTCAAACATAACAGTCTCTAGACATTTCCATGAGACAACACTCAACATTACAACATGGTGGCAGCAGATAAAAGATCTCAAAATCCCAAAAAAGAAGAAACTTTAGTGTGATCTAAGAGATGCGCCCACATCAGGAAGACCTTGAATAGACAGTTGGAGATTGTCTAAGGAGCTCCATTACAGATGTAGAGGTTGAAGAGCAGAAGAAGGATTCATTGTATGCTGTAAGAACTCCAGCAGAAAATGTGAAGATCCATTGCGAGAACTGATTGAAAACAGAATCAAAAAACCCAGCCAGATTGCAGAAGAGAATGGCATGGTGGCACAGTAGTTAGCACTGCTGTCTCAATGTGCCAGCAACCCAGGTTCAATTTCAGCCTCAGATGATTGTCTGTGTGATGTTTGCACGTTTTCCCTGTGTCCATGTGCATTTCTTCCAGGAGCTCCAATTTCCTCCCACAGTCCAAAAATGTGTGGATTAGGTTGATTGGCCAAGCTAAATCACCTCTTAGTGTCAGGGGAATTAGGACTATAAATATGTGGGGTTATGGGAATGAGACTTGGGTGGGATTGTTGTTAGTGCAGGCTAGGTGGGCCAAATGCTTCCTTCTGCACTGTATTATTCTATGAAACCAGGCATTATGGAGAAGACAATTTTTAAGATATATAAAAGAATTAGATTGGAATAAGAAAACAGATGCTAAACAAGTGAATACACTATTGCATTCAGTAAGTCCAATATTCAACAGCATAATTGCCATTAAAGGAATGAATAAATCTTCCAATAATTCTGAAGAGGTCATGAAGTCCTTGATACCTACTTTCAGCTGAGAAGCTATAAAATTTTGGAGCAAGCAAAATTTAACAAGAGTTAAAAAACCTAGATTTGGTCAGATGGACAGATCAGTGCTAAATGGAATTTAATCCTGAAAACTGTGAGGTGATGCACTTTGGAAGGACTAAGAAGACAAGGGAGTACTCCATGAATGACAGGACACTAGGAAGCTTAGAGAACAGAGGACCTTGAGCTATTTGCCCACAGATCCCTGAAGGGAGCAGAAGAGATTAATAGATGTTAGGAAAATATACAAGACATTTGCCTTTATTAGAAGTGATTATAAGAGTGGGGAGGTTATGTTGGAGCTGTACAAAATTTTGGTTAGGCCAAAGATGTTAGGGTAGGTGGGTTAGCCAAGGTAGATGAATTAGCCATGATAATTGCACGGTTCATAGGGATAAGACAGGAGGATGGTGGTGGGCTTGGACAAGACGATCTTTCAGAAAATCAGTGCATACACAATGGGCTAAATGGCCTCCTTCTGCACTGTAGGAATTCTGTGGCCACAGCTGAAGTATTATGTGCAGTTCTGGTTGCCTCACTATAAGAAGGATGTGATTGTATTAGAGAGGGTACAGAGGAGATTCACCAGGATGCTGCCTGGGATGGGGCATTTGGGCTATGAAGAGAGGCTAGATAGGCTCAGATTGTTTTCTTTAGAGCTGAGGAGGCTGAGGGGGGACATGATTGAGGTGTATAAGATTATGAGGGGTATGGACAGGGTGGGTAGGGAGTAGCTGTTCCCTTTTGTTGAGGAGTCAATAATGAGGGGGGAAAGTTTTAAACTGAAGGGCAGGAGGTTTAGAGGGGATTTGAGAAAACATTTTTGATGGGAGTCTGGAATGTACTGCCTCGGAGGGTAGTTAGAGGCAGGAAACCTCACAACCTTTATAAAGTATGTGGATGAGCACTTTAGATTTAGTGTAGTTTTGTTGATATAGATTTGATGGGCCAAATGGCCTCATCTGCACTCTCTGACTCTATGTAGACTCTTCCATAAACAGATTGACTGAAGGCTGTCACTAAGGTGGCCTTAAATCAGGGCTGAGAGGAGACTGAATAGTAGTGAGAGTGGCCAGTGATACTCTCTCAGATGTTCCCCAATCTAAAGAAGATCTGACTTTTGAAAAAGCCAAACAGGTCAGCAGACAATTGGAAATCCACCAGCAAGACTGACCTTGTGATGAAGTCAAACTGTGGTGCGGAGCAGTCCCAACAGTCTAGCTCGTAAAGCAGCAAGGAATCTCCAAGCAAGGACAGCAACACCTAAACTGCACTCACAATGTGGCAGACAGCATCAATGCTGTGACACAGAAATCCTCCCAGGCACAAGCAGCGTCCAGCAATCAGTGTGCAGTTTTTTTTCCAGGAGGCCTTTTAAAAATACATGTCAGTTCAAAACGTGCAGACATAAGGAGGATCACAAATCAGTCCATGAACCACACCAGGAAGAAATTAAGGATCCCAGATTCACATTTTGGATGCTGACATATCCATAAATGAATTTGAAGTTAGACGCAGGAACCAGTCCGATGACTCTGTTGAATCAGGAACCGTGGCTAAAAGACCTCTGGTTCTGGAGATCAGACACACATTGTGTGGTCCCAGAGGAATCAATTTACCTGTCATGTCACACTGCTGACCTTCATTCTGCTATTACACATTCTGTTCTCTTAATGGGCTGCTATCAGAACCTTCTTAGCCGCAATTGCCATCATTTACATTCCCTTTGTCCTTTTGTCAATGACATTTTTGTCAAACTGTCCCACCTCCACCAACCACTGTCTCTCTATCCAGCCTCAATAATCCACCCTTTCACACCCAACCCCACAACAATACAAGTCTCATCCTATTTTCTATTGCCTTCACCTTTGACTCAGGGTCATCCAGACTCGAAACATTAGCTCGGTTCTTTCTCCACAGATGCTGTCAGACCTGTTGAGATTTTCCAGCATTTTCTGTTTTGCTTCGAATTCCACTGTCCACAGTAATTTGCTTTTATCTGTCGTGGGCAAGATTCAAAAGCCACTTTGATATGGCAACGGGCAAATAATTGAAATTCTGTGAGTTGTCTGCAATCAACTCACTTCTGTCCTGAGCAGAGATGCCTGTGCTGTACTCAATTTCCTCACAACAGCAGAAGGCATCAAAACAACGACTGTAATCGACTACACCAAACTGGGGATGACCAAGTGCTGATGATCTGGACTGGGACTTCAGTTCAGAGTTGACCTCATTTTTTTGCAGAGATAGTTGTTCCAGCTGCTTTACAGATAGCAGACAATAATCTTTGCTCATCAGATCAGCCAAACCTCCAGATCATAGAATCCCTACAGTTCAAGAGGCCATTTAGCCCATTAAGTCTGCACTTACAACAATCCCATTTAGGCCTATCCCCATAACCCCTCATATTTATCCTGCTAATCTCTTTAACCCAAGCATCCCAGACTCTAAAGGACAATTTAGCATGGCCAATCAACCTCACCCACACATCTCTGGACTGTGGGAAGAAACTGGAGCATCTGGAGGAAACCCACGCAGACACAAGAAGAATGTGCAAACTACACACGGCCAGTGGCACAAGCTGGGAATCGAACCCGGGTTCTTAGCGCTGTGAGGCAGCAGATCTAACCATTTTGCCATCATGCCATCCCAGATGAGCACCAACATACACAAAACAGAAGATAGAGGAGAAGCAGCAGCAGAAGTCTGACCCGAACTTCTAATAGTCACAGTCACGGGATCAGGAAAAGCTACAGCAACAAAGCTGGAGCTTCAAGCTCTTACACACAATGTGAAGCCGAGCAGGAGAGAAGCGACCACCAACTCACCAAAACAAAACTCCGGGGGCGGGAGGGAACAAGTATCCATGAAGTAACAGAGAGCAGCACACAATAGGGTAAGCTCAAGGATGAGAAATATACAGACATAAGGGAGGTAAACCAGCAGCTTCCAGGAAGAACATGGCAGGGACCGAGAAAGAAACCCGAGACTGCTCCATGAATAAATGGAGTGAACATTCCGTCAAGAAGAGGGATAAGCTCACAGTATCTGACCAAGGAAGACAGATCTCGCCAAAGAAAAATACAATATAAAGGAGAAGAAGAAGTGAACCAGATGTCGATATCTGAGTTAATGAAAGACAAGTCCTACAACTTCAATTCCCCACTAACAAGGTCAGCCCGAGGCAGTCGAGACTGCCACTCCCCCAAACTTGGAAAACATGAGATCTGGCAGCCTTGCAGAGCCTCCAGATTGTCAGAATCCGTGAAGTCAGAGACACAAGGGGAAAGGGGTACCGTGTGAATAACATAGTAAATACATATAGATAAAGAGTTGGGAAGAAGTATAGGATGAGGATCTTTGGATGTAGGGATTAACGGGAAACTGGGGGAACAGTTGCGCCCACGTTATGATATGGACTCTAAATTATAGACTGTCACATAGGAGTAGTAGAGGTGGCGATGCGTTTGGCAAATATCAGCATGGAGATAGCACAGTGGCACAGTGGTTAGCCCTGCTGTCTCACAGTGCCGGGGACCTGGGTTCGACTCCAGCTTCAGATGGCTGTCTGTGTGGAGTTTCTCCCTGTTTTTGTATAGCTTTCCTTCGGTTGCTCTGGCTTCTTCCCACAGTCTAAAGATGTGTGGGTTAGATGGTTTGGCTGTGCTAAATTAATGTAAGTGGGATTAGCAGGGTGAATACGTGGGGTTAAAGGATAAGGCCTGGGTGAGATTGTTGTCAGTGCAGGCTAATGAACCAAATGGTCTCCTTCTGCACTATATGGATTCTATGATTCTATAGTAGCTAATCAGGATTGTATCTAAATATATATATATGTATATATATAATATATTATGTGTTATTAACAAACAGTTGTTATGCAAGCTTTTAGGCCTCTGCACGAGGCAATATAATTTTACTATGAACTAACTTGAAAATTATTAGTATCACAAAACCAATGCAAAAATATTCTACATTAAATCAGGCTTCAGTTTCTTTCATTGTGTGTACAGCACACTGTACTGCACCTTAAACATGTTGACCTGTGCAAACGTAACTTCCTTTTCTGCAATGAGTTTCTATTTTCCAGCATGAGTAAATGTCTTGTCAATCTGCTAATCTTGCTGTCAGTGTTGCAACTATAAAGTAAGCACAATGTGGATTATGTTCTGTCCCTCTGAGTGAGGCATTACACAAATAAACACACAGCTCATACACATTTAATCCTGCAGCATCAAGCAGCATGCAGGGACATCCTTGTCCAAGGAAGGAGTTGTTTTAAGATTCCCTCCGGATTAGTTCTTTTATATGAGAATCAGGTCACAGACCTGGATTCACCTTGTTCTCCTTCCACGCTCCCCCCCCCACCCAACACACGCACACACTGCAGATTACAGAGATAATGGTGCAATGCTGCTATTCCATCAATGCTCTGTCATTGGAATTCCAGTACAGACACACAAGGATCCTCCTCACACCACCTGGGTTACAATGATCTTAGAATCCATTCAGTGTAGGGGAGACAGTGGCCTAATGGCTTTATCATCAGAGTATTAATCCAGAAATTCAGCTAATGTTCTCAAGGACCCGTGTTCGAAACCCCTCACGGCAGATGGTGGAATTAAGAATCTACTGATGATCATGAACCCATTGTCAATTGTCAGAAAAGCCCATCTGGTTCACTAATGTTCTTTAGGGAAGGAAACCTGCTATCCTTATCTGCTCTGGTCTATTGTGACAAAGAGTCATGCAAATTGTAGCTATGGACTCCAGAGCCACAGAAATGTAGTTGACTCTCAGCTGCCTTCAGGCAATTAGGGATAGATAATAGATGCTGGCCAGCCAGCGATGGCCATGTCCTACGAAAGATTTTTTTAAAAAAGAAGGGGTCCATTCGGCCCATCAAGCCTGCATCAACAACAATCCCAGCCAATCCCTATCCCCACAACGCCCTGACACTTAGAGGTAATTTAGCATGGACAATCAACCTAATCTGCATATCCTTGCACTGTGAGAGGAAACCTGAGCACCAGGAGAAAACCCATAGAGACAGGGAGAATGTGCAAACTCCACAGATAGAGACCAGAATTGAACCCTGTTAATGGAATCATAGAATCCTACAGTGCAGAAGATGGCCATTCGACCCATCAAGTCTGCACCAATCATAATCCCACCTGATCAGACCCAATCTTCCTAACCCCACTTATCCTAGCTAGTTCCCCTGGCACTAAAGGGCAATTTAGCATGGCCAATGCACCTAACCTGCACATCTTTGGACTGTGGAAGGAAACCGAAGTACTCAGAGGAAACCCATAAAGACACAGGGAGAATGTGCAAACTCCGTACAGACAGGAATTGAACCTGGGTCCCTGGCACTGTGAGGCAGCAGTGCTAACCACTGTGCTACCGAGCAGCCCCTTCATCACATGTGGAAATTCACCACAATTATTCTTTTTGAATTCTCTGCCCAAAGATAGGCCCAACTCATAGCGCTAACTCTTCCACTGTGGGTACGGCAAGGAGGCAGGTCTTGAATCCATTCCAACCAGAACAGGTTCAATCCTCATGTCATTGGCACTAGCCTGGTCCACATCAGCCGTCCAGCCCACAAGTCTACATTACTGTGACAACATATACTCTTACATGCATGTTAGCAGCCAAGCCTAGAATTATGAATAGTAATGGTAATAGCTCCAATTTTCTTTCTATAACATGGATGAGCAGGAAACTCTCCCACTTTTATCACCTGCCATTGACATGTGTTGGAAGGCTTTATAAGTTGATACCAAACCTGTTAAGCAACCTTCTTCCATTGCCATCCAGCCCTGCAGTGAGATGTGAACCTGGAGCTTCTGGCTCAGAGGCAGAGATGGTATTATTGCACAACCAGACCTTCTCCCTATAATTAAATGAAAGGTAGTTTAGTCAGTGGTTTCAATTAGGGTATTCGAAACAGTTTTTCTTCTGTAAACTCAGTATCATTAATTACCAATTAAACAATGTATTCACACCTTATTACTCATCACAAGACCAGCTGCATAATTTATGAACCACTTCAGTCACACTCTGCAAGATCAATTTCACATGGTGGCACAGTGGTTAGCACTACTGCCTCACAGCATCAGGGAGCCAGGTTCGATTCTTGGCTTGGGTCACCTTCTATCTGGAGTTGTCATTTTCTCCCCGTGCCTAGGTAGATTTTCTCCAGGTGCTCCAGTTTCCTCCCACAGTCTGAAAGAGATGTTGGTTAGATGTAATGGCCATGTTAACATTTCCCTCAGTTTACCCGAACAGATGCCAGAATGTTGGGACTAGGGGATTTTCACAGTAATTTCATTGCAGTGTTAATGTAAGCATGTACTTAAAAAAGGATTGAGTCCAAAGATGTGCGGATTAAATTGATTGGCCATACCAAAAATTACCCTTAGTGCCCTGAGATACATAGGTTAGAGGGACTAGTGGGTAAATATGTAGGGATATGGGGGTAGGTCCTGGTTGGGATTATGGTCAGTGCAGACTCAAGGGGCCTAATGGCCTTTTTCTGTATGTACGGATTCAATGATTCTATTCTATGTAAGCCTACTTGTGACACTAATAAGTACACTTAAACATGAATGAACTACCAGATCTTTATTACTAAGTGACTGTACACTGCAGATAGGACTGTCTCTTTGCATAGCATTTTGCATCTCAATCCTTTTTTAAGTACATGCGACATTAGCTTAGTTCACTTTGTAGCAGTAATACAGGATTTAAGTATGCAATCCAGGCTGACACTTCAGTGCAGTACTGAGGGAGTATTGCATTTTTAGGCGTTTCATCTTTTGAATAAGATATTTAACTGAGGCTCTGTACCACCAGTAACAAAATATAAATTTGCCAGTCATCTATTTAATTCGGCATTTGTGGGAGTTTTCAGAGTGTAACAGACTATCACTTTGCCCACATAACAACGGTAACTGCATTTCAAAAATAATTCTTTGGCTGAGATGTTTTGAGAATATGATAAGGTGCTAACGACATGCAAATTCTTTCTCCTTTAATCCTCTGCAACTCTCAATGACTGGCTTTTGTTCGGTGGAGTCAAATGATTCTCGTGCTATTTTAGGCACGAAAGCTCCACCTCGCAGTTTGGAACACAGTATGAATGCCTAATTCTTTTAGTTACGGTTTATATTTGTATTGCTGAAGTGCTCCTTACAAAACAGATAACACATCTTTGCAAGATGCAAAAAAAAGATGAACAAGAAACGGAGGAGCTAACTGATGAGGGTGGTGTGGGTGGGGGGAGTGGATAAGATTGGAGGAGGATCGGAGTGCTTTTAGAAACAGGGAAGAAGATAGACAGGGTGAAGTGGGTTTTTTTTGAAGAGATTTGTACAAAGTAGTCTATTGACTGAGAGAAGAGTCTCTTGAGAGCAGTGTGGAGGATGTAGGAAATTAGCTTTAGCACACTTTTAGGCATTGTTTATAATAGAGAACAAATAATGGCTGAAGATCTATTATTCATCCAGCCAGCCCTAGTATCTTTTTTCAATTCATTTGCGAGACATGGGTGTCGCTGGCTGGCCAGCATTTAGTGCCCATCCCTAATTGCTCTAGTGACTGCTGGGCAGAAGGCAGTTGATAGTCAACCACATTACTGTGGGTCTGGAGTCACACGTAGGCCAGATCAAGTCAGAACAGCAGATTTCCTTACCTAAAGGATATTAGTGAACCAGATGGGTTTTTCCGACAATTGACAATGGTTTCGTGGTCGTCATTAATTCCAGATTTTTTTTACTGAATTCAAGTTCCACCATCTGCCGTGGCGGGATTCGAATCCCTGGTACCCAGAACATTAGTTTCTGGATTAATAGTCCAGCGATAGTCATTGTTTCCACTCAGTTATGATGTCTTGTGCATCACAATGCATAGGGTAGGTTTTGGAATCAATGTTGAAGGAACTGCACCATCATGGATTGGGAGAAAAATATAGCCACAAAGGTATGGCAATGCCCGCATGTGGGGGTTTCTCCTATCCTGATCCCAGCAACTGTGAGCAACCAATCACTTTGAAGTATTCCCAACATTTGCGAATGAGGAAGAAAAACCACTAAACACTCATCTGACATTTAAATGTTGAGAACAAAACAGGGATTAAGATAGAAGCTAAAATATCATGAAAGCATCTTTAAAAGTATTTTGTTTTTAAAAATGTGTGTAATTTCTCATTGCAATTGAAAAAAATGACACTCAACTACCAGAAGATTACTTTCAGGGCCAATGAGGCAGTTTCACGGTGATTTGGGTGGCACAGTGGCTAGCACTGCTGCCTCACAGTACCAGAGACTCGGTTCGATTCCCGGTTTGGGTAACTGTCTGTATGGAGTTTGCACACTTCTCCGTGTCTGCGTGGGTTGCCTCCAGGTACTCTGGTTTTCTCCTGAAAGACATGTTGGTTAGGTGTATTGACCATGCTAAATTCTCTCTCAGTATACCCAAAAAGTGCCGGAGTATGGCGTCTCAGGGATTTTCACAATAACTTCACTGCAGTGTCAATGTAAACCTACTTGTGACTAATAAATAAGTAAACTAGTGCACCGTTAAAAATCTAGTTACCCCTTATTCAAGAAGGAATAACTTTTTCAGCCATCTGATTGGATGGCGGAGCGTGCTCAAAGGGCTGAATTGCTATTTCTGCTCCTAATTCCTCTGTTCCTAAGTTTTTACTGAAATATGAAGAGCATCAGGAAATTGATAAGTAACCTCTGGATTTCTTCACTAAACTGCATATGTCTGGTTTCACTCTGACGCTTTCAGCATCATTACGAGTGCAAAATCCAAGACGCTTTCCCATCGCACCAAGTAATCTCCAGGGGAAGTAAAATGAAAAGATTGAAAACCTTAGCCTGGAACAGGAAGAGTGTCTAGGAAATTCCTCTGTAGTCCCTTTAGACAGTCAAATCTATTCCAGGAGACTATGCTAGTGCTGATTGATGTTACACAATAGCTATTCTGACCAAGCAATTTGTTATGCTTTTCATAGTTTGTCCACATTATGGCTGTGTCTTCTGTACCTGTGATAAGTTAGCTTACAGCACAAACAAGACGTGACTGCTTGGTCTATCAGAACTGAAGAGGATTGCTGGAGCGAGACATGTACGCCCACCGCTGACAACGGGATGGAACATTAATCACATCTGGGGACTTGCGTAAACACTCCCTTCCTCACATGTCATGTTTCCCAGTGGCACCAAAGAGGAAAGGTTGCACAGAACTAACAGTTCTCATAGAATCGCAGAATTCTGGCACCGTGAGGCTGCAGTGCTAACCACTGTGACACTATGCTACCCCCTTTCATACAGTATTCAACCATCTGCTGGTTTAATTCACAGCTTTCACGAAGGCCCCACTTCCACAACCTTGCTCCTCGCTTGAGGTACGTGATGACCCTCAGGTTAAATCAGCACCAGTCATCTTTCCTCCTCTAAGGGGTATCTGCCTTTTCCTGGTTTAATTATGACGTTATTATCACTGTCCCACTGATATGAGGTACTCAGCAGCTTTTAGAAAAGTCATGTTCTGTCCATTTTTCCAGATGCCCGTAGCAAAACAAGGTTCCAATGTTTGTGAAACTTATTTTCCAGAAAACCTCTCCCACTCTTTTTAAAGATGCTTTTAAATTATTTTTTTACTTGGGATGTGGGTGATTTGAGCAAGCCCATCTCTTATTAAAACTGTTTTCCTGATGCACGAAGCCACCACCAAAATTATTCTAGAAATTGTGGGTCTTCATACATGGTAAAATTCAGAGCTAACACTCCCTGTAATGGATACAGTAGCGTTAAAACAGAAAGTCACATTCAGCTCAGAAGTAAACACTAGTACAAATTGGTATGAATTGGCAGCAGGCTGAATGAACTGAATTTACTCCATAATAACTTGTAATTCTACATTTCTATCCTTTATCATATGTTTGCCATCGATAAGTTAAAAAAAAAGTAAATAATCACGCAGACACACATACACACACACACACACACACACACACACACACACACACACACACACACACACACACACACACACACACACTTATGGATGGGTTCAAGGGTACACGGACACCAGTGGTCATGAATGTGATTTAAAACGTAACTGTGTGACTGCAAAGCAGCTGAGAATCAAGCACAACCATTTGAAGCAAGATCTATATAGGGTTACACAGGATGTACAACATTCAGACTTATCAGTTCAGTGTTTATACTCTACTCAAGCCTTCTTTCATCTTTTTATCTAAATCTCCCAGAACTCTTTATTTCTTCTCTCTCAGAGGCTTTTCCAGCTTCCTCCTAAATGGTCGATTAAGGAAATTTGGCATGTCAGCTACAACTCTCACCACCTTTTACAGATGCACCTTAGAAAGAATTCTTTCTGGTTGTATCTCAGCTTGGTATAGCTCCTGCTCTGCCCAAGATCACAAGCAACTACAAAAAGTCATGAATGTAGCCTAATCCATCATGCAAACCAACTTCCCATCCATTGACTCTGTCTACACTTCCTGCTCCCTCAGCAAAGCAGCCAGCATAATTAA
The DNA here is from genome assembly GCA_024679065.1 of Sphyrna mokarran. Taxonomy (NCBI): domain Eukaryota; kingdom Metazoa; phylum Chordata; class Chondrichthyes; order Carcharhiniformes; family Carcharhinidae; genus Sphyrna; species Sphyrna mokarran. Next base: position 124,962,222 of record JAGIQG010000003.1, on the reverse strand, counting down.
GGACCCCACACACCCTGGCATTCTCTCTTCTACCTTCATCCATTAGGAAAAATATACAAAAGTCTGAGGTCACATACCAACTGACTCAAGAACAATTTCTTCCCTGCTGCCATCAGACTTTTGAATGGACCTACCTCATATTAAATTGATCTTTCTCTACACTCTACCTATGACAGTAACACTACGTTCTGCACCTTCTTGTTTCCTTCTCTTTGAACGGTATGTTTTGTCTGCATGGGACATAAGAAACGACACTTTTCACTGTATGTTAATACATGTGACAATAGTAAATCAAATCAAATCAAATCAAGGTACCATTGGCTCCAAAAACTCTCTGTGATAATGAGTTCCACATTCTCACCATTCATTCTGCAAAGAAGGTTCATTGAATTCCCAATGGATTTCGTAGTGATCACCTTATATTTTTGAGGTCCAGTTATGTTCCTCTTCACAAGAGGAAACATTCGCTGGAACTCTACCACCTCACCTGCGATGGGATTGGAGCGGGCGAGGGTCTGACAATGAAAAACTCCGTTGACACCGGGCGGGAATTTCCTGTCTCTGTGTTTAAAACATCTCAATTTTAAAATTCTCCATCAGGTCATCACTCAACCTCCTTCTCGATGAGAAAAGAGATCCAACCTGTCAATCTTTCCTCAATGTGTACACTCACACATATTTGGAGTTAGACTTTTCAATCTTCTCTGCACCTACCTCAGTACTTTGACATCCTTTTCATCACATGACCACCAACACTCATGCAGTACTCGAAATGCTGTCTAACCAAGGTTTGAAAATAAATTTCCACAACTTCAAAGCTTTTTAATTCTATCCTTCTAGAAATAAAAGCTAGCACTTTTTTTTAATGGCCTTGCTAACTTTCATCTTCCCCTTGAACATCAGCCATTTGAGAGTTGAGAGGTCAGGACCCGGCAAGGGGGGTTGATTTTCAGTATTGCAAATGACACAGCAGCCAGTCCATCAAGGTTGACTTTGCAGGAGTTTCTTCAAGAAGGAGACCCACATTTTTTCGATGGTTCTCCATTGAATCCAGAGGATGCGATGAGGCATTGCTGATGGAATTTCTCTAAAGCTCGTATGTGTTACTGAAACACATCATAGAGGAAGCTTGACCCATCTTTGGAGGTTGCCTGAGACAGATGACCCTGATCTGATCAGCGCTGCACAAATAAAAGCACAGGGGACAGCACGGTGGCACAGCAGTTAGCAGTGCTACCTCAAAGCCCCAGAGATTGGCTTCAATTCCAGCCTTGGGTCACTGTCTGTGTGGAGTTTGCATGTTCTCCCCGTGTCTGCATGGGTTTCCTCCCATAGCTCAAAGATGTGCAGTTAGGCCATGCTAAATTGTCCCAAGTGTCAGGGGGATTAGCAGGGTAAATATACGGGGTTATGGAAATAGGGTCTGGGAGATGAGCAGAGTAAATGTGCAGGGTTACGGAAATAGGGTCTGAGTGGAATTGTGTTCGGTGCAGACTCAATGGGCCGAATGGCCTCCTTCTGTACTGTGGGGATTCTATGATTGTTATCAGATGGTTGTGTCACTGTCCTCCTCAATGTCCCAGCACAAGTGATTAGTAAAAATGAATTTCAGTCTGTGGGCATCGCTGGCAAGACCAGCTCTTATTGCCGTTCCTTAAATGTTCTTGGATAAATGGTGACGAGCTGCCTCCTTGGATCCTGCAGTCTGTGGGGTGAAAATCCTCCAGCATTGTTGTTTGGGAGGGAGTTCCAGGATTTTAACCAAGTTGTGCTGAACAAATGAAAATATAATCCCAAGTCAGGATGGTGTGTGACTCGGAGGGGAGCTGGGAGGTGGTGGTAATTCCTGCTGCCTGCTGTTCTTGTTTTTCTTGGTGGTCATGAATTTGGAAGGTGCCACATACCTTCAAATAGTGAAAAACAAAAAGTAAATATTTTGCAATCTTATTACGCCTTCTGTACCTGCAGGAGTCATCTTATTTTGAATGTGTAGACATGCAATTTCTATATCGTCCCTGGATAGCATTGCTGCCTCACAGTGCCAGGGAACCGGGTTTAATTCCCAATTTGGGTCGCTGTTCGTCTGGAGTTTTACACATTCCCTCCCATGTATGCATGGGTTTCCTCCAGTTTTCTGCCACAGTCTGAAAGATGTGCTGGTTAGATGCGTTGGCCATGCTAAATTCTCCTTCAGTATACCCAAACTGGAGAGTGGCAACTAGGGGATTTTCATAGTAATTTCATTGTGGTATTAATGCAAACCCAATTGCGACGTGAATAAATAAACAGATGATTTTTGGATCACATGGACTCTGTGGCCAGCCCAATGAAGTTGGTTTTGCAGGAATTCTGCTTGTGGGCCTCATTTCAATCAGGATATAACTATCTCGTCAGCTATCCCCAGCATTTCCTCTAATACTATCTTTTACTCTAGTTCTGCACTTTTAAAACTTTTAGATGATCTCTAACATGCTCTTTGATGTCAAGCTTTTGAATAGACCCACATTATATTAATTTGATCTTTCTCTTCACCCTAGCTATGACTATAACACTACATTCTGCATTCCTTTCTTTCCCCTTTGTACTCTATGAACGGTATGTTTTGTCTGTGTAGCGTGCAAGGAACAATACTTTTCACTGTATCCCAGTACATGTGACAATAATAAATCAAATCATCTGTCCCACAGTCCTCTCATTGAATTCGTTGGATGCGGCATTGTTACTGCATTGCGAGGAAGTGCTGTGTTAGTGTCAGACTGAATTTAGAAAAGGACGGTTTAAAATCACTCAAAAACTGCTGACTTTTCATCCCACTTCCATGAACAATCAGTTCTATTCTTTCACATACAGACCTGAACTCAGTAGGTACGCTGTTAACTGGTGCATTTTATAATGAACAGTGATTTTCTCCCTTTGGCACCCGGCTGGGTGATCTTGTCACATTTTCCCCAAAGTTGTAAGTCTGGTGTTGCGCTCACATTACATTACATTAGTCTCTGTCACTCTTGTGCTCCTAGTTCACAGCGCTGCAGCCTTGCCTCACTGAGCTGGCTCCATCTGACAAAAACGATAGAATGGGAGAAACTACAAGTTGTGGATGGATCTGCCTGTCACAGCCTTGGAACATAAAGACGCAGAGCTGCATTGCACAAAAGGGGCCAGATAGCAAGCAACTTAGAGCAAGATTAGATGAATTAATTTATGCGACATTACACCCTATTAAGTTGGCATTAATCATTCTTCAGGACTGGAAATGTGCACATTTGGAGACCTGATCTAACTCTATGTCCACTCCAATACAGCTGTTAGCAATGCTTGCAGAATGTGAGTCTAATCTGTCAATCAGTGAGATCCGGAATTTCTTCATTGGTTCCTAACGTGCTGGAGTCGGACTGTTGGATGCTGCAGTGGTTTGTGATTGATTATACCTTTGGTGCGGAGGACGAGATCTACAAGTTTGTCCCTCCTTTCGTAATGAGGTTTCATTCAGACTAATGGGACATGGAGCATCTTTTGACCTTGCAAGCTTTGCTTAAGAGATGGCAGGGATGCATTTGCAACAACATTTACAGAGTGATAATATTTAAAGGAAGGACACGAGATGAATTAAATAAAACAGAAAAGCCATCCTAATTCCCTGCAATAGTACATTTGCCTTCAGTTTAGTGTATGCAAAGCTGCTGTGATGGCCTGTTGTTGGGTTAGTGTACTTTCAGCCATTCCTCAGATGGTACCTTTCTTACCTCAGACTCATCAACTCCTGCTTTCTGGTCCTCCTACAAAGCTAAAGCACCAGCATCAAAGCTAACAGAGCACCGTACTATCAGGAGTGTTTAACTTTTAAGATTATTTATTAGTGTCACCATTAGACTTACATTAACACTGCAGTGAAGTGCCAGGGACCTGGGTTCAATTCCCAGCTTGAGTCACTGTCTGTGTGGAGTTTGCACATTCTCCCCATGTCTGCATGGGTTTCCTCTGGGTGCTCTGGTTTCCTCCCGCAGTCTGAAAGATATGCTGTTTGGTGCATTAACCTGAACAGGTGCCGGAGTGCGAGGACTAGAGGAATTTCACAGTCATTTCATTGCAGTGTTAATGTAAGCCTGACTTGACGAATAAATCAACTTTACTTGAAGTTACTGTGAAAATCCGTCACCTGTTCGGACACACTGAGGGAGAATTTAGCACGGCCAATGCATCTAGCCGGCATGTCTTTTGGACTGTGGGAGGAAACCAGAGCACCTAGAGAAAACTCACGTAGACATGGGGAGAACATGCAGACTTTGCACAGATAGTGACCCAAACCAGGAATCAAACTGTGTGGTGGATGAGGAAGAAGCAAGTGGCAGCGGTTCCAATGAGGGTGGAGAGGCAATAGTAAACCTCATTGATGAAGTGTTTTCTAATCCTCTCACATGACTCGTATCCAGCTTTGGGCAGGAATAGAGAGTGGATTCTGACCTACATGTTAACTCCACAAACAACTGCAATTCCACAACAGCTTTTGCAATGACAGAACATCCCAAAGTTCTCCACAGCCAAATGAAATGTAATCACTGCTGTAATATAAGCAGCCGATTTGTACACAGAAAGCTCTCATATAATCATAATCAGAAAATCAGTTCTCAACATAGAAAATAGAAGCAGGTGAAGACCATTTGGCCCACCATTCATTTTGATCAAGACTGATCATCAAATTCAATACCCTGATTGTGTCTTTCCCCTATATCCCTGGATCCCTTTAGCCCCAAGTATCATTTTTTTTTTCTTGAATCACACAACGTCTTGTTCGCAATTACTTTCTGTGGCAGCGAATTCCACAGATTCACTATCTTATCCTCAAACTATGACCCCCCCAGTCCTGGACTTCTGACTCTGATTGAGATAACCATCATATAAAATCATGAGGGGCATAGATAGGATGAAAGCATAGGCCTTTTCCCCGGAAAGGGAAATTGAAAACTAGAAGGCATCAATCTAAGATGAGAGGGGAAAGATTTCGAAGGGACATGAGGGGCAACTTCTTCATGCAGAGGCTGATGTGTGTATGGAATGAGTTGACGGAGAAAGAGGCGAGTACAATGGCAAAATTGATAAAGCATTTTGACAAGCATATGGATGGGAAAGGGTTAGAAGGATATGGGCCAAAGGTGGACAATTGGGACTAGCTGGAAGGCACTATGGTCAGCATAGACCAGTTGGGCCGAAGGGTCTGCTATGCTGCTCTGTGGCTCCATGGCTCTATAACTATTGGACAGCGATAAGTCCCTCACTCGTCATTATGCCATAAGTTATTTTATATCTACATGAGAGAATAAACATTGGAAAAGTGGCATCTCTGACTGTGCAGCATCCCCTTAAAATAACACTGGAGTGCAAGATTAGATTTTCACCCACCTCTTAGAATTGGACTTGAAACCCATAATACTGGTGATTCAAAATGCCAACTACTGAGAACAGCTGACACTGTGACTAAAATAGGAACAATAATGAAGGCCATTGCTCAACAGCCTTCTGGAAAATGTGGCTATAATCATATAATCCGAAGACAAAATATCTCTGATATCCCAGTAACGTTTTATCATAAATCACAATTTCACGTATTCAATTTAATAAGATATGTTGTGCTTTCCATTAGCATGAAAAAACACATAGGGCAGGATTTTACAATCTCGTTCGAGTGAGACCTGAAATTTCCGCCTGAGGCCAACGGAGATTTCCGTTGTCCGACTCACGCCCACGCCGATTCTGTGGGTGGATGTGGTAGTCTAGTTCCAGCCATCCAGTTGCCCCACTGTCAGCAACACCATGGAGGATCTGCTAATTTACATTACTGCACAGAAATGCCATTCATTCCAGCAATCTACATTTTCTTATGAATATAGCTCAATTTTTAAACATTATTCCATGGGGGAAGGGCAGGCTGTGGGTAGGGGTCTTTTGTACCAGGTCTATCTCTTTAACCCTAATCATTTTCCTCAGTATTGTCTTGTAACTGGGCGAAGTGCCTACCCTAAAATAGAGAGGGTGGGGAGGGGGCTGTTTTGAAGTGAGGTGATAATGACATGGTTAGGTTAGTCATCTCAATTCCTGTCATTATTCACTCATTTGTATTCCTGTGTAACCATGCTGCATACAAAGGGAATTCAGGGTTGCTAGGCACCTAGGAAGAGTCCTAAGTGTAAAAGGAGGAGTGAAACACCAGAGAGCAAAAGAAATGAAAATATTTTTTCTTTGTTTCTTGTTAACTAGTTTCTAAAAATTTTCTGTCGAGAAGCTTTGTCATACCCGTTCCACCTCCCTTCCCGTCAGATAAAGATTTCTCAATGACAATCTTTCTCTACCTTGGCTTCATGGAACAAGAGAGGCAGCCCAGAATGCTGAGGTTTTACCTCAGCCACTACGTGCCATTTTTCCCTATCTGAGAATGCAGGGCTCCTGGTTGCACTTGCCCACAAACACAAAGGCCAGAAATACTGAAGAACTTAGCTTGATTTCATGTTCTCCATTGAATAAACAGTTCTTCATCTATCTTTCTCCTTCTTTCCTGCCACTTTCACAAGCTCATCTTATTAGAGGCCAGTTCAGAAAATTCAAGGTATATTATGAAATTAGCCTAGACACCTACTATCTTTGAATTTGGCACCAGTGCAAGCATAATGTGTTACACTTCAGGGGTGATTCTATTGACACACTGGGGAGCTCTTATTAAAACAAAAACTTTATTTAAGACAGTTAACAATTAAGTATAACAAAAATAACCTTTACCAATTGGAATACTCAAACATGACAAGTATTCATTCTTAACTGCTAGCTATTTCTATTAGTTCCAATTTAAGCAATATCTCTGTAGATATAAATTCATCTTCAGAATCAGTTAACAAGACACATTAGCTTACGTGAATTCCCAGTCCTCCAGCCTTTTAACCCTTTTGGATAGAGAGACATCCATATTCTGACTCTCAGACAGCATCCTCTAGAGGAAGACCTATGTTCACATGGTAGAACTCCAGTGAGAGAGAGGGAGAAAACACCTCTTGTCTTTTTCAGACCTCTTTTTCAGACAACACAGATACTATGTTGTGAAGGTCCCCAGACTTCAATTTCGAGAAAGAGAGAGAAAAGGAACTACTGCTTTTTCTCCAAATTCTAACTGCAACTGCGTACCTTTTTCCTCCCTGCAAGCCTAGCTCCACACACCCACATGACAAACGCATATCAATCAATCTAATTAAACCATACTCTGAAACTCCAGGGAACAACTCTAGAAATATCAAAAATGCATTAGCACAGATTAAAACAAACTCGCCAATAATAAGAAGCAATTACCCACCTTCATGCTCAGCAGGTGGGCTGCCTGTTGTAGATAATTCAGCGTTGTTTAACAGATCTGCCTTAGTAAGATGCTCTTCACCAGAAACATGACCCAAAGTACATTTCTTAAAGGCATGGTATCATCACAACCTGCAGAACCTTCCTTGGTATCTACCTGTTTATACCATCTCACAAGCCTAATCTTGTCAAGAAGGTTGTGTGGATCATACTGCAACCGTGGATTTCATCTGAACCTATATAATGTGTCTTTCTCTAACATTTCTTTCTTGCCTTTCCCTTTGCTGCCATGTATGAAATTGATGAACTTTTACTGCTACTTTTGTCTGAAAGTCAATCAAAATGCATAGGCTGGAATATTATGGCTGTTCATTGCGCTGAGATTTTTCCATCCTGTGCAGTGAACGGAGATTTGGCTGGTGTCAAATCCTCTACCTCACTGCAACAAGAGCATAGCATGGATATCCGGTAAGATCACACCCATAGTGTTTGGTTGCTTCACGTAAATATAAGTGTTTTAGAACTGAGTGGTTCTCACCTCACTTCAACTGCTATGACAAGGATTGGCTTCAGGTTCTTGTTTAGAGCAGGGACAAGCTGTCCTCACCTCATTCTACCAAAAATAGTAGGTATACAAGGAGGCTATTGGGAGGGCATTGCATAAGTTACTCTCCATCAAGGCAGACTTATTCAAGTGGGTACTAGTCCCTGACTGTACGTGCCCATTTCCCACTAACTCTTGAGAAAGTGGGCCAGGCAAAAGAGGCTGAGATTCATCCCAGTGCCAATCATTTGGATGTTAACAAAAAGGCTGCCTTCACTAAACTTGGCATGCCAGGCCTCTCTGGTAGCAGTGTGGGCACCCACTAAGGAAATATATTAGCAAATCTACCTGATCCTGTGACTCACTACAGGGAGGACTACAGGTGCTGAGAAGGCATCCATTGGATGAGTTTCAGCAAGATAGATTATCTTTCTGTGGTTTTGCTTCCAAAATTACTACTTCATGTTCTTCCATATTGAAAACCACGAACCTGCTTATCTCAGTAGGTGATACAATCTTCATCACAAAGGTTATAAGTATCTCCAGTGACAGTGTGAAATATTATGTCATGTAATAGCAGTAAGGTGTCCATTCCTGCACTTTGGTCTTACACATAAAGCAGTAACTTATTCTTATTGTTGGGGAAAGGAAAGGGGCAAAAAAGGGATATAAATCATAGTACACTTTGCACTGCTTTCGTCAGGTACACTTCATTATATTTAAAAATTCATTTGTGGGACATGGCCATCGTTGACTGGCCAGCATTTATTGCCCTTCCCGGTTACCGTTCTTCAGACGGCAGTTGAGAGTAACCACATCGCTGTGGCTCTAGAATGATGGAAGTTGAAGAGCAATCTGATAGAAGTCTACAAGATTATGAGTGGCATGGATTGAGTAGGTTCTTTTTGAAATTTTTTTTTGAAAAAGAAGCTTTTTCCCAGGATGGAAGGGTTAATTACAAGGTGCGAGAGGCAAGATTTAAAGGGGACGTATGAGGCAAGTTCATTTATGCAGAGAGTGGTGAATGCCTGGAACTCACTGCTGGGGGAGGTAGTGGAAGCAGATAGTGACTTTTAAGGGACATCTTGACAAACTAGAGGTGAGGCTACATTGGATTTGGTGCTGGGCAATGAGCCAGACCAGGTGTTAGGCTTGGAAGTTGGTGAACATTTTGTGATAGTGACCACAATTCGGTTACGTTCACCTTAGTGATGGATAGGGATAGGCATGAAGCTGGGGGCAGTAGTTATAGCTGGGGGAAGGGTAATTATGAGGCCATAAGGAGAGAATTAGGGTGCGTAGATTGGACTAGGAAACTACAGGGACTGGGAACATCTGAAATGTGGAACTTGTTCAAGGAGCAGCTGCTGCGAGTCCTTGATAAGTATGTCCCTGTCAGTCAAGGAGGAAATGGTCGAGTAAGGGAACCTTGGTTTCGATAAAAGTTGATTCGCTGGTTAAAAGGAAAAAGGAGGCTTATGTCAGGATGAGGCTTGAAGGCTCACTTAATGCAATGGATAGCTATAGATTAGCCAGGAGGGAGCTAAAGAGTGAGTTGAGGAGAGCTAAGAGGGGACACGAGAAGACTTTGGCTGATAGGATTAAGGAGAATCCTAAAGCTTTCTTTAGATATGTTAAGAGTAGAAGATTGGTTAGGGCAAGATTAGGGCCAATCATAGACAGCAGTGGGAAGTTGTGCGTGGAGCCTGAAGAGATTGGAGAGGCACTGAATAAATATTTCTCTTCGGTATTCACGCAGGGAGATGTAAATGTAGTTGTGGAGAACACTGAGGTACAGGGTTGCAAACTGAAAAGTATTGAAGTAGATAGGGAGGATGTGCTAGATATTCTCGAGGGTTTGAAGTTGGATAAGTCCCCTGGGCCGGACGGGATTTACCCTAGGATTCTCTGTGAGGCAAGAGAGGCGATTGCAGAGCCTCTGGCTCTGATCTTCAGGTCGTCGTTGGTTACGGGTGTGGTTCCGGAGGACTGGAGGATAGCGAATGTGGTCCCATTGTTCAAGAAGGGGAAGAGAGACCTTTCAGGGAATTATAGGCCAGTGAGTCTTACTTCTGTTGTGGGCAAAGTATTGGAGAGAATTATTAGGGATAGGATTTATAGTTATTTAGAGAAAATGAATTGATTGGGGATAGTCAGCATGGTTTTGTGAAGGGTAGGTCGTGCCTTACTAACCTCATTGAGTTTTTTGAAAAAGTGACTAAAGAGGTGGATGGGGGTAAGGCGGTTGATTTGGTATATATGGACTTTAGTAAGGCGTTTGATAAGGTGGCCCATGGAAGACTTCTGCAGAAAATGCAGATATGTGGGATAGAGGGTGATTTAGCTAATTGGGTTAGGAATTGGCTAGCAGATAGAAGACAGAGGGTGGTGGTTGATGGGAGATATTCATCTTGGAGTTCGGTGACAAGTGGTGTACCTCAGGGTTCTGTTTTGGGGCCCCTGCTGTTTGTAATTTTTATAAATGATCTGGATGAGGGTATTGAAGGATGGATTAGTAAATTTGCAGATGACACTAAGTCGGTGGAGTGGTAGATAGTGAAGAGGGGTGTTATAGTTTGCAGAGAGACTTGGACAAGTTGCAGAGCTGGGCCGAGAGGTGGCAAATGGAGTTTAATGCGGAAAAGTGTGAGGTAATTCACTTTTGCAGGAATAACAAATGTGTAGAGTATAGGGCTAATGGTAGGACTCTTAATAGTGTAGATGAACAGAGGGATCTTGGTGTATATGTGCATAGATCCCTGAAAGTTGGCAATCAAGTCGATAAGGTTTTAAGAAGGCATACGGAGTCTTAGCTTTTATTGGTAGGGGGATTGAATTTCGGAGCCGCAACGTCATGTTGCAACTGTACAAAACTCTAGTGCGTCCGCACTTGGAGTATTGTGTGCAGTTCTGGTCCCCACATTATAAGAAAGATGTGGAGGCATTGGAGAGGGTACAGAGGAGGTTTACCAGGATGTGGCCTGGTATGGAAGGCAGGTCTTATGGAGAGAGGCTGAGGGATTTGAGGTTGTTTTCGTTAGAAAGGAGGCGGCTAAGAGGGGACCTAATCGAAACATATAAGATGATTAGAGGTTTAGATAGGGTGGACAGTGATAGCCTTTTTCCTAGGATGGAGAAAGCTATCACGAGGGGACACAGCTTTAAATTAAGGGGTGATAGTTATAGGACGGATATCAGAGGTAGGTTCTTTACCCAAAGGGTGGTTAGGGAGTGGAATGCCCTGCCTGCGCAGTTGTAGATGCGCCAAGTTTGGTGGCGTTTAAGAGGTTAGTTGATAAGTTTATGGAAGAGAAGGGAATGGTTTAGTTTGGAGGGTCATTGCTTTTTATATTGGTCGGCGCAACATCGAAGGCCGAAGGGCCTGTTCTGCGCTGTAACGTTCTATGTTCTAAATACATCAATAGGATGGGAGTTGAGGTCCCCGGAAGGTCGGGGGTTTTAGTTCAGAAGGGTAGCATGGTTGGTGCAGATTTGGAGGGCCGAAGGGCCTGTTCCTGTGCTGTAATTTTCTTTGATCTTCTTTGTCTTAGAATAAAATTGAACATCTAAACATTCCCCATATATATGTATCCATTGCACCACGATCATCACACTTCCTTCACTGATCGCTTATGACTGGAAATAAGTTTTGTAATGTCATGAAACATCAAAAACAAATGAACACTGCAGGTTTTCCTGAAATAATTCACCTGAAAAATGTTTGGTTAATATAATCAAGTATTTGAATACAGCACATTGAATGTCTGTCAAATGAAACTTAAAGCAATGTCAGAGTTCAAAGGAAAATACTTATATTGCTCATACTTGTTTATTGTGCTATAACTAGCTACAACAGCTGCCTTTATTCTATTCAGTTATACTGACAATTTTATGTGATATCTGTTGTCCAAAATGCAATTGTCAAAGAAAAATACTTACTTGACAGGAACGTAGGAACCAGAAATAGGCCATTCACCATTCAATTAAATCATGCCTTCATCTGTATCCTAACTCTATCCACTGGACAAACCTTGGCTAAGTGAGTGCGAGCAGACTGTTGATAACACAGGTCTCCGAACAGGCTGCTGATGGATTGCAGGTTCAATATGCAATACGTATGTTGGAGATTGAATAAATGGCTCAGAGGGCTTACGGATGTGAAAAATGTTTTCAAGCTGACATCAATGGGAAAACTGCAGAATAAAAAGTTCCAACTGGGAGAGTTTGAATAAATGATTAGCCTTTGCTAGGTTGTAGGCTTTACCCCAACATCCACATTCGTGCAGAGGAAGTTCCAAAATGAAATAGGGTCTGTTGCCCATTAATTGGGCCATGGTATTTTTAGTTTTGAAATTGCTTTTCCCTTCTTGCTATGTTTGTCAAAGATGGCTTGTTGCATATTGACTTACCTTTTCTGTGTCCTGGCACATAGATTATAGCTTATTGCTTATGCAAAGCATTAACTATGGCCCTTGTTGCTTGCGATCACTTTTCTATAGCTCTTAACATTCCTATGAGTAAATTCTGTAATGCTGCAATCCAGAACCCTTTAATGCAAATATGTAAATGATATGGGTAGATACCTCAGCAGCCCTATTTAAGGTAAATCCATAGCTTTGTACCCAGTATTTGAATCATAGAATCCTTGCAGTGCAGAAGGAGGCTATTTGGCCCATCAAAGTCTGCATCAACCACAAACCCACCCTGGCCTTCTTCTCATAATCCCTGAATATTTCAGAATGCTAGCTGATATTTTATTGAAGCTCATTAATGTGATCTAGATTCACGATACATTAGGCAGGCTATACATATAATTGTTCCCAAACTTGTATCTGGACTTATTACCTGTCCCCCACACTCCCAGTGCAGGATTTCATTATCAAAAGAGACAGCAATTGAAATGCAAAGTTACACAAATTAGCAGCTCTGAAATCAGACATTTATTAAGCTAGAGATATCCATAGTTAACATTTAGACCATGTGGCTCTGAAATGCATCTAGAGTAGTCAAAAGGTTATTGTGTTAATCGCCAATGTTCAGTTGACATGTTTTCCATGTTGATATTGGAAACAGAGGCACCTGTTGGTGATGCTGAATGTTGTTTGTAACTGAGAATCTCTTGTAGGTGGCAAGGGGTCACCTACATTCTTCCAAATACAGGAACCAGAGGGAGGCAGAAGATTCTTATGAAGCGTAAGTTTACAACACCACCATGTCTGAGCTCTCCTCCGAGTCACATACCAGCCTGAGTAATGTAAGTCTTCATTACTGCTGGATCGCAACTCAGGGACTCTACCGAGCAACAGTGCTGGAGGACTGTAACGACTTCAATCAGGCAATTGAGATGGGGCTGTTAGAATATGAATTCCCTGATTAAGGGCCAAATTAATGGGCCAGTCGGGGAGCCTTTTGCTTTGTAGTTAACCAGGTGTGTCAGTTCTTCTGGGACTCTAAGTGTAGATTGCTAATTGAAAGCAATTAGCAATTGCTGACTTGTAATCTATAGATTATATGCTGACTTGTAAATAAAGGGATTTTGGTGAAGGGACTCGTAGATCCAAGGATTTATTACAAGGACTTTGACCACACGGATTGCAGGGTACAAGAATGCAGCTCGCTACCATCTGCTCAAGGGCATTTAAAGATGGGCAATAAATGCTGGTCTTGCCATTGCCCACATAATGGATTCTTTTAAAATATCACTTGAGCTGGAAAGAGAAGTAAGGAAGTGATTTAAGTAACATTTCAATTTGTCAACAATATAATAGTTCTTTAGATGATGTTGTGTTGATCAGATAGGGTTATCTGTATCAGACAACCTTCAAGTTCAGGTTGAGTTTTTTCTCTGCTGTATAAAGGTGATTGTCTATAATTCAGCACACACATTGGGGCTGTCTGTCTATAATTTAGCACACACATTGAGGCTGCCTGTCTATAATTTAGCACACACATTGGGGTTGTCTGTCTATAATTTAGCACATACATTGGAGCTGTCTGTCTATAATTTAGCACACACATCGGGGCTGTCTGTCTATAATTCAGCACACACATCGGGGCTGTCTGTCTATAATTCAGCACACTTATCGGGGCTGTCTGTCTATAATTCAGCACACACATCGGGGCTGTCTGTCTATAATTCAGCACACACATCGGGGCTGTCTGTCTATAATTCAGCACACACGTCGGGGCTGTCTGTCTATAATTCAGCACACACGTCGGGGCTGTCTGTCTATAATTCAGCACACACGTCGGGGCTGTCTGTCTATAATTCAGCACACACGTCGGGGCTGTCTGTCTATAATTCATAGAATCCCTACAGCGCAGAAGGAAGCCATCAGACCATCAAGTCTGCACTGACAACAATCTCACTCAGGCCCTATCCCCGTAACCCCATGTAATTAAAGAGTAAAGTTTATTTATTAGTCACAAATAGATTTACATTTACTATGAAAATCCCCTAGTTGCCACACTCTGGAGCCTGTTCGGGTACACTGAGGTAGAATTTAGCATAGCCAATCCACCTAATCCACATATTTTTGGACTTTGGTAGGAAACTGGAGCAATCCCATGCACAGATGGAGAGGATGTGCAAATTCCACAAGACAGTGACCCAAGCTGGGAATTGAACCCAGATCCCTGGCGCTGTGAGGCAGCAGTGCGAACATAGACAGGGATCACGGGTAGAGGTGGGAACATCGGGGTGGCAGTGCGGGCTCGTTGGGCCGAAGGGCCTGTTTCCTATGCTGTTTTGTTCTTTGTTCATTGTGCTACTGTGCCTCCCAGCACACACACACACTGGTGTGGTCTGACTTATTTTTACACGATGGATGTGTAGCCATGGAAACTGGTTTGAGGCTGTCAATTTCACATTAAATTGGAAATTCATCCAACATTGGAATCTCAGTTCATGAAGGAAAAAAGAAGTGTGCTGACCTTGTTAATCGGAAATGTGTACTCTGTTAAGGTCGGGTTTGAGTTTAAGTGGGGTGAAATTCAATCCTTACACCCCTCTGATCACAGTCTTGACTCATTTGAAAATCAGGCCACAAGTATTTGCTATCATTTTGGAGAAGGGGCACAATTCTATTAATGCAATTATAATTTGGCAGAACAATTTGTCCATTAACTGGAAGGTGTGTTCAATTTGTGAAAAGGACAAATTTCAATTAGACTGAGGGGCACCACTATTTGCTCAGCACTATTAAGGCTATGAGTTGCCCTAAGAGAGAGATCTGATTGTGCCATTGATGGAGTGAGTGAAATTGACACTGAATCTGGAAGATCCACTATAGATGTTCCATCTCTCTGCACTACCCAGCCACTCAGCCATCACTGTGGTGTTCCACTGCCCAGGGTTACTGACGATCTCCATCCAGCACTCCACAGACAGCGCCAAGCATTGGTAAGGTGAATCCCTCCATCTTTACACCATTGTATTCCAAACACAAATGTGCTTTCCCACTGGTGCTCTGGAGAATCAGGTGTGTGTGGTCAGGCCTTCCTCTGCATCCCACTAGTAGGATACAGAGAGGTCTCCACCAATAGGTTTCCCAATCTGCCAAGGTGGATACCAATGGAAGAACCTGAGGTCTTCCACTGCTCTCGTAAAACTGATTTTTGGGCCCAGTTTTTCCCCACTGCCCATCAGTGAACTCGCTGGCAGGAACTTGGAAAAATTGTACGCGTTTCTGCCCTAAGATTGGCTAGGGCTTTATCTGAAACTTGTAGCATAATTCCAGAGCATTTCTCTGGTAAATTAAAATCTCTGCAGGTAAGATTTCTTAGAAC